>CM062296.1:792851822-793451822 GCA_031216915.1 Pictodentalium vernedei
AGCTCACATAAAAGAATAATGGTGACCTCTTGTATCGTATTTCAAGGTTCTGTTATAAGTATATTTTTCATCACGACAGTTGTCCTTGAAAGATTTTTCTTCAAAATGCCATTTATATGGGTCTTCAAGAATCTTACGAGTGGTACATCACATTTATAATTTGGAATTAAAATGAGAGGCAAGACAGATCAAAGGCCAAACTCATGAATTTGTAGTCGAGATATTGATGTCATCCAACAGCCAAGACATTAAGCTTTACGTTGACATACCACTTGCCCAATTATATCTTTTAACGGAAGTAACTCGGTAACAACTCATCCGTGCAAACAAATTAAAATTCGATTCGCCATACTAAGAAGTGCTTGAAAAAAAACAGTTTTTATCTTCTTTATTTCTTATTCGAGATTTCACTGGGGGTACATCTCTTTCGTGAACTTTTCGTGATAATGAGAATTTCAAATCTTGTAAATTTTTGCCATTGTTATTGAGACACATCATCAATCCTTGAACCTTATGAATGTTGCGTGTCATGACGTGCGCCAATAATCCGTTTTAAGTCTCAAACACGCGAATTTTAGGGGTTAGAAATAAGAATTCATCTTGGAATTGCTTTCGATGGAGGAATGAAACGTTTTCCCCGTTTTTCTGTCTGATTATATATTCACAAATCGCGTTCCAAATGTACACTGTGGATCGATCCAGAACGTATTCAGTACATTTTAAAAATTCTATTCGTGGTCATGAACCATTCCCCGTCGTATTTTGAACACATCACACCCGACATCCTTTCAACGAGTTGAAAAACGAGGTGATTATTATGCGGTTCTGTAACGTCCGATGACTCTATTTTTTCTGAGATCAACCAATCAGATACTTTCTTACGAGACGTTCTTATACGCAGGCTGGACTCCACGGATGCTGTACTTAGAGCATTTCGCAATGTCTATATTGTATCTGTTGCGAAGTGGGTCCACAGAGGTTAATCAAGCTCAAAAGAAGAGCTATAACTCTTCCATGAAAATTCTAGAAGTAAAAGGACAGTTTTCCATTTGTTTGAATGGGACTCAAATTATTGATAGTATTCAGAGAACTCCTGCTTCAGTATCATTAGAAAATGAAGTGAAAGTATCTCAACATAAGTGTTTTATCTCTGGTAAACTGTTATAGTCTCAGAGATTAGGATTTATTACTCTACCGTGTAAAGATAGGGATAATGCCGAGGATTTGAAATACAGGAGGTTCGTATCCTACTAAACGTAGATTATAAAATCCTTACAAAAACATTGTCCTAACGATTGCGCGAAGTGTTACAGTATATTGTTCACCCGGATCAGACCTGTTCTTTTCCCGAGAGAACAATTGCTGATAACCTTCATCTCATGCGTAATATAATTGATTATGTTAATCAAAATATTTATCTGTAGCCTTTCTCTGCCTTGATCAGGTGAAGGCCTTTGATCGTGTCGATCATTCATACTTATTTCAAGCTCTTCGAAGTTTTGGTTTTGGAGATAATTTTATCTCCTGGGTAAAATTATTATACACAGACATTGTGAGCTCTGTGTTGGTTAATGGACATATATCCGATTTTTTTTAATGTGGAACGTTCAGTAAGCAAGGCTGTAGCCTCTCTACTACACCGCCGTAGCTGTCGATAAAACAATTGGTGTTAAGTCAGTATTGATTTTTTTCATTTGCAAGAGCAGTGGGGTTTTTTTCAGCGAAGACACACCATATTTTAAACCAGTTCCCAGAAAATCGACTCTAAAATTACAAATAATTCATCGCTAAAATTGGATATTTTTTACATGAATCACGTGGAAGGTATCGGTGGATTTTTTTTCTCTCAATACATTTGTAATAGGATAGACAGTAAATTTTACTACAACTCAAAAAACGGATAGCGTTCTAGTATTTGCAAATTCGTACTCGTACGGTACAAATATATGAAATTCGATTTGTGTGTAAATATGAATTTACATCCAGGGAAACTGTATCTCTTATTTCGAATTGATATTGTAAGTCGATAAGCATTCAGAAAAATACTCAAAGTACTAGCGCTATTGTGACATTTTAGAGAGAGAGACAGTTCCATTACCCATTCTGCGAGAGATTGTTGATAATGAATGTGGTATCAATGAGAGAGATATCCTAAAAACATGTTTTGGAATAAAAAAGAAATGTTGCAATTACGCCAAAGTGCCTCCAGGATTGTCTATGGGGAAAAAACAGAGGTGACAAAACACAGATTTAACGCTGAAAACTCCCATAGTCATTGATTCGCCAGACTGCGTATCCATCGATTCCAGCTATTTTTGTGTGATTGTAGGTGAACATAATCAGTTCCAGTTATTATTATAATTATCCGATTAAACACGCGCCACCTAGAACTTTATTTATTTAAATGTACAAGTCCATCGAAAATCTACAGTACTCCACTCTTATCTTTTTTTCGTACGGAATAGAGCTACCATGACCCCCCAAATAAACCTCTACCTAACCTATCAGTCATAATAACAACAACAACACTCTACCAGTAAAACTAGTCATCAATTTTTCTCGTAAAAAAAAAAAATTGAATCGCTTTAGATATTAGAGTACACTGTTCGCAGACTAGGAAAAAACTGATTTTTTTAATAAAAATTTTTAGAATAAGCTTGCTGTGTTATCAATTAAGTTTCAATCTCTTTTTTTCATTTAATTTTTTTAAAAAAAAAAGAAATAAAAATACAACAAATTATACTAATCGTTTATATAATTATTTTTTTATTTTGCTTTAGTGTCAATAAAAAAAACTTGACAAATTAGTTAGAAAATGTTGATTTTTATGAGAATAATACCGTGATAATGAACTTCAAAAAAAGGCAATCTATCTCCAAGATATGTCTCTGTATGATTCAAATGAAAAGTTAAAATCTTTATTATAATTCAAGTGGAAATATGCTCGATAAGACTCGTGAATATAGACAACATAGATGTGTCATAATGGATAAAAAAGACTTTTTCCAAAGTCTTCCTCATTCTCAAAGAGATCTCAGAAAACAATAGAGTGGTCGGACATTACAGAACCCCATAATAATCACCTCGTCTTTTAACACGCTGGAAGGATGTCGGTTGTCATGTGTTCAAAATACGACGGGGAATGGTTCATGACCACGAATAGAATTTTTAAAATGTACTGCATACGAACGTTCTGGACCGATCCATAGTGTACATTTGGAACGCGACAGAAAAACAGGGAAAACCTTTTATTCCGACCATCGAAAGCAATTCCAAGATGAATCCTTATTTTCTAACCCCTAAAATGCACATGTTTGAGACTTAGGACGAATAATTGGCACACGTCAAGACACTCAACATTCATAAGATTCAAGGCTTGATGGTGTGTCTGAATAACAATGGCAAAAAATTACAAGATTTTAATTTCTCATTATCACGAAAAGTTCACGAAAAAATGTACCCCCAGTGAAATCTCGAATAAGAAGCAAAGAAGATAAAAAACTGTTTTTGTTTCAAGCACTTCTTGGTTTGGCGTTTCGAATTTTAATTTGTTTGCACGGATGAGTTGTTACAGAGTTACTTCTCTTGAAACTGACCATTTGACAATGTTTTTTTTTAAACTGAACCCTGAACGCAATCGTGTAAAAAATCAGAAAATACCGCGCAAGCGAATGCAATTTTCAGAGAACAGTTTTCTCTACTAATTTCTGACACAGTTTTCTGAACGCAAAAATAGTTTGTAATTTTTTTGTTGTGTGTGAAATAACCATCGAGATATAACGTGATACATATGCGAATTCTGAACAACACGTCGAGGATAGCTTTACCATCGGGACAGGCTTCCTTGGGGGAGGTGTTATTGAGATTCAACGGCACTTCATGCCATGCGAGACTCAAAGTTTTTTTATGAGTTGCATGAAGTTGTAGTCGATATATTTATGACATCCGACAACCAAGACGTTAAGCTTTACTTTGGTATACCACTTGTCCAATACAATTCTCTTTTAATGCTAAAACATATATGACGTGAACTACTCCGTTTTTTTTCTTAGTCAGACACGGCTGCTAGCAGTGAGTAGACTTCCAATCGGTTGCAAAATACAGGGGAATCCTTCATTTTAATTATCGACCATTCGGATGACGAGTTCAGGTTTATCTACCAATGTGATGATGGCGAGGTCAAATTCGAAGCGGTATGGTACAAGTATGGTGACGGGAAGGAATTTACGATTTGTGTTGAAGGCAGTTTGCAATACAAATCGTAAATTCATAATATTCAAGAGGTCCTGAAGCTCCAATACCGTATTGTGTGATTAGTGTGCTTAAGTTTAGAATAGGGCGACACGCGTAGTTAGAAAATGGGTGTTTTCGTTCGATATATTTGATCAATTGTTTTGAACGACAACCCCCCCCCCCCCCCCCCAGTCAACTTTCTGTCAACAACCGAGTCCGACAAAGAAAAAAAAGGGAGTGGTTCCCGAGATATATTTGATCTGTTTTAGCGTTAAAAGAGAATTGTATTGGACAAGCGGTATACCAACGTAAAGCTGAACATCTTGGGTGTTAGATGGCATCAATATCTCGACTACAAATTCATGAGTTTGGTTTTTCGGCGAGTTTGAATAAGACAGGTCGAAATCTTCCAAGCCAGGGCGTTGCGTACCTTTTCTCTCTTATATACATAATCATGGAATACATAATTTCTAAACAAAAAAACGTCTAATACACTATTCTGCATGATCTTTGCACGTGTCGAACACTTGTGATAAATATCGCAGTAAACGGTGTAATGCTTCGCTACTTGGTGGTTAAAAAAGAGCTTTTTCGTCTAATGTCCCATTGTATTGCCCCAGTGCACAAAAAGCAGAAAAGTGCATGCTTTTTTCCCAAGTTCATTCAGTCATACGCCGGCACACGGCAAACACTGTTTTTTGTTGTTGCTGTATTTATATAACGCCACCGATCTTAAAATATTTTAACTCGCGTTGTAAAAAATACAAAACAACTTTCCACACACGCGTTTAGACTGTTTAGTTTAGAGTGTTTAAAAATCTTTTTCTAACACGTGACAAATGGTTTTAGTACAATTAATTCAAATCAAGGTATACCCTTGTCCAGTTATTGATGCTTCTGATGGTCATTTTTCCTAAAACATATTTTGTCTGGGTTGATAAAAGCTTGATTTTCGGGAACAGTGAAATACGCCATTCTCAAAATGTAGAAACGTGCCGGGTTAGAAGATCAACTTATAATTTTATTGACAAATCATTGCTACAGTACACATGAGTTATTGAATGAAACACCTCACAGTGCCACTAGTTAAAAAGGTGAGTGTAAATCTCTAATTAGCATAAGAATCATATATTGAAAACATACTTCCGTGTTTGAACAGATAAAGTATCATATATTGAAAACATACTTCCGTGTTTGAACAGATATCAAAATGAATAATGCATCAGATTCAAGTTGTTTTTTTAATTCAATACGTAGCATAACTACCTTTCTTGATACTTTCGATTTCAAGATGGTCTCAACCCCACCGTTAGAGGAAGGGGAAAATATCATTTTTGTAATCTCCTCGTCGATACCTTTAACTTGATAGGTCACACGACTACCTTCTTGAAACTTTTGATTTTCTGATGGGCGTGACCCCCCCCCCCACCCCCACGACGAAAATTGAAAATATAATTTTCGTAATCTACTCATCGATACCTTTAATTTGATAGGTCACACGACTACCTTCTCGAAACTTTTGATTTCTGAAGGGCGTGACCCCCACCCCAAGTAAAATGGAAAAATGTCACTTTCGTACTCTCCTCGACGAGCCTTTCAAATTGATACCTCACATGCCTGGCTTTATAAAAAGAAAGTTTTTCGGCTCTGGTCGTGACCCCACACCCGGGACGAAGATTGAAACATAATTTTCGAATTCAACTCGTCGATACCTTCAATTTGATAGGTCACACGACTACCTTCTTGAGACGTTTGTTGTTTTGGGGTTCAAAGTCGTGACCCCACCTCCACGGCGAGGATTGACATGTTGCATTCAATATTTTTCTGATTCACCCGAGAGTGTGAGTAACAGGTAAAAATACTTGTAAATGCTAGGTCGATTTTGAATTTTTTTTAAATTTTACAAAAAAAAAAAAAATATGCGGAAATAATTTTGCCCTCCGATCGATCATTATTCATTTTTTGACTTATAATATACATATTTTCAATCACGATCCATCCTAGATCACCATCAAGCTAACTTTGTTAGACCCGGACGCGCGATCTCAAACAGTCAATTTATCACTCGTCTCGCTACTCGCAATAATAATACATATCACATACATTTTTGTTCGTTCGTTTGTTTGTTCGTTGTTGCTTCGTTTTCAATCGGACTCGCGCGCTCCATCTCGAACGATAAATTCGAGTATTTTACCGACTCTATCTACGAAATTCACCCTCGATCGAACCGTCGTCCTTTTTCCAGCGGGAATCTGCGACCCGGATCGAGTCTTTCTTTTACCGGACCATTCACCATCTCGAGTTTTTCGCTGGACCACATTTTTAAATTCACCTCGATCGAACCGAGGTATTTTACCGTGAGAATCGGCGTTCGATCGCGTAATTTTTTCGAGCCCAATTTCAAAACTACAGACAGCGATGCTGCCTTTTCGAAATTTTCACAACGGAAAATTTCAGTGTTGAATCTCGATGGCGAGTGGTATTCTAGTCGTGAAAAAGGTTGACAAAAAATTTACCCAACAGAAAAATCGGTGTTAAAATTGTCCAAAAAGCAGGTTTCTAAAAACACGGGTTTTTTTAGCATGGGTTCGTCAAATTCACCTCAAAGTACTCCAGAAATATTCAAATTTTAAACATTTTCCGGAAAAAATTGAATTATTTCTGAAAAAAACTGAGAAAATCAATTTTTTGACGGAAAAATTTAAGTGTTTTCCAAAAATAACTAACTTTTCTGGACCACTTCTTTCTGGACCAACACGATTGATGTGGTCCAGGACCAGCCATACATGGCTACTACGGTAAACAGGCAAACATTTCAATTATGGCATTCTTGACTGATCAGCATGTGTTCAAGAATCGACCCATTATTCAGCTCAGACAGATCGCTTGGCCAAACTGAGTTTCAAACACGTTCAGTTTTCTGTACTATTTCTCGTACAATACCCATTAGTTTAACATATTCTGTTCGACAACTTTCAGACTGAGCTTACGGACACCTTATAACTAGCAGCTGCAGAATTTAAATGCAAATAACGGTCCACCGCGAATAACTCTATCTCTTGTCAGTAAATCCAGATGTGATCTTGATTATTTGAACACTGTGGAATTGAATAAAACTGCAAATGTCGTCTGCAACATTCTGGCGCCTCTGTTTTGCCTGAATGACAGGGTTCGGTGATGTTTCATCGATGCAGCTCAAGTATGCTGTTGGGTTGGAACACCACCGAATCTACCTTCTACCCTGCTTCGATACATCCGGTATACTAGTTTACTGCTTCAAACAAATGCCATAATTACTGATGTTAATTTTTCAGAAGTTTCTGGGGTCAGTCGGATGGCTAAATTACAGGCTATAATTGTCGACTGTAAACACGGATTATGAAATATATCCAAACAATAGTAATTATACAGGTGTACAATTTACGAATTATTATGCAGTTTGGGTATGGTAAGGATGACTTCATAATGTGTTTTATTCCGGGGTACATACTCTGGGATATTGTACCTCAAAGGAGTGTCACTTTTGTGGTTAACGCCAGTTCGTTCATAGCATGTACATTGGGTGTCTTATCATGCAGTTGAATATAGCATGCTGGAACTGCAGTGGCGTCAGTGCATTTGTCCAATCTCTTGTCATCTCACAATTCCGACCTTATCGGTCTCAATGACCACTGGCTGAGTGAGAAAAACAAAGATTCCTATAGACGATGATAGAATCATAGGCATCCAATTTCAACTCACTCAGTCCGACTTCTTATATATTTTCCAAGTTTACCTTTCTTGTAAAAATCATACAACTGAATTTTACAAAGAATATGTTGATAAGCTGAAAGACCTACATAATAGTTACTCCTTACACGTGACAGTAATTGTCATGGGTGACTTTAATGCATGTTTATCAGGAGACAGACCGGGATGGAAATTCCTTTCAGATTCACGAACCAAATATTTATCTCCACTACTAGAATCATGCGATCTTCTGAGTGTCTCTTGGCACGAGATTTGTAGGGGATCACTGAAATCATTTTGCACTTATGACGGAAAACACAGCAGTCTTATCGATAACGTGCTAATTCCAAAACGTAACCTTGATATGATAAAACAGGCGCAAATATTAGGCGATACCCCGTTAAATGTTTCAAATCATTACCCGGTAATTGTACAATTAGATTTTCCTCTCTGTGATAATAAACATTATGCAGGTCAATTTAAAATAAAAAAAAACACAAGTGGAAAATCCTAAAGACACACAGAGTAATCCAAGTGACGTATATTTCTGATATTAACGACTTTCTAACAAAGTCACGTTATTATGAAAATGTGATGATAATGAATGTTGATATTGATAGATCATACAATCTTCTTACTGATAAAATCGATCAGTTGCAGAAAAGGTTGTTCCACAAAAAGAATATAAACCATTTAGAAAACCGTTTTGGAATGAAGAACTTAAACTTCATCAAAACAAATGAACGTTCTCCGACAAATGTGGGTACAAGAGGGTAGGCTCCGAGTGTTATGCCATGAAAGTTACGTTAATTACAAAGGAAGCAAAGTGTTATTTCGCAAAAAAAAAAATAATATAGATTTTACAGTGAGAATGTTTTGAAGGAAAACTGAATGAAATAAATAGTGCTTGTGATATGGACCATATACTATTTTGGAAACTCGTAAATCGGACACGAAAACGAGGTCACACTTTAGGGACAAGCGCGATGGAATTTGGGAAGTCGGTTCTTAAAGACCCGCATGAAATTGCAAACCACTGGACATTCTATTACCTGTCAATTGATACCCCCTGGAAAGTGACAAATCCAATGAAAGATTTCGATGTCATGTAACAGAAATGTGCTCAATTGTTTGATCCTGTAATGGCGCCTGTAAGGGAATCTGAAATAAAATTCATAAAAGACAAGCTTAAGTTTAACAAAGCATGTGGGCATGATATGATTTACAACAAGAATCTAATTTTTGGGGGTTCTGGTTTACATCAAGCCATTTCAAGGCTTTTCACTGCTTTCTTACAGAACTCATATGTTCCTCCAGCTGCCAAAAGGGGTATTTTAATCAACTTACACAAAGGTGGAAATAAAAGCTTACTGATCCCGACAGTTATCCGTCCTCTACAAATTGTTTGAAAGCATAATTATGCAAAGAATCAAAACATTTAAACCCAGTGTATGGAATGTTAACCCCCTTCAATCTGGATACCAATGTAAAATGAACTCCCTTATGACGTCTTATGTTGTGAATGAAAGCATTGAACAAACAAAATAGAAACATCGTAAACTTTTTCCTGTTTTCTGGATTGTAAAAGGGCATTTAGCACCGTTTGGTACGATGGAATTCTTTACACACTCAGTGAGAGAGCGGTTAACGCTACATTGTTTCATTTATTAGATAATTTATTCACAGATATGAAGACCGTGGTCATATTTAAGGGTCTCTATTCTCAGCCATTCCAAATTAAACATGGCACAAGGCAAGGTGGAATTCTCTCTCCATCGTTGTATATCTTGTTCACAGACGATCTTCTAAATTAACTTGAACCCTCGTGTCACTGTTGATACATAAACCACATAAACTGTGCCTGTCCAACTCATGCAGATGACATGACTCTGTTAGTCACCTCCAAATTTTAATTGGACGTGTGCTTTTGGAAATATGTTCAAAATACAGTTTAATTCTTTACCCAACGTAACGGCCAAAACCGGCCAGCGCTATTCTCAAAAATCGCCAATTAATTTTCATTATTTTTTTCATTTTTTGTCTCAAAAACATAGGTTATGACCCCCTCATTGGAACGAGCTCGTCGAGCTCGTTCCAATGAGGGGTCATAACCTATGTTTTTGAGACAAAAAATGAAAAAAATTAGTTATTCAAGAATTTTTTTTGCAAGTGTCGTCTGCTTTTCATGTTAGGTAAAGGGTTAAAATGTAGATTCCAATACAATCCATCAACATCTTCTGTTTTTGTCTTCAATGAAAAGCTTAAAGCCAAAAGTGTGCCTTGTCGTAAATGGCATTTGTGCAATGAGTTAATCCCTGAAAGTGATACTGTTGTACACCTTGGTATTCAAATATTGAAACATAGACAAAAAACAGTGAGAGTGGACAGATGTATTGAAAAAGTACCAGAGACGTGCTTAATGTTACTTAACAGTGGCATTCATCCCAATGGTCTTACACCTCTAACTGCTTATAAATTGGACATGACGTTAGTTATTCCTTGGGCTCTTTTTGGCTCAGAAATTTGGAACAATGTGTCTGCTGAAGAAGTTAGTAAACTTGAGAAAACACATCGATTCTGCCTCAAAACACTCCAATGCTAAAACAGATGCAGTTCTCCGCCATTATTAAATTTGATAGATCAGCAGAAATTGGGATTTCTGAGAAATATTTGTGATGTCAGTTGCACAAAAACATGTAAGACACTATTTCTGAAAAGATAACTCTACTTCATCTTCAATGGTGGTAATAACTCAGTAAGGGGGGTTTCAGCAGATATTTACACAAATTTGGATAAATATGACCTGGAAAATTATTTTATTACTCTCTGTCGTGAAGCAGCCGTTCCTTCGAAGTGTGATTGTGAAGGTTTCTATTCAATCCTCCGTCCAAAACGACAGGCAGTTGAAAAAGTCAGAAAGCTTCGAGTTGGAACGATTTTATAGTTTTCATGAAGGTACTGGCAAATGTGTTCTCTGGCAGATGTGTCAAAATTTCCCCAGGCGCGCACCCCTTATCAAAGTTATTGTAAAGTTGATCACTCCTGCTAGTCTGAACAGAATGTATAACTGCAGTATGTGTTCAGAAAACTTCGAAGACACGTTGCAGCGTGTACTTTCTGGATGCAGGATGTCAAATGAGGCACGCAACACGTTTTGGAACTCACTTTGTGATAAATTCAGTGTTCATGTGTATTTATATGTCGAGTCCTTAAACCAAAAAAACTTAGCCTTGACACTCCTTGGAAAAGTTGACAGAGAGTTAGAATCTCTAATCACCAAAACTCATTCTGATATGTTGCTCTTCATACACTTTTGCCATAGCTCATTATACAAACGCTTGTCTTGTTTGTCCAGATTTCACCTCCAGAAAAACGACACTAACATTCAGTTCCTTAAGTGAGAGTCCGTGTTTTCACGGATTCTCAACTTTAAAAAAATGTTCACATGTGATTTAAATAATAAAATTAGGATGCAGAGTGCCGAAGTGATTTTTTGTCCCACTTGTGCTATCAACAATTTTAGCCTACTCAACGAAGCCCGTGGGTTGGTATTTCGTCCTGCTCGTGTGAGAGGGAATGTGTTTCGGTGCTCTGTATATCTGCACATCAATTATTATAAACATCTGTATATATACAGTACGCGGAGAGTGTATCATCACTAAATCACCCGCAGAGTAGAAATTCCACCCAAGCAATAATTGCAAGTTTGTTGCAAAGCATAACAAGCTCAGGCAAAGTTTCAACCAATGGACCTCCGGGTTAAACCCGGAGGTCCATTGGCTGAAACATTGCTTGTGTTTTTTGTCCATATGTATAAAATTTGAAAGTTATAGTTTGGGTGATAACTCCACTCCGCGGGTGATTTAGTTACAATCCACTCTCCACGTACTGTATACATATGTAAATATGTGCATATAGCCTTTGAATTAGCTGTCCGACTGCCTGTCTCGTATTAAAGCCAGAAGTGGATGTTTGAGTTAATATTGATCCACCGTTATTTATTTATTTATTTATTTATTTATTTATTTATTTATTTATTTATTTATTTATTTAATCGGTCACCTTTAATTTATTTTGTTTTTGTTCTTGTCAATTCATTATTCTGTTGTATCATTTTTATTCGTTTGTTACATGTACCTTAATCTTGTACTTTCCTGTAATCTGGAGGAATAACAGAACACAAACAAACTCACTGACCCAAGCTATGGAGAGCGGTCATAGACATGGAAATAGAAGACGAAGGAAATTCGCAGTTAAATATTCATCACAACCTAATAATAATAAGGGTTAGGGGCAATAGAATACCAAAACAATGCAGTCTTTGAGCACATTTGGATACTGGTAAAAGAAGCAGTCTCTAGGCACTTTGAGAATTCAAAATCAAAGCTAAAATGTGGCAACCGGAGATAACGTTCAGGAGTTTGCCGATGCAGTAATTAGAAGTCTAAAAGATGTTGGAAGAGAAAGCATAAGGAGAATTAGAGGAACAACAACTGAACTAGGGTATAGGGTAATTAATGAACTGAATTGCGCAATAAAAGAGAGAAAAAAATGTGTTGCGTTTAGAAGGTTTAGAAAACGTGAGGGGGTAAATGCTACAGCCACTAAAAGTGCCAAAGAAATATATGAAGAGGTAAGAACAAAGGTGAATACAATTGAGGACAAAAGTAAGAAAATGCGGAACAGTAAAGCCATAAAAAAAGGAAGTCAAGTTCCACTATATCTTGGAAATGGATAAATAAAACGAACAACCCCAATTCGATTACGGTGGACGGCAAAATCACTGACGACCGGGACAGCAATAGAAATGGTCATGTCTTGGGAGAGGGTAAATGATAGATGGGGGAAGGTGTTTCTCCAGAGTGTATATGATGGACAACAAAGGATGAATCAAACTTGGTTTGCAGGGAAATTGGGGTGGGGGAAGTACGAAACGCAGTCACCAAGTTAAAGATTCGCAAAGCATCAGATACTGTCGAAATTCCTAAATTCCCAGTTTTTAAAAAGGGGGGAGTCCATTATAAGCATCTTATAGTAATATTGAACATGGCGATCACAAAGCAAAAGGTCCCGACAGAGTTCCCGGAAAGCGGGGTAACATTCAGACAGAAAAATGGAGATGGTGAAGTTTTAGATAATTACAGATGGTTATCTGTTAGCGACAATATTGGGAAGGTATTCTGAAAGGTTCTCTATGAAAAGCGTTTTGAAATTATCGAAGAAAGAGCATTCCTGGAGGAAATCCGGAATGGGTTCCGGAAAGGAGGCGAGTCACTGGCCACTTGATTTCTCTCTCCGAACTGACAGAATCAACACAGTAAAACAGAGAAAGATGTTTATGACATTTTGTAATGTGAAAAATGCATACGACAGATTGTGGAGGAAGGGAATGTGGCAGAAACTTGCGGACCTTGGATTCGACAGAAGTTTTGACGGAATCGTTTGAGCAATGTACAAAGATGTGCAGGGCGTACTCAGCATGAGAAAAAATACCATAATGGAGATAGGCCTTAAGTAGGAGTGCATCATGTCAACAATACTGTTTGCATTGTACTTAAAGGATTTATGAACGGAGTTGACTGCATGCGCAGAGGAGAGAAACATTGGGAGACAACAATCCCAGGGCTATTCTTTGCCGATGACATGGTTTTATTTCGAGAGTAAAGAGGGACTACAAAAATCGTTAACCATGATAGGAAAGTACGGGGTTAAATGGCGACTTGAACTGAACGAAAACAAAATCAAAGTAACAGGATGCGTCGCGAAGGTGGAGGGTGGGAAAATTCTCTATTGATGAAGATGAAAGCAAGGATATAAAAGTGGGGAACACAGGAGAACGAGAATACGTTGGAGTAAGTGTATGTGTTACAGTTAGAAGCATATACAAAAACAACAGAGATAAAGTTAAGACTAAAGGGAAAAGGATCCGCAATCAGTTAAAACTAATTGGAAGAAATTGCTTTAAAAGGTTGTTCGTTGTGAAAACTATTTGGGAGAGGGTGGTATCACCAAGAATAATATATGGAATGAATGTGTCCCTCTAAATCAAACAGAAGCGAGGAACTTGAAGATTCTACAAAATGATGCGGCTCGGTGGATAACAGGATCACGTAACGCAGGCGCGATGGAAGAGGTCAGAGTGGAACTCGGGTGGATGCCGCTAAAGGACAGAATAGATACGGGCAAATTGTGCTACCTGAGTCATTTGGTAAACCTCCAAAACAGCAGTTGGTGTAAATTCAGACAGGGTGGTTAAGGCAACCGAGGGAGCTAATGCAGAATTACTCTGTAGAGACTGAAGATCAAGAAGGGGTACTGAAGCAGGGGGTAGCCTCATCAAGGGAAGGCTGCTTGAGGATTGCAATAGAAGGAGTACGTAGATGCATCTTATGGGAGGTTGTTGTTCAAAGTGAGTTCGAAGTCACTAACTAATTGCTAAGTTTACAAATATTGATTGATCTAGTAGTGCAGGTCAACACCACACATTTACTTAGCAGCCATTCTACTTAATGAAATCATGGCGTACCATGCTCCTGTTCCGGAAAAATAAGGCTCACGGATTCAATGGGTTAATGGCTTCGTCCCGAAAGGGGCAAGAAAACGAACACTTAAGATTCTGCCCAATGGTCAATTTTCAGTGGTCATCTTGCCTGGATATATAATAAAAAAAATAAAAGATTTTAGACACGATGCTGGACGCCATCTTGGATTCTTTTTTTCCATTTCTAAACAGCCGGCTACCAA
The DNA here is from genome assembly GCA_031216915.1 of Pictodentalium vernedei. NCBI lineage: Eukaryota > Metazoa > Mollusca > Scaphopoda > Dentaliida > Dentaliidae > Pictodentalium > Pictodentalium vernedei. Next base: position 792,866,529 of record CM062296.1, read on the forward strand.
AACTAACTTGATAACAGTTTCTTCCAAATCTAACGACCACAATAGGTCCCGTGCAAAATTACCGATATCAGCGCCCGACAATGCCCGATGTATATGTTGTTCTTGAAACATTTCTATACAAGATAACAACAGTTTTTCGACAATTTCATCCGGGTTAACCCCTCGAATTTGCTCCCACAACTAGCTGGCAAGATAGAAATAATTTCCTCTACTGCTAACATTTAAGTACATTGTAAGCAGTCTTCTATAGTGGAGAGGTGCATTCTACATACAAGGGGGATCCATTATACTCATTGACAGTCTGTAAGGTTCCTAATGCTGAAGTGCAGACTTGTACATATGTTGTCCACAAGAGAGGGAGTAAGGGAAGGAGCGAACACTGTTATGTAACCATTGGAAGTCCCTTGACACATTGTTGGAAGATTGGCATAAATGTTCAGTCAAGGCACCACAGGACGACGGGTCATTAGATAACTTGGGAACATTTGCCGGAATTGGGTCACACGAGAAAAGTACGTGAAGAGTGTAGAGTGTGTTTTATTGAATATTCAAGAATCCAAAAGTCAATCGTGCTATCGCAGGGAAACAAACTGTAGTGTCGGTTAAATCAGACGACATATTATATCCGTACGCCCGTGAATTGAATGCTGAAGGATAATCGGGTTCTTCAAACATGACGCCAGCAGTGACGTTACAAGATAATGTAGGTTTGATGCAGGGTTGGGGTATTCGTATTCAGTATTCTGTCGTATTCAATACATTTTTTCAAGTACTGGGATGTATTCAGTATTCGTGCAATATTCAAGTATTCGTATTCATACTCGTATTCGAATACAGTCAAATTTGATGTGTATTCATGAATAGTTTTTGAATACATTTCTTATTTTTAATATATAGAGAATTTTGTAAAATAAATGTGTGATTATTAATATCTGTGAATAGTCAAGAATTAAACTACTACATTTGAGGTGCCTGGTTTTTCAGTGGAGGACAGAAAAGTGCTCTTCAGGAAAAGTGCCCTTCCAGAATGTTGCCCTTCGGAAGTGTGCCCTTCAGGAAGATTGCCCTTCAACAAAATTGAGGGGAGGGTGAAAGTACCCTTCACATTATACAAACATGACTTTTTAACACATTTATTTGACAAATTTATGAGGCGCATACAACATTAATTTGACAAATTTACCATACAGGTAACAGTTGCTCTTCTCAGCCTCTTCTGAGGTGGCCCACCTCTAAATGCGAGCAAAAGCTCTGTAGCAGCGGATGCCTGATCCTTCTCAAGTGCTTCAGTAGCCACACATTCAGAAGGATGATAATGGTCAATCATCTGGTGGAATCCTTTATTTCAGGGCTTACAGTTGTTGTTCGTCTTATGACCACACTTTATTGTAGCATCGTACACATTCCAGGCGGTAAACGATCATGATAATCAAATTGATGTACCTGAGTACTTATTCACAGCTACTAATCAGCTTTTAGAATGAATGAACTGATTAATTAATTAATACATTAAATAAAAATAGAAAAATAGTTATCTTTTACAGGTACCTTTTTTTTTTAATCTAAAGTTGTATATTAAATAAATCACATTTTTCTAATATGAAAATAAATAACTCATGTTTCTGTAATATATATAGACAATATACACTTCATCAAATATTTTATATAACTTCGTTAAATTGCCGTCATGCTCGGAAGTTTACTTCCTTCTAAGCGGCTTTCATTTTTGACTAATACTTATTCCGTTACGTTAAGTGCCGTACCAATGTGTATCGCGTCATGGGAACGTAAAATTTAGCGTCACGCTGATCCTAATTGTTGAATGGGAATTATAAAATTGATCGTGATACGCGTACGTCTTACAGATCGATTTATTATTTGGCAAGTGGCTGCCTAGCTCCTAATCACGAACCCGTCTATAAAATCGCCGATGCATGTCTTCCTTGGGTGGCAACAAGTAAAGATATGTTCCGCATTACACGTTGTTCACCTTCTTTAATTGTAAATTATGGACAAACAAGACCCTATCATATCTTCCTAAGGTGGTAACGAGTGGAGATATATTCCGCGTTATCTCGCGCATTTTTTTGTTCTCAGCCTTAGAATTAGAAACATTCAATCATTTATCTCAACCTCGCCCTGGTAACAGAGGCAGAAGCGAGTTCGCATGCAGTATTCACACATTCAGCCATTCCTTGACCCGAATTGTTTACACGCGTTGTTCTCCATATTCAAGTGTATTGCTTATAAAACCACTGTATCATATCTCCGTTGGGTGGTAAAGATATGTTCCCCGTTTCATGTTGTTCCCCGTATCCGAGTCTATTACGCGCAAAATAACCGTATCATATCTTCCATGGGTGGCAACAAGTAAAGATATGTTCCGCGTTATTACGTAAAAAGCAAATATGAATTAGACACTATTTCTAAAACCTCGCCCTGGTAACAGAGGCAGAGGCAAGTAACTTCGTATACCGTATTCACACATCCAACCACTCCGCGCGCCTCCATATCTCCGCCCCAGTACCCAAACCGCGTCAATCAGACATCAATACCGCTGATGGAAAATATAATTTTTTATACCCTCCTTGCGTAGTAATACCCCCCCCCCCCCCACCCCGCCCGATCCTTCCAGGGTGTGTAAATGTCTTGTCCCAACCCACTATTGCAGCATATATATGCCCTCCACCACTGATCTAAGTGCAGTCCCTCCTATAATGTCTACACTGACAATCGTAGGCTAGGGTTCCATACCCCCCCCCCCCCCACACACACACACACCACATACACATGATGTACGCACTGACATGTACCAAATGATCATAATCTCGCAACATATACACGCTATGTCCAACACCAATGGGTGCGTGTTACACCTAAACACGCACGCATTGGTGTTGGACATAGCGTGTATATGTATATTAATTACACCTAAACACGCACGCATTGGTGTTGGACATAGCGTGTATATGTTGCGAGATTATGATCATTTGGTACATGTCAGTGCGTACAACATGTGTATGTGGTGTGTGTGTGTGGGGGGGGGGGGGGGGGGTATGGAACCCTAGCCTACGATTGTCAGTGTAGACATTATAGGAGGGACTGCACTTAGATCAGTGGTGGAGGGCATATATATGCTGCAATAGTGGGTTGGGACAAGACATTTACACACCCTGGAAGGATCGGGCGGGGTGGGAGTGGGGGTATTACTACGCAAGGAGGGTATAAAAAATTATATTTTCCATCAGCGGTATTGATGTCTGATTGACGCGGTTTGGGTACTGGGGCGGAGATATGGAGGCGCGCGGAGTGGTTGGATGTGTGAATACGGTATACGAAGTTACTTGCCTCTGCCTCTGTTACCAGGGCGAGGTTTTAGAAATAGTGTCTAATTCATATTTGCTTTTTACGTAATAACGCGGAACATATCTTTACTTGTTGCCACCCATGGAAGATATGATACGGTTATTTTGCGCGTAATAGACTCGGATACGGGGAACAACATGAAACGGGGAACATATCTTTACCACCCAACGGAGATATGATACAGTGGTTTTATAAGCAATACACTTGAATATGGAGAACAACGCGTGTAAACAATTCGGGTCAAGGAATGGCTGAATGTGTGAATACTGCATGCGAACTCGCTTCTGCCTCTGTTACCAGGGCGAGGTTGAGATAAATGATTGAATGTTTCTAATTCTAAGGCTGAGAACAAAAAAATGCGCGAGATAACGCGGAATATATCTCCACTCGTTACCACCTTAGGAAGATATGATACGGTCTTGTTTGTCCATAATTTACAATTAAAGAAGGTGAACAACGTGTAATGCGGAACATATCTTTACTTGTTGCCACCCAAGGAAGACATGCATCGGCGATTTTATAGACGGGTTCGTGATTAGGAGCTAGGCAGCCACTTGCCAAATAATAAATCGATCTGTAAGACGTACTCGTATCACGATCAATTTTATAATTCCCATTCAACAATTAGGATCAGCGTGACGCTAAATTTTACGTTCCCATGACGCGATACACATTGGTACGGCACTTAACGTAACGGAATAAGTATTAGTCAAAAATGAAAGCCGCTTAGAAGGAAGTAAACTTCCGAGCATGACGGCAATTTGACGAAGTTATGGACAATATACATATAGTGTTTTTTTTATATCTGGTTTATACAACGAGTTGAAATATAGTTAATATTTTCGAGGCTCTGCCGAGAAAATATTAACTATATTGTATAAACCAGATATAAAAAACACTATATGTATATTGTTTTTATCTGATAACAAACAGCAGTTTCAATAGTTGAGGCTTATATTCACTTTATGCTCATTCCCACGGGCCTCCGTAGAAAATGAGACAAAGCAAACGCGATCTTTTGGTTGTTGCTGTACAGGCAAAACCACTGCTTGCAGTTGAACTATTATTCATGTCTTTTTAGCTCTTCCTGGCGACGATGATAAAGTGTATTCAATCGAGAAGTTTCCAGTTTCCATTATTTATGGTCCACTTTTGTTTTTGTTTACAATTCGTACGAAACGTTTTTTTTCACGTAGCAGACGAACGTGTAATTGGAGCAGTACTTTGATCGTGGACGTAGACGTAGCTATAAATAGCGCATTACACATTACTGACAGTCTAGTAATTTCTACATAAGGTTTTGAACGAAGTAGGTTGTAATTATTTCTTTATTTCAGCAAAATAAACTGAAAATTTACATGTTTATACTTATAGAAAATATGTCATATATATTTCGATTAAATTTCACTTGCTCCTTCAACGTAGAATTCAAACTTGCATTACGAAGTTTATGAATGAATGAAAATGGAATCGAACGAGGTCAAAGGTCGTTCGCATAAATTATAATTATATACAACACCCGTTGTATATACTTCAAGTATATACAACGGGTGTTATACTCTATGGTTATCAGATAAAAATAATTAAATCAGCTTCTGTAATGTGAAGGGCACTCCCCCTCTCATTTCTATTGAAGGGCGATCTTTCAGTAGGGCACACTTCCGAACGGCAACTTTACAGAGAGGTAACTTTCCTGTAGGGTACTTTTCAGGGATTATTTTTCAATACATTAAAATAAAATTTGAAAATATTAAATTGAAATATTTAATAATAGTATATATTTTTATTTTTTATACTTGTTAAAATTAATAAATCATCAGACTTCCACTGATTTGTCGTGGTCCTATAATGAGGAGGCCTATATTAACCCAGTGCCCACCGGGGTACTCCTCACCCACTCTCTCTCCTAATCTCCCAGGATTCTGTCAAAATCCGTTTCATAATTACCCCTATTGGCGCCTTCTCGATCTCCCCAACTATAAAATTGACCATTTTCCTCATGACATTCCTCATCCAATTATCTTTCATGTTCCCATTCAACTTTTCAATTTGTTTCCCAAGGAGTCTTGTTCTACTGGGAAAATATTTGGGGCATTCTGGGATGAAATGTTCCAGAGTCACCATTACATCTAAGTTACACATTTGGCACACACTTTCCTCGCCTTTCCCGATATTCTGCCTACTCAACTCCAGTGACTTATATCTCACATTGAACAGCAATGCCCCCCCCCCCCCCCCCACACCCACCCAAACGAGCCATCTAGGTACTTCTATGTCCTTCTTTCTCACATCCCACCGTATACTCCCAGTGAATGTTATTCTGTTAGACTGGTATTTGGGACATTCTAGTATAAAGTGTTCAGAGTGTCCACCTCGCCTAAATTACAAGTCGGGCACTCCTTTTTCACTGTTTTCCCCTCAGATCCAAGGACGGAGTTCTCGGTGCACCCCCCCCCCCCCCCCCCCCACAAAGGTGCCATGAAGATCCTCTTCAAAATCTGGCTTCTCTTTCTCATGCATTGCAGACCATCCAAATACCTCTTAGATTTGCCCCCCCCCCCCCCCCCCCACCTCTTGCCAATTAAGATTACCATCCTCCTCGACTCTTTCTCTAACTATGATTTCACATTGGATTGTCCCCTACTGCTAAGTCCGAGATCTCCAGTGAGTAGTTCTGTATAATTCCTTCACTTGAACCATCCACCCTATCTTTGCATTTGAATTCAAATATTCTGGAACATTAGTTTACATCATCGGCTCTCGGGAGATTTACCAAATACTTAAGATAACAGAGTTTCAATATATAGTTCCTCTCCTTCTGTAGCCCCTTCAAGATCCCCAGTCTCTGTGGAGTAGTTGCCCATTAGCTCACTCGTATGCTTGATCCTTCGTGTCTGAATGTTATAGTTTCATACATGGTTAAACGTCATTTACACCATCTTCAGCAGGCTGCAAAAACTGATTGATTATAGTTTTTTGTCTTGACCTTCAAAGAAATGCTACCTAGTAGATGGTCAGGTGTGATATGGATTAAGACAATGTGGTGAGGTCAAAGGTCAGATAAAAGACTAATTGATCATAACTTGTTTGTGTTGACCTTCAAAGAAAGATTGTGTTGTTGTAACCATACAGTTTACCTAAAATTATATAATTCTATAGAGATTATTACCATTATGTGGATGTACAAAATATGTATCCGAGTCTCGCTCCGGGTTCTAAGGGCAGATCACGACGAGTCGAAGACGAGTCGTGATCTACCCTCAGAACCCGGAGCGAGACTCGGATACATATTTTGTACATCCACATAATGGTAATAATCATTTTATCTTACAATATATTGGGGATAAGTCAAGAATGTAGACGAATATATAACGAACTATTTATTCGTACGGATGAACAAAAAGAAAAAAAAATGGAACTCACGCGAAAGGAACGTGCTTGTATCCGACTCCCTGATACACACATCTGTATCAGGGGGTCGGATACACTACAGTTGCGGAGTTAATACAGACAAAAAACATGTTGATTGTAAGATAATATTGTTTATCAGTAATACCAACTTGTGTATGTTGATTGTATTAAGATTAACAAATCATGATTCTCCTGATATTGAGATCATACATAATAAATCCATGAGGTGGGTACTAGGTGTGAAGAAATCTGCAAATATATTTGCGATGCAAGAAGAGTTTAATCGACTACCCTTAAAGGAATAGAGAAAAATATTAATAGTTTGGTTCTGGATAAAAATCTTGCAAATGTCCGAAAACTCCATAGTCCATATTGTCTAAAGTTATTACAAACCGATTCAAATATAAACCAAACATATAAAGAAAAAAAATGGGCTTATCATCTTAAAACATTTTAGAAGATCACGGGTAAGGCAATTATTGGCAAGAACAGAACCCAACTCAAATCTCCTTCAGTCTAATTCGACAAAGAATTATTGATAATTACTCACAAAGTTGGCATTTCGAAATTAACAATTCAAATCGCTTAAAGTATTATTCATTATTCAAAAACGACTTTGTAATCTGAAAAATATTTAGATATAATAACAAAAAACAAATCGTCGCCTGGGTGATAGAATGTTCTATGTCCCTTAGGGGACATAGAACATTCTAGCACTCATGCGACGAAATATCGAGTAGCGTTGACAAAATCTCAGAACGTCATCCCATAGCCTGGCAATAGAGACTGGGAGGTTTGGTAACACACTAAAAGATCAAAGATTATGTAAATACTGTAACATGAATGTGATTGAAACCGAGTACCATTTCCATTTAGTTTGCCCCAAATACAGAAACTTAAGGATGAAATACCTCAAACCATACATCTCCCATTGGCTAAAGATAAACAAATTTACGACAATGTTAAACATTGACTTCAAAAAATCGATACTAAAATGAAGCAAAATATATTGTTCATGCTACCAAAGCAACAACCTCCTTTTTGGACACATAACCCAATATCCAATACATTAACTGTTTGCACTTTTGCTGTCTTTCTATGGCTTGAACCGCCAATATACATACTGTCTGCTGATGGAAAGTTTATTAGCAGAGATAGGGGTGGTTGATTTGGGATTTGAAATCTGGTGCCTCAAGGCAACACATTTGAAATCTTAAATTGCTTATTTCTGTCCACTCCATTTATGTACACACCAACTGTTGAGAAAATAATTATTATTCTGGGTATTTTTTGGCTCCCATTCGTTGGGTTAAGGGTTAAGGCTCTTGCTAGTTCATATGTAACTCGTGGTAGCTAGCTTATATGTAACTGCTTTTTATATATTATTATATTATTACAGCGTATTATTGTGTTATTGTAGGTAACCAAACATAAAACAAATTTACGACACTGTTAAACACTGACCACATGCAGCTAAATATATTTTTCATGCTACCAAAGCAACGACCCCCTTTTTGGGCCCATAACCCAATATCCAATACATTAACGGTTTGCATTATAGCTGTCTTTCTATAACTTGAACCGCCTATATACATACCGTCTGCTGAGGAAAGTTTATTAGCAGAGATAGGGTGATCTGTTTGGAATTTGAAATATGGTGCCTGAAGGCAACAGATTTGAAATCTTAAATTGCTTATGTCTGTACATTAACGTTGTTGGCTGTGTCCATCCATGTACACACCAACTGTAGATTGGGGCTCCCATTCGTTGGGTTAAGGGTTAAGGCTCTAGCTAGTTCATATGTATCTCGTGGTAACTAGTTTATATGTAACTACTTAATATTGTAGGTAACCATATATCCTGTTTTCATTAACCTTTCCCCCAACACAGCCGTTTAAAAGATTTTTTATGTCTGTGTATTAGTTAACGCTGTGGGTTGTTTCGCAGCAATAGGCAGAGATAAGGTGAGCGATTTAAAATTTTAAATCTGTTGCCTGAAGGCAGAATATTTAAAAAATTAAATCGCTTATGTCTGCCAGTCGAGGGAACGCAGTTGTTTGATTTGAAACAATGTGAAAAGTTCAAAGCGTGGCGACTTTTGTGGTCGTTGGAGAAGAAAGAATCAAAACTCGTTTTAGGTAATGACTAGGCTATTGAAATACAAGACATAAACCTTCGTGCACTGGGTGATATTCAACTGTTTATTTCCACTGGTGTCCATATATCCTGTTTTCATTAACCTTTCACCCAACACAGCCGTTTAAAACATAATTGAAACAAATTATTTTCATAATTATTTCAATGGAAGGCCATGCAGATATGGATAACTCATTTGAGAAATTTCCAGTTTATTGTATGACAATAATTATTGTTTTGGTAATGGTAACATCTTTGGCCTCAATTCGTTGTGTTAAGGGTTGAGGATCTAAACATTTTGAACTTCTGTCATACTCTTCATGGTATCTTCACGAATCTTATCATTCCATCTCATTCACTGTAATGATATCTTGCCATAAAAAAGTAATATTATGTTTTATGCAATAAAAGAGAATAGTATAGTAATTAACAAATCCACCCCCAAAAGAACTTATTCTTCATCCATAATCCTTTAACCCCCTTAATTCCATTAGGAATTAATAAACCATATTCTACTTAGAAGAAATAATTTGAAAAGTATTCAAGTACGCATATTTGTATTTATGAATACATTATAAAGTATTTATATTCGTATTCAAATACACTTGGAATTTGTATATTCGCATTCGTATTCATAAAAGTTCGAAGTACTCGTATTCAATTCATTTGCAATGTATTCGCCCCAACCCTGTTTTGGTGACATAAAACATGACACAAAAGCATAGTAAAATACGGTTAAAACTGGAAGTACTGTCACGATCTGTGTGCTTATCTAGGCTTAATTGCGCGTAGGAATTGCGTGCAGTTGCCATATCGAATGGCATCCAAAGCATGGCAGCTTCTCCTCGTTACGCATAGCAAAGAGAGGCAATGTTTCTGCCAATGGACCTCCGGGTTACTCGCAGGTCCATTGGCTGAAACATTGCTTGTGGACAGGCCAGATGTATAGAATTTGATAGTCTTACTATGGTCGTAACGCGCAGATCGACGTGCTATTTTCGCGCATATCATGCCAGGACTTCTAGTTTTAACTGTAATGCGAGTACATACATCCTGACGATCGTGATGTTTACAGATGGCTTGATGTCCTGCCCTGCCCTACATAAAAACCAAGTTGATGGAAAAAGCACAGCCTGCATTTTTTTATTTGGAACAGATTTCCTACTGACATCGCCACTCAGTTTCCTTTAACGTTTCATGTCTACCCTAATAACATTATAAGTGATAGTGGTGCATGACGGTAACATGGTCTGAGGTTCGTGGCGCCGAGTTTAAGTTTAATCGAGACGCGAAAACTCTACAGGAAGTCACAAATACACAACATGAAGTGAACAGGGAAGCATTTAACGATAACAGGTGTAGTGAAGAAACCCCTCGTGTACCCCAAGACGTAACTGGACAAATAATCAATAAATAATAAAGCGTCGAGGTCACTCCATCTTCAAATCGTAAACTGATTTAAATGTGAACAACACTTCATTCAAAACATCGTCTGCTGGACGCAAGGAAAATCTAGAAAAATGAAGCGGTTTGCAAGTCACTCCGTTGATGAAACAATTATGAAACGGCTAAACGTCATTCCAAATATTTTGCGTGGTAACGTCAGATGGTAACTTATGGTACTGGAGCCGTAAATATGCAAAAATACTGAGCGGGCTCTCGTCCGAAAAGATGGGGAAGATTTTTGTCTTATTGGAACATAGTTTTTGCATTTCGGACTCATTACAACAAGGAGTCCGCCCAAAGTTACAATTTATATGAATATTCTGCTATTTGCCTCAGTGTCTCTAATCGTTGACGAGAACCGTCTGGTATTTGAAGCAGTACAAGACTACATTATCCAGACTAACCTATTTTAGTAATCATCTTATTCTGTAAACTAACAACTCCCAAACTCACTTACCCCAGCCTTTTTGGTATCTTTTCCATATTTCTGATCCTGTTCCTTAACTGGCAGAATATTGATTTACCTCTATCACCACTAAATCCATGAACAAAGAGCTGTATATGTTATCATCCCTGTAAATATTTATTTACAAAATTGGGACGACCTGCGATTTGTCCTTGGGCAAGGCACTTTATCCAGTGTAGCGTACATGGGGGCACGATGACGCCGTGTATTAAGGCGTACTGCACGTCGATGGTGCACATGTCTTCAGCTGCTATAACCCTGCTTGAGCGTAGCTTGAACAGAGTTAGAATTTTGAGGAGTTGACAATTGCTCGTCGATGCTCGGTGGTTCTCCCCGGGTACACCGGCTACCTCCACCCGCAAACCTATCACGGTCACGATCAGTCATTCAAGAAATTTATTTACAAGTGTCGTCTGCTATTCGAGTTGAGTAAATGGCTAAACGTCTATTAGTACGGCGAACGACTCGACATGCAAAGGCTTGTGCGAAAAATGTTACCGGACGTTGAAAAGATTGCTCAGGAAAATGTGTGAAGAATGTCCAGTGAATGGGGTAAGCTGAATTCTTTGCGTTTTCATAAAAGTACCAGTCACAATTCTCATAAAGAATAAAAGTACCAGTCACAATTCTCATAAAGAGGGGCAGCGAATGGGAAGTAGGTGTAGCAGATTTAGTTAAGGCAATATTCACAGGAGCTTTGGGGGAGTCTTTTGGGATATTTAGTGGCGGTGATATGGGGGGGGGGGGGGGGGGGGCTATTTTTTCAACTTTAATTGCAGCAAATTTATTGTATTTGTGATTAGAATAAATGTGGTTTCAACCCCTATTTCAATAAATGTATTGCCTTAGAGGTCCCTCTAATATTCCACAGAAGGGGGAGGACGGGAAAGTCTATATTCACGCCATTTCGACATAAATATATTCTCTTTACCCTCTGGCCGTTGCGTTCAAACTTTTTCCCTACAACTATCCATCAGAATAAATAGCTAGGTTGAAGATGTTTTACATTAGTGACTAAGTAGGAAGGTGCGCGCGAACTTTTAATGTACAAAAAATATTGCAATAGGGTTTGAAATGGCTGGTGTGTTGCATTGCAATAGCGGTTGGCTTCATGCCTTAACTATTGCCAAACTGTTGTCGCTATTAAGGTTCCGCTCCACAATTTTTCAAAATGATATGTCATACTCTCCCTTCAGAAGTGAATATTCTCTAACTTAGTTGACTTGCGAAATGGCATCAATATGCAATATCGGAGCTCTTATTTTAACCCTCGATGGTTCGCGCATTTAAGGATCGTGACTACAATAAACTATCGAACCCAGTTCTTCAAAATCCTGCTGACTAAGTACTAGTACTGACTTCTTTAACCATAACTAGCTTCTACAACCACTGTCTCCAGTCACTGCTTTACTAACTGCTGCCACTATGGGTTCTACTATTCCAATTTGTATAAGTATCAGTATCGATTCCACTGCAGTTGAAAATGCTGTAGGGGTGAAGAATGATTAGAATATGTTGACCTCGAACGATTGCTCGTTCGAAAGTTCGTCTCATCCGAAATTATATTAGGTATCTCGTCCGTGCGATTCATGGAACGTGAGTGTGGTATTCGGTGGTATGAGCGCGCGTGCAGATGCGGCAGTGCATAATATGACTCGAACAAGAAAGGTCACTGGAGTAACACATGTAGCACCCCAAAAAGACACTATATGGTACTGACCTTAATGAGTATGAGAAGTTTCAAGATTGTAGCCAGAACATTTTTCGGGTTATGGCAGTGACATAAGATGTGACCAACGAAAATACTGAAGTACGACCTTGACCTTGAACACGTGCACGCCTGTATTAAACGCTTCACACCTTCTGACATCTGTATGCTGTTTGATAATTGTGCTTTCATCGTTTCTGAATTGTGATGAAGAGGTGTGACCTTAAAAAGGTGACCCTTACTGTTGCGGACCCAACTGTTTTGGGAGACACATTCGCCTATCGTCCGTTATAACTGTGTGAAGTTTGATGATTGTAGTCCTAATTGTTTGTTAAGTTATGCCCGAGACATGATTTATGACCCTGAACATATGAACGACAAGTATAACCTTGACCTTGAAGATGCGCAAGCAACTATTATACATGACATATTTGTTTGTGTGAAGTTTGAAATGTAGCTTGTTTCGTTTCTGAGTAATGCTGAGATACGAATATTGACCGATTTTAAGTTATACACTGGTGTGTGACCTCGACCTTCAAGTTACGGCCCCGGCTATGGTATGTCTCATCTCCCAGCGTCTTTTATAATTGTGTGAAGTTTTATGATCGTAGTCCAAATAGTTTCTGATGTATGCACGAGACATGGTTTGTGACCTTGAACATATGGAGGGCAATTTTGACCTTGACTTCGAAGTTGCGCAAGCAACTATAATATGAGACACACCTTCTGACTGCCCTTATCACCAGTGTGAAGCTTGACAATTGTAATATGTTTCCTTTCTGAGTTATGGCTGCGACAGGAGGAATAGTGACTGGTTTTATGTGTGATCTTGAAATGTGACCTTGATCTTGAAGTCTCTGATCTGTTTATGGTGTGTGACTGATCCTCCAATTGTCATATATAATGCGAAGTTAACTGACTAGAGCACTAATAGTTTTCGAGGTATTGACTCGGACGAATACACACACACACTCACACTCACTCGATCTTTTTAAACGCTTTAGGGGGAGGGAAGAGGCTTGTTTTTATTTTGGTCTCGATGACAAGCAAGTCCCAACAAAATCGGGAAGACAAACCCTAACCCATTGTTTTCATTGCGAGAACACGGCAAAAGCAAATGACATCTTTGTGGGAACCTAAACACTATTGTGTACAACCAAAGAAAATCTGGAAGGCACACCCCCCCCCCCCTTCCCCCCCTCAAATTCTCAAGTGAGTTGTACTGCACTGTTTCTAAGATTACTGTTTATCCTAAACACTAAACTGTTTATAGAGGTGTTTTCGGATGTTAACCCTTTGAACACTCCTTATCGATACATGATCATGTTATGTCCCAATTTCGTAACGCATGTGGTTGCATGCATAGTGATTTCTGAGGCAGACCTATCAATATTTTCAACATACAGCTATAAGGCTGCGCGTCGAAAATATTAATTGTTCTACCCACAAACAACGATTAAGAACTCTTAAAGGAGCGGACATTGAGTTGGAATGCAAAATATAACCTTAAGAGATACGTAAAGGAACATGTTAAGATGTGAGTCGATGTTTCTGGAGTTCTTTACCTTGAATAAGATCGTAAGAAAAATGTTGAGGTTTAAACCGAATATTGCAAAATAGGATGAATTTGGACAACGGGACGAATTCGGTAGGTACTCTGGAGTCATCAATGAGCTTTAACCATTTCAGTACTAACGGACGTGACAACTGTTACTTATTCCCAGTTTCTTATTCGGTCGATAACGAATGCCGAATAAGGAACTGGGAATAAATAACAGTTGTCACATCCACTCAATACTGACGCCCCGGATCGTATCGTCTTATACACCATTGACTACAGCGAAATGGTTTAGTGATAAGTTAACCCTACAGCCTTATCGACCTGTAGGATTAAAGTTATCACTAATGGCCCTTTCACGTTGAGTATTTCTTGTGTTGCCTAATCATGGACTTTCACCTTCTGCTTTTCACAAAAAGTTGTGCTTACTGAGCTTTAAAACACTGCGTACCAGCCGAAGACGTCCCACCTTCCAAGTGACCACAGGTGCTAATCTCGTGTCTTCAGAATTCTCTCCACTGACCGAATTAACACCATTTTGTGGTAATCACAGTAGCTGTGAATGAGACTGTTGTATTGCGTACTCATCATCAAAATTAAGTTTCCGAGGCTTCTGTATCTTTCTGACGAGTGAGATGTTGTTCAGCCTCATTTACGCTAGCTTCCTCTTTTCCGTCATCAAACATCAAACTCATACATTTACTCTTAGGAGTTTCAGTCCATTCCTGAGAAGCAGGTTGTCGTTCGACCTCATTTAATGGAGCTTTGCTGTATCCCGTTTCCTTTTTTACAGAACTCATAATTTTCATCTGCAAACCTTTAGATTTTTCCTGCTCTGTATCTTCTCTCTCTGACCTGCAACAATGCACAAATAAAATCAGACTTACCCAGATGTTACTTTGATGCACTGCACATGCATACGCCAATATGTGGTAGAAACAGTTTAAGTCTAAGGTTCTAATGACTCGTGCATTGTGGATTTCCTGCACAGGCATACTTCTCACTCCGCACTAAGAGTTACTTACCCGCAGGTAATAAACACTACCTTTCGTCATCTAGTGTTTCGATAATTTAACTAACCACATCATTTTCAACAGGGCTCCGATGCTGAATCTGACCAAGTTGATGTTCACATAAAACATATGTTTCTACAACTTCCCTAAACGCTGAGGGAGTCCTGAAAGGTCTTTGACCTTGATTGCAATAGCCCAATCCCTCAACAGTTCACAACCCTGAACTACCCGACACACAAATTGTAAGCCGGTTAGTTAGACCCCCTCCCCCGCACCCACCAATAAGGTTGTCGCCGCGATGATGGACTCGTGGGAGATGTAAACCTAATTCGTAACGAATGTGATGGCGTAAGTCTCGACTCACAAAATATTGCAGCTACATCATCGAAGCATGCCTTCGTTGAAGGCATGCCTTGATGATGTAGTTGAATCATATGTCCGTTGGGATTATATTTTAAAAACCCTCGAGATTTCTTGGACTTTTTGTGGTTTGCATGTTCGATCTCCTCCAGGGGTAAATACGTTGTGTCCTTGTGCAAAGCACATAATCTCGATTGCTCTCGTGTGGGCACGGTGGAGTTGTATACTAAGGTGTACTGCACGTCGATGGTGCACTTGTCTTCAACCAATGCTCACCCTACTTGTGTGGAGTTAGTACGCTGGGGAGCCTGACAGTTGCTCGCCGTTGCTTGGTGGTTCTCTCCGGGTACTCCGGCTTCCTCTACTCGTACAACTGTCCGACACGAGGTGGCACTGGCTGTCGAAAGTGTCGTTAAACCCCAGTAAATAAATAAATATCAGTCGAATTTTAATATTTACGTCATTAAATGTACATGTATCCCAGCAGAGAATGCCAGAGATTAGGAATGATGTTAATAATTTCTATTTACTAGGATACAATTGTACAGAGTTGGGCAAGCTGATTTTCTACAGGAACTGAGTAACGCTGAAGGAGCAGTTTAGCAGAGACAAAAGTACACTTAATCAGCGCGCTATTACTTCAAAATAGTGCACAATACAGTGGCAGGACTTCTAGTTTCAACTATAATCATAGCGGAACAGCTTTCATTTCACCAAACGTCTTGGCCCTGGCGTTTACCCTTGATAACACTGTATCAACTTTCCAATCTCGATGGTTTGGGGATCGTCTGTCCTGACCACCTTATCAAGTTTGTCAAAGAATACAAAAACAAATAAATGAATAGCCTCTTACCGCTGATTTCGCTTCACATCCTCAACTGTTTCTGGTAATCGGGCACTTTTAGTTTCAGGCAACATCAGACAAAGCAGTCCACAAAGAATTGCGTAACTACCAAAGACAAGCAGAGGAATCGCTACTCCTATATCCCCACGGATTTGTTTTGCCTGTAATGGAACAAAGGTTCTTATCCTCTGTGGGGTTTTTTCAAGATATATTTTACTCATATCAGAAAAATGTTCGTGAATACACTAACTTCTAAAACATGGTTGTATGTCTGGTTACTGCAATATGCAGAACATTTACACTGCGGCAAACGCCAGGTACAAAAACCTACACCAAATAGACTCCAATTATTTTATAAACGATACCAGCATGATGTGTTCTTGAAATGTGGGCAAATGATCCTACATTCAATGGGCACAGTCAGGACTTTCATAGATTCCTCAGGGTGGGATGTGTGTTTAATCTCGTAGATACAACATACAGTTTCCTGCAATTTTGTTAAAAAATGCGTTGCGTGTGGATGTAAATGTAAGACTCAGGAAGGTGAGTGGGGAGAGTGAACACAACAAAATATAAAATTAAATTAAGGCCTAAGAAAGTTAAAAAATATGTTTCTCAGGCCCTCCTGTATGGTCCTTTTGGCTGCCGCATGCGCTCGTTTTATAACCAATGCAAACTTAGAACAATAAAAATTAAAAGGTTTAGGCCCAAAAAGTTAAAAATCTGTTTCTCCAGTCCTTCCGCATGGTCATTTTGGCTGCCGCATGATATCTTTTCATAACCAATTTAAATTTTTTAAAAATTAAAAATTAAAAGGTTTATGTCTGATATTTTACCAAAGTTAATAGAATTAATAAATTTGCCCCTTGAGTGCAACAAGGCTTTGCAATGCTTTAGCACTGCAAAGCCTTCTGGTACTCAAGGGACGAAATACACCCCCATCCATGCTGTTCTGTAGATTAGGAGGATTAACCCTTTACCTAACCTGAAAAGCAGACGACACTTGCAAAAATAATTCTTGAATAACTAATTTTTTTCATTTTTTGTCTCAAAAACATAGGTTATGACCCCTCGTTGGAACGAGCTCGACGAGCTCGTTCCAACGTGGGGTCATAACCTATGTTTTTGAGACAAAAATGAAAAAAATAATGAAAATTAATTGGAGATTTTTGAGAATAGCGCTGGCCGGTTTTGGCCGTTACGTTAGGTAAAGGATTAAAACATAAAACAATCGACGAACATGAACTTATTGATTGCGAAGAAATAATTACAAGAATATAAAATAAAATAAAAAACCGTCCGCCAGCATGTAATTTTACAAAAATGGCATGAAAAACAGAATATCTACTTTGTGGTACCTAAATTAAAATTCTTTTTCTAAATAGAGACCTGACTTTTGAGATTTTATTTTATGTACTTGTTAGTTTGTTTCTTTATATACATTCAAACATCATATAATTCTGTTTGTCTTTCGTGGTATTAATTCCAAGTGTGTAGGGCTAGTATGTAACCTAAATTTGCACTGGACTCTTCAGTCATAAGTTGCCATGCATATAGTTTAGTTTAAACATATTCTATTTGTAGAAAAAAAGTACAAAAAGGATTGGAGAACAAGTGCTTGCCACTTAATAACACTCCTCTCCTAAACACATGGTTCAACAAAACATATTAATTACATGACAGCAACTGTGAAATTCAGTTTTAACAGTAATAGAAAAACAAGTTATGGAACTGAATACAAGAAAAGGAAAAAGGTGAAAAAGAGTCAGAAAGAAATGAAAAAAAAAATTAAAAAGAAGAGAAAAGAAGTTGTGAAAAGATATTGTGTGTTATGTCCATGCGGCACCACCAGTATAGGCTTCAGCATCTTTACCAGCACAAAAATACAAATTAAGACACTACTGCTTACTGTCACTCAAGTCTTTTAGTCGCGTTGATATAGTTTTGTACATACTTGAATAGGCATGCATTAGCCTCATTTGGCAACTCCATGCTACCAAATAGAAGTGTATCCGTAGAAATAATATGAAAGCTTTCCAGGTCACGCATTAGTTGATACCTAGGGAAGCTAAACCGCTGGCAATAGAAAAAAATAGTGTTCGACATCTTCGTTACCTTCTCCACAAACACGGAGTGGTGATTCTAAAATATGATTTTGAAATTTATCGACATTAAGATCACTACAGCCACACCTAATTCTGCAATGTAAAGTATTCAGTTTTCGTTTACCGTTATCGAAATATGGAGGCGGTTTGACAATATCATTAGGTATCATTCTTTTAAAAGCGGTGGTTGGCGGTAATATTCTTGTTGCTATTGGTAATTTATTCCAAGCCTCCACACATGATGGAAAAAATGACCGTTTAAACAATTCGGTCCTTGACTTATATTGTACAAAGTCGGATGAATTTCGCAAATTACACTGAGTTACGTTCTCGAACCTAGGAAGCAATAGGTCAACAAAAAAATCTGGGAACACCTTATTAACTATTTTGTAAAAAGTACACATTTTATGGATGTGTCTTCTTTTTCCTAGCGTCTGCCATCCAAGCTCTAATAGCAGACAGTCGTGTGAGATAGATCTATTTAGTCCAGTAATAATACGAGCAGCGTCATAATGAATGTCATCTAACTGTTTCAATAAATAATGTGCAGCTCCGCACCATACAGGACTCGCGTATTCGAGTATTGGGCGTATATATGAAAAGTAGATTTTCTCCAAAGTTTTGCGACCAAACAAAAATTTTAGTTTACGCAACTGCGAAACTCTAAAACTCTAGAGCTAGCTGTTTTACAAAGTTGTTCTATATGGCTGTCCCATGACAGATTTGATTGGATGTTTAAAACCAGATGTCTGTGGGATGTGATAAATAATAGGGGTTCGCCTGCAAAATGTAGATCCGGAGAGAATAAGTCTTTTTTAAGTGTAAACAAAATTATATTTGTTTTTTTGAGCATTGAAGTTTACTAGCCATTTATCGGCCCATGCAGTTAATCTTAATATATCAAGGTTAATTTTAGTCTCTAGTTCACGAATTCTTTCCTGGCTGCTTGTGAGACACGTGTCGTCTGCAAAGAGCCTGGTTACCGACCAAATCGTGTCAGCTATGCCATTTATATACAATATGCATAACGTTCAGAAGGTAAATCAATTATTAGTAACTCAGACACATGTATCCTGTTAGAATTGCATGTAGCCTAAGCCACAGGGTACATAAATTCTAACAGAGTACATGAGGCTGTGTACCCTGCCAATGTACTGTATAGCGAATTTGTCATACCGAAAAGCTATCGTATTATACATCTGGAACTTAATTAAGCCCCCCTGAAATGTTTCGTGGCAGTGAAGTTGCTGTTACTGAATATTATGTTCTAATGATTGCTATGTCTTGAGTACATTTCTTCTCGTGGTTGATCACTTAACCCTTTACCTAACATGAAAAGCAGACGACACTTGCAAAAAAAATTCTTGAATGACTATTTTTTTTCATTTTTTGTCTCAAAAACATAGGTTATGACCCCTCGTTGGAACGAGCTCAACGAGCTCGTTCCAACGAGGGGTCATAACCTATGTTTTTGAGACAAAAAATGAAAAAATAATGAAAATTAATTGACGATTTTCGTGAATAGCGCTGGCCGGTTTTACGTTGGGTAAAGGGTTAACCCATACACATCCCCTCGTCCACGTGAAACTTGCTACCAACGAATGTCACAAAAACACCTATCATCCACATGCAATATCTGGGAATAAAGCAAGAAAATTTGCACTTCTTTTATCAGTAAATGTTGACATGGCAAGGAGGAGACTGTCAGAGACTCTAAGATGGCAAATCATTGGCATATATGCAACAGGCATGTCATTCAAAGCTATTGGAAGGCAACTTGGCGATAGTCATTCTGTCATCAGCAGACTTGCCCGAAAACATCAACAAACCAACGATGAAAAGGACCGACCAAAGCCTCGACAACCCGAAAAGGCTTCTCCTCGGGGGGTGATCGGAGTCTGGCACGCCTCGTTAGGAGTGAACCCTTTTCTTCAAGTCGAATTTTGATACGCCTTTGACTCCCCAAAAGGCGTGTATGCAACGGATCTGTCCAGAAGGGCCCTCAAGCTCCCAGCACTGTCCGATCAGCATAAAAAACGACGTTTGGAGTGGTGTATGGCATGACAACATTGGAATCTCAGGACATGGTGGAGAGTCCATTCGTCGGACTAGAGTAGATTCCTGCTTCCCGTCACAGATGGTCGCATGTGAATGTGGAGGGATACTGTTTACGTCCCCGGGAAGGAATATCAGTAATGATCTGGGGATGCCTCTCTCATGATTGTAAACTTGATATGGTGACTGTACGTGGGAATCTCAATGGTCATCAGCACATCCAGGACATTCTCAATCCGGTTGTCGTGCCTCATTTTGAAAACCACTAGTTGACGTGAGTGGACACCAGCCGAAGAGAAACAGCGATACGAATTTCAACAAACACACCTGGTTCCCAAAAGGTTGTTTTGATTTTTTATCGATCCATTTGATCAGTACATCTTCAAACAAAACGAACGGACTCTTCACATTTAGGTTTAAACATCGCAATTGAAATTTGTTTATTTTAATGAATTTTAATGTATGGTATGTGTAATAAACAGAGAAAGCGATGTGTGTTTGAATCGGTGCGTGTTTTACATAACTCGGTGGAATGGCGTAGTCATATTTCGCTCGAGACTACGGTTCTAACACACATCTCATTCTCTCTATTTAACCCTTTACCCAACGTAATGGTCAAAACCGGCCAGCTCTATTCTCAAAGATCGCCAGTTAATTTTCATTATTGTTTTCATTTTTTTGTCTTAAAAACATAGATTATAACCCCACATTGGAACGAGCTCGTTCCAATGAGGGATCATAACCTATGTTTTTAGACAAAAAATGAAAACCATTAGTTGTTCAATAATTTTTTTATAAGTGTCGTCTGCTTTTCATGTTAGGTAAAGGGTTAAACAGCATCAAACTGGCTAATATGACTTCCAACTAGACTGATATGACGCCAGTCTCGGGCGCAATCAATTTGTTTATAAGGAAATCATTCAGTTATTTGTCGAAAAAACTATGGAAAATTGGCGTTACCAGACAAAGGGGTGTGTAGTTTTTGTATGCTTTGACGAATTAATGATGGCAATAAGGAAAGTATAGGTGGATGAAGAGAAAAAAGAAAAGTGTTGCCCACAAAATTCAACACAAACTAAGACTCAGCGTCGTAAACGGAGATTTGTCGAAGCTGGAGTCCCCAGTGTGGAAGCCGAGTTGTTCGGATAGCGGAACTAAGAGTACAGGGAACATCGAAAAACTTCGTTTAAAAGAACGAGAAATAATGATACTGTCAGAAAACTGAAGCAAACCTGAAAAGACTTTGCAATTAAAAGTTTTGGTTTAAAAAATAAAAGGGTCATTACTTGATTCGTTTCATTTTGGCCGCGATATCAACCCTCGATAACTTTCTGTGGCGTCATGCCAACGGTACATGGGGGGGGGTGCTTGCACCCCCCAAGCACCCCCCCCCCCCCAATATTTTCGGTAAAGGCCTGGGAAGAGCCATTTCCAGCAATCTGGGAGGCATTTTTGCCAAAATTTTGGGGGCACGCTACGCGGCAACTGATGGTGGCACTCCGCTTAGATGGTGTTACCGACCCTTAGCATGACGCCCCTGATAACTTTACATCACGACCGATGTGGTTGGAATGTAGTCAGTCGGGATTTGAGCCATGTGCTTCGCGACATATCGGGTTTAACACCCAAATTGATGCTCTTTTTGACGCACCTGTGTCGATCTCATGTCAATTATTCTAACCAATAAGCCACCGCACACCCTATGTAACCTCGTTTACTTCCTGTGCTGTGAATTCACAAACAGAGAATTTCAAACGATTCTCTAGTTTATAGTAACATTTACGAAATGAGTTCAGTAAATTGAACTGGACAGAGACAAATGGCAAAGGATCGATCCCTAATAAGACCCTTCCCACTGCCCAAAACACACATTGTGAAATCAATAAGTCAACTTTTAACAATCACACGTTTAGTGAATACACCTCTCGAATATACCTCTCGTGCGCCACACAACGTCACTAGACAGAATAATCAATAAACCGATAAAGATCAAAGTAATCCAATCTTACTTCAAATCATAAACCGATTTGCAATTTAAAAAAACTTTACTCGAAACAGCGTCTGTTGCTCGTGTGAAGAATCTACAAGTATAAAGCTTGGTCTATCACCTAGTTTTTTTTAATACATCCCAGATAAACGAGCCTCAGAAAGATGTATCCCAGATAGACGTGTTCAAGATAGACGTGTTCCTGATAGATGTGTCCTAGATGGACGCTCTCTAGATAGACATGTCCCAGATGGACGCTTTCCAGATGGACGCTTCCTACATGAAGATAGACATGTCCCAGATGGACGCTTCTGAGATAGACGTGTTCCAGATGGATGCTTCCCAGATGGACGATCCTGTGAAAAATCTACAAACATGAAGCATTTGCAAGTCACGCCGTCATTAGAATAATTGCGAAATGAGCAATCTTATTTGAAATATTTCGCCTGGTGAGTCAGACGGTAACATATGCCACTGGAGTCGTAAGCACAGAGAAAACTACGGGAGCTCTCGTTCAATCAGCGGGCGATAAACGAGAAAAGCAGTCGACACTTGCAAAAAAAAATCTTGAATAACTCATTTTTTTTTCATTTTTTGTTTCAAAAACAAAGGTTATGACCCCTCATTGGAACGAACTCGTTCCAACGAGGGGTCATAACCTATGTTTTTGAGACAAAAAAAATGAAAAAAATAATGAAAATAATTGGCGATTTGTGAGAATAGCACTGGTCCGTTTTGACGGAACGTTGGGTAAAGGGTTAAAGATATGTTGCCCTTAAAATAACAGCAAAAACGCATGTTATAGACATGGGTTTTGAAGAGGGTTTTTTTACAGAGAAAGCAATTCTACAAGTTATAGTCCAAGCTGAAAAATGTAATTGAGCTTTGGTTATTAAAAACATGTAAATTTTGAAATCGTCAGAGAAAACCATATTAAACACTTGAAAAAACAAACAAAACTTTTAAAAAATTAACCAAAATACAACTTTGAAACAGAAGTGCCCTATATTTTCCTATTCCGACCAGTAGGGTTAAAAATTAACCTTATTCAACTGGATTGAATGTGAACCCAATTGTGTTCATATTCACTCAACCCAGTTTATTTGGGTTAATTGTTTACCCAGATTATTTTAATGCGTACGAGTTATCTTTTCCTATCATGCATTGCATTGTTTTCTGGATGTGCTGTAAAAACGTGCCATATTTTGCACCGCACTTTCCTGTGTCGTTGTTTCATATAATTATAAATGATTATTGGGGTTCAAACCTGAAACCATTTCACGGAGATAAAAGCCTAAAGGAAGGTACAAATATTCTTCATCACTTTCTGCAATCCAAACATTAACTGTTCCCTAACACAAATAACTGACAATTTGCACGTTTTTTTTTTCTTGGATAACTACAAAATAATTACTTTTCTTGAAACAAAAGCTAACTTACGATTCCTTATAGGTACAAGCTCAACAAACAAACAAGCACAAAGGGGCATTTCCAGAGGGTGGTCTGTATCACACTCACTTCATTTTGTCAAATGACCATATGAGGAGATGCCATGGTGCGACTGAGGTGAACAGATCGATTTGTTTGTAGTTTGATCCTGGTAAAGCAATCTGACAGGTTAGTTCTGCCAGCCAGTGGGAGAGCTGTCAGGGATAGCCAAGACTAAACAGCAAAATGGAAGACTGAGGCACGAAATAGACAGACTCTTGGAGCAACGAGGACCGAGAATAAGCAGAATGGGGTCTGGAGTGGGCGGAATAGTAGCGGGAATAGGCACGAGAATAGGTGATAGAAGACTAAGGTTTAGTTAGGTAAGAATAAAAGATTCCAATCCGAATAAGAACATTAGTGGACGCAGAGGGGATGGGTCACTGCAAAAAGCCAAAATTAATAACATAATAAGTTTTCTGTTATAAATTGAGGGTTCTTCCTTGCTTTCTTGCAATGGGTGCAGAATGGCACTATTTTCGTTTGTAAGAAGGTGAAATATTTAACCTTTACCTAACATGAAAAGCAGACGACACTTGCAAAAGAAATTCTTGAATAACTATTTTTTTTCATTTTTTGTCTCAAAAACATAGGTTATGACCCCTCGTTGGAACGAGCTCAGCGAGCTCGTTCCAACGAGGGGTCATAACCTATGTTTTTGAGACAAAAAATGAAAAAATAATGAAAATTAATTGGCGATTTTTGAGAATAGCGCTGGCCGGTTTTGGCCGTTACGTTAGGTAAAGGGTTAAACAACTTGAAAAGTCGTGAGATTCGATTCGAGAATCGATTCGACATCTTCTGCCTGATTCGACTCGGGATTCCATTCGATCCAAACAAACTTACAGTTCCCAGGGTTCCAATCCAAGACAAAATAGTTGATGAAAAAATAATTAGACGAGGGTATAAAATGAGAATTGTTGACAGCTGAAACATGACATACATTTGTATACTTTAACCATTTAAACATCATCAATAGAGATGACACTGGGAAGAAATAAATCAGGAATAACTTATTTGTTTTCCTTTTTCTGTCAAAAATACATCTTATGACCCTTCAATTGAACGAGCTAACCGCGAGCGTTCCAATGAAAGGTCATAGGTTATATTTTTGTTTTTATAAAAATGAGAATGTAATATTTGAATGGCGAATTTTGTGACCATTGCTGGCCGCTTTGGGCCGTTACGCCCGGATATTGGTTTATGATGTAAATTCTTCACAGTGTATTGTTTTTAAAACAGAGCTGGGACATGACAGATAAATTCACACAAGGATATCACCTGGTAAAACGATTGCCTTCGGACGCAGGCCCGCTTCGGGCAGAGACGAAGATCCAAGGCATCGCATGTAGCTCAAAGATAAAAAAAAACTCTGTCAAAGGTTACCAAGTAACAGCAAAACATCATCTCTCAAACAACAAAAATTCGAATATTTTCAGACAAACGATTAGAAAAATGCATTATTCTACAGTACATTGAAAATGCCGAGGCACTCACAGGAGTTCGGCATGTTTATATATCTATTGCCATCTTTTATTATTTTTTTATGTATTGATTGGTGTTTAAGGTCCCGTATTTTTGACAATCGTTGCCACAACATGGACATAAAGTCATGTTAGTGCCTTGCGGATCACCCATTTTCGGGTCTATTATTCGAATTCCAATCGAATCTGGAATTGAATCAGGGGCGTATTGAAGATGACCTGCTGGGGAAGTGGGTGCTGTAAACTAATTTGTTCCGACAGTGCTGGCTCAGAGCGCGACTGATAAAATATTTCAACTACATCACTGAGGCATGCCTTCGTCAAAGTCATACCTTGGTAATGTTGCTCGAATATTTCCCAGTAAAGATTATAGTTCAAAAACAGAAACGAGTGCAAGACTGGAATTAGCATGACTGGTGACATGGGTAAAGATGCTGTTTCTGTTTAGATAGCGGAAACTACACTCAGAGTTTAATATTAATATTACTTATGTGCAATTGCCACCCGAACTATACGCATTGTGAGATGACGACGATGACTGATAACAAGCTATATTCCTTTGAGTAGACTCGAATGGAAACGAATCGTACACACGATTCGATTCGAACCGAACAGCGACTTAAGATTTGAAATCGATTCTAATTTCGAAGCTTCTCGGGGCCCTAAGTCATGTCTAGCCGATGATACCCATGCTGCCCATTTTAGAGGACTTCCAACCCAGGCATTGGTTACCGGGTCCTATTTTACCAGTAAAACAGAGCTTGTTTACCACAGAAAACAATAAACAAGCATTGCCTCACTTCGCAGGGTTCCACAGGGGTGGGGATATTTGGTTCGTGTTCTTACTATACATAGTGAACAAGCGAATCATTTTTGTTACCCCCCTTATTTTTATGCTTTAGATCCTCCTCTGTCATCAACTGGACAAACTCACAAGGAGGCTGCAAACAAACCTGGAGAACCATTTCATTTGAATATTGAAGTGATTTATTTAAACTTTCGTCCGGGTAAACTCATCTGTCATACATTTTCAGCATATAACGAGTGAAAAATGATTAACGTACCAACTCGATAATGTACGGAGCAGCTATCCCACCAAGCTGTGCAATACCAGACAACGATCCTAATGCTGACATGCGCAATGTTGTTGGAAACAATTCTGGCGTATAAATGTATATGACCGAGAAAGCGGCTGCACCAGCAAACTTTCCAATTGTAGCCAATGTGAAGGTCAGCCACTGCAAACCTGCAAGATCGTTGTAGAACGAATCAATTCAATAAATTGTAAAATTGTAAAATTGCATGTTACGCATCGTCACAAAACCGTTATTGTATACATTGCTAGAAGCTTTGACTGTAAATTGCTCACTGTACTCAGGGGCGGCGCTAAAGGGTCGCACAAGTGCTGTGTCGATTAACCCATTTACACGCAACTGTCGTTCTGTGTTTACTTCACGTTTATAAAAGCAATTATTAGAGAGACTCTCAGCAATTCGTTTGACAATTTTTGTCAGAGTGAAAAATGAAGAAATGCGAGATGTGACGTTGAGTCTTGATTATCGGGAGCGCGGTTGCGCAGTGGTTAGATAGTTGGTCTTGAGAACGGAAGGTTGTGTTCTAAGGCAAGGCACTTAATCCCAACTCATGGGTGCGATTCACGAGTTGTGAATCACAAAAGGAACGGTGTAAAGGTTTTTGTCAACCAGCCTGGTTGGTCCGGATATTTTAGTCTCTGAGAACCCCTTTTAACAGTGTGTTACGTAATAATATTCCACACAAATA
Source organism: Pictodentalium vernedei (assembly GCA_031216915.1). Classification (NCBI taxonomy): domain Eukaryota; kingdom Metazoa; phylum Mollusca; class Scaphopoda; order Dentaliida; family Dentaliidae; genus Pictodentalium; species Pictodentalium vernedei. Next base: position 792,893,738 of record CM062296.1, read on the forward strand.
CCAGTCGGCTGATTTGCTGTCTAGAAATTAGAATGACAAGGGATTTTCTTTAGCTCCTTGCTTGCTACTGGCGGTTATTCCTGCCTAGGACATGAAATCTCTGGCCATTAAAATTTGAAAATATTTAACCATCATCTTTTCCTCAGCGAATTGCATAGACTTTTTGATAAATGTTATCTTGGGTGAAATTTTCAAGAATAGTTATTGAAATCTGGCCATGGCTGCTTCACAGCAGCCCAGCCATTACTACAGTACGTGGAGAGTGGATTGTAACTAAATCGCCCGGAGGGTGGAGTTATCACCCAAAGTATCACCATCAATTTCTGTACATGGGGACAAAAAACACAAGCAATGTTTCAGCCAATGGACCTCCGGGTATAACCCGGATTTCCATTGGCTGGAACTTTGCTTTTGCTTGTTATAATTTGCAACAAATTATTGCTTGGATGGAGTTTCCACTCTGCATGTGATTTAGTGATCATACACTGCCCACATACTGTACATCTCATGAATAATAGTTTAAAACTACTCGGCCGGCTAAGAGTTAACCCATCGACCGTTGTGTCATTTGTGAGCCCTATAAATCACATTTTCCACGGCATCAGTACGTTTTTCCAGTTTTGGTTGGTTGTTTATTGGTGTGCAACGAGATTATCAACAGCCATGATTATATCGTGGCGGGGAGTTTTACGGATAGAGGAAGCCGGATTATCCAGAGACCACCGTGCAGCGGTCCATAACTGTCTGACTCTGCAACTTACTTAAGCGGTACGAACGGGATTAGCGTCGGTTGAAGGCCATCCACGCACCCTGCGCCTTAACCCTTTACCTAACATGAAAGGCAGACACTTGCACACAAAACGTTGCCTGCGTGCTAGAATGTCCCCTATGGGACATAGGACATTCTAGCACTCAGGCGACGGAAAGTCTTGCAAAATTATATTTTTTTCATTGTTTCCGTCAAAAACATAGCTTATGACCCCTCATTGGAATGATCTCAATGAACTCGTTCCAATGAAGGATCAGAAGCTATGTTTGTGAGACAAAAAAATAATGAAAATTGAATGGAAATATTTGTGAATAGCTCTGGCCGATTTGGACAGTTATGTTAGGTAAAAGGTCAATATACAGTGCCACTGAGTTCCAACGTAGGGATTATGTGACGCGCCCAGTGACACAATGAAGATCACGTGGGTCAGAATCGAACCGTCGACCTTTCAGTATCAAGTCAAATACTCCAAGAAATGAGTCACCGAACACCCCAGTCTACTAAGGACACAATACAGTACGGACGCCGTGGACTGTTCATTTTCCAAAGGTGGGCAATTTTTCCACGGACGCAATAACATTAGATTCCAAACGGGGGCGCGGTGACGTCGCGGTAACCGGTTCTCGTCAGATCACCGAAGTTAAGCAACGTCGGTTAGTAGTTGGATGGGTGACCATTTCAGCGACTGATTCGCGCTTCCGCGTTGTGTCTTTGGGCAAGGCACTTCACCTCGATTGCCTACATAGGGGCACGATAACGCTGTGTACTAAGGCGTACTGCATGTCGATGGTGCGCATGTCTTCAACCAATCTAACCCTGCCTGTGCCGCGGTGCAGAGTTCAGAGTTACGATGTTGGAGAGCCGACAGCTGCTCGTCGTTGCTCGGTGGTTCTCTCCGGGTACTCCGGCTTCCTCCACCCGTAAAACTGTCACCGACATGATATGACCCTGGCTGTTAATGTGTCGTTAAAAAAAACCTTAAAAAAAAAAAAAAAAAAAAATTAGATTCCAAACACTAATGAGGATTCATCACCCGGTGTTTCATTAATTAACATTTTGCAACTGATGATCTTTGTAACCTGGTAAACGAAAACCAGGACATCACTGTCTACGAATGGAATATGACCAGTCCACGGCAACTGCACTGTAATATAGTAATATAGAAGTATTAGGTTCACAGTTTGTTAGTGATCTAATATTGTGGATACCATGTCAGTTACTTCCATATTGGGCTGACGCCGTGTATTTAATATAAGATCACAAACAAACCGTGGGTAATAGACTCACATTTAGAGGGCAATAAGCCGCTTTGTAACTGTCCGAATAAATGATCGCCACGAACAACAAATATGCATTATTTTAGCAATAACTGGTCATTATTAAGTCAAAATTTGTATATCATTTTAAATATTGCGCAGTTCTGCTTCCAATAAAATCCCCTACAGCACGTGTATCGACGAAGGCAACTCGAAATGCACGCGCGCGCGCGCATATAAATAGAAACTGGTAGACACACACTTAACCTTTGTCCTTCTAAAAAGCTAATTTCGACGAATATGGAAATGCCATTGCACGGCTGAAAAATGTTGCCTGGTCGTTTTTGAGAAAAACAATAAATTCTCGTCGTCAAGTTAATTTATTTTATTACACGCGTGCTCTATAAAATCCCCATGTACAACAACACTAAACCATGCGGAAATGAAAAATCCACTCCGCACACATATGCCGAACGGAAACCGTTCAGGGAGTAATTTTGAATAGAAGCGAAATTTCACTGGAATTTTCTAAAAATCATGCACCGCAATTACAATTTGAATCACTAGCAATAGCAAAAAAACAGTAACACTGGTTCCCCTCGCAAAATTTGGTTGGCGTTAAAATGTGCTCTTTTTCTTGATATTTCGTCCCCGAATTCCAATATGTTCTATGTGCCTACTGTCACAGAGATCACATTGGAACTCGGGGGACGAGTTGTCAAATGAATTGCTGAGTGTCCTTATAATAATTGCTTTTATAGACGCGAAGGCGTGTAATAAGCACATAACGACACGCGCGTGTGAATGTGTTAAACCATTCACACGTGTGTGTTGTTCTGTGTTTTTATTGACTCTGGCGCTTTTATGCGAATGATATATGAAACATACGGGCATATTTCCACAAACAAAAACTGATTTTGTCAAATGGTCACCTTATTTTTTAAAGTTCGCAGCTTTCTGCCCTTTAAGGCTATTAAATACCTCGTCACATAGATTTTCCAACTTGATGGGTTCTTATTTTAAGTTATTAGTTATTCGGCCTTTCAGTTTAGAATTGTTTGTTATTGCTTGTGACCATTTTTGAGACAATGCCGACATCGTGAAGCCATCTGATTAGTTCTTTGTTTCCAATCAGATGCGCTTAATTTTCACTAGTGTCACCTTTGCCCCCAAGAGGTACAAAGCTCAAACGTTGTCAAAATCCTGACTTGTTATAGTCTGCACTTGTTTGAGAAGGCTCGACCGGTGACACAACAACAACCGCAGATAGCAGACTATACTTGCCTGAAGAACAACATAAGGCTGCCCCTGGTATAATAACAATCTCCAGCTTCCGGGGACAAACTAAACTTGTCAATGAGGGGAGTAAACCTTCCCAAAGAGCTATATTCCATAAGTGACAGATTTTACATGCCCGAAGAACAGGGAACGATGAATAATCAATTACACCAGATAACCCGGCGGGGCTGGGTTCGGTTGACTTTCCTGACTCCTCTGCTTCTCCTCCTTGGCAGCTGCTGGACGTGGAAGAATACCACTGTGCCGCAGAAGGGTGCGTAGGGGGGGGGGGGGTGGTGGGGGGGGGGGGGGGGGGGTAGTTGACCCTACACCATCCATCCTTCTGTTTGCTTATTACATGGAATCGTGACTGGACCGACGAATGAGAACTACATCGCAAAATATACTACAACCGCGAACATTCCTACAGCATCGACACCAGAACAGATACAAAGCTTACTTACGCAACCACTTAAGACTGGAAACGGATGAGCGAAAGCGGCGAACGGAAGAAACTCTTCTTATTGGTCAGAATTCCGAGACCACGCTTGGCTGGCGTTGCTAATAGTCTGCCCAGCCCCCTCCCCTCGCCCAGTCCCCTCTCCCTCACTGCCCCCTGTCTTATCCTGCCCTGGCGAAATCAAAATTTCACATTTGGAAATTAGCTCATCGACTCTCCAAATTTGTTTTTTAGGGGGTTGTTAATTTTTCTAAGGGGAGGAATAATATTTGAAATATTGTTAAATGTCTGTAATAAATGATTTTATGCCTGTCATCTGTTCACAGCTATAAAATCAGTGGTCCACCACACCCCCAGTAACCCGTATTTGAGAAAACAGTGACCGCAAATTGTTTTATTGTACTTCTTTCCATAGGACTGACTGCCTTTGGCTCTATAAGTCTGCGTCTAAGGTTACAGGGGCAAAATGCCTATGGAAATTCCTATAGTAAATTTTGTCCCTTTACCTTCGGTCCTGAGGTATGAGGAATCCTATGTTAAATGCTTGTCCCTATACCCTCAGTGTCAGCTACTTACACTACTGTATTTGTTTTGTCGGAACCCAGTGTCGATGTCGCTAACATTGGAGGCCCGACATATATCTGCAGAAGTTCAGTTGGGAAGAAGGGGGTGGGGTATGTTGTGTTTTCTTTGTCGAATAAGTTGACGGCGGATTCTAATAGGCTCGCATACCCTGTTCCCTGTCTGTCCAGTATAAAACCCAAAGCGAAACGCGCGTGTATTTTATTACGAGATTTACAGCTCATACTTACCTTCGCATAGATCTTTGCTCTGCTTTCCAAAACAATGTGTTCACCGGTATATTTAAATTTGGGCAAAAATCACACTCGAGTCATAAATTTTTGGAAATCCCTTTGTCAATTCATATCGAAGTTGGCATGAGATAATGCTGACCTTAAAAAGTGTTCCTATCTGCCAGAATCGGTTTTGATTTCCGCGAATTCTTCCTGCGAGAATCAATTTTCAGTTTTTAAAACCCTTTACCCAACGAATCGGCCGCATCCGCCCACGTGATATGCAAATTCAGCAGTTGAAAAAATATTATTTTTCTAAAACTTTTAACAAAACCATATCATGTGACCCCTCGTTCGAACGAGCCCGTTGAGTTCGTTCCAACGAGGGGTTACATGATATGGTTTTGCTGAAATTGTTTGAAAATTTGAAAAAATATTTAAAATAATAAATTTTGATATCGTCTGCGTTGGGTAAAGGGTTATATAATTTAGAATATGAGATTTATATCTGTTTGAGTGCAGCCAATACATTTTTCACATTAACAAAAAGAAAAGCAAACCACGTATTCATATGTAGTCAAGAATTCACCCCTTAAAGGCAGTGGTCCATTTATGGTAAGGGTTTTTCTTAAACTTTAGTGTATGTATTACGCTTGTTTGGCAGCTGCTCGTCGTTGCTCGTTGATTCTCTTCGGGCACTCCGGCTTCCTCCACCCGTTAAACTGTCACGGTCATGAATAGCCATTGTGCATAAATATGTGACCTTAAACATAAATAAATTACGCTTGTTGGAAGTTTTGCTGATGGGAGTTACCGTACTTTGGCAGTTGTTTCTAATGAAGTCGTGGCTGCCTGTCTAGGATGCCTGTATAGGATGCCCGTATAGGATTAGGATGTCTGTATAGGATACCTGTATAGGATGCCTGTATAGGCAGCCAAGACTTCACTAGACACAAGTGCTAAGTCAAGGTGTTTCCTTATCACGAGGGAGCAGAAGATCAGTGTAAATTCACCAGACCTTTAATGATTATTATCAGAATCTTTGACAAGAATCAAATGAACGTTTTGCGAGAATCCAAATTGATTCTCATTGTTTTATTTGCGGGAATCATTTGCGAAAATCGATCCTGGTACTCGCATGGATTGTAAGTCCCAATAATGTTTCTTTCTAAGGCCTAGCTGACACTTTTATCGCAGACATATAAGCCTTCATCTGGAGATTGAGTCATTTGTGACCATCGGGTTGGATAAATCGTCTACAGTAAGGTCGCCGTAGGCTGGTCGTAATCCACGCGCGGACAGTGAAGTCCACGCATAGGTAGTTTTATCAAGTAATAAAAATCATCAGCAGCAACATTTTAATTACCCGGTGCATCGTGAATTAAATTTTTGAGGATTATTCCTATAATTGCTGATTGGAATCTAATATTATTGCGTCTGTGGAAATATTGCCCATCCGTGACCAGACCAAGGCGGCGGTACTGTACAATTCGACTTCTTGACTATGCCAATATGTGCTTTTGTGCTTATGCACAATATGACACTTAGTGCACGAGTACATTCGATGAAAAAGGGTTTCTAGAAGTATAGTTCGATATAAGAATGGTATTCCATGGAACGTGGGTCTTGTGACTGGTGGAATGTGCTTGTGTGCCAGTACATATTGTGTCACAATGTGAACACATTAAAGATAGCACATTGGCACATATTAGATGTGCCTGTATGTGCTTATGCGCTAATGCACAATGTGGCAGGATGTGTACTCATTACATGCAGCACGTAGGCGCATACGACAAAATTGAATTCCATGACCACTGACGTTTTCCAAAAAAGGATTCCGTAAGTGGGATTCCTATCCGATTCCATGAAATGGGATTCCGTGATTTCACATAAACACTCGATGGTGTAAGAAAGGATTGACAACACCCAGTGGAACTACAATTACATGGACCTGAACAAACGAAACATGAACAAACTTACAACCGGGCAATACAGAACAACAAAACATCACACCCATGCTACAAATCGGAGTGAACGAAGCAAATGGGAGGATTGGTGTCAGCAGAATGAAGAGAGCGACATTTTGCAGTTGATCATCAGCGACACTTTTCACGCATGCTAGAATGAGACCAAATCAAGACATAATAACTGGAATGCACAATGTTGCTGTATAATACCTATTTCTTTCTCTTTCTTTTGTTGATCTTTCTTTCTCTTTTTCTTCTGTATTTCTCAGGGAAAGACAGGAAGACAGCCAACCTGGCTATGCCTTCCCCCGCCAGTATACAATGCATTAATTATTGGGATTATTGTATTTATATGTACTATATGCAATATTTCTCTTTGTTGAAATTTCAATATATTAACCCTTTACCTAACGTAACGGCCAAAACCGGCCAGCGCTATTCTTAAAAAATTGCCATTTAATTTTCATCGAGCTCGTTCCAATGCGGGGTCATAACCTATGTTTTTGTGACAAAGAAATAAAAAAAAATTAGTTATTCAAGAATTATATTTGCAAGTGTCTCATGCTTTTCATGTTAGGTAAAGGGTTAACTACATTTACTATATGTATACATTGTTATATTTTAGTATACTGGCAAATAAAAATAACAATATCGAAGACTGCCGAGAACGGAGGGCGACTAAGGCTGAACTGACCCCAATGAAGCTGGCGATCGAAATGCACATGGCGAAGTGAACTGAACACAACCAACATCGAGGAGAACTAACCCCAATGTTGATTTGTGAATGAAGATCCAACACAAGCAGGTGAACAAAATATTGGACTAAATAATGTATATAATATCAACTTTGAATTAAATAAATTTTTGAACTATAACCCTAATGAAAATATAACACAGTCTTAACCCACTTGAACTATTTTTACCGGAATGAACGACGTTTAAATGAATGAACTCTGTTTTCGAACTACAATCCTAATGAAAATACAGCATAATATTACACCCTTTGAACTAAATTCTTTGAATAGGAAAGGGGAATACCCTCCAGTGTTTATATCAAATCACGGAATCTCATTTCATGGAGTCGGCTAGGAATTCCACTTACGGAATCCCTTTTGAAAAAACGTCTGTGGTCATGCAATCCTTTTCTCGTCGCATGTGCCTATATGTTGCATGTGATGTGTACACATTGTGACACATTGTGCATTAGCACATATCGGTACATCCAAAATGTGCCAATGTGTTACCTGTAATATGGTCACATTTTAGATGGGCACATTTTGAATGTGCCGATAGTCAGCCTTAGCTGTGTTCGATCTGTTCGGTCCAACTAGTTCATCTTCGTTCTCTGCAGTCTTCGATTACTTCGTTCACTCCTTTTTGTGGTAACTTTTTCTCCTACTGGGCCCAGCCGTGGCAGAATTGAAAATGAGTGCCCCTCCACTTTTATCGAGCCTCTGCCGCCTCTATCAATATATTTAGCATGTTTGTTTGGCAAGGTCTGAAGTCATATATCCTTAAACAGGCGAGTGAGCGAGCGTCTGCCAAATGTATCCCCGTGTACCCTTTTTATCAAAGTCGAACCCCTGTTGAAAAATCCTGGTGACGCCCATGATACTGTTAATGGTTGAAGAGTCTTTTCATAATATTAGTTGGCATCACCTTGGTAAATTATTCTGTGGTTACGTGTTTACCTGATCGATTAAACATCACAGGAAATACCGTCGCAATACAAGCGGCACCGCCAAAAATCATCAGCGAAGCGTGCAGTGCTTTCCTTCCAATTCGATTTGCCATCAACATTACGACAATGTACCCCGGAATTTCTATGCTAACGGACGTCAACATATTGACATATAGATCTCCACCAAGATTACCGGAGTTCAGCGTCAAACCATAATATACCAGAACAACACCTATCCTGTGAATAGAAACGAATTCGTATCATTCTTTGCCTCTTGAACATACATTTTCAACCTACAGGTCAAGACGATTTCGCATCTTTCCACCCCTCACAAAACTTGAGTTAATGTGTGTGCAATAAATTGTATTGGTAATAATTTTCTATGTAACGTTTTAAAGCACTGGGTGCCGACAGACGCGATGCAAAGATGGTCGATTGAGGGATTGTAAACACAATTTGTCCCAACTGTCTTGACGCATGTCCAGACTGAAGAACTATATCAACTACGTTATCAGGAATATTTAATATTTGACAACTAGTGTTCAACCAAAAATGGCCGCTGACCGATTACTGGTTATTTTAGCTCACAATCGGCCGATTCCGACTGTAATGCCGAGCACTATTAGACAAGTCGGAGCTCGCAAAGAACTAGATTAAATTGAACATATTTTACAGGGTTTACAGTCCGTTCACTACTTGATAAGTCGAGTCTCGAAAGAACGACATTAAATTGAATATATTTCACAGTGTTAATCTCCACTGACTCGGGTCCAGTAAACTTACTAGTCATGCGCATTTGGGCGGTAAATGCAAACTTCACTTTTCCGGTATGAACTGTCGATTGTCGCAAGTACGCTCAATTGTAAGTTTCACATGTCGTTTAACTTTTATATCCCATAAAGGGGCGTCTAGAGAGATTAAGAATGCACTTTGTGGTGGTTTTTAAACTTTATTGAATGGTATCATTTACATCATTTTACATTAACAATTGAAGAATTGCAGAATATAATAAAATGCGGTTTATGAATCATCACAAGATGCTTGGCAGCAATCGGCTGAACCGATGTTCCAGGAGTCGTTGTCGTTGTCATCCGCTTACCCACAATCGATCGATTGTGGTGACCGGTTCCGATCATCGGCTGAACGCTATTAACAACGGGAATTACATTTAAAAATTTGTTAGTCTTCTGATTGGTCAGAATGCCTAGGACAAATAACCATGGCAAGGGGGGGGGGGGGGCGCACCCAACATCCAAGGTATATGAGAGCGTACAACATTCAAGGTATAAGAGTACGCGAAACATCGGGGGTATATAATTTAAATGGAAAGTTTTCGCTTCCGTTCGCCTCGATATAAAAATTGAACCAGAATAGTCGTAAATATCATCAGATTTCTGACAAATCGATCATATTTTGCTGTTGTAAATTAAATAATTCAATAATTAAATCAAATAACTTGAGGAAAATAAAATAAGAGCAAATCTGTTAACAAAAAAATGTTTACATGTATCCTTAACGACCCAGGGGATGTAACTCTATCTGTTGTCTTCTGCGTTTGTAAAAATAAAGCAATTATTCACGAATTTGGTCCAACTGATTACGGAGCGTAAGAAACGCGTCCACAAATTAATTTATTTCCACTATGTTTTTATTATTGTGTTTCAAACAGTACAAAAACGTTATATCCGCCGACCTGTGTGGCATATGGAGATTTAATACCTGGATGTCTCATTTAAAAACCTCGCCTGTGGCTCGGTGTTTAAAAGCTGACATCCAGGTATTAAATCTCCATATACCATACATCTTAGGAAGATAACTTATAGTAGTAGTCGTGGTGCATGAGCTTCCCAACTTATTTAATTAGCAGGTACCGGACTCAAAATCGGCCACAGAACTCCATTTGTATGAGACCGACGGATTGTGGGACATATGTCCAAGAAACAATTGCAGTCCACAAGAAAGTACACGATTACCAGCAAGAGCGAATCGACATATATAGCTCCAATCCGGGTAAAAATGTCCCCAATGGAAAATTATTGGGGGTGGGGGATGTCACCCCTCCCCAATATTTACGCTCTTAAGTACCGAGAAGGAAGTACCATGGAACTAGAGTTCTCCTTTGCGTCACCTGAAGAAAAGTATATTTGTAAATGGAGCAGTTCATCAACATTTCACGATCAATTATAAAGGCGTTGCCTCGTCAAAACATTATTGTTAATTGCCTTGCTACAGGGGTTCAAACTAATTTTGGTTGTTTGCAGAATGGTTTCCTATGAAATCCGATAAAATTAGGTAAAATAACAATAAGGTAAATGGGGACGGGAGGGGGGTCTAGATTTGTCAGCTTCCGTTGTTTTCTAAGTAGGAGTCAGTGATGCATGTTGATTGTTAAAACAGCATTTGTTGTGGAAGTTTAAGACGGATTACTGTTGTGGACTAGTTCTAATAAGTGCAATAAATTATTCGAAGAAACTTCATTGATAAAGGTTTCATTAAAATATACAGACATAAGGCCATAAAAACTCAATACCTATATTATCATCGGAATTTATTTTAAACTGGGACGCAAGGGAGGATTTTATTTTTTATTACTTATTTGTTTTTGCCTTGTTTCAATATATGAAAGAGTACCTGGCACTCATCAGTAGTTAGGGGAGGCACTATAGACCCAAGCATTTTTAACACTGAGTTGTCCATAGGGTCCATAGGGTTAGCGTCAAATTGTAAAACTTATAGACCCAAGATTTTTAACACTGAGTTTCCCATAGGGTCCATAGGGTCCATTGGGTTAGTGTTCATTTGTTAAATTTATAGACCCAAGAACTAAAAGACCCAATCTTATAGGGACAAACCTGAATGCACTGGTGGCACAGTGCAAAAAGCTTTGTCCCTATAAGTTTGGGTCCATAAGTTCTTGGGTCTTTAAGTTTCACAAATTAACACTAACCCTATGGACCATATGGGAAACTCAGTGTTAAAAATCCTGGGTTTATAAGTTACATAATTTACCACTAACCCTATGCACGCTATGGAAAACTCAGTGTTAAAAATGCTTGGGTCTATAATGACCCCCGCATCATGCTTATGACCAACTCCTATATTACATCTTGGGCTTATAAGTTTCACTGGGGGATAAGATAATTGTTTTTTGTCTTTTTTATAACAAAGACTTGTTTGTGTATGTGAACATGACAAGACATCTCTTTCTAATATTGCGTTTAGCCTTTATAAGGGCTGCCATGAAGGAACATTTGAAAACACACACATTTGTGAGAGTAACAAATCATTGATAGGTTAGAATGACAAACAGAGATAATAAGAATTAGGATGAATGAGTTTAACTTGTATCCTGATTTTTTGTCAAGCTGAAATTCAATAACTTTTGTCCAGATTTTTTAGGTATCCTCATGAGAATTCACTTAAATCTGGATACAGATTATTGGATTTAACCTCACATTTTTATACCGTCTTTCGGGATGCCAATTAAGATCAGGATACAAGTTAACTTTCTTCACACGGTATTTTTCCAGTTCATAACCGCGGGCAGCTAAGAACTGTCTTATCCCTGCCTTTCGCTCCAACTCATCAATAAGTTGCTGGCCCCACTGTCGAGTGTGTTCTGGGTTCCACCACGTCTCATATGTCCGAAAATATCTTCCGCTAATTGGCGCCTACGTGCTTTCTGTCTCTCTCTACTCTGATAGATTCTTCTTCTAATCGGCGATTCCAATCAGCGTCAGACATTTCCCCCAGACCTCCACATTCTGTATTCGTTCATATCTAGAGAGTACTTCATGTTGTCTCAAAAATGAATTGTTTGGAATGCGTGTTAGATTATGTAGACAATGCGAGGATCGAAAATGCACTGAAGAACGACTCACGCGGCAATTCGATCGAGTGCGGGAAAAAATGTGGACATCGGACGGCTGTGATAGTAAACGTCCGTTGTCAACATTTTTTTCCCACACTCGATCGAATTGTCGCGGTGAGGCTTCTTCGGTGCAGTTACGATCCTCGCATTGTCTATAAAACACAGCTGGAGATATCATAACGTCATTTTCTTATCATCAATCATGAGAATTGAGCTATCCATCGAAGTAAAGATTCCATCACTAGAAGGTGAATGTGGGGAGCGAAGAGTGAAGAAGGAGAGAGAGGAGTGTAATACTATTCCACCACAAGAAGTCGGTTGTGGCAAAGAAGTGAGGATGGAGAGAGAGGAGTGCAATACTATACCAATGAGTAATCTGCGAAGAATGGCAAGAAAAGCTGGAGTGGATAATACCTCACCAATGTTACTTGATGAAGCTGAAGAAGCCTTTCACTGTTTTGTTTGAAAAGAGACGAAAGATACCTACCATTATGCAACAATTAGGGGAAGAGGATCACAACATCTCGTTAATCAAAAGGATTCCAAGAGTGCCGCAAAGAGAAATTGAATAAAGTTGATGAACCAAACATTTTTTGTTTAGTAAAATACGGCCCTTTTAAGGGCCACCATATTTTTAAAAAGAGATATCGCGTTTACGCACTGTGTTTTTATGAACGGTACATTTCAGTGCTACCACAATGGAATGAATTGAACTTTTGTTCAATTGTATTTTCATTACTCAATTCAAAAGAAGTCAGCCTCATAGCTCCCACACTAGATTTCCCTGTCATGACATATTTTTGTGTTTGCAAATTAATTTTGTTTTACCTAAATGTTTTTGTGTGAAAAAATTTAGGTAAAACAAAATTAATTTGCAAACATAAAAATATTTTTTGTTTGCAAATTAATTTTCTGTCTCGCAAGTTTTTTATTTTATAAGAAAAATATTTTTGTGTTTGCAAATTAATTTTTTGAAAAAAACTAATTTGCAAACACAAAAAATATTTTTTGTGTTTGTAAATGTTTTTTTTCCATTTTGCAAGTTTTTTTATTTATATAAATAAAACTCCTGAGTTGGAAAAAATCCCCTGTTTAAAAAACAACAAAACATTATGACCTTTTTCAATCTGAAAATTTTATTCCATGAATATTTACAGATTTGTAAATGTCTTTTATGGAAACGTCATTTCCAAAACTGTTTTCAAAGTTTCTTGGCAAGTTTTCCTATTTTAGATTTACTGTCTTTATCTTTTCGTTTTCTTGAAACTTTCATTGGTGATGCCTCTTTTTCTGGAAATAATACTTCTAATTCATTATCAGTTTCCATTTTTGTTTCTTTGGATATGTCCAAATTATATAATAATGTATCATCACTACCATTGAACTTTGGTAACACAGGTTCTGTTAAGTCAATTTTCTCAGTTGTAAAGTTTGTTTTTGTTGATGTAGAGTTGGTAGTGGTATCATGCTCATCCCCTGTATAGAGTGGTTGTCGATGTATTTTACAGCAGGTGGTGGGGAAAGTTGAAACGTGTAATTGGTAATCCATCTGTATGCTCTATCTGTTCTGGCCACTGAAAACCTGCAGTCTGTTGAGGTTGTACAACAGCTGGTGACCACCATTTTGGTTGAGACACAGAGTAATCCGATAGCTTTTTCAATCCACATTCATTTATCCAATGTCCTTTTTGATGACAATAATAACATGGGCCTCTGTCTGCACATGTATTGGACCAATGTCCTTTCTGATGACAAATGGAACAAATCATCTATGTAGGTGCTGATATCAACTTATAAAGTTCATTGACAAGTCATTTTACTTCTCCCCATTTAGATGGCTTATAGTAAATACTCTTAGCATCACTTGCTTTTTCTAACCTTGGATCTGTAACTTTATCCATCTTTAACTTTGGAGCACTTCGAAAATATGTCTTGTGTTCTTGAAGTCAAAAGCAAGTGTGAAACAACCTAAGATTTCCCCACCTTATGTACTTTCCTTTAATGTACATTTAAATGTACATTTAAATGTCCAATAACATGCATTTACACACTATTGTGTAAATATACATTCATTTGGTTACAAACAGTTTTGCTGTCTTTTACACCCAATGACCTCTGGATACTATACACCAGTTGTTAAATGTATTAGTGATTTTAATACAGATGTTGATTGAAAGATACGCTAACAAATAAAAGCTGTAAAATATTTACCATAGGATTTTTCCCGTAGAGTTGGTGGATTGTATAATTGACAATGACTTTCAAATGTGTATAAAAAACATTTATTGACAGTAGAATTAAGTTAGTGTTAAATGTACATTTAAACGTAAAATTTAAATGTACATTAAAGGAAAGTATAAAATGTGGGGGAATCTTTGGCTGTTTCACACTTGCTTTTCACTTCAAGAAGACAAGACATATTTTCACAGCTTTCCAATTGATAAGAGACGATAGAAGAAAAAGATGAAGAGAACCATTGAAGAATACAGTGAGACAGAGAGTAAAGTAGAAAACAAGAAACAGAGAGAAGAAATAGTAAGGGATATATACACCATCCACCCTCTCCTACAAAGAACATCAAGAAAATTCCTTTCCAAATCCCATATGTGTAGAATAACCTTTAAATAATTTAATCAGAAGAATCCATTTGACATCCTTGGAAAAGTATTTGAAAGTATGGTTAAAGATATTAAAGAAGAATGTGGTGTAGAAGACAACAATCTGATGAGAAAATCAGTTTACCACCCAGGATTAGAAATAGATATATTTATCCCATTTACTAAGGCTTCGGCTATCACTGGTAACACCATGTTATATGAAATAGAAAAAAGTTGCACAATCAAATGATAACTTTACTATCCATGATGGGCAATTATCTTTAGAAATAACACACACTTCTCTACCACAAGGGTCTGACGATATGCTCCAATTTCATTTTCATCTGTTGATAAAATGGTTGGAAACAAGAAAAGTAATATTGAAATTAAAAATGTTAATGGTTCAACGTGTGTCGCTTGGGCCATTGTAGTGGGAAAGTGTCATGTTGATGGAGATAATTCAGAACTTTGGCAAAAGAAATGGAAAAATATTAGATGTTCTGATAGACTGACACAAGAGTTGGAAGCTAAGGCATTGATGGACAAAGCAGGTCTTGATTATAACATTCCTTGTGGATATGAAGAATATTATAAAATACAAGACCTGCTTTACCCAGAGTATGTCATCAAAATTCATCCACAGTATGCAAAACGTGAATTTTTATTCAAACCTCCAAATACCACCACTGATAGTAAAGTTATCCATATTTACCACCATGACCAGCATTTTGATACCATAACTACAATTATGGGATTTTAGGATGTTCCTACTATTGTGAATTTTGTAGTTAAGGGGTCAACCAGAGAGAATGTCACATGTGTCCTTTTGGTTGTGTTTGCTATAATCCAACAAAATGTATTCCTGAACATCCCATCGCCTGTTACAGTTGCAATGGACAATTTAGAAGTTCATCATGCTATAGTAACCATATCACTACGAAGGAAAAACAAGAAAAAATAATTTGTCAATTAGTTCAAAATAGTAAACAGAGCAATTCATTAATATATCCAACAAAAGGAAAACACATTTGTGAAGGATTCAAAAAATGTAAATATTGTCAACAAGTTGTTAATTCTGATCACCAATGTTTCATTCCAAAATACACTTCACCCGAAGATGAAAAATTACAAAGCATGCCATTTGTATTTTTTGATTTTGAAATCACACAAGACTCAGGAGTTCACATCCCAAATGTCTGTGTTGCTCACCATGCATGTGTGGAATGTATTTGCAAACCTATAGATCAAGAATGTATTTTCTGTGACAAATTTGGACAATGACAATCAATATTTAAAGGAACATAAAGGGACAACAGCTTTTGCTCACAATTTAAGAGGTTTTGATGGACAATTTATTTTAAGACACCTCGCTGAAACTGGTATAACAACTCCTGGTGTAATTATAAATAGAAACAAAATTATTTCACTTAAAGCTTGTGGTATTAGACTTATAGATTCTTTAAATTTTCTTTCAATGAGAGTGGCAAAATTTCCTAAAACATTTGGTTTGACAGAATTAGCAAAAGGTTATTTCCCCCATTTGGCAAACACACAAGTTTATCAAAATTATATTGGTCCTTATTTAGATTCAATATTGTATATTCCAGATTCTATGTCTCCATCAGATAGGGAAGATTTTATCAAGTGGTACAACACAAAATTTACTGGTAATGCCAGATTTGATTTTCAAGAAGAAATGGAACTATACTGCAAATCAGATGTAGATATCTTGCGTAGGGGATGTGGGGAATTCAGACAAATATTTATAGATAGTGATGGCATAGACCCCTTAAGAGAAGCTTTTACCTTAGCCGATGCATGTACAAAAGCTTGGAGGAAAAATTCACTTCCAGAAATAAAATGGCAAACATTTCAGACATAGGTTACCCTGCTGAAGTCAAATACTCCATTAAAGCCATTAGATTTTTACAGACAGATGCACAGGAAGAAAACATACACATTAAACATGCACTTAGTGGTGGGGAGGTTAAATTAGGAGGATATTATGTTGATGGGTTTCACAAAACAAAGACACAAATACAATCTTTGAATTTTATGGATATATGTGGCATGGGTGCATAACATGTTACAAAGACAACACACATGAGAAAAATCCAATCAATTTACTAATTTACCAAACTCTATACAACAATACATAGGACTGCATACACCAATTAGAATCATTGGGGTATAACATGAGAATAACATGGGAACATGAACATAATCAGTTCTGCAAATCAAATCCTGAAGTAAAGTCAACATTAAAATCATTTTTCCCAACCATGGATCCTATTAAATCGTGAAGCATTATTTGGTAGGAGAAGAGATGCCATTAAATTACATCATAAAATAGACCAAAACACAGAGAATGAAATAAATTACATAGATATTTGTTCACTCGACCCTTATGTCAATAAACACAGAGAATATCCAGTAGGTCATCCAAATATACTCACAAAAGAAAACATAGACATGAATAATATAAGACAGTACAGCAGGCTTGTCAAATGTAAAGTTGTATCACCAGAAACCCTGTTGAACTTTTTAAAGCATTGGGGATGGGGTACACATTACTTGACACTTATCAGATTTGGCATTGGGACGAATGGTCTTCACAAATTTATGAACATTATGTGAACAAATATTTAAAGTGAACAAGAAGCCAGTGGATATCCAGATTGGGTGAAAACAGAAACAGACAAAGACACATTTAAGAAAGACTACGCACAAATTGAAAACATACATTTGGAAAATATTGAAAAAAATCCAGGACAAAGATCATTTGCTGAAACCATGTTAAACTGTTTATGGGGGAAAGTGCACAAAACAATGTGAAAACAGAATACATACAAGACCCATCAAAAATATTTTGACTTGATACAAGATAAAGACATCATTATTAAAATTGTCGAATTGTTTGATCATAATAAATGTATTTTATAGTCCATTACACAAAGTCTACAGATGTTTATGAACCTCACAAATCAACTAATGTTGCAGTTGCATCTTTTGTCACAGCTTATGCACGTTTGGAATTGTACAAAGTAATAAGATGTTTGGATAGACGAGTATTATATTTGATACAGACAGTTGTATTTACATTGATAACCCCTCACTCTGGAACCTACAAATTGCAAATAGTAGGTTAGGTCAATAGAAAGATGAACATCCAGATGCAACAATTATTGAATATGTAGGATTTTGTCCCAAAAATTATGGTTACAAATACATTAATGATGGTCAAACACACACTTCGTGTAAAGTTAAAGGAATCACATTAGATTACAATACATCATAGAAATTCAATTTTGAATCCATGGTTGAATGTGTACAGGACAGACACAATTACAAATTGAACATTGAATGCACACACAGAATTAAACATAACAAAAATCAGACAAGTCAGAAGTGAAAGACAAACCAAAACATTCAGATCTGTGTACACAAAACGTTTTGTAGTGGATTAATATGACACAAGACCTTATGGGTTTAAAGTATAAAAACACCCTTCAGATTTCTCATTTCGATTTTGAACACTGAACAGGCAAGATGTCTATACCACTTAATCCTACTTATCCTATATACTTATCAGAGTTAAGAAGACTTTTGAGTTTTAGTATGACTATGAATCCTATTTTAAAGTCCAAGAAAGAAGAATTAGCTAAAGCTGGGTTTTTCTGTGTGGGAGATGGTAAAGTAAAATGTTTTGTATGTGGATAAGGTTTACATAATTGGGAAGAAAAAGATATTCCTTTACAAGAACATGTTAAGTGGTCATCAAACTGTTCGTATATTCAATTGATAAAATATTATTAGTGATGGATTATGGATTCAGTTTAAATCAAATATTTTCAACAATGAAAAAATATGATAAAACTCTGGATGATTTTCCAGATACTAATTCTTTATTTGCACTCATGCTACTAAATGATCAAAGTACATCATTTAGTACCATAATTGCAAGAAAAACTACACTTTCAAATAATTCCAAAACTAAGTTAGGCAAAATGTTTACATATGGTATAGAAAATGATTTTTCTGACTGTCCTGGTGTACAAAGTGTATGGTGTAATGTGGTACCTGATGCACAAAATACATCAGAAAAGACAAAAGAATCATCAGTTTGATTTCAGCCATGGAACGAGTAAGACGCATCTTAAACAACAAGACTACACATAAGGCATTATTATATGCATTTCAATTGATCACTCCTGGTTATCTAACAATAACAAAAGATTTTATTCATAATAAATTGGAAAAAGATTAAGTGTTTGAGGAAATGTGTAATGGATTACAAATCATGAATGCTTTTTACAAAGATAATGTAGAAAATATTTGGACAAGAGTTGTGTGGGGTAATATAATTTATGATCAAGAAATCATTAATTACTTGTATAGACAATGTGTACCACAAATAGATAGAAGAATAGATTCTTCAGAAACTTTATTTAAGTTAAAATCACCCTTAAAACGAAAACCTACTAAAAGACATGAAGAAGGTATGGAAAAAAGACATGAAGAAGGTATGGAAACAGAAAGTATATAAGTGAGTGATTTGACAACATTTTTTTCACAAAAAACAGTTATGGCATCGAGAGAATGTTTATTGTTTCATCACCCTTGTAATATCTTTATTTCGGGACCTTGTGGTTCAGGAAAAACAGAATTTGTCAAAAAGCTTATTGATATGAAACATGACTTATTTCAAATTGCCCACAAAAAATCATTTGGTGTTATAAAGAATGGCAAATTACATATACTTTACTTAAAGAAAGTGAAGATATCAAATTCATAGAAGGTATCCCTTATGATGAATATGAAATTGTCAGTGATGTCAGTATTCCACATCTTGTGGTTTTTGATGATATGTTAGGAGGTAAAGATGAAGAAAATGTTTTTATTATGGTTCACACGAAAAGGACATCATAGAAATGCAAGTGTTATTTACATTACACAGAATATGTTTCAACAATCTAAATCTAGTCGTACCATAAGTTTAAATGCATATTATATGATTTTATTTCAAAATACCAGAGATAAGAGACACATTAAAGTATTGGCAAATCAAGTTGAATTACCACATTTAAATGCATGTTATCAAGATGCAACAAGTTTTGATCATGGTTATTTATTAATTGATTTTCACCCTAGAACTCCTGAATCTTTGAGATTAAGAACTGATAGTTTTCATCCTTGGGTGAAACAAAATGAACTTGGCCCCATCTTTTATACAAAACTATAAATTCCCCATGTTCTATTGAGTTTGTGTCAGTTACTCAAAGTTTGTCAACGACTACACTTCATCATGGTGGTATCATTCATACATTCATCGGAACAACTTGGTCAAGAAACAAGTCCATTTGCAAGAAAAAAATTACTTAAGGAAGGTTTTAAGAAAATTTTAAAATGGTTTACATTAGCAAGTAGAATCATACTTAATAAGAAAATTAAACTGTCAAAACAAACTTTAACCTATATGGATAAACATAAACAAGATCTTGAACAACTTGCAAATCCGAGAGTAGATATTGCAACAAAACGCAACATTATTTTAAAACCAGGAGGTGGAGGTTTTTTGGTGGTGTTATCATTCGTAATTTAATTTGATGGGATGGTCATAAGACAAGTAGATCATCCTATTCACCATTCAAAAAAAACAAAGAGTTAAAAACAAAAGTCACTTAAAAGGAAACGAAAATCCCCTAAGAAAAAAGCAAAAAACCCATCAAGTTATAGAGAGATAAAAAATCAACAAAAGGTAGGACCTAAATACATGTACACAAATTTTGAAATTTCTCTTCATAATTCTTCAACTACAAAGCATACAAAAACAAAAGCATTACTTGTAAAAAATCTTCAAAAACAAAGAAAAGTATCACCACTTAAGTTAACACGTGTAGTGTCAATAACAAAAGATGGTGTCAAAAATCATGAACCAATGTATTTTCTATAAAACACAGAGCATGTACCATTAAAAGAAAAGCTTCCCACAATGGCACATTTTACAGCTTTAAATACACCTGTTAAAGGGATAAGGTCTTACTTTAAGTGAAAATGTTTTAATAAATAAAGTGTACTCTTTGCACATATATAAATAGCAATACATTTTTATTTATTGCATTTAATCATTAGATTTCATGAGAGCAACATGGTGAGACCAAATAAGAAACAAATGCGTAAAGTTCCTTAAGATAAAAAATATGGTGGTATGTTAATAGGTTTAAATCAAACTCCTCCAGCATTTCAAAAATAAATTATGAAAAATGCACCTAAAGAATTAATTAACTGTGTGTCAGAATGCTGTCATAAACTTTTAAAAGACAATATACATCCAACACTAAATCAGAAACAAAAATTACCTCCAAAGCGTCAACAACTACGAGCACTTGCTAGTAAATCAACAACTCTTAAAAAGAAAAAAACAAATTTTAAATCCAAAAGGTGTTTTTTTACTTGGTTTACTTGGTTTACTTGGACCCGCTGTAGGACTTGCAACAAATCTTGTGAATAAATTAGTGGTTAAAATATGAAAAAAATGGCTATTGTACCTTATCAAATATTAGAAGATATGCAACATTTTAGAAATGAAAAATCTCAAAGACCGAGATAACCCCCAAATCCTCAAATTACAGATACAGTACAATGATATATCTGTGTTAGAAAATTCAGAGTTGTCTGAAAGAACAAAAGTATGGGGAAATTTTACAAAAATTTCAGATGTCACATAAGAAGGCATTACAACCAACATTGGTTCCATTGCCTGAGTCAGGGGGAAAATCATTATTTTTACGAGATCATATTGTAGAAAGTGTCCCTGTTAAAATGAGACATAAGGCAACTTCATTAATATCTGCTTTATCATCTCATCCACACATGAGTTGGGATGACCATGGTGTATTGAGTTATGGTGGAGAAGTCAGAAAAGATTCAAATATCATAGATTTAGTCAATGATGTTCTTAGACACCGAAAAGGTTTTAAACCGAGAGGATGGGAAATGTTTTGTCGTGAATTAAAAGATATAAACATCCCTCAAGATTCTGTTGGAAATCATGAACATTGGTTATGGATGAATAGAGAATGTATACCCAAACCCAGTAAATTTCAAAGTTCTCCAGAAGATTGTTGATTTGAAACTCCTCAATCATCGCCTCCAAAACGCACAGTTCGTCAAGGTTAGAGAGTGCAGTGTGGGGGTGGGGTGGGTGGGGGGGAAGGGGTGGGTAAGACACACCAAAGTCAGCACTAAAGCATAAATTGACAGAACGTAGAATTTCTGAAAATTGGGAGGCTTATTGAATTATTTATTAACTGAAATATATTACAAGGCAAAACATCCTGCTGGTTATAGAGGTATACAAAAATTGTACAAAGCTGCTCACAGTAAAGATAATTCCATCACACTTGATCAAGAGAAAAAATGGTTGAAAGGAGAAATAACCTATACTTTACATAAACCCATCCATAAAAAAGTTTTCAAGACATAAGACTATAGTGGGCGGTATTGATCATCAATGGCAAATTGATTTAGCAGACTTACAAAGTTTACAATCTTACAATAACCAATTTCATTATTTAGTTTGTATTATTGATGTATTTTCAAAATATGCATGGGTATTACCCATTCACAATAAATCAGTAGAAACATTACCAAAATCTTTTCAGAGTATTTTGAAAACTTCTGGACATAAACCATTATCATTACAATCTGATAAAGGTTCTGATTTTAAAAATAAAGATGTACAAAAATTTTTAAAGAAACAAAAAATTCATTTCTTCACAACAGAAAATCCTGAAACAAAAGCTCATATTGTTGAACGTTTTCAACGCAAATTGAAAACACGAATGTGAAAATATTTTACACACAAACGTACATTAAGGTACATTGATGTGTTGGACAAGTTAGTTGATGGGTATAATCATAGTTTCTATTGTAGTATTCAGAGGACTCCTGCTTCAGTATCATTAGAAAATGAAGTAGAAGTATCTTAATATTTGTATGGTAAAAATTCTTAAAAGAGAAAAATACATTTTATAGTTGTTGATATAGTACGTATTAATAAAACCAAATGCACATTTAAAATAGGGTATTTACCAAATTGGACAAAAGAGTTATTTAAAATTACTCATGTAAAACATAAGACACTTTGATGAAATTATGTCTGTACTTTCCGCAGGCTCAAAGAGCTTGCTGCAAAAACTCTTCTTTACATAATGGGTATTTTTATATATTATTTTTTTTTTTGTTGGAAATTTAGCAGCAAGCCCGTGAGTAAATCTCAAGCGTTTGTTAGTTTGTACTCTACATTCTGTCTATAATCTAGTTCGTCTTCTTCCTCTCTCCCCAGTCATTGGATGTGACCCCATTCTGTAACGAGCTTTATTAACTGTTCCAATAGACTATCTTCTTAGTGGTATGACTCACTTCCCACAATAGTTATAATGTATATTTCTCATTGTCAATTATTAGTCCCCGGGTATACACTAAGTGTTTTAGCTATATAATTGGGCTACTGGAATAAGATGCTTATTTATGCTTAAGTAATGGAAACCCCACTGACAACACACATGTTTTTGGTACCTCAGATAGAGGTAAAATGAATCATTGACTTATACACTAAATTAAAAGATCAACACAACTGATAGATGTTTCTTTCGTCTCTGCTACCCCTTTTGCTCGACAGAATTAATACTCCATCCTTGTGAAAGAGTATTTTCCATAACTTCGATATCAGTAGTTTTTACACCACCACGCAGAAATATTGCTCGAAATTTGCTTGTAAATATTAAGTTTTTGTTCGTTTGTGTTGAATTAATTGTATTTCATTCTTTTTTTCTTGTTATTTATTTTGTTCTCTTCCATCCGTTCATGTTCTTACAACTTAAACAAGACTGTTAGATACTGACCAGCTTCCAAACACATTTTACATAACAAACACTTAACTCTCAATGACGACATGTGCATTATAGTCAGAGGATGTAGTGATGAACCCGGTAGCCCAGGCGGGGACGACGGCGGGTAATATTACACTAGACAAAATCCAGACCGACTTGGAATATGATTTTATAGCTCGATATAACGAAATTAACCACCACACTGACGATGCAGAAGATTCACCATTCCATGGTCAGGTAAATACCTGCACTTATTATCTCCCAGAACAATTTCGTTGCTCAGCTATCAACAAGGATAAATCATTTTCTCTATTTCACCTTAACTGCCAGAGCCTCAATGCTCACTGGGATTCTCTGTATGGTCTCCTTCACAACATACAGAACAATGAACAGACCTTTGACATAATTGGTCTCACCGAAATTTTTAACATTTACCCAAACATGACTTACTCTTTGGATGGCTATCAGCAATTGATCAAAATGAACAGACCAGACGATGACGACGGGAGGGGTGGAGTTGGGATTTTTATAAAGAAAAATATTGATTTCAAAATTCGCCAAGACCTCTCAACCTTCATTCCGCACGTCATAGAATCCCTATATTGAAATCAACATCCACAAATCTCGCAAAATTGTTGGTGTAGTATATAGACCAAACACAGCAGATATTGATAGTTTCCTCGCCAAAATAACTGGAATAACTAATAAAATAAATGAAGAAAAACTACTCGGCTACATAACTGGTGACATTAATATTGACCTCTTAAAAACCGCGTCTCATATGAACACAGAAAATTATATTAATTTAATGTTTAGCCAGGGATATCTTCCGACAATTACAAAACCCACAAGATTGACCACCCACTCATCAACGCTAATAGATCACGTTTTCACAAATAATCTTCAAACACACTCTGTGTCCGGAATAATATTAACCGATGTCTCTGATCATTTTTGTGTCTTTTATGCAGAAACCCTTCCCAAGAAATCCAGCAATAAAACCTTCATTTGGAAACGTAAATTTACTGTAGAAAACAAAGCATTGTTCACTTCACTTCTATCTCAATGTGACTTTTCATCAGTCTTAGAATCGAATTGTCCAAATTCTGCCTACAACGCTTTCACTGATATTTACCTGGAAATATTCGAATTGGCGTTCCCCCTAAAACGCGTTTGTAGGAACAATAAGCTCATTTAACAGAATCCGACTTGGTCCCGATAACACACAGGATTCCTCAAGGATCCATTCTCGGTCCAACGTTATTTTTATTATATGTCAATGATATTTGCCATGCCACTTCTCTGAATCTGCTGTCATTTGCAGATGATACTACCATGCACTCCTCGGGCCACGACCCAATTCAATTAATTCTTTACCTAAACAGAGCGCTTGAGAATTTATTTAATTGGTGTTGCACGAACCAGCTATGTTTAAATGCCACAAAAACCAAATACATTCTAATTAATCCCTCCAATAAAATTAAATTACTTACACCTTCACCAAGGATTTTAATAAATGGCCAGGAAATAAGTAGGGTGGGCTCAGATTGTACAGAAAAATCAATTAAATTCTTAGGAATTCACATCGACGAGAATTTATCCTATAAATATCACGTATCTCAACTTTGTTCTAAAATAGCTCATGCAAATTTTGCCCTTAGTAAAGTGAAGACCATATTTCCCCATGATGCCATAAAAACCCTCTATTTTAGCTTAGTGCATACTCACTTAATGTATGGAATAAACGTGTGGGGAAATGTGAGGTCAGTACATAAGCTAACGATGTTACAGAAGCGATCCTTGCGCATTATAAGCAATAAGAGATATAATGCACATATAGACCACCTCTTTCGCTGTAATAGAGTATTAAAAGTTGAAGACCTCTATAAACTCCAGACGTGCTTATTTGTATTCGATTGGTATCATGGAAACCTGCCTGATTCTTTAGAAAACTATTTTAGTGTAATCGATAATCCAACCGGCAGGACGAGCAGAAGAACTGGACTTCTTCTATCCAATAAAACGCGAACTAAATCTCTCAATTTCCTTCCCTCAAACGCGTGCTCCAAAATCTGGAACGCGTTAGATAGCAATATCAGAAATATACCGGACAGACGTCAATTTAAAAAAAGAACTAATGACCTTTTTTCTATCATCATACCCGAACAATGTTGACCTTTTTTCTATCACCATACCCGAAAAAGCATTGTGTCCCTGATAGAGACACAATGCTTTTTCGCCGTCTAATAGACTGAGGAGATTTGCTATTAGGTGTCTTTGGGCCCCCAGTTCTTCTCTCATTGCGTACCAAATTACTAAGCCCCATGTAGTGAACTCCTTGTATGGTAATCCCTACTCTTATAGTTGCAATACTTTATGAGAAACGTGAAGTAAGAAAACGTTACTTCTAATGCAATTGTTTGATCTTCTAAATTAGTATCCAACATATTCCTAGCACTGGTCTGGATGACCCCTCGTGCACCTTTTGGTCTCTGTAGTAGTTTCCCCATAGTATGTATTTTAATAAAAAAAAATAAGTACATGTACCAGGAGGTGTGTCATTGCTTCAGCTGACTGCTGGGTCATCTTATCTTATCTTATCCAATTGTTTCCCTGCTCTTTAGCCACGTTATGTAAAAACACATACTTGTAAAACAGTCTGGTTTAAGGTTGCGCAATGCACAGCTTGGGGGACAATAGGTAGACAGCCAATCTGGCTATATTGTCTCCTTGCAGTATACATTGATATTGTCATGCTTGAGTAGTGTTAATTTACAGATTTTTTTTTGTATCCTTAAAACACTCTTTACTACTGTAGGTGGGGTGGAAGGCAGGCACCA
This sequence comes from Pictodentalium vernedei, assembly GCA_031216915.1. Classification (NCBI taxonomy): domain Eukaryota; kingdom Metazoa; phylum Mollusca; class Scaphopoda; order Dentaliida; family Dentaliidae; genus Pictodentalium; species Pictodentalium vernedei. Next base: position 792,920,145 of record CM062296.1, read on the forward strand.
CGAGCAAGTCGGAAGCAACCGTCGGAGTCCCACTATGGTTACAATGTGCTGCGCATAGAACTTGTGGCTGAGTTATGTGTATTCCGCCAGGACTAGTTCTCGTGTTTATTCCAGCATACGACTCATTTCAGAAACTGGAGTCTGATAAGTGCTGTTTGTCGTGTAATTCAGTTTATTTAGGTCGAATCGTGATTCGACATGCTAGCTATGTATGATTCATAGCTTCATCCATTGATCTGGGTGACTGTATCCGTCTGACGACAGTTAGGTAATTCAGACTAACGTTGGTGATACGATAAATGAGTTACAATGTATCGGTGACCTTTATACAACTGATGGTCGGTTAACCGTGATATAGGCGTTAAGTGCACCTGTGATTCACAGTGAAGAAAAGAAGCACGCGTTATTCGGCTGATACGATGTACAGCAGGGACCGTGATACAATTAGTGGTCCATTAACCGTGATATAGGCATTAGATGCGCCTGTAATTTCTCGGTTAATTATTGTATGGGCGCCTGTGTTTATTCCACAAAGCGACACAGCCTATATTATGACGGCGTGTAATATGTTGTATTTGTGACATCGTATCAGTATTTGGCATGCGTAATAAGGTAGATTTGTGGAGGCATGCTGAATTGTTGAATGCAGGTGCTTTTAATTCAGACTAACGTTGGTGATACGTTAGAATGTATCGGCGACCTTTTTTCAACTTTGTGGTCGGTTAACTGTGATGTAGGCGTCAAGTGCACCTGTGATTCACAGTGAAGAAGAGAAGCACACGTTATTTGGCTGACACGATGTATATCGGGGACCTTGATATAATTGCTGGTCCATTAACCGTGATATAGGCGTTAGGTGCGCCTGTGATTTCTCGAGTAATTGTTGTATGGGCGCTTGTGTTTATTCCACTAAGCGACTCAGCCTATATTATGGAGGCATGTAATAAGACGACGCCAGGGCTGTAATTGTTTCCAATAAATGGATGCTGCCCTTTTAGGACGGAATAATGTTTTGCATATAAGATCGTATCAGTTTCCAGCATAGTATGTGACCATTCTAGCCTGGATTGTTATTGTTTCCAATAAATTGATGCTGCCATATTATTGGGCCGATACAATGTTTCGTATATAAAATCGTACCAGTTTTCAACATGGACTAGGACCTTTTAAACGACCTATCAGTATGAGCTAGCTGCATCATTGGAGAAATTCGCTTTTGAATTATTAGGCTCATACCATTGTTTGAGTAAGTAACTGTCATCAAACAGGGGGGTATTGTCCCCTGATGGAAAGCGACTGAACTTTTCTATACATTTATGCTTTCTGAGCTTGTGGAGCTTGGAGAGAGAGTTCGACCACAACGCGAACCACTAAATTTTTTATTTTGTGTGCGTTCTTACGTTTTGTTGTAAGCATAAGGAATTTCCTTATGCTTACAACAAAACACAAGAACACACACAAAATGCCTTTTCCCCATTTATAGAAGTTATATGCAAAGAGTAGAGAGATGGCGTCCCAAAACCACATGGGTACTCCTTATCATAAAATGATTTAAATTAATATAAACATCGGGTCACACTCTAGGGAGGGAACTGTTTTTTGTCTTTTTATAACAAAGACTTGTGTATGTGAACATGACAAGATATCTCTTTCTAATATTGTAGTTGGCCCTGAAAGGGCCGTTTTTTATCTTTAGTTCCGTAGAGAGCTATTTGTCAAACCCATCTCTGATTCGGTTAAGAATTCGCCTTCCCACACGTCTGTGCTTGTTGGTAACATCTCTTCATCTGTAAAACAATCTTGTTCCCAGGTGTAACTTCTTCCTGCATATGAACGTGGAGATCAAACCAGTGTTTGGGTCGGTTCTTATACTGGATCTCTCCGAACGGACGTGTGGCAGCTTTACCAAAAGGGTGGTCTTCAATCTTCTTATCCTGTTCTTTCATAGAAAGTGTTGCCGACCACCACTTTCTCAAAGCCAAGGCGAATTCTGCATCAGCCCTCTTCTTCTTGGTTCTCTCATAACTCTCTATGGAACTGTAATTAATACTTGTTGGTTCCATGTTTTTTCTCTCAGTCAAGATGGTTCTAAAAAAGTCAGATGATGAAATGTATCCAAAACCTCAACTCACGTTCTCGTTATAGACAATGCGAGGATCGAAAATGCACCGAAGAACGCTCACGCGACAACTGGATCGAGTGCGGGAAAAAAATGTTGACATCGGACGGCTGTGATAGTAAACGTCCGTTGTCAACATGTTTTTCCCGCGCTCGATCGAGTTGTCGCGTGAGTGTTCTTCGATGCGTTTTCGATCCTCGCATTGCCTATATAATCTAACACCCATTCCAAAACACATTTCATTAATTGTGATGAAACCAATCGCCTTTTCTGCATTCAAACATGGAAGACTACAATATATTAGCTGATTTTAACGATTTAATTCGTATTGACAACTCATTGATGACACAACAGAGAATGCCAAACCAAAAGGATACCATACTAAGTGAGAGAGTGAATAATTCTTTTTCACAAGATGAAAAAAATGAAACATTATTACAGAAAATCCTGCAGTCTCTACAAGACATGAATTCATCTCGCCAAAAGATTGTTCTCTCAGCTGATAAGATTACAGTTCCTATAGAATTCAAGGTGTCGTCTCTTCCTTTAACAGTACCATATGACTTGCCAGAACCGATGTCTCAACCTACGAGAAAAGGGGACGTCAAGCACAAAAACAGTCAATGACTACATCCACACAAACAGATGAAGTCACTCAACAATCTATTCCAGACGATCAGAGTGAGGAAAAACCTGATGATACTGTTTAATCTAAAAAAGAAACGGGTACGATTCGATGGTCATGGACGATGCATGAAAAATATTGCTAACTGTTGAGTGAATTACACGACATCAAAAACAACCCTTATAAGGGCTACCCACAAAATTAGAAAGAGATATCTTGTCATGTTCACATACACATGCACGTCTTTGTTATACAAAAGGCAAAAAACAGTTCCCTTATCCTCCAGTGAAACTTTAAAGCCAAAAATGTACTATAGGAGCTGGTCATAAGCATGATGCGGGGGGGGGGGCATTGTAGACCAAAGCATTTTTAACACTGAGTTTTCCATGGTGGCACAGTGCATTCAGGGTTGTCCCTATAAGTTTGGGTCTATAAGTTCTTGGGTCTATAAGTGTCACAAATTAGCACTAACCCTATGGACCCTATGGGAAACTCAGTGTTAAAAATGCCTGGGTCTATAGTGCCTCCCCTAACTACTTCTCTCATCCATGAATTGTGACAAGTCATATCCATACAGACGAAATACATAGATAATATGAATCACGTGGATAGAATGTGAATCCTTTAAGTTGTGTTATCTGCACCCCCCACCCCCCCACCCCCAACCTGACTTCACGTGGTAATGAAATAATAGCAAATAGTAAATATTGGTAGCAGAACACTGTTCGCTTATTTAAAACAAGCTATAGTTACTCTTTCTATGAGCTGTGTGAAAACTGAGAAAATATTGAATTAGCGAGCGGACAGATCGATAATTTTTAAAAGTCAGGCAGTCGGCATATCGAGACATAACCAGATAAATATTGTATCTTTATTAATGAGGTGATATATATAGATTATGAAAACAATGAAATGATCTGATGTTCTGTATCGCATACCGTTGAGGACCTTCACCAAGTAGTATCTCACTCGTCGTCTAGTCGGTTTGGCCGGGGAGGACCACACCATACAGTGGAGAAAGAATGGAGACTGCAATTGCTTGGTTTGAATAGGCAATATTGTAACGCCGTTGGCAAGGTCCATGCCATGTTTTAACCGCGCAAAAATGGCAGTGAACAACACAAATGCAAGGGCTGTTCAAGCAACGTGTTCGGCAATTCGTGTCTGAGTTTTCAATGAAATTTCAGCAATTTCCCATCAAAAACCCTGAATATGCTTGAATTTACATACATGTAGGGGAATCTGACGACTGGATTCGCATATCAAAATGCCCAAATCGTAACCATTGTCTGTCATTTAAACCTTATATTCCTTATATCCTATCACTTTTGGAAAGCTCACATGAACATTGCTAATCCAGTGTTTCAAAACATCAGACACCTTGTGCGGATTTCAGACTTTCCATCGTATTTAGAAAGAAGTGGTACGTCGAATTACCACACAAAATTGCGTGTGCATATAAATGCATAAAACAATACAGACGCTGCAATGACCGACACATAACTTATAGGTTATAGGGCAAAACTCACAACAGACGAAGATCTCCCAGGCAGTTTCAAACGTTAGCGTGTTAAATTATTTTAACAACGTCAAAAAAAGTTAACCAAGTTAATAATGTTTAACTCTGAAGATTATAATTGTATAATATGTAGCATTGCGTCGTTATCTTGTGTTTACCCAATCCGGATCTCGCGTGCCAATGACGTCGAATTTTTTGACGAAATTGAAGAACACGTATAATGTAGATGTCCGTCAATTATAGACGACCCATTGATTTGGTGGAGAGACCACGAAGAATCCTTCCAACGCTGGCGAAGTTGGCCCGCCGATATTCGGCGATACAGCAATACCCGCAGTAGTTAGGGGAGGCATTATAGACCAAAGCATTTTTAACACTGAGTTTTCCATAGGGTCCATTGCCTTAGTGTTAAATTGTGAAACTTATAGGCCAAAACTTATAGACCAAAATGTCTGTAACTTATAGACCAAACATGTATGCACTGGTGGCACAGTGCATACATGTTTGGTCTATAAGTTACAGACATTTTGGTCTATAAGTTTTGGCCTATAAGTTTCACAATTTAACACTAAGGCAATGGACCCTATGGAAAACTGAGTGTTAAAAATGCTTTGGTCTATAATGCCTCCGCATCATGCTTTATGACCAGATCCTATAGTACATTTCTGACTTATAAGTTTCCACTGTACATTAATTTATTTTTTGTAGTTTGCAAATTAATTTTTTGTTTAGCTTAAATGTTTTTGTGGTTTGCAATATAATTTTTGTTTAGCTTAAATATTTTTTGTTTTTTGTGTTTCGCAAAATAGAAAAATAATTTGCAAACACAAACAAATATTTTCTAAGAAAATATATTTTGTGTTTGCAAATTATTTTTACAAAAAGCTTTTTCATAATTTTATGAAAAAGTTTTTTGTGAAAATAAATTTGCAAACACAAAATATATTTTCTAAGAAAATATTTTTTTTTGTGTTTGCAAATTATCTTTCTATTTTGCAAGTTTTTATTTTATAAGGAAATATTTTATGTACCCCAGACCTGGATTTTTTCTCGCACTCGATCGAATTGTCGCATGAGAGTTCTTCAGTGCATTTTCGATCCTCAGATTGTCTATAGAAAGAAGGTGAGTTGAGGATTTGGATACATTTCATCGTCTGACTAAAGAAAATCATCTTTGACAGAGAGGAAAAAGACATGGAGCCAACGAAGATCCATTACAGTTCCGTAGAGAGTTATGAGAGAACCAAGAGGCAGAGAGCTGATGAAGAATTCGCCTTGGCTTTGAGAAAGTGGTGGTCGGCAACACTTTCGATGGAAGAACAACTTAAGAAGATTGAAGACCACCCATTCGTCAAAGCCGCCACTCATCCGTTCGGGGAGATCCAGCACAAGAATCGACCAAAGCACTGATTTGATCTCCCCGTACATATGCAGGAAGAAGCTCTTGTAGGACGAAGTTATCCCTGGGAACAAGATTGCTTTACAGATGAAGATATGTTACCAACAACTATAGACGTGTGGGAAGGTGAATTCTTCACCGAAGCAGAGATGGCTTTACCAAACAGCTCTCTACGGAACTGAAGATTTTTAAAAAAACGGCCCTTCTAAGGTCCAACCACACTATTAAAAAGAGATCTTCTCATGTACACAATCAAGTCTTTGTTATGAAAAGACAAAAAACAGTTCCCTCCCTAGAGTGTGACCCAATGTCTATATTAATTTAAAATCATTTTATATTAGGGGTTATCCATATGGTTTTGGGTTTGTCATCTCTCCACCCTGTGTATACAACTTCTATAAATGGGGAAATTTTGTGCATGTCTTCTTGTGTTTTGTTGTGAGCATAAGGAAATTATGCTTACAATAAAACACAAGAACACATGCACAAAATAAAAAACTTAGGGATTCGCATTGTGGTCGAACTCTCTGTGATAGTTGTTTTTTCTATAGTAAGAATAGTATGCATTGTATGTTTAGCAATCAAAATTATCTCTACAGTATAAACTGTATATCAGGTTACACTATAAAAGTTTTTGATAAGTATGCATACAATATTAAAACCTAATACTCTCAGTGAAAAAGAGAAGTGACTCTTAACTCTTTTTTACTGTTGGGAGATAATAGGGACACGGTGATAAAAAAGGGATTATAGGACTAACCTAACAAAAATCGACTAAACTATCACAGAGGTTTTAACAAAAGACAAAACTGTATTTGAAGTTGAATCATTATATTGAAATGAAATCTGAACATATATACACCGAGATCTGAGTTTGCCTATCCATGAGAAAACCTATTTACATCAAGATTCTTTTTTTATGCTAGCTTTTTTATTTGATACCCAAGATTGTTTTTTGAAAAACAATCTTGGGAGTCAGATAAAAAACTGATATCACTCAAGTGATCTGATTTTGAAACAAATATAAAAAATAACTAAAAAACCCTATCTCTCTGTTACACAAATGTCTGGCGAAAATTATATAATAGATGATTGACTTTTAATAAAAAAAAAACTTAAAAAACTAAAAAATGTAAAAAACTAAAAAATGTAAAAAATTACCTCTGTGGGATTGTTTTGACACCTGATATTTATTACAGTTATTTCAAATAATGTCTATAAGTTTGCTCAAACCATCGTCGAACATCTCTATCATTCTCTTGGAAATTTCTTGGATCAAATTTGATAGTAAGAACTGTCTCTAAATCATATCCTCTTGCAAGATGATCTAAAGCAAATATACAGTACACTCCACACACAACAGTAAATTCACTTTGTAGTCTCATTGTATTTATTGTCCAGGAATCTGTATTTTTCACTATGAAATTGTATATGTCTCTATCTAATGGTGGTAAACCATATGAATCAAAGTAGATAGCAGAATGATTGTCTTTAAAATATATTGCTATCCAATGTTCTCCTGGTTCTTTTGATGAATCTGTGTTCACAATATATGCTTGTCTGTGTTTAGGTTTTCGTTTTGGTAACAAGTCTTTTGAACACACTTTTCCTTTTAAGGATGATAACCTTTGAGAACTGTCAAGTATAGTTTGTAATTGTATGGTTTCCATCTTCTTAGCCTTGAAAAAGGCTGGCACGGAGCCATTAATCAAGATATCCTGTATAATATGACCAGTCTCTTTTCACTAAATCTGCCCACTTTTGAATGTCTTTTTGGCAGTCTATTTCAAAGTCTATATGAGCACAATATTCTAATAAGTTTATTTTTCTTGCTCTCTTGTGTAGATTATATAGTATAGTCACTGGACACACTTTCTGTAAACACTCTGCAATGTTCATATCTATTAATGTTGTTGTGTTGGTTCGATTTTCTTCTTCACAGATATTTTTCATTTTCTGTTGAATGGATTTTGTCAGTTCTATCACTACACATTCTTGAAATAATGTTTGTATTTTTTCTTTACACATCTTGCAATGTTCACACTGACTCATCTTGTTTAATAGTCAAATATCACTTCTCTGAATTTGTTGATTTCTATCTCACTATCAAATTCTGCATAGACAACAACGTTGATCACCTCTGGAAGAGCTTGAGCAAACTGAAGTTCAAACCTAAGATTGCCAGACTTTATTGGGTGAGCCAAGGGCCCACTACTACTCTGATCAGGTGTCAAATCAATACCCCAAAGGGTATACCCTTTTGCATAATCCTGCAAAGATAAATTAAATGATTGATTTTGTCCAAAATAGCCCATAGCTTCAAACAATGATAAATATGAATTTAGATAAAGTCCACCTTCAAAATTCGGTTCAAAGGGACGTGCTTTAATGGAATGTCCATCTATTGTGATTTCCAACTTATTCAAATCGAAATGTTGAAAATTAAATGGATTACTGCCAACATCTCCATTTATATCTCTATTACTAACTAAACCAAGAATAATTCGTTTTGGCATCTGTTTATGAAACAGATAGTCTTCTATTTTTGAACGAAGACCACTTCCAATAGTAAAAGTTTTAATTTCACTACGTCTTATGGGCATTTTATAATTTGTTCGATCTATTTGTGCATTAAGATCATTCGCAAATTTTGGAAATAAATCCAATGCCTGTATTCTGAATATGGCTTTTTGAATTTCTATTTTTCCATGTTCACTACCAATCAAACAAAATTTAGTTGGAGCACGATGCAATTTAATTCTCATCTCAACTCCATTTGGTAAATACTTATCTTGCACAAACAGATCTAAATGCAGTTTTCCTCTTAGTTGTACATTTTTGCTACCACCAATTATTTTAGCTCGCTCAGTCAAACCTTTGTTCGACGAAGCTTTACTTGTTTCTGTGAGGTGTCCAGGAGTATCTCTATACCACAACTCACTAGCAGCTAGATGTGTTTTTTTCACATCTTTTGAATAACTAAGAAAATTCTCAAAATATGCTCTATAAGGATAAAGATCTGTATTGGTGGTGATAAGATTGCCATTCAGTGTAACATCAATTTTACTGAACATGCTATGAAAAAAATTATTGATAGGAGCAATTTGTGTATCTCCAGCCAAAACACTCCCATCTTGTTTTGTAATTTTAAATTGAACTTCAAGTGTAGATGCTGCAAGATCTAACCACTTGGTTGTTTGTCTTGGAATTAAAAATTCTATTGGTGAAGAATTATTTAAAGATGCAATAGGAAATTGTTCAATTTCACCAATATTTTCTATACCACTTGATGTTGGTGATACATTATCTGGATCAAAACTACTACCAAAATGTTCGCAAGATCCATGTAACATCATGATTTTTTTTCAATCAAATATATCAAGTGGTCTTGATTTTTGTTTTGAATAAGCTTGTCTTTGACGTGTCTTACCTCTACGAGAACGAACCACAGACTGACGTTTTCGTTCTTGTTTTTGTCTTTTTATACCTAAAGCAGATTCACCAACTGATTTCAAAAGATCTTTTCCATGAGTTAATAAAATGTCTTTAGGTGCTTTACGTTTTTTTATCAATTCATTTGCTATTTCTAAACCATGTCTTAATCCATCTCTCTTTAAGGTTTGAAATGCATTTTTTGCAATTGGTTTTATAAATGGTGCAGCTGTTCTTATTGCTGTGCGAAAAATAGACCCTAATCCATATCCATATTGCCGTGGTACACCTTGATACACCGGCATCATTTTTACAAATTTAATTTATGTCTCTGTCTAAAATGCAACTTGACAACTGTCTTGCCACTTGCAAACTGAATGGGTTTACCAGTGTTCCCATTTATATTTATACTAATCTGATCAAAATAAGATTTTGATACTGGTACATAATGTACATTATCAAATTCTATATGAGTATGTAGAGACTCTTTATGTGATTCAAATGGAATCACATGTAAAATAGGTGCTTCAATATCACCTAAAAATGTATAATCTGCTATGTCAGAATAAATAAAGATTTGATTGAAATCCACATTTAAGTCCACATTATATTTAAATGCACCTTTTGATGTGTTAGGAAAAATGACAGGAAAAATATTGTCTTTACATCCCATTTTTTGTAATAAACTTTCTGACATTTCAACACCCACTTTCCCAATACTATTTCCTACTATTTTTACACGCCCTTGGAGAGTTGAAAATCCAACATGAAATAATACATCAAATGATTTAAATATGTCTCCAAGTTTTTCTTGAATTTCTGTTTGCATTGCATCTATGACATGAGCGCCATTTGAATATGCACCTGATAAAATATTTAATTCAACAACAGCAACACCTTTGTGTAATGTATGTTTCAAATTCGTTTTATTAATACGATTTGATATTTTGCTATCTGTCACAATGATTTTAAAAACAGATTCTTCATCTGTAATATTTTTTGCTTCCGAAGGTAAAATTACTTCAACTAATCCCACTTCCCAATGTTCTTTATCAACATGAATGGGTTTAGATAATTGTGTTTGAAAACAACATTGGCTATTACTTGGAAACATATCCATAGAACTATCACTGAGTAGTGTTACGTAAAATGAATTCATTTTTCTTATCTTGTGGTTGTTTCAAATATTTTAAACCTGGACTTGGAAGAATATATCCTAATGAACTACTTAATAACACTAACCACAATTCTTTATCAGGGCTTTGTAAACTCAAATGTGCAATGGCAGTAATTATAATACCATAAATGATAATAATCTGTGTGAAATAAGTGACTTGATTTTTTGCAACACGATTTCCACAAATTTTAAATTGTTGACTTTGTTGACTTTGTACATCAACACTTGTGGTTTCATTAGGTAATGAAGTTTCATTTAATGACATATTCTTTTTATATCAAATCTGATTCTGCTATCCAACTATCAAATTTCTTTGGATAACCTTTCCAATGTACTTTAAGTTCTTTAATAATTTTCTTTCCCACACGTCTTGACCGTCTATTAAGAATTGATTCAATTATATATTTTTTATCATCTTTTATACTTTGAATTTCTTGTGGATAAAATGTCCCTTGTATATTTTCACCACCCATATCTTCAAGTTTATAAGTGGGTGGTATTGTATGTTTTACATGAGTAATTTTAAATAACTCTTTTGTCCAATTTGGTAAATACCCTTTTTCAAATGTACGTTTGGTTTTATTAATACGTACTATATCACCAACTTTAAATTGTATTTTTTTCTTTTTAGACTTTTTTTTACCATACAAATGTTGAGATACTTCTACTTCATTTTCTAATGATACTGAAGCAGGAGTTCTCTGAATACTTCGATGAAAACTATGATTATATCCATCAACTAAATTTTCCAACACATCAATGTACCTTAATGTACGTTTGTGTGTAAAATATTTCCACATTCGTGTTTTCAATGTACGTTGAAAACGTTCAACAATACTAGCTTTGGTTTCAGGATTTTCTGTTGTGAAGAAATGAATGTTTTGTTTCTTTAAAAATTTTTGCACGTCTTTATTTTTAAATTCAGAACCTTTATCAGATTGTAATGATAATGGTTTACGTCCAGAAGTTTTCAAAATACTCTGAAAAGATTTTGTTAATGTCTCTCCTGATTTATTGTGAATGGGTATTACCCATGCATATTTGGAAAATACATCAATAACACAAACTAAATAACGAAATTGATCATTGTAAGATGGTAAACTTTGTAAGTCTGCTAAATCAATCTGCCATTGATGATCAATACCACCCACTATAGTCTTACGTCTTGAAAATTTTTTACGGATGGGTTTATGTAAAGTATAAGTTCTTTCTCCTTTCAACCATTTTTTCACTTGATCAATTGTGATGGAATTATCTTTACTATGAGCTGCTTTGTACAATTTTTGTATACCACCATAACCAGCAGGATGTTTTGTATTGTAATATATTTCAGTTAATAAATCATTCAATAAGCTTCCCATTTTTCAGATAATCTACGTTTTGTCAATTTACGCTTTAGTGCTGACTTTGGTGTGTCTTCACTCCACTGCACTCTATGACCTCGACGAACTTTACGTTTTGGAGGGGAGGATTGAGGAGTTTCAGACCAACTATCTTCTGGAGAACTTTGATATTTACTGGGTTTGGGTATAGGTTGTCTATTCATCCATAACCAACGTTCACGATTACCAACAAAATCTTGAGGGATATTTATATCTTTTAATCCACAACTAAACATTTCCCATCCACTCGGTTTAAAACCTTTTCGGTGTCTAAGAACATCATTGACTAAATCTATGATATTTGAACCTTTTATGACTTCTCCATCGTAACTTAATACACCCTGATCATCCCAACTCATGTGTGGATGAGATGATAAAGCAGATAATAATGAAGTTGCTTTACGTCTCATTGTAACAGGGACACTTTCTATAATACGATCTCGTAAAAATAATGATTTTTTCTCCTGACTCAGGCAATGGAACCAATGTTGGTTGTAATGCTTTCTTATGTGACATTTGAAATTTTTGTAAAGTTTCCCCATACTTTTGTTCTTTCTCACTTTCGGACAACTCTGAATTTCCTAACACAGATGATAAATCATTTTGAAGTTGTGCAGTATTTGTAACTTGTGGGTTAGGGGGTAATCTTGGTCTTTGAGCTTTTTCATTTCTAAAACGTTGCATATCTTCTAACATTTGATAAGGTACAATAGCCATCTTTTTCATATTTTATCGACTAATTTATTTGCAAGATTTGTTGCAACTCCTATAGCAGGTCCAAGTAAACCAAGTAATGGTAAAAAACCACCTTTTTGATTTAAAATTTGTTTTTTCTTTTTAAGAGTTATTGATTTACTAGCGAGTGCTCGTAGTTGTTGACGCTTTGGATGTAATTTTTGTTTCTGACTTTTTGTTAGATGTATGTTGCCTTTTAAAAGATTATGACAGCATTCTGACACACAATTAATTAATTCTTTAGGTGCATTTTTCATAATTTGTTTTTGAAATGCTGGAGGAGTTTGACTTAAACCTATTAACATACCACCATATTTTTTAACTAAAGGAATTTTTTGTTTCTTATTTTGTCTCACCATCTTGCTCTTATAAAATCTAATGATTAAATGAAACAAATATAAAAATGTAATGCTATTTATATATGTGTAAAACTTTATATTATTTAAAGTAAGACCTTATCCCTTTAACAGGTTTAGGTGTATTTAAAGCTGTAAAACGTGCCATTGTGGGAATCTTTTCTTTTAATGGTACATGTTGTGTATTTTGTACAGAATACATTGGTTCATGATTTTTAACACCATCTTTTGTTATTGACACTACACGTGTTAACTTAAGTGGTGATACTTTTCTTTGTCTTTGAAGATTTTTCACAAGTAATGCTTTTGTTTTTGTAGATGGAGATCTATGAGATGCAATTTCAAAATTTGTGTACATATATTTAGGTCCTACCTTTCGTTGATTTTTTATCTCTCTAGAGGTTGATGAATTATTTGATCTTTTCTTAGGGGATTTTCGTTTCCTTTTAGGTGACTTTTGTTTCTTACTCTTTGTTTTTTTGAATGGTGAATAGAATGATCTACTTGTCTTATGACCATCCCATCGAATTAAATTACGAATGATAACACCACCAAAAAATCCACCACCTCCTGGTTTTAAAATAATGTTTCGTTTTGTTGCAAGATCAACTCTGGGATTTGCAAGTTGTTCAAGATCTTGTTTATGTTTATCCATATAGGTTAAAGTTTGTTTTGGCAATTTAATTTTCTTATTCAGTATGATTCTACTTGCTAATGTAAACCATTTTAAAATTTTCTTAAAACCTTTCTTAAATAATTTTTGTCTTGCAAATGGACTTGTTTCTTGACCAAGTTGTTCCAAAGATTGTATGAATGATACCATGATGATGTGTAGTCGTTGACAAACTTTGACTAACTAACATCAACTCATTAGAACATGGGGAATTTATAGTTTTGTATAAATGATGGGACCACGTTCATTTTGTGTTACCCAAGGATGAAAAATATCAGTTCTTAATCTCAAAGACTCAGGAGTTCTAGGATGAAAATCAATTAATAAATAACCATGATCAATACTTGTTGCATCTTGATAACATGCATTTAAATGTGGTAATTGAACTTGATTTGCCAATACTTTAATTTGCCCTTTATCTCTGGTATTTTGAAATAAAATCATATAATGTGCATTTAAACTTATGGTACGACTAGATTTAGATTGTTGAAACATATTTTGTGTTATGTAAATGACACTTGCATTTCTATGATGTCCTTTTCGTGTGAACCATAATTTAATTTTTTCTTCATCTTTATCTCCTAACATATCATCAAAAACTACAAGATGGGGAATAGTGACATCACTGACAATTTCATATTCATCATCAGGGATACCATCTATGAATTTAATATCTTCACTTTCTTTAAGTAAAGTATATGTATTTTGCCATTCTTTATAACACCAAATGATTTTTTGTGGGGGAATTTGAAATAAGTCATGTTTCATATCAATAAGCTTTTTGACAAATTCTGTTTTTCCTGAACCACTAGGTCCCGAAATAAAGATATTACAAGGGTGTTGAAACAATAAACATTCACTCGATGCCATAATTGTATTTGTGTGTGAATAAGAGTTGTCAAATCATTCACTTATATACTTTCTGATTCCATACCTTCTTCATGTCTTTTAGTAGGTATTCGTTTTAAGGGTGCTTTTAACTCAAATACAGTTTCTGAAGAATCTATTCTTCTATCTATTTGTGGTACACATTGTCTATACAAGTAATTAATGATTTCTTTATCATAAATTATATTACCCCACACAACTCTTGTCCAAATATTTTCTATATTATCTTTGTAAAAAGCATTCATGATTTGTAATGCATTACAAAATTCCCCATACATTTCATCTTTTCCCAATTGATTATGAATAAACTCTTTTGTTATTGTTAGATAACCAGGAGTGATCAATTGAAATGCATATAATAATGCCTTACGTGTAATCTTGTTGTCTAACATACGTCTTACTGGTTCCATGGTTGAAATCAAAGTGATGATTCTTTTGTCTCTTCTGATGTATTTTGTCCATCAGGTACTATATTACCTGATGCACAAAATACATCAGGACGGTCAGGAAAATCATTTCCTGCATTATCTGAAAACATTTTATCAAACTTAGTTTTGAATTGTCCTGCAGCTTGTCTTGCAATTATGGTACTAAATGATGTACTTTGATCATTTAGCACCATGAGTGCAAATAAAGACTTAGAATCTGGAAAATCATCTAAACACTTGTCATATTTTTTCATTGTTGAAAATATTTGATTTAAAGTGAATCCATAATCCATCACTGATAATATTTTATCTGGGGGTGTTTGCATACTTGTTGGTGGTTTGTATAATTGACAGTTTCTTATCAATTGAATATAAGAACAATTTGGTGACCACTTAACATGTTCTTGCAAAGGAATATCTTTTTCTTCCCAATTCATTAAACCTTGTCCACATACAAAACATTTTACTTTACCATCTCCTATATAGAAAAATCCAGCTTTAGCTAAGTCTTCTTTCTTGGATTTTAAAATAGGGTTTGTAGTCATACTAAAACTTGAAAGTCTTCTTAACTCTGACAAGTATATAGGATAAGTAGGATTGAGTGGTAGAGACATCTTGCCTGCTCAGTGTTCAAAGTTGAAATGAGAAATCTGAAGGGTTCTTTTATACCTTAGCCCCATAAGGTTTTGTGTCATATTTATCCACTACAAAATGGTTTGTGTACACAGATCTGAATGTTTTGGTTTGTAATTCAATTGTGACATGTCTGGTCTTGTTCAAACTTGAAATGAGGAATCTGAAGAGTAATTTTTATACCTTAAACCCATAAGGTCTTGTGTCATATTTATCCACTACAAAACGTTTTGTGTACACAGATCTGAATGTTTTGGTTTGTCTTTCACTTGTGACTTGTCTGTTCTTGTTGCGTTTAATTCTATGTGTGTATTCAATGTTCATTTTGTAATTATGTCTGTCTTGTACACATTCCACCATGGATTCAAAATTGACTTTTTGTGATGTATTGTAGTCTAATGTGATTCCTTTAACTTTGCATGATGTGTGTATTTGACCATCTTTAATGTATTTGTAACCATAATTTTTGGGACCTAAACCTACATATTCAATAATTTTTGCATCTGGATGTTCATCTGTCCATTGACCTAACCTACTGTTTATAATTTGTGGATTCCAAAGTGAGGGGTTATGGATGTAAATACAACTGTCTGTGTCAAAGTATAATACCCGTCTACCCAAACGTGCTATTACTTTATATAATTCCATTCGTGCATAAGCTGTGACAAAAGATGCAACTGCAACATTAGCTGATTTGTGAGGTTCAAAAACATCTGTAGATTTTGTGTAATTGACTAAAATGCATTTATCATGATCAAACAATTCAACATTTTTAATAATGATGTCTTTATCTTGTATCAGGTCAAAATATTTGGATGGGTCTTGTATGTATTCTGTTTTTGTTTTTAAATTGTTTTGTGCACTTTTCCCCCATAAACAGTTTAACATGGTTTTAGCAAATGATCTTTGTCCTGGATTTTTTTCAATATTTTCCAAATGTATGTTTTCAATTTGTGCATAGTCTTTCTTAAATGTATCTTTGTCTGTTTCTGTTTTCACCCAATCTGGATATCCACTGGCTTCTTGTTTCATTTTTAAATATTTGTTCACATAATGTTTGTAAATTTCTGAAGACCATTCTTCCCAATGCCAAATCTGATAAGTGTCAAGTAATGTGTATCCCATTCCCAATGCTTTAAAAAGTTCAACAGATGTCCATGTACCTGTAATACTGCGTTGATCTGGTGTGTGTTCACATTTGTCTAATTCTTGTTCTGCACATGTATTGCAAAGTGTAAAAACCATTTTCTTGTTGCAATGAATTGGTAATACTGGCATGTGTAGAGATTGTGGTGGTAAAACTTTACATTTGATAAGTCCCCTGTACTGTCTTATATTATTCATGTCTATGTTTTCTTTTGTGAGTATATTTGGATGACCTACTGGATATTCTCTGTGTTTATTGACATAAGGATAGAGTGAACAGATATCTATGTATTTTATTTCATTGTCTGTGTTTTGGTCTATTTTATGATGTAATTTAATGGCATTTGCTCTCCCCCCAAATAATGCTTCACGTGGTTTAATAGGATCCATGTTTGGAAAAAATGAATTTAATGTTGATTTTACTTCAGGATTTGATTTGCAAAAATCATCAAGTTCATGTTCCCATGTTATTCTCATGTTATACCCTAATGATTCTAAATGGTGTATGCGTTCCTGTGTATTGTTGTAGAGAGTTTGGTAACTTAGCAAATTGATTGGATTTTTCTCATGTGTATTGTCTTTGTAACATGTCATGCACCCATGCCACATACATCCATAAAATTCAAAGATTGTATTTGTGTCTTTGTGAAACCCATCAACATAATATCCCCCTATTTTAACTTCTCCACCATTGAGTGCATGTTGAATATGTATGTTTTCTTCCTGTGCAACTGTCTGTAAAAATCTAATGGCTTTAATGGAGTATTTGACTTTAGCAGGGTAACCTATGTCTGAAATGATTGCCATTTTGTTTTCTGGAAGTGAATTTTTTCTCCAAGCTTTTGTACATGCATCGGCTAAGGTAAATGCTTCTCTCAAGGGGTCTATGCCATCACTATCTATAAATTTTTGTCTGAATTCCCCACACCCCCTACGCAAGATATCTACATCTGATTTACAGTATAATTCCATTTCTTTTTGAAAATCAAATCTGGCATTACTAGTAAATTTTTGGTTGTACCACTTGATAAAATCTTCCCTATCTGATGGAGACATTGAATCTGGCATATACAATGTTGGATCTAAATAAGGACCAATATAATTTTGATAAGCTTGTGTGTTTGCCAAATGGGGAAAATAACCTTTTGCTAATTCTGTCAAGCCAAATGTTTTGGGAAATTGTGCCAATCTCATTGAAAGAAAATTTAAAGAATCTATAAGTCTAATACTACAAGCTTTAAGTGAAAGAATTTTGTTCCCATTCATAATTACATCAGGAGTTGTTGTACCAGTTTCAATGAGGTGTCTTAAAATAAATTGTCCATCAAAACCTCTTAAATTGTGAGCAATAGCTGTTGTCCCTTTATGTTCCTTACTGAAAAGCCAATCACAAAAATCTGATAAAGTAGATTCCCCTTTAAATATTGATTGCCTATATCCAAATTTGTCACAGGAAATACATTCTTGATCTATAGATTTGCAAATACATTCCCCACATGCACGATGAGCAACACAGAAATTTGGGATATGAACTCCTGAGTCTTGTGTGGTTTCAAAATCAAAAAATACAAATGGAATGTTTGGTAATTTTTCATCCTCGGGTGAAGTGTATTTTGGAATGAAACATTGGTGATCAGAATTAACTATTTGTTGACAATATTTACATTTTTTGAATCCTTCACAGATGTGCTTTCCTTTTGTTGGATATATTAGTGAATTGCATGTTTTACATTTTTGAACTAATTGACAAATTGTTTTTTCTTCTTTTCCCTTTCTAGTGATATGGTTATTATAGCATGATAAACTTCTAAATTGTCTATTGCAACTGTAACAGGTAGTGGGATGTTCAGGAATACATTTTGTTGGAGCATAGCAAACACAACCAAAAGGGCACATGTGATGTTCTCTCTGTTGGACCCCTTTACTGCAAAGTTCACAATAGTAGGAGCATCCTAAAAACCCTTTAATTGTTGTGATAGTATCAAAATGCTGGTCATGGTGGTAAATATGAATAACTTTACTATCAGTGGTGGTAACTGGAGGTTTGAATAAAAATTCACTTTTTGCATACTGTGGATGAATTTTGATGACATACTCTGGGTAAAGCAGGTCTTGTATTTTATAATATTCTTCATATCCACAAGGAATATTATAATCAAGAC
This sequence comes from Pictodentalium vernedei, assembly GCA_031216915.1. Classification (NCBI taxonomy): domain Eukaryota; kingdom Metazoa; phylum Mollusca; class Scaphopoda; order Dentaliida; family Dentaliidae; genus Pictodentalium; species Pictodentalium vernedei. Next base: position 792,938,819 of record CM062296.1, read on the forward strand.
CTGCTTTGTCCATCAATGTCTTAGCTTCCAACTCTTGTGTCGGTCTATCAGAATATCTAATATTTTTCCATTTCTTTTGCCAAAGATCAGAATTATCTCTATCAACATGACACTTTCCCACTACAAGGGCCCGTGCGAGACACATTGAATCATTAACATTTTTAATTTCAATAATACTTTTCTTGTTTCCCACCATTTTATCAACAGATGAAAATGAAATTGGTGCGTGTCGCCCAGACCCTTGTGGTAGAGAAGTGTGTGTTATTTCTAAAGATAATTGCCCATCATGGATAGTAAAGTTATCATTTGATTGTACAACTTTTTCTATTTCATCTAATATGGTGTTACCAGTGATAGCCGAAGCCTTAGTAAATGGGATAAATATACCTATTTCTAATCCTGGGTGGTTAACTGATATTCTCATCGGATCATTGTCTTCTACACCACATTCTTCTTTAATATCTTCTACCATACTGTCAAATACTTTTCCAAGGATGTCAAATGGATTCTTCTGATTAAATTGTTTGAATGTTATTCTGCATACATGGGATTTGGAACGGAATTTTCTTGATGTTCTTTGTAGGAGTGGGTGGATGGTGTACATATCTTTAGCTGATTCTACTCTCTGTTTCTTGTTATCTACTTCACTCTCTGTCTCACTGTATTCTTCAATGGCTCTCTTCATCTTTTCTTCTATCGTCTCTGTCAACTGGAAAGCTGTGAAAATATGTCTTGTCTTCTTGAAGTCAAAAACCCAAGTGTGAATCAACCTAAGATTCTTCCTCCTTTTATACTTTTTTATGTACATTTAAATGTGCATTTAAATGTACATTTAATACCCACTGAATTATACTGTTAATAAATGTTTCTTATACACATTTGAAAAGTCATAAAATGTAATCCATTCACTCTATGGGAAATATTCCTGTGGTAAATATTTTATAGCTTTTATTTGTTAGTGTATCTTTCAATCAACATTAACAACTGGTGTAAAGTATCCAGAGGTCGTTGGGTGTAAAAGACAGGAATGTTTTCCAACTCGGGGAGTTTTATTTATAAAAATAAAAAAACTTGCAAAATAGAAAAAACATTTGCAAACATAAAAAATATTTTTTGTTCTGAAATGTTTTTTCTGTTTTGCAAGTTTGTGTTTGTAAATTATTTTTATGACAAAAACTTTTTCAGAAAAATAATTTACAAACACAAACTTGCAAAATGGAAAAAACATTTCAGAACAAAAAATATTTTTATGTTCTGAAATGTTTTTTTCTGTTTTTGCAAGTTTATTTTTTAAGAACATATTTTTTGTGCTTGTAAATTATTTTTATGAAAAAGTTTTTGTCATAAAAATAATTTACAAACACAAAAAATATGTTCTTAAAAAATAAACTTGCAAAACAGAAAAAACATTTCAGAACAAAAAATATTTTTTATGTTTGCAAAAGTTTTTTCATAAAAACTTTTGCAAACATAAAAATTAAATTAATGTACAGTGGAAACTTAAGTGCAACACAAAAGCTAATTGCATTACACCATTTCAAATGTATTACTTGGTGGTTTTAAAAAACACATTGGTGTGAAATATTTGCATACTTTGTGATTACAGGGGATACGTCTAAGTTTTTCTCTCTTCCGTGTTTTTCGCTATGAAAAAACTCAGCTCGGAACCCCAAACCAAAGTTGTAGCTGAATCCCTTCAACTACAATTAACTTTTGTAACCACAAAGTATTTTATTTTGCCAAAAAATAAGGGAACTATGAGGTTCACACCTCTTTGAATTGAATCTGAATTCCAACTGCGCCATGATCTTCTTATCCACTTCATCTGTACAAAGAACGATCTTCTCTCCTTGCTGGTTCACTATCAAATGAACTGTTTCCCGCCATATTGAGATTATAAATATCCAACACGGATGTCTCAGAAAAAGTCACTCAAGCTTAACGACGATGGTTGGAATGCCTGTGTTGAATATGGATTTGTGTTTGTTTTGACAGATAATAGTCTATAACTTTTTAATTACCGAACGGATTGTGGTGGTTAAGATAGCATCTTAAACTACAGCTCACAAGCTTTACGACGATATATAATATGTCCAGATAGAATAATTATGAGCGAAGATATTCGAATAAATAGGTAAAAGTACGGATATGTTGGGAGTGCTTGACCCGTTGTTCTAAAAAATAATAAATTGTTCTGCTGTTAAATGCATGGTATAAGTCGCGGGGAACTCATGTATTTCAAAAATCAAGTTGGTCGATCACATTTCATTGATGGAAAATAATATTTCAGGTGTTATTCTGGTGTCGATAAAACACACAATGTTAAGTCAGTATTGATTTTGTGATTTGCAAAGCAGTGGTTATTTTCAGCGAAGACGCGCTATATTTAAACCACTTCCCAGAAAATGACGTTGTGTTAAGTGACATTTTATTTTCCAGGAAATCGACTCTAACACTAAACGCATTTAACAACTGGTGTATAGTATCCAGAGGTTATTGAGTGCAATAGATAGCAAAACTGTTTGTAACCAAATGGATGTACATTTAAATAGTGTGTCAGTGCATTTAATGGGATGCCTGTGTTGAATATGGATTTGTGTTCCATAACATTTTAAGTTCTGAACCGATTGTATCGCTTAAGATACCATCTTAAACTGCAGTTGACAAGCTTTACGATGGTATATAATATGTCCAGATAGAATAATTATGAGCGATGATATTCGAATAAATATGTAAAAGTACGGATATGTTGGGAGTGCTTGACCCGTTGTTCTACAAAAATAATAAATTGTTCTGCTTGTTAAATGCATGGTATAAGTCGTGGGGAAACTCATGTATTTAAAACATCAAGTTGGTCGATCACATTTCATTGATGGAAAGTAATATTTCAGGAGTTATTCTGGTGTCGATATAACACGCAATGTTAAGTCAGTATTGATTTTTTGATTTGCAAAGCAGTGGTTATTTTCAGTGAAGCCGCGCTATATTTAAACCACTTCCCAGAAAATGACGTTGTGTTTCGTGACGTTTATTTTCCAGGAAAAATCGACTCTAATACCTAACATTACAATTCAACACGCATTTTGTTTATCATAGGAGTATAATTGTTCGGATAACTTTTAGATTACAATTAATTCATCGCTTATATTGGATATTTTACTTGAATCATTTTGAAGGTATTGGTGTATTTTCTTCAATACATTTGTAATAGGATTGACAGTAAATTTTTTACAACTCAAATAACAGATAGCGTTCTTGTATTTTGCAAATTCGTATTCGTACAAATATATGAAATATGATTTGTGTGAATATGAATTTACAACTAGGGACACTCGGACTTGATATTGTAAGTTGATAAGCATTCAGAAAAAACTCAAAGTACCGGCGCTATTGTGTCATTTTTTTAAAATCGGAGAGATACCCATGGGACAAACAAATGTAGCTTGAGTGGATATTTAACAAGACGGGAAGGGAGAAATGACAATTTTTTACATCTTACCTGATACAGAATTGAACAGCCTTTTTCAAGGCTACAAAATATTGGAAAGAGATTTTTCTTTCTAAACAAATAAAAGTCTCAGAAAGAGAGACACAGTTCCATTACCCATTCTGTGAGTGACTGTTGATAATGAGAGTTGTATCAATGAGAGATATCCTAAAACAAGTTTGGAATAAAAAATGTTGCAATTACCCCTCCAGGATTGTCTATGGGGAAAAAACAGTGGTGACAAACACAGATTTAACAGTGAAAACTCCCAGAGACATTGGTTTGCCAGAGAAAAAACCAGGTCTGGGTACATGAAATATTTCCTTATAAAATAAAAACTTGCAAAATAGAAAAATAATTTGCAAACTACAAAAAATAAATTAATGTACAGTGGAAACTTATAAGTCAGAAATGTACTATAGGATCTGGTCATAAAGCATGATGCGGAGGCATTATAGACCAAAGCATTTTTAACACTCAGTTTTCCATAGGGTCCATTGCCTTAGTGTTAAATTGTGAAACTTATAGGCCAAAACTTATAGACCAAAATGTCTGTAACTTATAGACCAAACATGTATGCACTGTGCCACCAGTGCATACATGTTTGGTCTATAAGTTACAGACATTTTGGTCTATAAGTTTTGGCCTATAAGTTTCACAATTTAACACTAAGGCAATGGACCCTATGGAAAACTCAGTGTTAAAAATGCTTTGGTCTATAATGCCTCCCCTAACTACTACCCGCTTCATCCGAACGCCTGTTTTCCATGTAAGGACTGGTATTCGAACAACGGTGGGTGTCTCTTTATAAGGATACGGCCGCAGTAATTGTATTCTTAAATGAAAACATCGCTAAATGTTAGAATTTACGATAACCACCCGAGAGAACTATATTAACTACTCGTCCCCTGAGTTCCAATGAGTTCTATGTGCCCATAGGCACATAGAACACATTGGAACTCAATAGACGAACTGTACGTAAGTTCATTCATATTCAAATTCAAATCAATAAAAATGGTCGCGACTTTATTAAAATATTGTTCATTTTAACATTTAACGTCATTTAACAAGTTAACGCAGAATTATTTAACACGTTAGCGTGTTAAGGAAAATTTTAACTCCTCCCAGCCCTGCCCCCAGGACAAAACCTTTTATTGTTGAAACTAAAGTTGAGAGGTGGACAAAACCCATAGGTTATATTTTTTATTATTATTTCATTCACCCTTTTCAATTAATTTATTTTTCTTTTTTCATTTATTTGTTTATTTGCCAGTCATATATTTCTTCTTAATTTCAATATATCTATTTAATTTCCTTTTTTTATTTCTTTTTTTTTTTCGTTTATTTGTTTATGTATTACTCTTTTTGTAATATCAATAAATTCATTCTATTTTTGGGTGGTGTTGGAGGGGGGGGGGAGTGTTGATCCAATACAACATACAAAACATGCAGTGCATTTTTCTCGCATTTCATTTTTCGACAAATGAGATTCTAAAGTGCTTGGGGTGGGGATGCTCCTATGTCTCCTTGTATGAGCCTACATAATCATGCATAAAATCCCTAAAAGTCTTTCACGTTCTCTCACTGATATTTCTTGAGTTATTTTGCTATAGTTTTTGCAGGCAAGTCAAAGTACCGCCGGTACAAACATAACCGGTACCGGGATGGGACAGAGCCTGTCCCACCAAAACCGGTACCGGGACAAATTAACAATTGGGTGACGTATCGCTATCGGATGGGTGAAATGCGTATTTAAACCGCCGCAGTCCCCAAAATCTCAAGATAAACATGGCATCGATCAGATCGTGCTTTATGATTACTTTGATGTAGCCACAGAATAATTTCTTTTAAGTAGCCCATGACGGCGCTTTCAATGTCTTTGATGTCACGTTTGAAAAGTCAAAATGGTCGACGTTATCGAGGCCCAGGTGCAGACAGAAGGTGCACCTTTAGAGTGTTTTGATATGTTAATTCACAAATAAGTTGAAAGTATGTCGTGCAAGTGTGTTAAACACGATTACCAGCCCGTTTACCCTCGTTCAATTAGGAATTTCTCCATAAAATTACTTTGTCCTGGTACCGGCGGGACAAAGCTTCAGTAACGGTATCGGCTGGAACACGAGGGAACCGGTGGTACCGGTGGTGGTACAGATACCGGCTGACATACCTGAGTTATTCCTTCCTTTTCTGCGTAATTAGGCCTTCAAAGTGCACCCATCAACATCATGGTACTCAAAGTTGAATAAAAAAAAATAAAAATAAGTTTTTTACAGGAAGCAACTGAACCTTCACCTTAGTGTGATAGCACACCTAGCTCCATGTGAAATGAAGAGTGTTTGAGGCGGAGGGGCGGTGGTCATATATTTATGATGCTATTATCAGCAGAAAAAATATGCTATCATCTCCCCACATCAATACCCGATTCAGCCTATAGCGGTGCGCCTGAATTGTACTGCATGAAAAATATTTACACTTTCAGCGAGAATAGCGTGTAAAACATTTGTCTATTACAAACTTATGAGAAGGGAAACACTGCAGTCTTGATTACCTCAGGTCAAGTCTTTAATTTGGTAATTTAAACATTCGTGTAGTTGTATTCGTAAATTCAACCTTGAAGGGGTTCAGGACACTCTTGTTTCTGGATATTTTGTCTTTCAGGAAAATGAACCTGGGGATGCTGTCCATGACTCCTCTAATTCTAATTTTCTCAACTGTCGTATTCTAAAACTTACAGAATATTCTTTTTTTTCACTTTAGTTTCATGTGTTGGGTGTTGTTGGAAAGAGTCTATGTTGTGACTCTTTCCAGCTGCATGTAACACTTAGAACTTTACTAACCACATACATTAGTAATAGAACATTAGTAAAAGCCTATATAGTAATTAATTATGTACAATGCATTCCAATTCTGTTTCCTACTGTGTATAATGCCATACCCAATCAATCCTGTCCTTAACGTAATTCAGCAGCCAATGGTATAGTGGTGTGTGTAATGGTATGTCATCCAGAACCGTAAATTTCGTCAATTTTATTGTCTTGTACAAGTTGTTTACATGGACGGTGTGATCAGTTAGATTTCTAACTGGGATTTGGAGTCCCAGCACGACATGCCATAGGCACGACATGCCATAGGCATGTCCCGAATACCCTCTCGATGGTAGAGCGAGGCCCCCCCCCCCCCCCCTGGGAAATTTGGTAATATTTGAACAACACAGACTGATTCTGAGGCCTCACTATGGCTTAAATCTAGTCAAGTTATCCACAAAAAATGCATTTCCCCAGATAGGTCCACGAGTTTTCCCGTGCTCTACCAGCCTACAGCCAATACCTACTCCATCCAACTGAATGATACCACAAACGCAGAGAAGTATACACCCGTTTGTCAACTAAGTCTAAACTCAGTTTCATCGGAGTTGGAAAAATGGAACGATAAATTCGAAAAACCGGACCGGTCACAGATTCAAGTCGAAATTTCTGAAAATTCTGTCAGCTGATAAAAAGTCGGAGTATTTGATCGAATTAAACACAATTAGTGGAACTAAACAGCATAATCATAAATCTACATTAGGGCGTCTTCATTCATAATATTTATTAAACAAACATGTCTAACAGCAATGGTTATGCCATCAAAGATTCGGTCAAATAAAGTCTCGATTTGGAAATATTTTCTTGCGTTGAATGATTAAAAAATGTTCATGGTGTTTTTAATTCAATCGAATAATTCAATTAGTCGGTAAATCGAATTTGAACCTCCCAGCCGAAATATTTCATTCGAGCGAATCTAAAAATAGACAATACACTAGAGTTGGGTAAGGGCCAATACTATAAAACTTTTATAAAACTTTTACAAATGTATTTTCTAGTTATGACTTTAAATGGGTTAAAATGAACCATTAGCATTTCGAAAAATCAAGTAATTTGCCCGTTGCCATATCTTTAAAATGATAATGATTCGTTTTAGTCAGTTATATTAATAGGTAGTAAATACAGTTCTAGAAAATACTATTCGTCGCCTGCGTGCTAGAATGTTCTATGTCCCATAGGGGACATAGAACATTCTAGCACTCAGGCGACGTATTGTAAAAGTTTTATAGTATTGGCTCCTGGTTCCAGGCTGCAACAGCATTTTATCATACACCTATTAATGTAAAACACGGGATTTCCACTGTTCTGTCTGTACGATAGAAATAAAGTTGTACTGCACATGTAGTGATACAAAACACTTTCGATTTCGTTTCCGACGTAAACAGAGAAGGAACCCGTCTAAATAAATCACGTCAGTCATCGTTGGTCGAATTCAACGGAGTCGAGATCGCTTGGAAATGACAAGTTCCTCATTTAGATTTGTTCACCCGCGATATTTAAACAATCAGATTCATGTCAAAAATTTACAAAATAAAAATAACATTCTGACTGCTTGCTCTTTGAGAAATACAGTCCACAACTGGTCGTATAATGATGGAGTGTGCTAAACTTATTAGCTATTTAAAAAGGTTTTGTTCTGATATTCCCTGCAGTTTCGTCAACATTTGAAGTTTGATCATCGTGACCGTGACAGTGATCGGCGTCAATTGGTTTCGACCAACTGAATGCCGTAAAAATTAAAAAGCAAATTAGGGTTGGTACCCCACCATCTGAACCTAACAGTGATGTCTCGTAACAACGAAGTAAACGCAGCAATTATCCAGTTGAAAGGTGATTTTAGTTCAATTTTCGTGTAGATTGGTTTTACATATGAGTTGTGTGATAAAAACAGAACCGCATATACGTTGGAATGGGTTAAGTATTATCGCACTCGGTTGCTTCGCTCTAGGATATCGCTCGAGCCAATAACAGCCAATAACAGCATTGAAATCCGAAAAGAATTGAGCTTATACATCCAGATAAACTAGTACTTTACCAATTAAATGTCATAATGATGAAGCGCCTCAACAATGTGGGTGTAGTAAAGATGTTGATAATACTCTCCGTTTTTTCTTCTTCCATTTCTGGGTCCAGAAAATCTTCCGGCAATTCAATTTTATTTTCTGTTGCGATTTTCGACAGCAGGGATTCCGCATCACGTATTTTTTTCTTTCTCAAAGACCATCTCACAGATTCTGGCAATAACCTATGGATATCAAAAAACATCATTACATTCATGAAATTAAAACATCTGGCTTGATATTGGATACTGAATATTGACCTGATGATGAGAGACGAAATAATATTTCCCAAAACTGTTGCTACGAGCTGTGCCGGATTTATACCTTTCATGATAGAATCCTTTACAGGATTTTCTAATTATAGTTGAAACTAGAAGTCATGTGACTGTATTGTGTACCATTCTGAAGTCATTGCGCGCTGGGTAACTTTACCTTTGTCCCTGTCAAACTGAACCATTACCGTAACTCATTTCCCGTAGAACTCCAGAGCGCCCAATTCTGTACAGTTTCTATACCAGTAAATAGAGACCATTTCCGTCACTGTTAACATGTATAGGAATACATGTACATGAAATGTCGTAAACAGATATTAAAATTCAACTGCATATACATAATCAAGAGAATGGATTACTACTTAATCGTAGCGCCATATATTCTCCACTCAAAAAGTATTTATAATTCTTCATAACATCACAAGAAGCACTTGCAAATTTTCATCACATGGACCACCGGGTGCAACCCGGTGGTCCATGTGACGGAAGTTTGAAAGTTCTTTTTGTGTTTTGCCAAAAGAAATTCTAAATAATTACTAAGTGAAAAATCTATCCCACAGCGATTTAGATGTAATCCACCCTTCGCATTCTGAAGTCTCAATATTTTCTTTCTGTTTGAACGATTCAGTATGCCGCCCTTCGACCGTCCTAAAATATTCCAAGCTCATTTTTAGTATCTCAGCCAATCAGAGGAAGGGAATTTCACGCGAGATATTATATAATATAGAAGTGGCCATACTACAGGCAGAAGCAAATATCATTTACAGACGGGGAGGATACTGCATCAGTACTAATGACAGAAGCTAGTAGTAGTGGTAGATAACTGTAGCGTGGGATAAAGAACAACAGAAATATGATGAAAGAAGCAGATACTAGGAAGAGCAGGGGCGGCGGAACGATTTTCAAAGTGATGGGGCTGTCTCTGGCGATGGATGGTCGTCGGTACGAAAATTTTAAATTCCAGGGTACCAAAACCCCCATTACCATGCATCTGAGCGGATAATTTGAGATTTTTCAGGAGATGTATTTGAAAGATTTCACACTTTGAGAGCCGTTAAAAAACGTCGGTAAAGCATACAGGTGAGGTCTATTTATCACCTTTGGTCGTGACGACCAAAGCTGATAAATAGACCTCACCTGCACGTTTAACAAGACGTTAACAGCAATTATACTGTATGTGAATTATCTTGTCTGGGGGTGGATTTGGTACCTGTATGTCTGTAAGATTACGATCTATTAAAGTTAACCGATTTTTTAACAATTTGCTACTACTCATTGCATAAAAATGATCCGAAATCCATCGAAACTGAACTAGTGCAAGAGAAACATTGCTGGCGAAATACGGGGGAGGCTCTGGATCCGCCCCTTGTTTCACCAGTCATTGGTTATGTTAAAATATATGCATACAAAAAACATGGCCCGGCAAAAAAAGTGGAGGGGGCTGAAGCCCCTCCCCAGCCCCCCCCCCCCCCCCCCCCCCCGGTTCCGCGGCCCCTGAAGAGTACGGTGGAAACAAGTAGTGGTAATGGTATCAGTCAATATGAGTAGTTAAAGTGATATACAGGTGTGTTTATAGGATGTGTGGATTTTAGTGACAATAGTAGCAAACAGCTGGGCAAGACAGGGTATGGAGATATAACTGTAGGTATGACAACGATGTACTTCAAAACAATAGAACAGTAGTAAACGTAGATCTATGAGTAGACGGAAATGTAGAGAAAGTAGTCAGAACAGGTGAAAAAAAATTGCAAGGCTATTCGACGCTAGCAGAGTAAACTTCAGGACCCACCTTGGCCATCATACCAGAATGTTACACCCATGCGGGTCAGTAGAGCTGAGAATAAAATAAAAAAACAAGTATTAACTATACTTCGATAGGTACTGCCTAATCGAAAACAAAAGACGCGCCGTGCCAAACCATCCGTTACCAAACAAACCACGAGATATAATTTCGGTAACGTTGTCACTTCCAGTAACGTCATTAATGCTGTCAGTGATTATATGTCACTAGCAAGATCAATAAGAACGCTATTTGATGACGTCACAACACATAATTTGGAAAATGAAACGTCACTCATCATGCCCCTGACTTTCAGAATCGAAGTTGTATGCATGTTGAAATGTGTCATATATTCTAAAAATAAACATTTCAGCGACCGTCAACGTTTGATAAACGTCGGTTCATTTTGTCTCCCACAAACGTAAACAGGTCATGACAACACGAAAGCGGTAGAAGTCAAAGGTCAACAAGTCCGTCTCTACTATAGGCATAAATCCTTTCAGTGTTTGACCTGCGGAGAAAATTTATCACCCTACTAGCAGCTACTACTAGGTGAATAAAGTAAAAAATTATCCAAGACTTTTGTTGTTCGAATAAACGTTCATTTATGGGATAAATATTAGAATATGCGAAAGAGTAAAAAGCTAATATAAAGTTTTCGCTAATGAATCGCCCGGGTCCAATCCGGCAGATGGGCATCACAAGTATGTTGTGAATACTTGCAATTTTCTCCACAATATCAGATGGGCTGATATGGGGTCAGAGAAGGTTTCCCTAAGGAAACAGAGATAAGATCACTAAATAGGCCCTTTTTATTGACATCAAAGTGTAACTGTCGTTCTCTTCTTCCAAAATTAATAAAAATCAGTAATTTTTAATCACCTGCTGCATCCCGATAACGGGAAATCCAATTTTCTTTTTTTTAAAAAAGGAACGTTTCTGCTGCCTGACCTACAAATTCGACTCGTTAGTCCATCAGCTGACTTTTTTTTGAGTTTCTAAATGCTTTCTCTTAGAAGTAAATTTATCATGTCCATGTACAATAGTTGCGTTTAGCGCCTAAATATCTACTTACCAAATGAGAGACAGATGCAAAAGGAAGGGCAGGAACAAGGCCAACACAAGGTTTCTCCAATTTCGCACCATATAAGCAACGAATACCATAGCCATGAGACCACATATTCTTCCTACATTGGAAGCAAATGAATAAACCACTCTTTTGGATCTTTTAAGGAATTCTATTACTGAAACATACAAGTTTTTGTGTGATTGGCATCCTTTGTTTATTTTTACTTGCTGGTCTAACACTACTTTAAAATAAAAAAAGTCTTCAATGACGCGGATTTTTCATTTTCTCCGGCATAGCATATAACAGCCTCGTTGGAACGAGCTGGACAGAATCGATCCAGTGAGGGGAGTAAGCTATATTCAGAAGAAAACAACTGAAAAATAAAACGATTTGAATGGCGGGTAGGGCGCTCTTTGGATATGGATGTTACTTTAACCCTTTGAACCCTGGTGATATCGCCAGTTCAATAGTAGTAATTGGAAGAGTCCGTATTCATTATTTGGGGGTAGGTCAATTAATATTTTCAACGTGCAGCCTCGAGGCCGCACGTTGCAAATATTAATTGGTCTATCCCCACACAGTCACTTGCAACCATCCTATGTAATGAAATGATGACAGATCATGTTCCTGGGTCGGAAAATCTGCCTCTTGTGTTCAAAGGGTTAAAGATAAAAACACAGTTTGGGATAGGATGAATACTCTTGTCACGTTGATACACATGGTTAGCAATTTTCGTCATTGGAAGGGATTTACATGAAAGTTATCTCCCCTTAATTTTCTAAAGTTATCAGTAACTTTTACACTATGGGTATGGGAATTTCATATGAAAATGTAAATTTCGAAATGTTACCGAAGTTGTATAATCGATTTGCGCATTATTTCACAAACCTCAGGCATTTTCCTGTAAAGTTATTTACTATTTATTTACTGGTGTTTACGCTCACATATTTCTGCACAATGGCTAATCGTGTCCGCAACATGGAGATAAAGTTTAGCCAATCGTCTATACCAATGCTGCCCATTTTAGTGGACATCCACCGCAAGTATTGGTGACTGAATCCTATTTTCCTAGTAAAATAGAGCTTGTTTACCACAGTAAACAAACACTGCTTCACTTACCGTGGTTCTCACGGTTGTCTTGTAGAGTAGTATTAAAATACACAAACTGGCTTTTTACATTTTCCCCCAGTCAGTTTGAATGTTTGGCTATTATTCTCTGCTTACCCATTTAAAAGTAAAAAACGGTGCTTTTGCCATCTTCTGCTGTTTTATGGGGTTATAGCGAAATCGGCACTGTGCGAAAACGGCACCTGGCGAAAACGGCACCATTATTTAATTCATTTCATTCTGCCATTTTTTGTGCTTTGTTTTCAAACTGCGTATATATTTAAGCTTGCATTTTAGATTCTTTAGCTAATTAGCCAGGGATTTCATGCCGAAGAAAATTAAGGATACCCTGATGGAGTTGGACGCCAGTTCACTTCTCAACTGGGATGTCCATGTTGAGAGTGGCTGCGTTCAGCTCACTGACAAGTATAGGATGAAACCACATCTGGGGTGGTAGCACCTTTCGCGGACCTACCCGCACTGGTCCACACCAGAGGAAGGCAAAGAAAGCACCAATCACCACCACCACCACTGAAACCACAAAAGCCAGCGGAACAGAAACAGAGAAAGAAATCTCCGTCGACCAAACGCCGGGATGCCGACCTCCTCAAGAAAACTCACCGTCCACACGAAGGCCCTGGGTATGACACCAATGTCAAACGCGCTATAGATAGCTTCATCAATGAACACTCCGAGGTCTACCGAGACTCTAAATTCAACTATTCAAATTATAACCTCTATGGAGATTTCATAACCGTGATGGACTCTCATCATCCTTCATTCCATCCTCATGGCCATGGTCATCCACCCCTGGAGAGGCGAGCATTGATCCCGAGTCCCGCGTCTTACCCTTTTTGTAAACGCCCCCCGGATTCACGATACAGCCCCATTCACTGTTGGCGCAGAACTCAGAAACTGGCGGAGGGGAGCGGGGTGGGGGTGCAAACATTGTCCAGACAGTGTTTTAATTTTATGGTTTGGTTCGCACCAAAGCAAAAATTAAAAAACGGTCTTTTAGTTTTAAGCCATGTTTGGACTTGGGGCAGCCCTGACCCAAGAATCCTGGCCCAAAACCATGCGCCACAATGTTCAGGGCCCCGGATTCACGATACAATCCCCTAGTTTACTATTGGCGCAGAAGTCAGAACCTTGTGGTTAGTCCAAACATGGCCTGAAAGCCCGTATTTTAATTTTATGGTTCGGCCATGTCCAGTTCAAACCCGAAGTTCAAAGCCCCGGAGTTACTCTTACTCAATTGCAAGGACGTAACCTGGAGAGGGGGGGGGGGGCACGTGCCCCCCCCCCACACACACACACATACCCCCCCCCCCCCCCCCCAAAAAGAAATTATTCTAGAAAAAAAAAAATATTTATTAAAAATATATATGTAGATTTTAAAGTTCGGGTGTTCCGCGTTAAGTTAATTATTGTCGGCCAAGTTAGCTATGTTATGCCAATCAACTAATTTCATTGATAACGCTACTTACTCCAGCTGCCCTAGAGGGATAAATTTACACTTACACTTTTGTAGGCTTGTTGTCGATAGAGTATATTTTGTTACTGCAGTTAATTGAGGTCATTGATAACGAATTTCATCCAGCTAGCCAATAGGGATAAGTTACAAGATAAAGACAACCACTTTACACAAACACACTTTTTTTAATTGTTTTCTCTCTTTCCCCCAATAACCGTTAAGGAATGATTATAACCGCTATGGATACTTAGTAACCGTTATGGATTCTGATCATCCTTCACTCTATCTCCAGAAGTGGTCACCTACCTCCGGGGAGGCGAGCATTGGTCCTGCGTCCCTATTCTTGCCATTTTTATAAAGGCTACTAGAGCGCATTCAGGCCCCGGCCAAATAGGTTAACATGCAGGCCTGCCCCCGAAGTTTGGGTCTTTCTTTGGATGGACTCCAAAAAGGGTCGTTGGTTTTGTACGTGTCCCGGTTTACTCCTGTGAGAGAAGGCTCCCCACAGGAGCCAGCTCAACCTCTCCGACAATTGTCAGAGGCAGACTATACTTGCCAAGAATTCCTCAGAAATAATATTTAACATGTAGCAGACTATACTCGCCTGAAAAAGACACCACATCACCCTCGGGGGGAGGTAGCACCTTTGTTGAGAGGGCCCGCTCTCACACAGGTCCTCTCCTAGCCCAAGAACATTAGGTTTCACTAGGGAAAAAATCGGAGAAAGCTGATTTTTTCAGGGAATGTCGAGTACATGTCACTGAACGATTAGACAAAAAAAGTCCCCTAAAATCCCAGTTGAGCTTTTTTTTCTACAGCCTTTTTTCAAAAACGCGTTTGAAAAAAATCAATATGAGGATTCGTTTTGGGAGTTATCGTGAGGACAAGGAAGTTCATAGAAGACAGAAAACAGGAGAATAAGAAGAAGAAGAAGAGGGAAGAAGAAGAAGACTAGAGAAACAGAATTTACTGTCACCAGTCTGTGTGACAAGGGTTAAAGTATCAGTACAAAACTCTATAGAAAGAGAAATTATGGAGGCTTATTTTCAGGATTAAACTATTTTTAAACTAGAGAAACAGAATTTACTGCCACCAGTAAATTCAAATCTGTGTGAAAAGGGTTAAAGCATCAGGAAAAAACTGTATAGAAAGAGAATTTATGATGGTCTGATCAGAATATATCCCGTCCCAGAATTTATCTGAGCGCCTTATGGTAAAGTAACCTTTCTCAGTGAACAACTTCAAATCATCCTGTTGCATTATTTCTGTTAGCTCATTCATCTGCTGCAAATAGAGATGAGAACTTTTTGCGTATGCAAAATGACCACCTGCGTGAAATACTGGAATCATATTGCGAACACAATATGTGTGGAGTACACATCAAGGGCGTGCACACATTACATGCCAATGCATCTTGAGTGTAGGCGAACACCACATTATGTGATTTAATCGAACATGGAAATTGAAACAATGATGATGCTATAATACGGTATTTGAATGAGAAAAGTCTATGCCGTTTGAATTTGAGTTTAGGGGGTATGGTTAATATTTCACACGTTTCACCAGTTCATTATGGAATAAATGACTATTGTTATATATCATTATAAAGCCACTGCTTTTCTGCAATTTTTGATATATAATTTAACTCCCAAAGTAGTCGTAGATTTGATTTAATGGACGTTGTGTACCGTTGTGTGTATGAAAACAATAAATTTTTTTTCGTAATTTTGTACATTTTCGTGAATATTTCACCATTGAGTGTGAGGATTGGTACAAAGTTGGCATTTTCTGTTGGGGATATGTATTCTCAATATAATTCAGCACGATATTTATGATTCTCACCCTACTAAGGCGAATAAGAATGAGAAATATGGAACTGGGTCGAATTTTTTTTAAATTTTTTTTTTTCATCAAAAAAACGCTATAACTAAAAAAGCTCAACTCGGATTCGCGGGGACTTTTCACACTTTATCCGCAATGTGTGTCCTGGAAACATATAACAAAATCAGCTTTCTCCGATTTTTTTCCTTACTTTCTCATTTTTATGTCTAATGTGCCTGAACTATCCCGGGGGAGGACAACACCTCAACCAGATCACCAATAAGAGCGGTAAAGCCTCCTCCCTTTGCGTTTCCTCCCCTGCTGCTTCCTGTCATGGTTGGCATTTGTGAAAAAGTTTCAACTAATTACTTCAAAAAATGGTGGAAAGGGGCTTGCCTTAAACCATCCCAGCGTGCCTTCGGCACACGAAACCATCTCACATTGTATTCATGTTGCAAAAGAGGAATTTCTCCAATTTCATGGGGCAGACAAACTAAACTCCAAAGCTCTTACCCAACAAGTTGTGAGAGACATAAAATCCGTTGGATTAGGGAGCGTTAATTTTGTTGCACAGTGTTATGACGGCGAAGGTTATTAATATTAAGTAAAAACATACTAACATGTTTGTAGCTAGTTTAATAATGGTGCAGACATGGTTTCCCTCCAGAGGAAGCTACGGAAGAAAAAAAAATAAGCAAAAATAACAGTATGAAATATTACTGAATGCAGTCGGACTACTCGGCACGAATCTAAGATAGGGGAACGACTACCTATCAGGTATTCATGTTAAGTAAGAGCCACTGCACGTAGCTTAAAGTCCAAATAATCAATTTTGCGAGCATTCTCAGGGTTCTGACTGATTCGGAGCACATTAATGTCTTGAACTTATGAAAAGAGGACCAGCGACAATAATAACTCGGGAGTACTTGCCAACGTAATTCTATAAAGAATGGACATACAAGTAGGAAATGATATTCATGTCCTGTATTTCATAACATACATGTTTTATTTTCCCTACAAATCCTGTCATATCTGCCAGTTTCAATTCGTAAACTATGTTCTGAAACTCTTAATCTTAAAAGCGCCGATCGGTGATAACGGTTTATCATAACCGACAAATAATATTCAGTTTTGAAGACGAATTTGAACAGTACCTGCTTTTGTACACCGGAGGGATGAAACGGCACAAATCAGAAACATTCTTTTAATGGCACTTTGGCACCAAGGTTTTCTGCACTCTCGGTGAGACTGAGCCGACCACAGAGAAAGACTATAGAACTTCTCTAATAAATGAGTTTTAAACAATCATAGCACTAACACAGTTAACAGTACAGTCGACCATCTCAGTATTGCATTTTTACTGGCATCCTGACAGTTTTGTAATAGGTTTCAACAATTATTCAGTGCAGTTTTATGGAAAGGGTTAACTTTATTCTCACTGAAATAAAATATGTGCAATCCACATTGAAGTCTTAAGATGGTTAAAAGCATTGAACTGAATAATTTATAATTTATTTCCTTGTAAGGCAAAGGGTTTCTCTCACCTTAGTTCCAGGAACTTACATCCAATTATAATAACAAGATTACATTTCATTTTTGACAGCTGACTCCACTGATGTTTGCATTGTCCCCAGTGTGAATAGTATAACATAGTATTGCTTGGGGATAATTTACTGTATCAGGAAACTGGAGGCTGTGAAAACCCTGTGGCCGACTGGGCCATACTCGATGGCTCCAGCGACCTGAAAAACATAGGTGGCCGAGAAGTTGTGTCTACCAGAATGCTAAAAATAGCGAGATATGAGGATTCGTTTTGGGAGTTATCGTGAGGACAAGGAAGTTCATAGAAGACAGAAAACAGGAGAATAAGAAGAAGAAGAAGAGGGAAGAAGAAGAAGACTAGAGAAACAGAATTTACTGTCACCAGTCTGTGTGACAAGGGTTAAAGTATCAGTACAAAACTCTATAGAAAGAGAAATTATGGAGGCTTATTTTCAGGATTAAACTATTTTTAAACTAGAGAAACAGAATTTACTGCCACCAGTAAATTCAAATCTGTGTGAAAAGGGTTAAAGCATCAGGAAAAAACTGTATAGAAAGAGAATTTATGAAGGCTTATTTTCAGGGGTAAAATATTTTTTAAACAGATCAGAAATGGATTTTTGTTGATAGTATTTACAGGGATTCATAAAGGAATCAGAACATTTTTTCTAAGAAATCAGAAAAGGCATATATGTGCACATCATTTGAAGGGTTCGATCAAGGAATCAGAAATTAAGATTACTAGTTCTGCCGTTTATTTGAATGAAGACATACATGTATATTCTTCAGATTTGCATTACAGTTTTTATAAAATGCAATTCCTAACAGTTCTGAAGAATACGCACTTAACGACCTCTCTTAACCGCATTGAGGTGGATAATATTTTGAACCTCCAGAAAGTTCAGCTCATTCGATATAGGTCCGATGTCCATAAGTCATACCAAGCCTGAAGTATGAGCATAAACCACTTTAAAAATATTAGCTTCGCGAACTTCGGATCTGCCATATTTGTAGATGAGAGCAAATATTCATATTAGCTAAAAAATGTTAAAGTACATAGTACCTCTGAAAAATATATTGCAAGTGAAATAAATTCAGTAATGCTGGAATATAGACGTCAAAAGGCCTTAAAGGCCCCCAAGAGCGTATCTGAAGGCTTATTTGCATTTGCAAAATACCGAGGTCCCATCGATGACTATGTGTGTTTAGAGCAACATTGTGAGAATGGAAAGGGTTAAGATTACTCTCACACTGCATTAAATAAAATTTGGGACCAATATTAAGACCTGAAGAGGATTAAAATACTCCGCTTTAAATACTTCATTTTAACCCTTTAAAAGTGACCTCATTCCCATGAGGGTTTATAAGCTATGTTTTTCAAGTAAAAATGAAAAAAATAATGAAAATTGAATGGGAATTTCTCTGAAGAACCCTGACCGGTTTTCGCCGTTACGTTGGGTAAAGAGTTATAAATGCTTCATTGAGAGGGTTAAGAGCAAGCCATTTAAAAAGTACACATCGTCACCGTGCCTCTTCGTGGGCAATCGGGGTGACGTGCCTTAGCAAGGACACAGCGCACATAGACGAGGCGACGTTGGTACCATGAATCTTTCTATTTGATGTCCAACGTCGTAACCTCATTAACATCACGTTCCTGTCTGATCCATTTAACCCTTTACCTAACCTGAAAAGCAGACGACACTTGCAAAAATAATTCTTGAATAACTAATTTTTTTCATTTTTTGTCTCAAACACATAGGTCATAACCTATGTTTTTGAGACATAAAAATGAAAACAATAATGAAAATTAATTGGCGATTTCTGAGAATAGCGCTGGCCGGTTTGGGTCGTTACGTTAGGTAAAGGGTTAAAATGCCTTAAAATGCATCTAGAGCCCTACACAAGCCGTACGGGAAATACGAAGATGGTTGGATCTCAAGAATGGCGATTGTGAACAGAGGGGCAATGTGACAGAAAACGTACAAAACATTCTGATGTCATGAGTTAAATGAAAACATTTGGACTTATATTGAAGTATTAAGAGGGTTAAAAAGAGACCATTTAAATATTCCATTTTATTAATTTATAATTCTGATATGTGTTTCGATAAAGCCACTCATCACCATTGCTTCTTGAAGCCTGTCGATGTTGAGTTATGATTGAGAATAAATAATGTAATAGAACCCAGGAGTTTCTAAGTGGTTGGCAAGGACCAGTACGCGTTAATCAGGAACAATTCTCATGTAATGTGTAGGGGTTAAATTAAAAAACAATGCTCAAATTTGAACTTGTATTTGGCCACTGAGGGTTAAAAGATAGTTTCTGTTATTAGACCAACAAAGACTAGTTAATTTTTTTTCACAGATGATTTGGTTTTATTGGTCTAAAACATGTTATTCATATAATGCATTTTAATTGTAAAAAGCAAACTATTATTCTCCATTCCAGGGAAGAGAGATATTTTTTATACAGACCAAGGTACAACTTAAAGGAGCTATAGCTCTACAGGAGGGCAATAGCTCTTCCATGGCTGTAGACCAAAATTATTAATTTATTATAATAAAAATGAAGTTATAAGCTCTTTATACCAATTAGCTTAACAGAGGTAATTAAAACCTACCCAAACATATAACATACATGGGCTCTTTATGAGAGTTTAACTCTTTAAGAGAGTTCAGTGGGAGTGGTCGTCCGCACTAGCAGTACTTTGAGAGTAATGAATGCAGTCAGCTTGGCAAAGCTATGAACGGGAGTTTCTCAGCTGACGGTACCTGCTTTTGTACACCGGAGAGATGAAACAGCACCAATCAGAGACATTCTATTAATGGCACTTTGGCACCAAGGTTTTCTACACTCTCACTGAGACGGAGCCGAGCACAGAGAAAGACTATAGAACTCCTTTAATAAATGAATTTTAAACAGTCATAGCACTAACACATTTAACAGTACAGTCGATGATGTCAGTATTGCATCTTTAGCGGCATCCTGACAGTTTTGTGATAGATTTCAACAATTATTCAGTGCAGTTTTATGGAAAGGGTTAACACTATTCTTACTGAAATAAAATCTTTGAACCCATATTGAAGTTTTGAGAGGGCTAAAAGCATTAAACGGAATAATTTGTACACTATTTTCTTGCAAAGCAGAGGGTTTCTCTCAACTTGGCTTGAAGAGTAGACATCTGAGAGATTATAATAACAAGATTACATTTAAAATTTGACAGCCACCTCCACTAGTGTTTACTTTTCTCCAATGTGAATTAATACAACATAGAATTGCTTGGGGATAATTTACTGTTTCAGGAAATTAGAGTCAGTGAAACCGTTGTGGCCGACAGGGCCGTACTCAAGGACTCCAGCGACCTGAAAAACATAGGGTGCCGAGAACGTTGGACGGCCTGTCAGTATTTCAAACATCAGCGAGATAGGACGATTCGTTTTCGAGTTATTGCGAGGACAGGTAAGAGCACAGAAGACAGAAGACAGGAGAATAAGAAAAATAATAAGAAGAAAGAGAGAAAAAAGGAAAAAGAAACCCTACAAAAACAATAGTCTGTGTGTTTCACACGGACTAACAAATCAGAAATGGATTTTCGTTAACAGCGTTTACAGATATTCATACAGGAATCAGAACAATTTTTCTCAGAAACCGGAAAAGGCATATATGTGCACATCATTTAAAGTGTTTGATCAAGAAATCAGAAATGGACATTACTGGCTCTGCCACTTATTTGAATGACGACATACTGTATACTCTTCGGAACTGCATGAGTTGTTATAAAGTGCAGTTCATAATAGTTCTGAAAATACGCAATTAATGACCTCTGTGGACCACATTGAGGTAGACCATATTTTAAAACCCAACAAGGTCAACTCATTCGATGTAGGTCCCATGTATATAGGTCATACCAAGCCTGAAGTATGAGAATAAACCACTTTAAAAATATTGGCTCCACCAACTCCGGGTCTGCCATATTTGTAGATGATACGAAAATATTCATGTTAGCTAGAAAGTGTTAAGGTACATAGTACCTCTGGAAAATATATTGCAAGTGAAAGAATTCAGTTATGTTGGAATTTAAATGTAAAAATGCCTTAAAGGGTCTCAAGAGCCTATCCAAAGGCTTATTGGCATTGGCAAAATACTGAGGTCCCATCGATGGCCATGTGTGTTCAGAGCAACATTGTCAGAATGGAAAGGGTTATCTGTACTCTCGAATTGCATAAAATAAAATGTTTGGGACCCATATTAACATCTTGAGTTGTTTAAAATACTCACTTTAAATACTCCATTTTAACCCTTTAAAAACGAGCTCATTCCAGTGAGGGGTCATAGGCTATGTTTTTCAAGCAAAAATACAAACATATCGAAAATTGAATGGGAATTTCTCTGAATAACGCTAGTCGGTTTTCGCCGTTACGTTGGCTAAAAAGTTAAGAATGCCTTATTGAGAGGGTTAACCCTTTACCCAACGAATCGCCCGCATCCGCCCGCATAATATGCAAATTGAGCAGTTCAAAAAATTAAATTTTTCAAAATATTTCAACAAAACCATATCATGTGACCCCTCATTGGAACGAGCTCATTTAGCTCGTTCCAATGAGGGATCACATGATATGGTTTTGTTGAAATTTTTGGAAAAATTTAAAAAACTTATATTTAAAATAATAAATTTTGATATCGCCTGTGTTGGGTAAAGGGTTAAAAGCAAGCCATTTAAAAGTATACCGTATTCCTTCGTGGGCAATCGGGGTGACGTGCCTTAGCAAGGCCACAACGCACATAGACCTGGCGACGTTGGTACCAGGAACCTTTCTATTCGAAGTCCAACGTCGTGACCTCATTAGCATCACACATCTGTCTGGACCATTTAAAATGCCTTAAAATTAATCTAGGGCCCTAAACAAGCCGTTCAGGAAATAAGAAGATAGTTGGATCTCAAGAATGGTGGTTGTGAACAGAGAGACAATGTGACAGAAAACGTACAAAACATTTGATGTCATGAGTTAAATGAAAGTATTTGGACTTACACTGAAGTATTAAGAGGGTTAATAGGAGATCATTTAAATATTCCATTTTATTAATTTAAAATTGTGATATGTGTTTCTATAAAGCCACTCACCGCCATTCCTTCTTGAAACCTGTCGATCTTGAGTTATGATAGAGAATAAATAATGTTACAGAGCCCAGGAGTCCCTAAGTGGCTGGCAAGTACCAGTACGTGTTAATCAGGAACAATTCACAAGTGATGTCTAGGGGTTAAATTAAACGACAATACTCAAATTCGAACTTGGATTTGGCCACTGAGGGTTAAAAGATATTTTCAGCTAATAGACCAACAAAGACTAGTTAATTTTCCAGGGATGATTTGGTTTTATTGGTCTAAAACATGTTATTAATATTATGCATTTTAATGTAAAAAGCAAACTATTATTCTCCATTCTAGGTGAGAGAAATATTGTTATACAGACCAAGGTACAACTTGAAGGACCTATAACTCTACAGGAGGGCTATAACTCTTCCAGCGCAGTAGACCAAAATTATTTATTTATTATAATAAAAATTAGGTTATAATCTCTTTAGCCCAATTAGCTTAACAGAGGTAATTAAAACCCACCCCAACATTTAACATACATGAGCTCTTTATGGGAGTTTAGCTTTTTAAGAGAGTTTAGTGGGATTGGTCGTACGCTTTAGCAGCACTTTGAGAGTAATGAATGTAGTCACCTTGGAAAAACAATGAAGTGGAGTTTTCTCAGCTGACGGTACCTGCTTTTGTACACCGGAGGGTTGAAACAGCACCTATCAGAGACATTCTATTAATGGCACTTTTGCACCAAGGTTTTTTGCACTCTCAATGAGAATGAGCAGAGCACAGAGAAAGACTATAGAACTCCTTTAATGAATGAGTTTTAAACAGTCATAGCACTAACACATTTAACAGTACAGTCGATCATGTCAGTATTGCATCTTTTTCCGGCATCCTGACAGTTTTGTGACAATTATTCAGTGCAGTTTTTTATGGAAAGGGTTAACATTATTACTGAAATAAAATCTTTGAACCCATATTGAAGTCTTGAGAGGGTTAAAAGCATGAAACGGAATAATTTGTACACTATTTCCTTGCAAAGCAGAAGGTTTCTCTCAACTTGGCTAGAAGAGCAGACATCTGGGAGATTATAATAATACATTTAATATTTTGACAGCTACCCCCACTGGTGTTTACATTTCTCCAGTATGAATTAATACAACATAGAATTGCTTGGGGATAATTTACTGCTACAGGAAATTAGAGTCAGTGAAAACCCTGTGGCCGACTGAGCCATACTCAAGGGCTCCAGTGACCTGAAAAACATGGGGTGCCGAGAACTTTTGACTGCCTGTCAATATTCCAAAACTCAGCGAGACAGGACAATTCGTTTTCGAGTTATCGTGAGAACAAGGAAGTGCGTAGAAGACAGAAGACAGTAGAATAAGAAAAAGAAAAATAAAAAAAAGAAAAATAAACCGTACAAAAACAATAGTCTGTGTGTTTTACACAGACTAAAACAGCAAAAAAGAAAGAAAAAGAAACCGTACAAAAACAATAGTTTCACACAGACTAACGAGAATATATTTACATTGACCACTGTCGCCAGTATTGGTGTACCATTATTGACTGTTAATAAAAATATATTAAAATGTGAAGGAGTACTTATGTTTTTAGCGCCCCCCCCCCCCCCCCCGCACATCCCCCCAAGCAAACCCTAGTTACGTGCCTGCTCATTTGCCCCTCCATACCTGCTTGCGCCGTCTCTGTATATATGTGTACAGTACGTGGAGAGTGTATTATCACTAAATCACCCGCAGAGTGGAGATTCCACCCTAACAATAATTGCAAATTGGTTGCAAAGCATAATAAGCACAAGCAAAGTTCCAGCCAATGGACCTCCGGGTTAAACCTGGAGGTCCATTGCCTAAAACATTGCTTGTGTTATTTGTCCATATGTAGAGAATTTGAAAATAATACTTTGGGTGATAACTATACTCCGCGGGTGATTTAGTTATAATCCACTCTCCACGTACTGTAAATGTTGTAGTTGTATATTGTATTGACGAGAATAATTCGTGACCAAATGTGTAATGAATTGTGTTGATTCTCGATACTATTGTATAATGTGAGAAAAGCTAAAAAAAAAATCTAAACGACGATCTGAAGAAAATTAAATATTTGACAGTGTATCATAGTGTTGTTCTTTTGGTTTGGTTCCGTTTTCGCCAACTGCACTTGATGCCGTTTTCGCCAATTTGGTGCCGTTTTCGCCAGTTACACTTGGTGCCGTTTTCGCGAGTTGGTGCCGTTTTCGCCGACGACAGTTAGTGCCGTTTTTGCACGGTGCCGTTTTCGCCTGCACGCGTTTTGTGAGTGTTTTTTCTGTTCATTATATCAACAACGTGCACATCGTGACATATAATGCAGACACCATCCTTTTTATTAATATAGAGATCTAGGAGGTAAGATTTGCTAATATTTCTCCTTGGAATAAAAAAATTGCAAATCACTGTAAAAACACATTCGCTTAACAAAGAGCCAAAGCGGGCGGTTACATGTACGTAGTTGCGTTTATTTAATGCTCAGGCATCAATTCACGCTGAAAAATTAAGTCATATTCCCCTGTCGGTCGGCAAAACGAAATATCAAAATGATATTTAGAAATCGATATTTCATCGTAGATTCGGATGACGAATCACATGTACTTTAAACGAGTCAGCACATCAGTAATGAATTCCAGAGTCCCAAATACAAACGAATTCGAATAATTGATAGTGACAGTGACTAAATCAATTCATTAAATCAGCGGTTTCAAAGTTTGACTTTCTCATTCACCTTCCAGCGAAAAGCCGAAATCACTTTCAAATTTCTTCAGTTCAACTTCACACGTCTTCAGCATTGAGTTCAAAAAAAATAAAATGACGTGTCTTGTTATTGAAAATAAGAAAATGGTGTTTTTTGTTATTGTTCTATTTCTTCGAAACACATTGCGATTATTTCAATTCGCCAGCCTTGGTAAATCGTAAAGTTAGGGGAGAAATAAGACGGGACTACTTTTTGTGCGGATATTCACACATTCCAATGGTTGGAGTTTGGTTGTTGTAATTTTTGTATGGACGCCGGTTCGGCACATAAATTTTGCGCCTTAATGGCAAATAAAGGCCACAAATTGGAGAGTTTGTAGTCGTAGAGCATTAAATAAAAAGAAAATTCACGAAAATTTGACTGCGTCGCTCGTGAAGATCCTCATATTTCTTTGTAGCCACTCACGAGATATTTTCGGTATTCATCAAATTTTCGTGAATATCCTCTATATATTTATCATGTCATAAACAGTCAAGTTTCCTTTTGTAAGTTTTAAAAACTAAAACAACAGACAGCTCCGAGAGCAGTCTGTTGTTTTCGTTTATTAAAAGTAACAAAAGGAAACTTCTCTTTATTTTCTACTAATTTCATAGATTGTTTTCTCAATAACTCCAAGCTTCTTGTTTTTCTAGCTCGTCTAATAATTTTAAGGGAAATAACTTTATCGAAAATCGATTTCCATGACGAAAGAAGTCACGGATGCGCGATATGGAAGTTATGGAGTATCCAGATCCTTCATAAATTAAGTTAGATAAGGCATACTTTATTTGCAAGTCTTTGTATTAAAGGAAAATGGATTGCAAGACAAAGTGTAATCCACTTAGTGATTCATTCTATCCCACCATCCCAACATCGTAAGTTAAGCTTTGTCAGTAAATGTAGAATATCCAGATTTTTGTGCCCGTCCCTGAAACATTTTTCGTCGAATGAGACCAAATCTGCCCTTTAAAGTGAAGATATGCAACGTTACCGAAATCGAACCTACCTGGACCATTTGCAACATTACAGCCCGGGTTACGCGACGTCTAATTTGATGGTATTGTGAAATATTTAATAACCCAAGGGTGTGCTGGAGATCGGTTGGGTCGTACGACACGCAGTGGCATCGCTAATGATGTTTAGGAGATTGTGACACTCCCTCCCCAATAATTTTTCTAATCGGAACATTTTGGTCCGGATTGGAGTCTAAAATATCAGTTCTTTCTTGCTGGTACTCATGTACTTTCTTAAAAGACATTTATTCAGACTGGTTCCTTCTCTGTTTACGCTGGAAACGAAATCGAACGTGTTTTGTATCACCACATGTGTGGTACAGCTTTATTTTTATCGTACATGCAGAGCAGTAGAAATCCGGTGTTTTACATTAATAGGTGTGTGATAAACATTAGATGTACATCACCCAAATAGTTTTGCAAGAAGTGATTTCCTTGCACATGCATACATATTATCACCATTACGTTTATGTACAACATGTAGCGCATAAAAGTGATGGTGTTAATAGTTTTATCTTACAGTTCTCAACTATTTATTAGTCCCCTACGGGAACCGTAAGGGGACTATAGGATTGCACTCCGTCTGTCTGTCCGTCTGTCCGTCCGTCCGTCCGTCCGTCCGTCCGCTCCCACTCAGAGGACTTGTGAGGTGAATTGCACGTACAAACCGGACTTGTGTGGTTTTTCGTAGTTGTGAGGTGCAGCTCACAAAAATACAACAGCTGTGAACACAATAACCCCACAAGACTCCAAATTTCAACTGCAGCTCAGAAGTTTTCGGACAAACGGACGGCCAACTTTGAAACGGCTAAGATCGTAAGCGAGAATCCTGCAAATCATTATTCTACCACGTGGTACGAGTATCCAATCAAACAGTGTTGCTAAATGAGCCAATGAAAAGGGGCAGTTTGGAAAAGGGCGTGATCAGTATTCCGTATTTGGTAACTGGAGATTTTCGCATGCGGAACGTAATTTTGGAAATGTTAACCAGGGCCGAATGAATGTATAATTTTACTTTGGTAAGTTGAAAAGTCGTTAGTAGTCATTGTCCGACCAAAGCATTTTAGGTTCGTTTGTCGAACAGCAAACCTTGAAAATAATGTGTTTTTATTAACAAGCCTTCAGTTGATGCCAACGATGACGTAACATCGCGAATGTACACAACTTGTCACAAGCTAGGATCGAGCGCTATCTAATTACCACACACACCTTCACAAATGACGAAAGCGATCAAATGAATACAGGACAATCGGGCCATGTAAGATTCAGACCAGATAATTTTTGGACGATCCCATCCAGATCAGGGGTGGCGCCAACGGTGTCAGAAGAGCTGCGGCTCCCTCCCGGCCTGGAATTTTTGCCAATTCATCAGGAAGGCCACGGTTATTGGAATGGGGTCCGTCGTTTCACTCAATTTACACCCAATTAATACCCAGTTAACAACAACGTCAAAAAATTGTTTTTTTGGGGGGTGAATTCTAGGAACAAGACTAACCCGTTACTTCGTCGGACAGTTTGAGGTAAGCTGCCACAGAAAATTTAAACAACATTATAATATTTAAACATGAACCTGAAACTAAGAAAATACCCCCCCCCCCCCCCCCCCAACATAACCCTTTAGTAACTTTACCCAACGCTGATAGCAGACGACACTTGTAACAAAAATTCTTACAGAATTAAAATTTTCCATTTTTGGTCTCAAAACCATAGCTGCTGACCCTTCATTGAAACGAACACAAGAGGCTTGTTACAATGAGGGGAGCCATAAGCTGTTTTAATATAATGCAGCAAAATTGTGAAAGTGTGGGGGGGGGGGGGGGGCTCTATTTTTTCCAGATAACCACGGAGGTGTAGGATGGAAAATATGTTATTAAGTGTACGATAGTGAGGGGGAGGGGTGGGAATTGAAGGACACTTTGTCATCGCGTATGGCACAAATATGCAGCAATATTATATGCAACTCCAGAAAGGGAGTACATGCACACGTCTTACCATAGTCCAAACTTGGACCCAAATCTGTTACCTGTATATAATTTTGACTCAAAAGGATGTACCAAACCCCAAACATATTTTCTGACTTTTGTTCCTAGTGTGGACTAGTGTTATTCTTACTCTAATAAATAATTGGGATGTGGCTCAATATGGGTGGTGGGGGGAGGGGGGCGTCCTGTAGTCTGTAACATAATTTGGAGAGGCTAATTTTGTTAGAACCAATTCTATCTCACACGATCAATGTGACCGTATTGGTAGTGGAGGGGTGTGGGGGGGGGGGGGTGTATCATCGCGTATGTCATTAATACACAATATCTCAACATATAAAATGTACAGCGACGCTGGCAGCATTATGTTGCTAATTTTGTTAGAACCAATTCTATCTCACACAGTCAATGTGATCATATTGGAAGGGGGGGGGGGTGAGCGGGGAGGGGGGGGGGGGGGTAGCAGAGACCGACCTGGACACACGCCAGTGCAAATTTGGCTCCCAGGCTTCATGACCTGGCTCTTAAATCTCAGGCCTAGGCTTCTTAATTGGCGCTTAACTTCTAAGGTCTTATTTCAAATTTTGGTATGTCTTAATTTTCTCTCCATGGATAATCTAGAGGTGCTTTTATTAAATATGATTATAACTTATTGTGGTTTCTGTGTACCTTAGCACTTCAATCAATGTCTTGGTCACATTAATCTTCAGATTGGTTTCTGATCAAGTCTTGGCTGCCTAAATAGGCAGTCAAGACTTGATCAGAAACTAATGTGAAGATTAATGCTTGCTGTGGTGTACTAAATAAAAATGATGAGAACAGCTATCATAAAACTGCAGTGTATGTTACAAACAGCAGTGTAACTCCACATGTCAGAATCTGGCTAGTAAATTTTAAAAATAGGCTCCAAGACTGGTGTGTATTTTAGACAGTCCTGGTCGGTCTCTGGGAGGTAGGTATTCTGTTTATCGCGTATGTCATGAATACACAATGGGTTCGATCGGCGCACTATAGTCTTGTTCCTAGAATTCACCCCAAAAAACAAAATTTTTGGCATTTTTTATTAACTGTGTATTAATTGTGTGTAATTTGGGCGAAACGACAGACCGATTGGAATGGGGTCTGGACTTTTCGTCGGAAAGAGTCAGTTCGGTGGAACTTAAAATTTTTAATTTGGACACTCCGTCGAAAATATTTTAAATTTAAAAAAAATGACTTGCCACTTTTTAAAATCTGATTAACAGGTCAACGCCAGTCCATTGAGAAAGAAATTCAAAAATGGGGGGGGGGGGGGGGGCAATGTTAAGAAATTTACATCGGGGTGGCTGATATTGCTAATTTGGGTGAACTGGCTATACTAAAGGGGTATTGGGGTATCCAGATGCCGAACACATCTGGCTTGAGTGCCGAAGGCACAAGCTTTTTGATGGGGTGTGGGGGTTTTACCCCCCCCCCTGCCCCCCAGAAAAGTTTTTGAAAAGGGCAATCAAAGGAACATTCTGGTAGCTTTTGAAGCAAAAAACCTCTTGAATTTTTTTGAATGTCAAAAGTTGTATTTTTTAACAAAATGTTTCAAAAATCCCAATAGAAAGAACCCCATAACATTTTGGGGACGGTTCAGACAATTCATGTCAACATTCGTTGCCGACGTAAAGCAGACGCAAATTGCGTTGTACATACAGGGGGGGGGGGGGGGGGGGGGGGTCTTCCAAAAAATTCCAGACACAAAGGCCGGGGTGGGTGGGTGGTCGGATGGGGGCCAAAAACACCTTTTTTCCTGGAGTTGCAATTTTTTTCCTGGTGTTTTTTTTTTCAAATTATTTTCACATAACAAGGCTATATTGTTGTTTAGTAGTCTAATAGGCACCTGTTTGTCAGGTAGGGTTAGTGAATAAAGGCCCCACTAGGCTGATTAGGGAATTTGTTCTCTTTTTTTGTAAATTAAATTAGATGCATTAAAGAATAGTGTACCTCCAGTTTGACTAAAAACAATCAGTTGAAATTTATGAATTTTAATTTGGGAATGGTTAACATAATTTTCATAGCTGAATCATCACGGCACAATTTGGATTTTACAATGAGTAGCAATGTATTTAGCAGAACATCTAAAATAATGTAAAAAATTTATGGAAAGCAATCTAAATGCCCAGTTTCTCTGAGTAGAGCTCTTGTAACCTGAAACTAATGAAAATTCTCACTGTGCATCTTTGATATAAAACCTCACTTACTCAATTCAAGCTCATAGTGATAGTACCAGGGTTTTCACAGAGGATTTGTCTGGCAATCTCGTGAAAACATGAAACAAAAGTTACAGTTAATATTTGAAATGAAAACTGACCCTGGCTGAGCCAGAGTATATAGATGAGTAGCTGAGCATAATACTATGCAGCAAAAGAAGATTATTTTAATCCTCTATTTGATGTTCACAAAAATAGTCTAATTCTTACATTATATGCTGTTTATATGCAGAAATCAATGCTGACATTTTTTTCGGAGACGGACCAGGATGGACAGTGAGATTTACAATAGTGTTAGGTGACAGATTTTCAGCTTTCCAACGCTATCAACTATCTTTTGAGTAATGACAACTGGCTGAAACCTCAAACCTAGACACTTAGCTTGTAGTCAGGTCACTAAAATTAAAACTTCTTCACTAAATTTAAACTGTTTCTTCAGTCTCGGAATTTAACACATGAATGATAATTATTATGAGAGCATTGAGGCCAGAACTTTCAGTTCAGCATTTGTAATTCATGCACTTCAATAATATGCCAGTATACACTATGCCATAGTGTATATAGGCATATTATTGAAATGCATGAATTACAAATGCTCAACTGAAAGTTCTGTCATCAGGTATTAGAACCACCAGAACATAAAGATGTAAAAAAAAAACAGTTATCAGATAAGGATTCAAATTAAGGCAAGGATTGACAACTGGAAGCTCAGTGTAATAATTTTTCATTACCCACCGTGGTGATACACTGAAAAAATATAGGTGGTGGGGGAGGGTGTCCAAGTGGTCAGAGAAAAAAAAAATTTTTTTTGCACGTGGGTGGGTGGGTGGTGGTCAAAAGGTGGAAAAAAATATTTTAGGCCTTGTGACCGGAATTTTTTGGAAGATCCCCCCCCCCCCCCCCCCCCTGGTACATAGGCAAAATTTTTGCCAATGCAAACTCCACTTTCGATGATCACAAATACATGTAAAAATCAGAAACTGAACAATCCAGCCAACATATAAATTGAACATGTTAGCCCAATTGAATAATTTCAGTAATTGTTACGTGGCAAAACTCACATAAAAAATTACGGTAGACTACATTGTCTTTGACAACATTTTTTTTTCATTCCAGACCCCTTTAATCTAGAAGCAAAGTGATCACTTTAGTTGATTTATTTACCTTTGGTGGTTTTGAAGAGTCCATTAGAGATAAACAAATTTTCTTTTCAAACATTAATTGACAAGCACGTGTTGTCAAAAATTGTGTGTCAGGGGTTCATAGTGGGGAAAACAGAAAAGTCTGGTGTGGAAATACAGTTAAAACTAGAAGTCCTGTCATGAATTGCGCGGAAATAGCACGTTGATCTGCGCGCTTTTTTTCGTAGTTTGGGCGTCAAATTCTGTACATATGGCCTGAGCACAAGCAATATTTCAGCCAATGGACCTCTGGGTAACCCGGAGGTCCATTGGCTGAAACATTGCTTGTGCTTGCTATGGATAGGCAGGAGAATCTACCATGGTTTGATTGCCATTCAATATGGAAATTGCTTGAAATTCCTACGCGCAGTTAAGGCCAGATAAGCGCACAGTTCATGACAGGACTTCTAGCTTTAACTGTAGAGGGAGCGGGACGTTTCGGCCCTTTACCAGTTCGGCCCCGGGACCTTTCAGCCCGGAACGTTTCGGCATCGATATTTTTTTTAAACCTAAGACGAAAAGTTACCGGGGAAAATATTGAGGCCGAAACAACCCTGAACCGAAATAGAAGACAAAGTTCAATGCTGTGATTTTGTTAAACAGCACTGAACCTCATGCAGTCCAGACTGTTCCTAATTAATATTCAGAAGTTACAGGAACAAACAAAAAAAGCAGTGTTTTTGTAATTTATGTGAGTGGATTATTTTCTTTATTGATGTCACAAACTTAAACAAACATCACACAATCTTTTCATGAACACTTCTCGATTGCATTGAACATTAAAGTGGCAAAATTGGCATCATTTGAGAAGTGTGAAAATTACGCTGAATGATCATCTCACCTTCCGACAATGTATATGTATATGTATGTAGGTCAGTCCCATTTCAGTCTTCTTTACCGACTTTGTTTATTCATGTTTTGGGTCACCCCAATCCATCGTTATTTACAAAGATTTATCAGTCGAAGTATGGGGCCTGCGTTATTTAAACGTATCCACAGCAATTCGGCCTATTTTGAATGAAAATTCTGATTTATAAAAAGTGCCGACGCAAACTGTATTTTAGCTGACGTCAACTGCTTTTGGCTCGGCATTTTGATTGCCGAGTCCAATTCCCTGAATTGTAGGGGCTGGTTGGGCTATACCATTCAACAATGAACAGAGGCTTTTACATTACGGATATCCCTAATGTTGATGTTCTGATTCCAGAATCAAATCATTCTCTGATTAACCCTTTACCTAACATAACGTCCAAAACCCTTTACCTAACATAATGGCTATTTTTCTTATATTTTCATTTTTTGGTTCCAAAACATAGGTTAATAATAATAATAATAACTCTTTGGCCAGCCGCTGATTTGTCGCGGTCCTCATAAGAGAAGGCCATCATTCCCCCTGCACCCCACCCCCTCTTCCCCTCCTCTCCTCCCAGCATTCAGATATAAACTGCTTAATAGTGTCCCTCACTTCCTCTTTTTCAATTTCTTCAATAAGCATTCCTACCCTCTCCCTCGTGTCCCCCTTCAGCCATCTATCCTTTGTTTCTTCACCCCACTTCTGCATTATTCTTCCAGTAAATTTTATTCTATGAGGTATATACTGTGGGCATTCCAAGAGAAAATGTTCCAGGGTCTCCACTACTCCAGAGTGGCACATTTGGCATCCCTTTTCCCCATCTCTCCCAATTTTTTCCCCGAAGCTCCAGTGATCTTGATCTCAGTTTGAACAGCAGTGACCCTCCAAAGGTGCCATCTAGGTACTTCTCAAAAGCTGGCTTTTCTTTATATTGTAACCCCTGCAGTGATCTTTTCACGCTAACCCCTGCTCGCCAGTTTCGATTGCAATCTTCCATGACTCTCTCTTTGACAAACCTTTTGCCTTCTTTCATTCCTACTTCTATGTTAGTGACCTCTATAGAGTAATTGTCCATTAGTTCCCTCACATGTTTTGACCACCCCGTTTCTATATTAGAATTCCAAATGGTATCGAGCATCAATTTGCACCACCGGTTGTCAGGCAGGTTTCTCAAGTAGTTAAAGTAACACAGTTTTCCCAAATCTACCCTGTCCTTGATTTTCATCCAACCAAGCTCCCCCCTTACTGCTTCCAAAGCTGCAGCATTACTCGACCCTGTTATCCATCTGCCGGCATCATTTTGAGTATTTTCCAACTTCTTAGTAACGGTTTGGTTTAATGGAATCACGTCCGTGCCATACGTTATACTTGGTAAACCCACCCTCTCCCACAGCGTTTTCCCCACAAAGACCTTGTTGAAACTATTTTTCCCTAAAAGTTTTAGTTGGTTCAGAATTCTTTTCCCCTTCAGAATCAGTTTGGCTGAGTAATTTCTGTACACCCCTCTTCCCGTTATATTTATGCTTACCCCTAGATACTCATACTCTCCCGTTTCTCCTACAGTGATTTGTTTGCTTTCCCCTTCGGGGATTGAGAACTCCCCCACTCTCCATCTCTTCGTCATATCTACCTTGCGTCCAACGGGTATTACCTTGCTTTTATTTTCATTTAGTTCGAGCCGCCAAGTGTTCCCATATCTACCAACAATTTCCAGCAGTTTCTCTAGCCCCTGTTCAGTTCTAGACATTAACACCATGTCGTCCGCAAAGAATAAGCCTGGTATCTTTATGTCTCCAACATTTACCCCCTCCGCACTCTGAATTAGTTCGTCCCCTAAATCTTTAACATACAATGCAAACAAAATCGGTGAAAAGATACACCCCTGCTTGAGGCCTATATCCATAGGGACTCGTTTTGTAGTGATACTCCCTAGACTGAGTTGGCTTTGCACATCTGTATACAGTGCTTTCATGATTCCCACAAAGTCACCCCCCAGTCCGATGCCCTCGAGCTTTCGCCACATACCTTCCCTCCACACTCGGTCGTACGCTTTTTTCACATCTAGAAATGCCAGAAACATCTTTTTCTTTTCAGCCTTTGTTGATTCTATCAGTTGGGTGAGTGTAAATAGGTGATCAGTGACTCTTCGTCCTTTCCTGAAACCATTTTGAATTTCTCCTAAAAAACCTTTCTCTTCTATAACTTCCTCTAGTCTACCGTATATGACCTTACAGAATACTTTTCCGATGTTACTACTAACTGATATCCCCCTATAGTTATCTAGAATTTCCTTATCCCCCTTTTTGTGTATGAACGACACCTTACTTTCCCTCCACTCTCTGGGGACCTCTTGCTTTCGCAGAGCCAGGTTGAAAAGGTTTGTCAGGACTTCAATAAGTGCCTCCCCTCCATTTTTGAGGAATTCGTTCGGAATTTCATCAGTCCCTCCCGTTATGACCCCTCATTGGAATGTGCGCGTCACGCTTGTTCCAATGATAGGTTCTAACCTATGTTTTTGAAGGAAACAATGAAAATTTTTAGTTACATATGTATCCAAGAACTTTTTTATGCGTGTCGTCTGCTACTAGCGTTAGGTAAAGGTTAACCCATTATCCAACACTAGTTTTAGACAAAAAACAAACAGAACATTTTTTTCTTTCATAGTTTATGACCCCTCATTGGAAGGAGCTCAATGAGCTCGTTTCAATGAAGGGTCATAAGCTATGGTTTGGAAGCAAAAAATTAAAATATAAAAAAAAAATTGAATGGCGATTTTTGTGTATAGCGCAGGCAAGTTTTGGCCGTTACGTTAGGTAAAGGGTTATTGTTGAAAAATTGTTATTCTCTCTGTTGATGCCAGCACGTGGATGTTGGATAAGTCCGTCCATAATTAGAAGGCGAAGCGCCTTATTCATTGGTCAGTGCGGGAAAGGTTGTAGATTCGATCCTGACCCACATCAGTATGTACACTTGTCCCCAGGGCTAGACACGCCGCCCCAATTTCAGTTAGTTTGGAGTGTACGTTGCTGGAAGCAGTGGAGTGGCCAGCGCAAAGCAATTTGGGTGGGGCAAACAGTCTTGCTAGAGCCATTTTGATTGGGTGGGCGGGGTGAACAACATAAACATAAAACGCACGTGGACTGCACACAGCCATGTTGAATGAACAGTTTCTTTACGATTTAGGGCTCAAAAAAGCATTTTAGGTTTGTTAATTGGGTAGCAACCTTCAAAAACCTGTATATTTACAAGCATTTTGTTGATGGTATAAATTGGGGGTTGGGCCCATATCGCGCTTGACAGATGTCAACAACTTGTAACAGTCGCTATCAAATTACCAAAACAAACCACTTTGACACATAATCTAGTCTCTGAACAGTAGCATTACGGCACACCATTCGAATATGCCTTCCGTGCTGGTAACTGCGATATTTCAAGATTATTGATACTGGTGACTGAACACCGCAATATAATTAATGCTTTTGGCAAGATAAATTATGTCAACTCAACCTATGAGTCGCACTCCAGAAACTGGATGCTTCACATACAAGTTCAACAAACCAGATATATGATTATAATGACAAAAAATAAGACTACATGGCAGGGCGACCGGAGAGGAAGATGGTGCGTGGGGTCTACGGCGTCGATGTCGCGATTTTTAAGTGTATACGAATATCAACAGAAACCTTTCTCTGGATATAAACAATGGTGTTTTTTTAACACCCAACAGTGTATTCTGATTATTGACCGAAACAACCCAGACAATACACTGAATGATTTTCCCCCCAACTTTCCCGGGGGGGGGGGGGGGAGGTATTAATTTTTTTCCGATTTTCAGATCAGATAGGGACTCACGCCATAAGCAATGGCTGTTTTATCCATTTCGTCACGCCAACATTCCATAAAATGTGTATTGCTGCATTCAGAAAGGCTCAAAGTTTAATGTAATGCAATGTGAGGAATTATTTTTGGAAAATCAGCACCAGTCAGAATTTTCAGCTTACCGGTAAGAAAGTCAGGATGAAGTTTTTGTGATCTTTCAATCCCCATCAACTCTCATTCTTAAAGGATTGTTAACAACCCACCCACCACAACCCAATCCAGCGCCTTAAGTTCATTCGGAAGAGTTAGATACATGTCTAAGCAATAAACATCAGAGAAGCATGCCTGAACAATTGGGTTCCGTCATCTTGAAGAAAAATGATCATGGGGAAAAAAATTGCAGGGCCAGGAAAAATGTGTTCTGGGTTGCTGAATCCCCCCGCCGAGTGCTGGAACTTGAAAAATTCTCCACCCACCCCCCCCCCCCCCCCCCCCACCCGACTTTTCACTTTTTCCAGTCATATAGTATATGTTAGACTTAGATATAATCGGTCCTGCCTGACTCTCACATCGTGGTTGGGAATATGTAATATGATGTGTGTGTGTGTGGGGGGGGGGGGGGGTGAGGGGGGGGGGGGGTACTTGATGTAATGCAATGTGAGGAATTTTTTTTAGCTTGCTTGTACTTGACAGAAAGTCAGGATCAGTTTTTTGTGATTTTTCGATCCGGCCCCCATCAACTCTCATTCTTAATGGATTGTGAACTACCCCCACCCTACCCATCGTCTTAAGTTCATTCGGAAGAGTTAAATACATGCCTGAAGAGTAAACACAAGAGAAGCATGCCTGAACAATTTGACTCAGTCATTTTAAAGAAAAATGATCGCAGGGAAAAAAATTTGCAGAGCCAGGAAAAAATGTGTTCTGGGCTGCTGCCCCCCTCCCCATCCCACCCCCGTCCAGTGTTCGAAAAAAAAAATCAGCCCCCCCCCCCCCCCCCGCCTTTTCACTATTTTTCCAGTCACATAGTATATGTGAGACTTTGATATAGTCGGTCCTACCTGATTTTCACATCGTGTGTGTGTGTGGGGGGGGGGGGGGGGATATGTAATGTGATGTGGGGGAGGGGTGTAAAGAGACTTTCCAAGACCACCAGGCTCCTAAATGTGGGGGAAGGACCATTCCCACCCCAAGCCTAGTCCAAGCTTGGACCCACGGTCTATAATATAGTTTTTTGTTGGGTACGTCCACGGGACGTAACAAAGCCAAAATTAATATTATGAGCTGTGAGTCCAAATTTGGACTATCTCATAATCTCACGCCACTCTCCACTTATGTTTTTTGTTTTGGGGTACCTGGCCATGTACCCCTCTAACAACTTTTGACTATGGACCCACGATACCATCATTTAGTTGGGTTTTTTACCACTTAATATTCAAAGACGCGGGTTTGGTTTGTGGACAACCTTCCCAAGCCTTCCATCCATTTGATGGACAGGTTCCAGTTGCAACCGGTTTCCAAATTTTGTTTTGAAAAAAACGCTCATTTGCAGCCACTGACACAGGTAAGTGGTAGGTGTCTGACGGGCTTGCTCGTTGGAGGCCTCATGGCCATGCTACTTGCAACACTGCCAGCAGGACTGAACAGGAAAGGTAAAACAAAAACATCGTTTGACTTCGAACGTGAATTAAAATTACTCGCTGGACAATATTATTATCTGTGCGTTTCGGTCTGTCGATCGTTGAATAATAATATTAATAAGCCGACGGTGAACACCGAGATTTCAGCCGATAAATGTTGAAATAAATCTTGTTGGTTATGCATTTCACTCAACAACTAAAATTATGTATAATTATGACTCGATTTATTCTTTACTTGTTTGCCAAGTTTACATTTACATTTGGGTGACGTCTCGAAATGCATTGCGCACGGAGGATAGCTGATAACATCTAACATAACCATTGCACCACAGGAATTTCTGTCGGGGTAATAACCGCCATTTTAGCAAGAACTCATCAGACACGACTGCCAATCGCGGCCTACAGCCCCATTCCTAAGTCGGGTATTATTGTGTCAATAATACACAAGGGAATATCCATCAGGGTTACAGAAACAGGGTTAAACTGTCACAACTTTTGTCCAAAACTATCGACAAGGAATTACTTAGTCAGGATATCGCGGATGTTGTGATGGCCATGCCATATCTTTTGGGTCAGCGCACAACACATTGCCAAAGTATCAGGGGTGCTCAACTATTTTTCAGGTGTGTATTTGGAGGACCAAATTTGAGAACAAAGGACGTGCCCCCCCCCCCCCCCCCCGAACATCGCCATTGGTTGAAAGGTCCTATTTGATGAAGTAAACATTTCTGTGTTTTATTTTTCTGTTCTTCGTCACTCCAACCAGTGGCATCACGTGGATAGTTTTCCAAGAAATGAAGTCAGGGGTTGGAATTATGTGAGAGATATCACTGCAAGGCTCAACTCAATATTATTTTCACACTTGACAAAGCTCAATGGTTTTAACTGGTCTCCATGCATTTATATTGTGCACATGCTACTCAAATATTTTGATACAACACCAACCTCCATCAGTTGTATCTGCGAATTGGAACCCATAATTCAACACATAATTCACAATAAGCGCACTATGACGTTTTCAGCCGTGTAAGCCCACAATTAGGACCAGACACCTCACAAACTATATGGACAAATGCAACTCGCAATCTCGGACAAAACGCGATCCCCCACAAGTACCATTTCTGCGTCCCGCACCCCACAAGTTAAAATATGCACAAGTCCACTGAGTGGTACCTCCTTGTATTTATATTTTGCATATAATACTCAGATATTTTGATAAAACGCCGACCTCCATCAGTTGTATCTGCGAATTGGAACCCATAATTCAACACATAATTCACAATAAGCGCACTATGACGTTTTCAGCCGTGTTAGCCCACAATTAGGACCAGACACCTCACAAACTATATGGACAAATGCAACTCGCAATCTCGGACAAAACGCGATCCCCACAAGTACCATTTCTACGTCCCGCACCCCACAAGTTAAAATATGCACAAGTCCTCTGAGTGGGTACGTCCGTCCGTCCGTCTGTCCGTCTGTCTGTCTGTTTTTATGTTACCACCTCACCCTCCAACATGCTTCAAGCTACACCATTCATATTTGATACATGGATAAATGGTTCTGAGGGGATGATGCACGCTCAAAATCTTTGTTTCAAAATCCAACATGGGGGAATGGCGGCCATTTTTGTTGTGTTTTTTAAGCTTTCTTCTCTATTTTCATGTTACCGCCCTTCCCTCCAACATGGTTCAAGCTACACTTTTCATATTTGGCACATGGGTAGAGGGTTGTGATGGGATGATGCACGTTCAATATTTTTTTTTCAAAATTCAAGATGGCGCCATGGCAGCCATTTTTGTGTTTTTTAAGCTTTTGTCTCTATTTTATGTTACCATCCCTCCCTCCAACATAGTTCAAGCTACACCTTTCACAATTATACATCGATAAAGGGTTGTGAGGGGATTATGCTCGCTCAATATTTTTTTTCAAAATCTAAGATCTGTCTGTCTGTCTGTCTGTTCGTCTGTCTGTCTGTCTGTCTGTTTTTATGTTACCACCTCTCCCTCCAACATGCTTTAAGCTACACCTTTCATATCTGGTACGTGGTTAAATGGTTCTGAAGGGATGATGCACGCTTAATATTTTTTTTCTAAATCCAAGATGGCGGAATGGCGGCCATTTTTGCAGTGTTTTTTAAGCTTTTTTCTCTATTTTTATGTTACCACCCCTCCCTCCAACATGGTTCAAGCTACACTTCTCTCAATTCTCAATTTTTAGATTCCATTCACATTTGAAATCCTGTCTGATAACCTGTATTTTACCCAAACCACCCCAGGTCTGACACTCCTGTTGTCATGAAACCCGAATTGTCCCCAAGCCGAACCGTCCCCAGGCCGAACCGTCCCCAATTATTTTACCAAAACTGCCCCCCCCCCCCCCCCAGGTCTGATACTCCTGCTGACTGTGGTCATGTCTTATTTGACAAAAACACCTTATGTCACAAAAGCGCCATAGGGGACTAATACCACCTCGGTGGTCAAACACTTGTTTATTAAGGTTTAACGACACTTTAACAGCCAAGGTCATATCGTGTTCGGTGACAGTTTTACGGGTGGAGAAACCCGGAGAACACAGAGAGAGCCACCGAGCAACGACGAGCTGCTGCCAGTTCCCCAACATCGTAACTCCGCACTGCAGCACAGGCAGGGTTAGATTGGTTGATGACATGCGCACCATCGACGTGCAGTACGCTTTAGCACACGGCGTCATCGTGCCCCATGTTGACAATCGGGGTTAAGTGCGTTGCCCAAGGAGTCCGAATCGATTGCCCAGACGGTCACACATTCAAGACTAACCGGGCTCGACGTTGCTTAACTTCGGTGAACAGTTCTCAAGAGTAATAACTTGATTAACACTTCACCTAAGGAATCGGCCATTTCCTCCAATGTAATTTACAAATTGGGCAGTTGAAAAAACCCATTATTTTTCAAAACATTTCAACAAAACCATATCAGATTACCCCCTCATTGGAACGAGCTCGACGAGCTCGTTTCAATGAGGGGTCACATATGTTTTGTTGAAATTTGTTGATCTTTTATCACACAAAATAATTAAAATACTAAATTGTGATATCGTGTGCGTTGAGAAAAGGGTTAACTAGCATTTTAATTTCAGATTTCTTTTTCAGACGGAAAAAAATTATTGTCATTCCAGTTGAAACTGGATACGGTTGCTTTGAACTTTTGCGATCCTCACATAAACCTAATGAGCGCGTACACGTTTAACATTCCGAGAACATTGTGTGTGCTGTCACAGTATACTGCTTGCTCCAGCTCGAATCCTTCCACTGATTCAGATACAAAAGTATAAAAGCAATGCCGTTCCATAATTTAATAATTATACTTTTGAGAAGTGTTTTTTATGCCCCCGATAGGGAGGCATATTAAATCCGGGGTTGTCCGTCCTTCCGTCCACCCGTCCGTCAGTTCGTCCGTCCGTCCGGAACCATAACTCTATAATACTTTGGTGGATTTCCATGAAATTTTACAGAAGGGAAAAAACCAGTGGATGGTCTGTTGCACTGCAACACGCGCTTCGAGTGACAAATGTCAAGGTTACAGGAAAGGGAAAACTTAATTCTCTCACAGACTGTATTTGTCCGCCCGGAGCGTTAATTCTATAATGCTTGGGTGGATTTCCACAAAACTTCACACAAATGTAAAGACCAATGGAAGATTTGTTGCACAGCAACACCATGCTCGAGCCACAAAGGTCAAGGTTACAGAAACGTGAAAACTTAATTCTCTCACAGACTGTATATCTCCGTCTGGGGTCATAATTCTGTAATGCTTGCGTGGATTACCATTAAACTTCACTCAAGGGTAAAGACCGATGGACGGCTTTGCACAGCAACATCATGCTCGACTGACAAAAGCCAAGATCACAGGAATGTGAAAACCTAATTCTCTCAGAAAATCGAGTTGTTCATCCTGACCTACTGACGCTGCAACTTTAAATAATATATAGATGTAAAATAACATATATGGGTGGTCACCGTTAATCTTGTTTCCGTTTCTCTCTTCGTATAAAGAAATGCACAAGGTCCCTCGAAAAGGCGTTTCGAAGGCTGGCAATGTTCTATAAATAGTAACGTAAACAGATCGTAACCAAGCACGCGGCTGTATTATGCAGTCAAAAATAAAATATTTGCAATTGAAATCGCACATTTTGTTCTGTGTGAGACAAAATGCTAAATTATTCACTGGGAATACATCCAGAGGATATCCCAGGTCCCCTACAAATAAATGTTTCCGCCCCAGTGTGAGTGGGGGTGGGGGTGGGGGGCTACCCTCTTGCAGGTGACCTTTAATTCGATATACGACAACACTCCCATCCACACCTGTCACAACTCTCGACACGCTTGAATCCGACGCTGTTATGAGCCGTTTCTTTGCCCGTCACCGTCGAGTTTGCAACTACTCTACCGTTAATTTTCTGTAATGTTTCTTTACTCACAAAAAGAAGCATATATTCTTTCGACCTCCAGCTATAGGTATTCCAATCAGGAAGTATTCAATTCGTCTTGAAAACCTCAAGATATAACACATTAGTGACCCTACGTGACGATATCGTAACTCTACAGCTGTGGCGAGTCTTCATTCATTTATTTATGTATTTATTTTATTTATTTATTTATTGGTATTTAACGACACTGTCGACAGCCAGGGTCACCTCGTGTACGGGTGCAGGAAGCCGAAATACTGAGAAAGAACCACCGGGAAACGGCGATCAACTTCCAGGCTCCCCAGCGTACTTACTCCACACAAGCAGGGTTAGCATTGGTTGAAGAAAAGTGCACCATCAACGTGCAGTACCTTCTAGTGAACAGCGCAACCGTGCCCCCATGCGGACAATCGGGATGAAGTGCCTTACTCAAGGACCCAACGCAGTTACCCTTGGCCTGGATCGAACCGTGGACCTTTTGTCTTGAAGTTCAATTCCGTATTTAGTAAAGGACGTTTAATAGTATTGCTAAAGTCAATAACCCCTTCATACGAAAACAAGACGACACTTGCAAACAAATTTCTTGAATAACAAATTGTTTTCATTTTTTTTGAGGCAAAAACATATCTTATGACCCCTCGTTGGAATGAGTTCAACTATGTTTTTGAGACAAAAAATGAAAAAATAATGAAAATTGAATTGTAATTTTGTGAATAGAGTTGGCCGGTTTTGGCGGTTACATTAGGTAAAGGGTTAAAGATGCAATCAAATCAGGTCTCGAATGACCAATATTTCTTGTGTTGATTAAAATAAAATTAATGTTTAAGGTATTTTAAAAAGATTTTGATGGAACATTTCAGTGTGGTCGGAAACGCAAACCGTGTTCCATCCGATTGAATCTAAACACAAACCATGGGTGTCTAACCCTTTGAACGGGGGCGCAGTGGCGTTGCGGTAACCGGTTCTCGTCGGATCACCGAAGTTAAACAATGTCGAGCCCGGTTAGTCCTTGGATGGGTGACCGTCTAACGATCGATTCGGACTCCCGCGTTGTGTCCACTTAACCCCGATTGTCCACATGGGGGCAAGATGACGCCGTGTACTAAGGCGTATTGCATGTCGACGATGCGCATGTCTTTAACCAATCTAACCCTTCTTGTACTGCAGTACGGAATTACGATGTTGGGGAGCTGGCAGCTGCTCGTCGTCGCTGGGTGGTTCTCTCCGGGTACTCCGGCTTTCTCCACCCGTAAAACTGTCACCGACACGATATGACCTTGTCTGTTCAAGCGTCGTTAAACCTTAATAAATAAATAAATAAATAAATAAATAAATAAATAAATAAATAAATAAATAAATAAATAAATAACGCTAGAGGCCGTTTTTCCGGCCCAGGAACATGATACGTCAATATTGTATTACACAGGATGGCTGCTTGGTGAATGTGTAGAATAGACTAATCAATATTTTCAACGTGCAGCCCATAGACTGCACGTTGGAAATATTAATTGGTATACCTCCAGATAATTAATATGGACTCTTCCAATTGCTGCCATTGAACTGACATGGAAGATACCACCATGATTCAAAGGGTTAAGGGATAGAGTGATTCCAGAACATAGGGGAGACGAATACCTGAAATAAGTTGACTAACTGGTTGAGAGCTTAGTCGAGATGTTCAAACATTTAGTGATAAATAGAGGATATAAAATGAGAGTTATGGTCACTCGATTGTTATGAAACGAGTCTCAGAATTTTCCGTTTTGACGAGCCTCTGGTGAGGCAAAACAGGAAATTCGTTGACGAGTTTCATAAATACCGAGTGACCAAAACGCGAATTTCATATTCTGTTTATCATATGACACATCAGTTGCCAAAAACGCATCTTTTAGAAATAAAAGAGTTAAAGAATGAATTTCACCTTGAACGTGATGCGTCATAAATCAATACAACATCAATACAATGTTTTTAAGCAGAATTAGTTTAACCAGTCAGAAAGCGTTCTTTTCAAATCGACCAGTCAAACCAACTAAAGGTGTTCAGAAGCATTACACAAAGTTTGCTAAGCACCAAATATTAGACACATCATTGTGA
The DNA here is from genome assembly GCA_031216915.1 of Pictodentalium vernedei. NCBI lineage: Eukaryota > Metazoa > Mollusca > Scaphopoda > Dentaliida > Dentaliidae > Pictodentalium > Pictodentalium vernedei. The sequence continues at coordinate 792,983,433 of CM062296.1, forward strand.
AATTTGCTTGTGACATATTTGCGATATTTTTGGTGGATATGATTGAGGAATGTATTGAGATGGTCCCCAGTGTTTACAACAGCTCTCTTGACAGGCAGACTTTTTTCGTGACAGTTATGGAAAGCATGTACCCCTTGATTTTCGTGAGGTTTTCGTGTACTGTCTACATGTACATGATATGTGTAGGATATTCAGTCTTCATTTCAAAACAAACCCTTATGATTTAATGACTGAATATGGCAAATGCAAATGTAAGAAGACATTTGTCTGAAGCAGAAATGTGGCGGGCTGTAGGGATGGTGGAGCAAGGGGCTACCCATCGTTGGGTTGGTGAAGCCCTTAGTGTGCACCATCCGGTGATCACCAGAGCCTGGGCAAGATTTCAGCAGTATGGCACACCAGTAAGACGGCATGGTGGTGGCAGAGGCAGGACTACATCTGAAGACCGGCGGTTTTTGATCATTCAGGTCCGTAGGAACCGCTTTGCCACAGCAACCCAGCTTCGCAATGACTTTCAGAATGTATCCGGGGTAAATGTTTCGATGCAGATTATCCGGGCTAGGTTGCACGAAGGTGGTCTCCGATCGAGAAGACCACGTATTCGCATTCCGCTGTCCCAAAACCACCGCCAGGCACGATATGAATGGGCCATGGACCACGTTGGATGGACCAGAGAAGATTGACAGCCTGTCCTTTTTACAGATGAGTCAAGGTACTGCCTACACCACACAGATAGGCGTTCTAGGGTATGTAGAAGACGAGGAGAGCGATTCCATGCAGCCAACATTGCTGAGCATGACCACTATGGTGGAAGGTTAATCATGGTATGGGGCGGCATCAGCAGTGTTGGACATACAGAGCTCTGTGTCCTTGAACGTGGTACACTGACAACACAGCGGTATATTGATGAGATTCCTAACCCGGGCATCTCTATTTGTCTTTTTCGCGTCGACGAGCTATAGAACATCAATCTGAAATAATTTGTATTTATTTATTAAGTTCTAACGACACTTTAACAGCCAAGGTCATATCGTGTCGGTGGCCGTTTTACGGGTGGAGTAAGCCGGAGTACCCGGAGAGAACCACCGAGCAACGACGAACAGCAGCCAGCTCCCCAACATCGTAACTCCGCACTGCAGCACAGGCAGAGTTAGATTGGTTGAAGACATGCGCACCATCGACGTGCAGTACGCTCTAGTACACGGCGTCATCGTGACGTTGACGTTGCTGAACTTCGGTGATCGGACGAGAACCGGTTACCGTAATAAGTTGTAGGATAACCACAAGAACACGTGTAACATGTTCTCTTTGTTGATATTCTAAGCCTTGACATCGTTTCTTCGGAAGCTCACATGGACATTTTTCCGAGGAAACTTAATTGCAAAGCTTGGAATTATCAAACTACTTATTCTCTGACGACAATTTTCGGACAGACAGGTTTAGAGGGGGCAATTTAGCCCCATTTCTGTCTCCATTTCCCGAACGTGCCCTGTCCGTATATTTTCGTGAGTGTTGGTTAAAGATTTATGTATACCGCGTTGGGTGGGTTGGGCCTATTTGATAATAAAATGGTAAATGAAATATGTATCTTACTTAGAACGAACGAACTGCCAAAAGCTCCAAAGATAGAAGCACCAATCACAAATCTGAGCACCATAAAGGCTGTAAAGCTTGTAATCCACCTCATGCTAATACTGCACGCCAAACTTGTGTACAAAGCAATCAAGGCAGCTGTTTTACGCCCAAAACTGAAACCATAAAAAGTAAAAGTAATCTTGGCATTACGGTAGATTTTATTAACCCTTTGAATACTGGTGGTATCTTCCATGTCACTTCAATGACAGTGATTGGAAGAGGCCATATTCATTATTTGGGGGTAGACCAATTCGTATTTTCAACGTGCAACCTTCGAGCTGCATGTTAAAAATATTGATTGGTCTATTGCATACATTCACCCAGCAGCCATCATACTTAATAAAATTATTACAAGAACTATTGCTGAAGGCAATTCATACCCCCCCCCCCCCCCCCCACTGCAGTGCTGGACCGATCAAGCATAAATGAAAAATGTTACAATTTAATTATATACCAAGTTCCATAATAATTTACTTAAGTTATGAATATTCTCGGATGGACTCACACACGGACGGACGGACAGACAGACGCACAGACGGACGCGTGTAAGTGTAATACAGTATACCCCCCCCCCCCCGCCCCATTTTCTTCGAAAGTGGGGGTATAATAATAATATTAATTCACTTAAGTTATGAAAGTTATGAATATTCTCGGACGGACTTACACACGGAGAGGACGCACGGATAGACGGACGCATGTAATTCCCCCCCCCCCCCCCCCCCATTTTCTTCGAAAGTTGGGGTATAATAATATCCAGGAACATGACACCTCATGCTTTCATAAAGTATGACGGCTGCTCAGTGATAGAAATGTGTAGGGTAGAAGATTCAATATTTTCAATGTCGAAAATATTAAAAGGACTATCCCGAAATAATGAAAATGGACTCTTCCAATTACTTTCATTGAACTTACATGATACCACCATTCTGCCAGTAGCGTTTTAGAAGGATTTCCCGAATCAGCCAGAGTGCTAGAGTCATGACATTCATCAGACATCAGGGGAATTATTGATGGTTAATATTTTAAATAAAACAACTTATGTATCACACAAATCGCCATAGAATATTTTTTGTCATTCTTTGCACCCAAAATCTATCTTATCGCCCTTCATTCAAATGAACGCCGCAGCTCATTCTAATAATGTCGCTATGTCTGCGAGACAACAGATGGCGTTTGTGTTCAAAAACAGTTTTTACAACTACCGCCCATCTTGTCTAAGGTTAAGGGTAGATACGGTGAACACACACGTGTCGTTATCATTTTCAATACCATTGAAGCTTTCCGATGGCCAGTAAAGCTCTCAGTCGCATTGAACTCCAAACCGAGAGGTCCACGATTCAATCCCCACCAGGGGTGACTGCGTTGGGCCCTTGGACAAGGCACTTAATCCCGATTGGCTGCGTGGAGACACGGTAACGTTGTGTACTAAGGCCTACTGCACGTCAATGGTGCTCTTGTCATCAACCAATGCTAACTCTGCTTGTGTGGAGTTACTACGTTGGAGAGTCTAACAGTTGCTCGCCGCTAATCGATGATTCTCCCAGGGTACTCCGGCTTCCTCCACCCATAGGTGACCCTGGCTGCCGAAAGTGTTATTAAACCCCGTTGACTAACGTTGGAGAAATGTGATGTCTCTTCACTCACAATGTTATACAGGTATTCCTTCTATTCTAGTTTTTGATTTTCAAGTCTACCAGTATTGCATTCGCTCGGAAGTGACAACTATTAGTTATTCCCAGTTCCTTATTCGACATTGGTTATCAACCGCTTTTGTAGATTGAAAACCAATGTCGAATAAGGAACTGGGAATAAGTAACGGTAATCACTTCCCCTGCATTCGCTTTGAAAACAACAAGCTATTAAATCAAAAGCTGGAACCACGCGTCGAAATCGTAACAGTTTACAGCTGCAGTGCGTTTTCTTCCTGCAGGTAATGCCATCATAAATTCGATCGAACCCCAAGTGTCGATTGAGAAACATTTCTCGCATTGATTTAAAGAAAATGAATATCTTTGGTATTTCTCAAATTCAACTGTCTGTAATATATCAGTTGGCTGGACAAGTGAATCTAAACATAGGTGATGGACTACATAACTATTTGAACCCTGGTGGTATCTTTCATATCAGTTTAACAGCAGCAATTGGAAAAGTCCATATTCATTATGTTGGGGTAGAGCAATCAATATTGTCTAGAGCTGAAATGGTTAACCAATTAATCGATTAACCAATGATCAACGTCTTGATCGATCAATAAAATAATTGATCGATTAAGCGTTACTTTTGGACTACTGTATTACATGGGTTAACAGAGGAACAAACTTGCTCCAAAACAGGCAAACATTGTCACACTGACTCACATCAATTATATGAGACAGAACAACGTATGCAAGTTACGTGCTGACATACTTGTTCACTTGCATGATAATTATACTGTATCAGTAGCTGGAAATGGCCATTCTTAACCCTTTACCCACAGTTGGTCGCAGATGATACTTGAAAAATAAATTCTTGAATTACTAAACATTTTCATTTTTGTCTCAAAACCATAGCTTATAGGGTCATAATGGTTTTGAGACAAAAATTGAAAACATAAAATTTGAATGGAGATTATTTTTTTTAATGGCCGGTTTGTTCGTTACGTTGCGTAGAGAGTCAATGCTGTAAATCATCAATGGTGTGGCAGTTATTCAGCTACCTATTAGGGGAAGTGATTAATCAGTTAACCAAGGTTAATCCATGTGATTAATCAACGAAGAAAACCCTTTAACCGTGTCAGCTGTAATATTTTCAATGTGCAGCCTTGGGTCTGCCCGTTGGAAATATTGATCAGGACTACAAATCAGAAGCAGTGATTTGGACGGGTCATCTTATGATATTTATAGTAATGGAGCTGCATATTAAAGCTTCGATTGACCATATCCTCGTTTGTTATTTCTGAGAATGCTTCACTTGTTGGTGGAAAGAGTGGATGGTTTCGGCGTATTTGTCTGTGCTTTTGTGGTTATGTTAGACCACACATTAACCCTTTACCTAGCACGAAAAGCAGACGACACTTGCAAACATTATTCTTGATTAACTATTTTTTTTTACTTTTTTGTCTCAAAAACATAGGTTATGACCCCTCGTTGGAACGAGCCCGTCGAGCTCGTTCCAACGAGGGGTCATAACCTATGTTTTTGAGACAAAAAAATGAAAAAAATAATTAAAATTAATTGGCGACTTTCGAGAATAGCGCTGGCCGGTTTTGGCCGTTACGTTGGATAAAGGGTTAAATCTGGTATCTGACATACCTTTCGAAGACAAGCCATAGGAGTTAATAAAAAGCATAGTCAGTGGTTGACAAACTGTATCCAAATTAGCATCCTATTTTTATTGCACATCTATTCAACTTTAAACCCTTGTATTTAACGGAATAGCCGCTATGACTTGACTGATTCTGTATTCAATGGGTGATGTACAAGCCGGAACTTTTTTCCCAGCACCGTTCTACTAGTTCCTTTCCCATCGAGTCATTAATTACGCTTCGAAAAGTTTCCTAATTTCGTTATGCAATAATAGATCATCTGTCGTCTGTCGCATAGAGTGAAAATGAAAACGTCCAATGCAAAATAAAGTCGGTTCACAAAAAATTAGTTGACCAAAAATGAGATAATAGTTTAAAAGAAACTCAATCATTACCAACACGAACATTAACCCAGTCCCGTGGCCGTCTCGTTTTGTGGATCCATTAGCTAATTGGTCAACTTTATTTCGGTAAATCCTCGTATATCTTGACATGCTTCGAACTTCTTTTAACAATGTTTCTCCCAACTGTTTTGCAAATCTGCTCAAATTTGTACATGTAGTTTTACTAACAGTAATAGCCACCAAATGGTTAGGCGTGAAACGGCGATACGAATTTCAACAAACACTGGTTCCGAAAAGGTTGTTTTGATTTTTTATCGATTCCATTTGATCAGTACAGCTTCATTCAAAACAAACAGACTCTTCACCTTTGGGTTTAAACATCGGAATTAAAATATGTTTATTTAACCCTTTACCTAACGAATCGCCCGCATCCGCCCGCGTATTATACAAATTCAGCAGTTGAAAAAATATTATTTTTCAAAAATTTTCAACAAAAACATATCATGTGACCCTTCGTTGGAACGAGCTCGCCGAGCTCGTTCCAACGAGGGGTCACATGATATGGTTTTGTTGAAATTTTTGGAAAAATTTGAAAAAATGGTATTTAAAATAATAAATTTTGATATCGTCTGCGTTGGGTAAAGGGTTAAATGAATTTTAATGCATGGGTTGTGTAATAAACACAGAACGCGATGTGTGTTTGAATCGGCTCTCGCGAAATATGTCTACACCATTCCAACTCGTTATGTAAAACATCCACGATTCAAACACACATCGCGTTCTGTCTATGTCTATTTGTCACAGAGTGACGCTGCTGAAATATTTAATACTCAAAACACTGGGCAGCAGTGTCACAACCGCTTGCGCTACAAATAGATTTGGCATAAACTCTATATGCTGTCGAACAGTCTCCTGGCCTATTACCCTTATGGTACACTTGCTGATTCCATTGTAAGTGGCATGCTGCTCGTGTTCGGTTTCCAACGCGGATGATGGGCCAATATAAAAAAGACGGCAGTTTCATTTGATATTGCATTGACTCTGTTGGTGTCTCGTATTTTGGGAACATGTATGACCTGCTGGCACATTACAACATCAACTATCTCGTGCTCTTATTGGCGACTGATAATGGAACATAATTTCGAATTGTACTATTCAGGGACAGTAAAGCTGCCCTCTGTTTTCCCTCAAAAATGTAAACACTCCGCGATATTTTGATCTCACCTAAGACAAAAGACAGTAAAATGTGTGTTGGTGGTAAATTATGAATAAATAAACCATATTTGTAGCAACAATTTGACCACAGAATTCAAAATATCATTTTCACTTTAACGTTTATTTTTCTGATGGTTTGCGATGTGAATGCATACAAACACAGAACGACACACGCATGCGAATGAATTAATCGATATGGCCTCGAGTTTTATCCTTCAGCGATGGCATAAGTGCCATATTGATTAACCTATTTACACGCGTGTGTCGTTCTGTATTTATTAGACGCCTTTACGTCTATGAAAGCAATTATTAGAAGGACACTTAGCATTCATTTGACAACATTACTATCAACAAAAAGATCGCATTTTATTGCCAACTGAATGTGCGAGGGGAACCTGTGTTACTATAATTTGCTATCGGTAGCGATTCAAATTGTAATTGCGGTGCAGGATTTATAGAAAAATCCAGTTAAATGTCGCTTCTATTTAAAAATAGTCCGTCAACGATTTCCGTTCGGCACAAATAAATGCCGAACAGATTTTCATTTTCCGCATGGTTTAGTGTTGCTATAGATAGGGATTTCATAGAACATGCGTGTAATAAAATAGAGTTAAATATCTGATTGGCACCAATATCAAGAGAGCGATGTCGATCGAATTCGGAATAAATGTCTAAAGATACCCAAGAAACGATCAGAAAATACTTCACAAGCCCAAATGCCTTGTTTTGATCTTCACAAATATAAAAATCCAAACCTTTAGTCATTTTAGCTAAAATTGACCAAATGCCCACCTTTTTACCCAACTAAAATACCAGAACAAATAACAGGTGGCGCTAAATGAATATTTGGTGTCTCATGAACATGTATAGCCTAAGACGTAAAGACAAATTGCACTACAAAAAAATTGGCTGGGTCAGAAAAGGAATAATAATCTCAGTTTTCCCAAGGGTTACAAAGTCGAACTTTTACTGTGTGCCCATTATCGTATACTCTTTTTTATAATACCTTCTGGGAGCGCGGTGGCTCAGTAGGTAGAGGAGCAGGCTGCAAGCCGTGAGGTCCTTGGTTCGAATCCCACCTGTGGCAACCGCGTTGTATTCCTGGGCAAGACACTTCATCTCCATTGGGGGCACGATGACGCCGTGTACTAAGGCGTACTGCACGTCGATGGTACGCATGTCTTCAACCAATCTAACCCTGCCTGTGCTGCTGTGCGGAGTTACGATGTTGGGGAGCTGGCAGCTGCTCGTCGTTGCTCGGTGGTTCTCTATGGGTACTCCGGGTTCCTCCACCCGTAACACTTTCACGGTCATGATTAGCCATTGTGCATAAATATGTGACCTATAAACATAAATAAATAAATAAATATAATACCTTCTCGTCTTAAAATGTAAAGTTGATAAAAATAATGTCAAATTTTACTCAAGCGAAAGAAAAGAAATCTCCACTCTTCAAATTTGAAAAACAAGTGTTTTGACTTTTAAGTGATTTAGCCCAAATTACATTTTTGACGATATATGAGCAATTTTTAATTGTACAATCCAATCATCCAGACCAATTTTATAATAATTTCCAAAACGGAATAATATTCCCACTTTTTCTCATCGCTACCACAAGCCAATACTATAAAAGTTTTACAATTGCATTTTCTAAAATTATATTTGCTACTTTTAATATAACTGACTAACTAGACCATTAGCATTTTAAAAGATGTAGCAATTTGTCAACTGGCACATACTAATGGGTCATTTCAACCCATTTAAAGTCATAACTAGAGAAAAAAATACTAGAAAATACAATTGTAAAAGCTTAGTATTGGCCCCACGTCTAAAATATTTCCCATACACTTCTCCGTCGATAGAAGAGGCCTAACCTTTTGTGGGGTGGGTGAAGCCAAACCAAGTTTGCTCACTGCTGGCTCCCAGTTTGTGGTTATATTCTATACAACTGCGCACAATATGACGAGTTTAGAGAGGAATTAAAACATTTAATATTGATACTTACAAGTCACCGATTATTCCGAATACAAAAGACCCGATCAGAAACCCAGCGAAAAATACCATCTGCCCATGTGCTTTCAATATCGAATCATCGCATACAAGATTGAACTGAAAGAAGTAAAAATTACTTTATAAATGTTACATTAGTTGTAAAATCATACAGTCCCACCAAAGAATTCAACAAGTTCAAAATGGGAAGCAAAATCGTTAATTATTACTTTAAGAATAGTGTGCAACATTCATATCGTGTACAATGTTTAACAGCTCTCAGTGCCAAACATATTATAACAAAAATGTAATTTACTTAACACGACCATCAGACGACATTTACAAATGGTTTGTAATCATTTTTTCTAAAACATTAACCCTAACCAAAAGTTAGAAGAATAACAGAATGTGAATGGAGATAATATCGATTTCTTCCAGTGTTCACGATGGTCGGACTTTGTTTTTGGTGCCGAGTGGAATTTTTGTTCGGTGCCAAATGACTTTCTTTTGGTGCCAAATGAAAGATTTACTACCAAATGAAATTTGGTCATAAATGAGAGCTAACTAATCATGAATCTACCCCTTGCTAGGGGACTGCAGATGACGCATTGTTTAAATCAAAGTATATTTTAATTTAGTGTTACCAGGCCCTTGTAAGTATTTTAGTTGCAAAAAACCTACATATGGTAAAAATATAGATACTAAAAAAGCACAAGCTATTATTAACGAAATCGAATGGGAATGGGAAATCAAATCGATGATTCGGAGACTACAAGGATTTATTCCATTTTGTCAAATGAATCTCCGAGATCGAGTGAAAATAAAAATCTTGAGCTGGGAAAATTCTGAGATCATCGAGTTTGAGCCCAGTCCGAGAATTCATTGCATTTTTTCACAAGATGACAGTGATGGCAGTGATGACAGAGAAGATACCACAAAACCAAGATGAAAAATCCTAATTTGGTGACAGAAACCAAACCATGTATATTTTACTCAGCTTTGCAAGTGTTCCCTGGATCGATTTCATCAATTTCACCAACATCTCTCGGTTGTGAAATTACAAATAGGGAGTCAAAATGTCAAAACATGTAATTTTTTGTCGGTATTCTCAAGTGTTCCAGCGACGATTTTCGTCGATTTGGCGAGGATCTCTCGTATGTGAAAGATTCTCAATCATTAAAATTTTAAAAAACATGTCATTTTCCATCTGTGTGTTTTGCAGTGTTTTATGGCTCACAGGGTCGACTTGGTAGCGATCTCTCAGATGAGAGAGGAGATTTTTCCCCACTCTCCATTTTGATCGATCGCAGTTCTGTCTGTCTGTGATGGAGAGGGATAGATTATAATCTATGTTGTTCTTTTATAGAAGCAAACAAAATAAAATTTAAAGCACAAAATTTAAACATTAAAAACATGTCATTTTTAAAGACTAAAGATACTAAGGAGAAAGCGGAAAATATGAAGTGACATTTTCTGCGTGAGAAGGTTCTCAGAGATGTCTTCTATGGGGCATGTGCCAATCTCACAGATTTAAATATTCCTAGAGTGGTGAGCGAGAGATGTCTGGGTTACATGTCTGGGAGATTGATCAAGGCGCATACCTTTTATACCATGAAACACAAAAACGTCATAGTCATGTGTTTTGTGTCAGTTCTTGAAAAAGCTCCACAAGAATGAGGTGATGTATTGGTGGAAGAAAATGATTGAGTGTCGAGGGCAGTTTCAAAAAAGCAATGAAAATAATTATTCAATAGGAAAGCAAAACAAAAATTTAAAAAAAAAATAAAAAAAGAATATTGATATATTATAAACATTTATTTACAAAATAAAAAAATAAATTTATCATATTTGTTTTTTCTCTTTTACAATTTATTTTTTACTTTGGTTCTTTTCACATTTTTTCTTTACAAAGTCGTATCTTTTATTAGCTGGCAATCTGTCAATCTCCCCACTTTAATTTTATGTAACTGTTCGATGACCATGTCTATTTTCGTTAGTTATTTCACATTTTTCAAAGCTTCTTTTCTGAGTCGATGTACAACACCTTTATCGATTTTCGGAAATATTTTGTCTTTGCCATATAGATCAGAGTAGTGTCTGCATCTTTGAAATTGGATTTATTTTGTCAGATGCTAGGAGTGGGTGTCAACACGAAAATGGTATTGAAGTGTCGGATGCAGAAGGTCAATCTGAACATGGGTAAAATCGAGGGAAAACTGCTTACTTTCAATCTCACACAAAAACCGTGACCAAACGCTCTTCAAGGTCTGATATCTTTGATGACATAAAAGAAAAAATAATACAAACTTTGGTGCAGTATCAAAACGATGGTAGATTCGAGGAAGTATTGAATCTAGAAATTAACATCAACAAGTATGATCCATTGAGAACGTCTTTGTATATAAAATTGCCTTATTTCATAGGAAAGAAAGAAGCTCTGATCAATGTGGAAAATAAAGAGGACAATCAATAGTTCACATCTGCCTTATATCCCATAGAAAAGCATCTGTAGAGAGTGTCGAAAGTATGCAGAGACTAAGAATTTAGATTGGTCGGGAATGAATTTTCTGGTTCGGGTATGTGACAACGATCATTTTGAAAATTGAAATCCCACGATCGCCAATAACGTTTTGGGATACGATGATTCGAAAAAAAACATATTTCCTCTGAGAATAAGTTCTAAAAAAATCACGAGAAAACATAAAGTTATTATTGATTTCAGAAGCCGACAATCAGTATTACTACTGGTTTAAGAACATGGGTCGATTATTGTTGGCACAGACTACAAGACGTGATGGAGAGAGGTTTTCTTTTTCAACTGTCACTGTGTCAGTGTTGGCATGCCCCGACCTCACACTTACATCACAAACAAAAAATAAGTTGGTCTGAGAGTGCATTTTGTGGAGTATGCCGATTTCGAATGTTTCATGGTGAAGATGAGTTCATCAGACTTACAGTGAAAAATATCAGAAGCACACACCATCTGGATATTGTTTCTACATAAAATGATCTTCTGACGATTACCATTCTTCAGGTTCGTACATCTACATATAACAGTCAAACAACATGGCCCAAAAGTCCGTGGAAGATTTCAGATTTGGAATCTCAAATCAAAAAATTATACGAGCAATTAAAAACTCCTGAGAAGTAGACAAAAAGAAGAAAAAACAGATGGAGAAATGTCAGCATTTGACATCAAGAGAGAAATACATTTCATAGATAGTTTTAAATTAAGGTTGGCCAGTCTCGAGAAACTAGACAGCAAATTAGGGAAGGAGAAATTTGAAATCATGACCGAATACTTTGAAGACGAGCACCGATTGGAGAGCATATGGAGGAAAAGAGTCTATCCATATGATTATATAGATGGTTTGCATAGATTTGATGAGTTGTTGTTACCTTCCAAAGATCATTTTTAGTCAAAATTATATGATGCTGATAATTCCATTTGTCGAACTATGAACATGCTCAAAAGGTGTGGAAAATATTCAACATGAAATACATGCGAGATTATTACAATCTGCACCTGAAAACCGATGCCATTCTCTTGGCAGACGTTTTTGAAAATTTTCGAGACGTCTCTTGGTGACATTATGATCTAGATCCAGCTTTGTATTACACAGATCAAAGTCTGGCTTGGGATGCACTGCTGAAGACGACTGAAATCCACTTGGAATTATTATCTGACGTGAACATGTTTGAAAAGGGTGTGAAATGCGGAGTGTTGATGATATCTCACAGATACACTAAAGTGAACAATTGCTACATGGAAGAAGGATTTGTTGCGTGAGAACCGAGTAAATACATAAAATATCTAGATGCTAATAATTTATATGGTTGGGCCATGAGTCATCTCCAATGGGTCAAGTCACGAGGAGATGGAAAATTGGAGACATTATCCATGTCTTCTGGAGGTGAATCTAGAATATCCTAAAATGTTTCACTATCGACTCAATGATTATCCCTTAGGTCCTGAACAAATGAAAGTTTAAAAAAGTCAACTCATTCCAAATTTAAATAACAAATGTGAATACATAGTCCGCTGTGAAAATCTACACAGATTATAGGATGATATTAGCTGACATACATCGAATCATCCAATTCGACGAAGAACCTAGGATGAAGAAGTACATGGATCTTAACCCTTTACCCAATGCAGACGATATCAAAATTTATTATTTTAAACATCATTTTTTCAAAAAATTTCAACAAAACCATATCATGTGACCCCTCATTGGAACGAGCTCAATGAGCTCGTTCCAACGAGGGGTCACATGATATGGTTTTGTTGAAAGTTTTTGAAAAATAGTATTTTTTCAACTGCTGAATTTTCATATTACGCGGGCGGATGCGGCCGATTCGTTGGGTAAAGGGTTAATACGAATTTGAGAATGCTGGCCCTGACCAAATTCGAGAATCTTTTTTTAACGTATGATCATTTCTGTGTACAGAAAACTGATGGAAAAGATCAAGAAAAGGACTGACATTCATCTCGTTATGACAGAGAGTCAAACTGGAAAATACATTCCAAAACCAAACTATAGACATTGAACCATCTTTAATGAAAATCTAGTGGCCATTCAGATGAAATATACGCACCTGACATTTGACAAACTATTTTGTTTGGGAACATGCATCTAAGACATTAGCAAACAGTTGATGTATCGATTGCATTACGAATACATCAAGACAAAATGTGACTTGAAAGCTAAACTGTTGTTCACCGACACGGATAGTCTGAATTACAAGATAGACACTGAAAATGTTTACCGAGACATATCCTTGTGTGTTTACACATGTCTCAACATGAGCAATTATCCCAGCAATCACAAATCTAACATTCCATTGTGTGTGAATAAAAAGATTGTGAGAAAATTCTGAGATGAGACTGATCGGCAGAGGACAGATCATGGGGGTTTAAAGTTGAAACTGTATGTTTACCACTTAGATGGGAAGGCAATTAAAAAATGTAAAGATGTCAAAAGAAGCATTGCAAATAATGACTTCACTTTCAAAGAGTATAAAAAATGTCTGTTCAAAAATTGAGAAGTGTACAAATTGATGAACATGATTCAAAGTGACGAGTATGATGTCTACTTTGAAATAATCAATAAAATTGATTTATCAGATGATGGTGATATGAGAATCATGCAATCAGATGAAATAAACTTGATAGCACATGGTCATTATTCTACAAAGTCAATGATTCCTCAAAATCAAGAAGGATTAGATGAATACACAACACTGAAAATTGATAAAGACAGAAAATATAGAGAAGATAATTAATAGCAAAGAAAAAGTAAATAAATTCTCAGAAACAAATCAAAATACAAAAGAAAATGGAACAAAAAATAAAATGCACAGTTGGTTTTGGCGGAACGAAAAATAAAATATTTCCAATGTTCGTTTGGGATTTTGCATAGAGAGAAACTTCAAAAGTAATTTGACAACAAAATTATTTGGATTGCATAAGATTCAAGAGACGATGTGAAGAAATGATCAAAATGTTGAAGGAAATAATGAACGGGAAAATGAATAAATTCTGATAAAAAAATGTCAAAGAGACAGCACTATGATGAAACAAAAAAATTATATTTTTGGAGAAAATAAAATTCACACAACACAAAAAATAAAAATAAAAATAATAAAAAAATTTTTTAATTAAATTCAATTCAAAATAAATAAACAAAAATGGCAAATACGAACATATAAATAGAAGGTGTCATCTTACCTATCAAATCCTCTCTCTATCATTGATCTGTTGAATGTGGTCACTGAAGATAAAACACTTCTGCAGGGTCTTTTCGAGAGATGCATTGCCCAGAAAACCTTGAGAGGGTGGCAAATGCGGAATTCTATGAGATTATGCAACAGTTCATCGCCTGAGTACTAGAATGTTCTATGTCCCATAGGGACATAGAACATTCTAGCACTCAGGCGATGAGTTGTTTATGTATGATTTTAGCTAAAATTTCTTCTAGGTCATCATTTTTTGCAAGTTCAGACGTCACTGCTTTTACGATAGTTTTTATTTGATGTTCTTTTTTATTTCCGATGTGGCCGTTTGAATCAAATTGTTTTTGTTTTTTTTTGTTTGTTTTCTTCCTATATTTCCACCCACTTGATGCACATTTTCCCCATTGAGTGAACAAATAATCTATCAACTCAAAACTCTGCACCTTTCAAACGCAGCTCACACGCTCTTGATTTTAATTCGGGTACTTTTTCCTGCCCAATCACAGTTTGTATGACTTCAGTCATTTGTGATTTGGTTAAAAAACTCAACGATTTCACGATGCAAAGATTTTTCACATAAATTTTCAAGTGACCTAGACTGCGTGTTTCTAATGAAAATGACATTTTTTTTTTATAAACTTAAAATATATTGCACACGTAAATAAAAACTTACTTACTTACTTATATTTTATAAACTTTCAAAAATTTTATTTTTTTATATTTCTTATTATTATGTATATGAGAAAAATATTATATAAATTGTTAAATTTGTATATTAATTTTCAATTTTCTCTTTACAAAACTTTTCAAATTTTATTAGAATTTTCAATTTTTTATTTCAAACTTTCAAAATTGATTTGCAAACTTTCGAAAATGATTTACAAACTTTCATTTTTTTCCTTTCATTTCTCACATATAGGAAAATAAAATTGAACTTTTATTATAAAAATAAAAAATTGAATTTTATATATAAGAAACAGAAAAAACAATTGAGTAATCCTGAGAAAATATTTAAAAGTTTGCATGCAACAAATAATTTAATATAAAAACATTTAAAAACTAAGTTGAAAATATTTATAACACGTTTTTTTCATATGTATAATAGGAAATACAAAAAAATAAAGTTAAATAAAATGTCAAACATTAATTACACAAAAATGGCAAAGGAAAAAAATCGAATTGAAAAGAATCATTTCCTACTAGAAATTTGAAAGTAAATCTGTTCTTTTGAAACCTAATCCAATCGAATTGGAAGATGATGAGGTGATAAAGTTTGAGCATGAATCCGAAAATTATAACATGGGATTAAAACTGACTGACAATCAACCAGAGTCGTTTTTAGAGTTGGAAAAATCGTGTTTGGAAATCCTGAAAGAAGAAGAGAAAGATTTCGAGGATGTAGACTTTATTCCTCCCCTTCTCAGTATTAATGAGTTGGCGATTTTTCCATAACTCTAATGTTATTGTTCTACTTTGAAATAGTATTTTTCTCAGTTGATAAAAGTCGATATCTCATCGAACTGCATGGAAGCTTTGCAGTTTAGACGATTTATTGCATATGAATATATTTTACTCATTTACGTCTGAGTTGGATGGCGTGTTCACTTACATGTGACAGAAGTTCATTTGAGTAAACTGTGATTTCAGTTACAGTGTAACGACAATTTACCCAAAATGTATTTCTGCATACTGTTGGGGATGGAAAACCATAATTATTTACTTAAAAGCCAGGACGTTCTGAAAGAATGTCTGCAAAATAGATACGTTTATGACATTTAGTTGGGTGATACTGCGTCATATAAGGCCCTGCAAATACCATATCGGGTGAGACGTTCGCTTCGTTTTATTAATAATGTCAAAATCGTACAAGTTTTGTTTTGTTTACTTATTTGTTTCTTAGGATTTAACTACACTTTCTTTCAAAAGCCAGGATTGAACAGTTTGACTGGTAGAGGAAGTCGGAGCCAGTGGGCAACACTACCCGAGAGAGCCAGTGAGAAACTCTCAGTAAGAGCCACTGAGCGACGCCCACTAACTGTCAAACTCTTCAGTTTACAACTATACACGGGCAGGGTTAGCATCGTTTGAACCTTAGTGTACCGTCATTGTGTTTACGATTTAGTACACAGCGTTACAGTGCTCCCAAATACGCAATCGGGATGAAGTATCTTTCCAAAGGGCACAATGCAGCTGATGTGAATTCGGATGGAACCGTCGACCTTTGGATCACCAACCCAACGTTCTAACCAATGAGCCACCGTGTCCCCTGTGCACTTGGTTTATATTTAGAAAAGGAAATGCTAGCAAAACTTACATTCTTTACAGACAACCGAGAATTGTGAATTTTATGAGGAACCACTCATAAATTATCATAACGAAGTCAGTGCTGAGAAGGGAAGGGAGAAGACAGAAATAGTACTCAATTAAATACCTCTGTAACGGCGTTGGTGGTGATGACAGTTTTGTCATAAACCCAGTTGTTGCATCTCCTTCTCTTGAGTGAACGATGTTTTATATGGAACCACATCTCGCTTGTGACAGTGCTTGTCAGATTGCCATACTCTTCTTTCAAAGGGTCTCTATCATCATACAGAAAGCAGTTACCATCTTCTCCTTCAGGAATGGTCAGATTTATTAATTCTTTGTGGGCGTTACTGCCTGGGTGGTACGTGTCGTTGTCTAGTCCAGATATGGCACATCTATGTAATAAATGAAGTATTAACATTTCTTCGGCTCCACATGGCCAAGTTATCCGCAACCATGGATGTAAATACTTGGAGGGGGTAGATGAAGGAGATATATTAGAGTTATTGTGCTAATCTACATAA
Organism: Pictodentalium vernedei; assembly: GCA_031216915.1. NCBI lineage: Eukaryota > Metazoa > Mollusca > Scaphopoda > Dentaliida > Dentaliidae > Pictodentalium > Pictodentalium vernedei. The sequence continues at coordinate 793,000,463 of CM062296.1, forward strand.
TCCCCCTATCCCTAAGTCTTGAAGAAGGTTGAAAGCTTTCATTATATGGAATCCAATTAATATATTATTAGTTTTACTCCTTCTTAGTTATCTAACATGGTATACGATGTTAGTTAATTCAATATTTAGCGGAAGTAAAAAGATGACCCAATATGTAACTGAATGATACCTCATGAACCATATTCTGGTTATTGACAGGCTGATATGTTACTGACTACTTGTTCTGCACAGTTAATGAGCAAGTTATTAGAACTGTGATAAATAATAAACGATAGAAATGATGCTTGTTTAACATGAAGCAGTCATCGTCTGCTAACGGTTTGAGAGATGAGTGAACAAAGGAAAGCTCAATTTTACTTTTGAACACGCCGAAATGAGCTGGGTTACAAATCAACCCAAAAGCAACTGGTTTGAGTGAATATGAACCCAATTGGGTTCATATTCACCCAATCCAGATGATTTGGATTGGGTTTTAACCCAATTGATTTTATTTTGGAGTGTATACAGATTTCGAGTAACTGAGTTTTTACACAACTTGTGTGTGGCATATTCAAATCAATGAAATTCTCAGCCACTTGAAGGTTGTAAGACCTGGTAAGATATTTATATGTCGATCTTAATCATCTTTGTAGGATACACCGTTCTATTTGAATGGGTGTCTGGTATTTCCTTTAATCCACATGTCTCTAGGTATGATATATAGCATTTCTTTCAAAGGTCAAAGAGAGTAGCCAAACAGTAAAATACCAACGAAGTTGGGTTTCCATGAACAAAAACTACCACTATTGCTGTGTTGTCGCATGGATATGACTATTTGTTTCAATGATCGACTACCACAGCACCTACTACTATTACCACTGCCTTCATCCAGAACTTATTTGTTCTACCACCTCTACTGTCTTAATCAATTAGCACCGGTGCTCACCCCTTCCCATCTAGAAGCTTATACCACCGAGAGGTAGAGCTAAAGTTACGTTAGACAAGTCACCCTGTTCAGACAACACCTCGTATTGCTCATCTGGGAAATTGGAGGATCACTGGACACAGTAAAGTACTATCAGAGGATAATGTTTTGGACGAAATCATTTATTTGTATCTTGATCTTAATCATTTGTCCTAACTAGAGATGGGCAATATACCGAAAAACCGAACCGATACCGATATCATGGGGATACCGAAAAACCGAACCGAACGAATCTTTGAACACCGAAACCATCGGTATTTTCAGTTTGCCCTACTTTCGCTCATTTAAAAGGCCTTGTTGAGGATTGATAGCAGTTGAAGTGTTCATTTTCGTGAAAGAAATGACTGATTTTCTTTTTCAGCTTTGTTATGCCTTAATGGCCTGGACAGTTGAACTGAATTCTCAATAGACTACGACCTGTACATGCTTTGCTTAGCAGCGATTTCTTGCCAAGTCTTGGCTGCCTTAACAGGCAGCCAAGACTTGGCTAGAAATCACTCACCAGATGGTATTTCTACTGTCATCAGGCCCACCTAAAGATTACATCTTCAAAACACACATTCTAAGATTAGACACCTTAAGTAGGCCTTCAAATGATAAGGCGTGTTTAGAACAAGCCATCAAATTACTGTAGATATGATTTGTATTGGCAAAAGCATGACAACGTTGAGCTCATTAGCAGTGGCATGTGTAGCACTATGATAGAATGATACAAGATCAACTTATTCTGTATTTTTCTGACATGGATTCCCCTTTCGTACTATCTGTGAATCTCAAGTCATAAACCGAATACCGAACCGATACCGCGGTATGCCCACAAAAAATACCGAAACCGATACCGAACTCAAAATTCCAATACCGCCCATCTCTAGTCATAACAACCAGTAACTCAGAATGAGATAAAAAAAAAAACTAGATAACGATAAAGTCGAGCTCGTTTCAATGAGGGGTCGTAACCTATGTTTTTGATTTCAGGATTTTCCATCAAATCGGGTCATTGTTGCATACCATCAGTTATGGCCAGTTATGGCTTGATTGTTTCAGAAAAGCTCTGAAATACACAATGTTCAGCCGAAACTGTTAACAACTGTCCAGCGAATTACAGTAGTGCACGAGTTACTAACAGATTGAAACTGCAATACACAAATTCGACCGATCTTTCTTTGGTGCCATTTTGGAAGCTTTGAAAGATATTTCTAACATTATCTTCTGACTGTATTCTGTTGTCCAGTCGTACGCTTTCTTAACTGTACTTATTCCCTCACTTAAACATGGTAAATGGAACATTGCTTGTTTACCGTCATAAACAAATCTTGTTCTACTTTTAAAACAACGCCTTGTGTAAAAGTGCTCTAAAGTTGGCAACATTGGAATAAACGACTGGCGATTCTTGACTTCAAAGTAGCTTCCTGTCACTCTACGCCTCATCACGTCGCCTTGAAGGAACGATCAATTGATCTTTGTTATTATTTTGAAATGTATGCATTTGGGGTCGAATTGGACTGAATATTGTGCAATAAAATGTCTCTTAGCATATAATAAAAAAGAAAATATACTCTATTTTAGTCAGCACCTGGAATTATCTCATGAGTGTGGACCTAAAAAATAATATTTTCAGGTCCACACGATGAATGTTTTCAGTAGCTTCCTAGCTTGACGTTGCGCTTCGAGGCATGACGTCACTTTGAACGTCGCCTTGAAGGAACTATCGGCAGCTTTTTGTTATTGTCTTGAAATTGCCTGCAGTCGAATTGGGCTGAATATTGCGCATTAAAATGCCACGTAGCATATAATAAAAAGAAAATCTACACTGTTTTAGTGAATATCGGGAATTATCTCATTCGTTTGGACCTGAAAGCATTATTTTCATAAAAAATACTTTCAGGTCCACATTCATGAGATAATTCCCGATATTCACGAAAAACAGCGTATAAATATCCTCTGTTTATCAACGATTGTAAAATAATTTCCTGAATAATAATAATAATAATAATAATTGATTTTCTAGAGCGTAAAACCACGAATAGTGAACGCTTGACAGAAATAAATACACTTTTCTGAAATGAAAAGTCACATCTGTTTGGTTGCCTCTTAGAGAGGTATAGGAGAATGCTTCAGTAAATAGGAAAGTTATAAGATTTGTTTTGAAGACATCGAGAGTTTCTGAAGTTCTGACATCAATTGGCAGGGAATTCCACAGTCTGGGACCCACGATGGAGAACACACGATCATGAGCCTGATTAGATCTGCTAAAAGGCACAACTAGTTGAATTTGTTTTTTAGCTCGGAGACTGGGCGTTGGTTTATATACAGTGAGGAGCTATTGCAGGTAAACTGGAGCCAGTTTGTGGATACATTTGAATACTAAGATCAATATTTTGAAATCAATCCTCTGATTAACTAGAAGCCAATGTAATTGTCTTAAAACAGGTGTTATGTGTTCAGAGCGTTTGGTACCAGTAATTATCCTAGAAGCAGTGTTCTGAACTTTTTGAAGCTTCTGAATCAGGCACTGGGACAGCCCCACTAACACTGAATTACAATAGTCTAGTTGTGAGGTGATGAAGGAGTGCACAAGTTTTTCAAGTGCTGACTGGTTAAGATAAGGTCGCAGTCTTCCAACATTACGAAGCTGCCAGTAGCATTTTTGACATATTTTATTGATATGGATGTCTAGTTTTAAATTTGAATCCATAATCAGTCCAATATTCCTGGCCGATTCACTTTTCATAGTGATGTTGTTTCCAACAAGAATTGATGTAACAGAGGGTGTAGGCATGCGAACCCCGGATATCACTAAGAATTCAGTTTTAGAGTCATTCATTTTCAGTTTAAAGTCTATCATCCATTCCCGCACAAGATTTATGCAAGTTTCCATGTTATTCACGGCGGTGAAGGAGTCACTTGGAACAGATGGGTTGAATGTGATGTACAGTTGGGTGTCGTCAGCATACAGATGATATGATATGCCATGCTTTTTAAGAAGGCGACTGAGAGAAGAACTGTACAGAGTAAACAAGAGTGGTCCAAGAACTGAGCCCCGAGGAACACCACACTTTAACGTCCTGCTTTCTGAACCGATCTTATTGACTGCGACCTTCTAGATATGATGTTAACTGCGACCTTCTAGATATGATGCAAACCACGATAAGACAGTTCTACAAATGACATGCTGTGTCCGTGTCTGCAGAAGAATACTATGGTCGACAGTGTCGAATGCTGCTGACGAACCCAAGAGAACAAGCAGTACAGCCTTGCCCTCAGACACTGATTTAACTATGTCATTGTTGACTCGTAGTAAGGCTGTTTCTGTACTGTGGTTGGCTTTATATGCAGACTGGAAGGGCTCTAAGATCATTATTAATTGCTCACTTTTTATTCACTCTATATAAAGTGGCAGCAAATAATTTACAAAGGAAGATTATAAAAAAGATTGAGCAAGATAAAAAGAGACCAAGTAATACAGAAATGTTTTGTTAAGAATCAGATTAAATGGATAATTTGTTAATTCTGTTGATCCAAAACACTGAGCCACGATTATGCCTGTTTCCTGTCGTTGAAACCGGAAGTCCTGTCACAGTGTTCCTCAGGGCTCAGTTCTTGGACCACTGGATTTGATGAAAAATTAAGTTAAATGTAACTCAAGAAGTCATTGGTGAAAAATTCCACTCCATTTACAGGGTGAAAATATGATGATATGTGCCCAAATTATACTTATTTCAGTGACAAGAGAATCCCTGTGCTGGGCAGGAATATCCACCAGCAGCATGTAAAGGGTTAATGATGTTAATGCTCTCCAGTTACTAGTATAGAATTGTAGATTTGGGCGCGCTGTTTTGGTACAGGCATTGAGTTAAGCTAATGCTGCAGCTTCATAAGGAAAAAGTGCACTCACTCGTTATTACTTCAAAATCATGTATAATACAATCAAAGCACTTCCAGTTTGACATGCATGAGTTCGGTCTCGCCTGTATCGTCAGACAGCGATTTTATAGAAACATCGTCGTTCTTTGGATATACCGCCATTGAGGGTTTCAGGGAGACAGGGCCGCATACAACTTTATCGCACCATTTCGCCGAATACTTGAGATTTAGAAACGCCAGTGCACTGAAAGAGCATGCGACGAGGTACGAATTTTTTTTTAAAAAATATCACCATCTACTTCGGGTGTCAGGTGCGCCTTAATTCTGTGAGGTCTACTGTAAAGAATGTGGCAGGGGCGGAAATCGCGAACAGAATTGCATCGCACACCGAAAAATTAAAGGGTGCGTGTATGGAGGTCGCAATTTGGGGGAGACATATTCAACTTCTATTTAGTATATTTACCTATGATCCGGAGTGAATATAAGAAAGACCACCGCTAGATTTTGTATGCTGGTACATATAGTCAATGCCGTGCCAATCAATATTAGTCGCTTCTGGAAACGACCGAACCCAAGGAAGTTTATAACTTCTTCAACTTTCATCGTGTAATGTTATTATATTTAGCAGGAACGTATGGTGTCTGCTCCACATCCCCAAGGCAACCACCAGTCACTTGTGTGGAAGGCTTATCACAGACCAAATTTTCGGCGTCAGTGCAAACTGAAAGAGGAAATGATTGTCACTTATATACTGAGTCAAAAACGAAAATATAATAGAAATAACTGTGAAAAAATAGCATAAAGGATGAAATAGAATAGTTCTAATGTGGCATGTTTGTGGACAAGAAGTCGTGCAAAGAGTTTAATGTCATGTTGTTGTTGTCCAGCCAACCGTTTACAATTTTGCTACGGATTTCAAAATAACATGTGCTACCCGAGAATGTCAAATTGAATGATTGACCGACGGTTTTCTTTGTGTTATGTTGTGCTCGGGAGCCTGGGTTATTGAGAAAATACGCTAGTTTTTGTCTTCCGACATTTTAAAAAATGCCAAGGTTAACAGAAAATCAGAGGTGCGTGCCATTGGTATCCATGAGGCTGGGATACCCCCAGATGAGCTCGTTGCTGAGTTCGGAGTCACTGTGGCCACTATTTACAGTCTCATTGGAAGGTATAGAACCACTGGACCTTTTGCCGACCGACCGCTTTGAGGTCGACCAAGAGTTATGACCCCTGCACAAGACCGACACATCAGGACGTCTCACTTGCGGGATCGCTTCCTTCCGGCGATTGGCTCTGCAGCAATTACTCCTAGTAGAACTAACAATAGAATCTGTGCACAAACTGTCCGCAACAGACTCACTGCACACGACATTCGAAGTAGGCGTCCATACCACGGACCAGTCCTTACCCAACGTCATCGTACCGTCAGAATGGAATGGATACGTCAGCGTGTTCGCTGGACTCAGCAGCGTTGGGGCACAGTTCTTTTTAGTGATTAATCGCGATTTCGTCTACGGCGCGCTGATGGTAGGGCAAGAGTGTATCGCCGACGAGGAGAACGGTTTTCTGATGCTTGCTTGCGTGCGGGAATGCGACCGTTTCGGTGGGGGTAGTGTAATTATTTGGGCAAGAATTGGCTTGCACCATCGACCGCAGTTGATCTTTATTGATGGTAATCTGAATGGACACCGATATACGGACGAAATTCTTAACGCTGTTATTGTCCCGCTGTTCAACGCTAACGTCGGATTGCAGTTACTTTTCCCGTTTTCTTTATATCTTTTAATATCATCTCGGGTATCAAGCCTCCAGTCTAAAATTTTGGGTTTTATATTCTCCAAGAAAAAGAACATGCAAAAATGTGGTACTGACTTGGGATAATCTGAAGGCTTTATCGACTGACAATTCAGGTCAACGTCAACAAAAAAAATAAATTACGTCCGATTTTCATGAAAATTTAGTATGTTGTAGGACTCACAAAATGAGGAGACAAGTGTTTTTTAGTTTTACGTTTTATAGCCTTTTCTGACCCTATTACATCACTCACACTTAGTGGGCAATTTGCACATTCTCATTAAAAATGCAGATTTTCTAAATTGCTGCACCATATAAATAATATACAGAGCAGCGAAATTTCACACATTTTCACTTTCGTGATGGCTTAAATTATTAAATTCAATTAATTTCAACCATTGCCCAAAATCACGTCACTTTTACGTCTTTTTCATGAGTGTTTAGGATCGACTACCTTATTGAACGCCCCTTCTCGAAGTTTACTGCCCAATAAAAACCATATATAAAAAGAGACATATTTTGGAAATCGAGCGGTTACCATTACACTTACACTGTGTGTACTATACCACCAGAATATGCGTACCTCATATTCGTAGTTGAGATATCAGAACTGTCAGTACGGATAGTATTACAGCGCACCAGTGGGGTTAAATTTGGAGGCTAAAATGGCTTATGGTGAAAACACACCGAACGCGAGCGGCCGATTTTCTTAAGGCCGTTGCACACTGGATATGTTGCAAGCGTTGGGGGCGATGCTATAAATATAAAATCAGTGATGACTCTTTCCTGTTAGTAGTTAACCCTCTGAGCTATAATGGTATCTTCAATGCCCGTTCAATGGCGGCAATTAGAAGAGTCCATATTCTATATTTGGGGTAGACCAATCAATATTTTCAATGTGCAGCCTCGGGGCTGCGCGTTGAAAATATTGATTAGTCTACTCCACATATTTACTCTACAGCCATCCTATTTAATGACGTTATGGCGTATCATGTTGCTGGCCGGAAAAACGGCCGCTAGGATTCAAAGGGATAAGAAAAAATGCGAGGTGAGCAACTCTATCAGACTGTTGGATAAAAATAAAAATTGAACACACTTCTTCCAGCGTGTAGTCTTTTATAAAATCATTGATTATAATTTTGACACAGCAAATCGTTTCGTCAAAATTAAAACCCTGGACTTGTACACTGGGCACAGTGCATTTGATGACCGTCTTTGCTTTCTATGTAACAAAGCACGCCAAATTGACACATTTAAAAGAGAAGGTACATTCCCTTCGAGTGCACATTCCCTTCGGACGCACATATCTAACAAACTATAATTTTTCAACGTGAGGAATGAACCTACCCAGTTTATCTGCAAAGATAAAAATGACGTATGACGTCAATGAATGAGAGAAAGAAAGAATGTATATTATTGTGATGAGTTGACGGTAACATGGTCTGAGGTTTGCGGCTCGGAGCTTATGTTCAAACCGAGACGCCAACGTTTGAAAAAGCGTCTCGGTTGAACATAAGCTCCGAGCCGCAAACCTCAGACCATGTTACCGTCAACTCATCACAATAACGTATGCGTTTCAAAAAGACACTCTTGGTAGCCCAAAACCTACATTGTGAAACATGAGAGGCTTATTTACTAAACTTGTAATCGTTAAAAGTTGCCTTCTGCAAGGTTTGTAATTTAAACAACATTTTATCCGGAGCTCCGTCTGCTGCACATGTGAAAAATCCAGAAAAATGAAGCGGCTTGCTAGTCACTCCGTTGATGAAGCAATTACGAAACGGGCGACGTCATTTCAAATATTTCGAGTGGTGACGTCAGACGGTAACATTTGCTACTGGAGCCGAAAAATAAAATACACCACCCTAGCTCGCATCCAATCTGAGGGCGAGGATTTCATTCTTATTGGAACATTGTATTTTCAATTAGTTTGGAACTGGCTCAATGGAAACAATCTCTATTATTTTTGTGTTTTTTATATGCCCGTTTGATATATGCCCGTTTGAAAAATAATCGTATTTGGTTATCGGACCGTCCGTCCTTCCGTCCTTCCGTGCGTCCATCCGTCCGTTAACATTTTGGTTTCCGACTGATGACTTGAGAAGTGTTGGATGAAATGTTTTATATTTTGTATGTGAGGTACCCATATTATAATACAGGCTACGTTAAACTGGGGGCGTTGTATTGGAATTGTTTTGGAGATATGGCCCTTTTCGATTTGGAAATTGAGCAGAATTATGCTCTTTCTGTTCATAGCAAACTCGAACTCTCAAACAGGCATATTATGCATCGCCTCGGAGTTGCTTTTGATAGCCTGTGCTGAACAAAATGAACTGTAATTTTAATGCACTTCATCACATGATTTCAACACAGGTCTGGAACAGATGAAGAGTTCTCTAAGCGAGAGTGCCTCCTGGCAGGCGAGGAGGGCAGTGCGAGGCTCAGAGCCAGTTAGGGGGAGAGGCAGGTCAACACGAGACAGCGGCTGAGCAGGCAACCGGTTTGCAGGGTCCGTCAAATTCGCATAGCTAGGTATAGTTTGAAGCAAGATTGAGAGGCTGTGGGGGATGCAGCAATGCAGTGACTAAGAGGTATATGTACTTTCTAAAGAATAACTACAGAACGTAGAAAACTCATCAGTTTATCAGATTAACATCTGGAATACAAACAGGACACCTTGTCAGGCAGTTCATTGGCGGCTAATTGGAAAGCACGCCTGAAATTAAATCGATGAGTTATGCTGGACTGCTTGTAATGAGCTCATGTTTACACATTTTGTTACTTGTGATACAACACATATATCCTGAAATCTCCATTGACGCCGAATATTTACAGATTATTACTTGGTTAGTTTCATATCGGTTGAGATACCAAACCGAGGTATATAGAATAAACGTATATTGTTATAGAATAAACGTATAGTGTTTTCAAGTTAAAAAATTATTTTACGAGTCGGATTAAGATTGAACCCAACGAGCCTCTGGCGAGTCGGTTTCATTCTTAATTGTACGAGTAGAATAAATTTTATACCTGAAAACACTATACATTTATTTTGTTTATCCCATAAATCTTCTACAGGGCAGTCGCAGCAAAATCGTGCTATAATTCGCTACAAAACCCAGCGAGAAGTGAGGAGCACATTGGTCCAATTCGCTCGACCAGCAAAATTGGCAAAAATAAACAAGGCGCAGTAATACATTTCTTTCTAAAATAATTCCCCAACAAACTTGAGCTAAGCTTGCAAAAATACTTTATCATATGAGCAGTTGGTGTGTTTTCTACTGGCATTGTGTAATACTTTCAAAAAGATTTAAAGAAATCAACAATCAAACTATTAATTATGCTAGACAAATGTGGTAGAGGCTAGAGGTCAACAAGTCCGTCGCTACTATGGGAATAAATTCTTTCAGTGTTAAACCTACGGGGAAAATTTATCACCCTACTTGGTGAATAAAGCAAAAATTTATCCAAGGCCTTTATTGTTCAAATAAACGGCCATTTATGGGATAAATCTTCATATCAGCCGGAGACCGAAGGTCTTAGACTGGTGTTTAGTTATCGAGGGCTGATATCTTGGCCGATATGGAACTGATCACGTAATAAACCCTTTCTTTATTGAATCAAAACAAATAAATACAAAATTTTCTATGATCTGTCACAGTTTTCTGACAGTGTTATTGTCTCTCATTCGTTATTTATTTATTTAGTGGTGTTTAAGGTCACATACTTATGCACAATGGCTAACCGTGACCGTGGCAGTTTCGCGGGTAGAGGAAGCAGGAGTACCCGGAGGCAACCACCGAGCATCGACGAGCAACTGTCAGCTCCTCAACATTCTAACTCTTTTCAAGCTCCACTCAAGCAGGGTTACCGCGGTTGGAGACATGTGCACCATCGACGTGCAGTGTTTTATTACGAATTATTGGAGAGTGCCTTAGTACACGGCGTCATCGTGCCCCCATGTAGGCAACCGGAATAAAGTGCCTTGCCCAAGGACATAACGCGGGTCTTCCCGTACGGAGGTCGAACTCGGGACCTCAAGCATAGAAGTCCAACAGTCTACCACTGAGCCACCGCGCTCTCCTCCCATTCGTTATGTCCGAAGTTTCCTTCTATCCTAGTCCAACCATCCGAAACGCCTCGGCTTCTCTCACTTCGCCGAATCTCCATTCACGAATCTGAATCTTAGTTGGCTTCGTATTGTGTGTACATCTCTCCTCTTTCCTCTCGTCATTCACCGAATTGTCATCATTAGCCATTTGATATTTTTGTACATGCTATTACGTACGAGATCTTTTGTTTAATTTAACCCTTCGATACTTTTCTAAGTGGTATTACATAAGAAATCAAACAGCACGTTGATACTTTGTGGTCATTTGTTCTGTTATTATATTTTGATTTTGGTTATTTGTTTTGTTATTATTTTTCAATTTTTTAAAGTTTTAACCCTCTACCTAACATGAAAAGCAGACGACACTTGCAAAAAAAATTCTTGAATAACTAATTTTTTTCATTTTTTGTCTCAAAAACATAGGTTATGACCCCTCGTTGGAACGAGCTCGACGAGCTCGTTCCAACGAAAGGTCATAACCTATGTTTTTGAGACAAAAAATGAAAATATTTTGAAAATTAATTGGCGATTTTTGAGAATAGCGCTGGCCGGTTTTGGCCGTTACGTTGGGTAAAGGGTTAACCTGAAATTATTATTTTCTGCCTAATAGTGCTCAGTGATAACCGATGAGCCAAATGTTATCGCAGCTTAAAATACTAACATAATCCTGCTGTCAAGATTTCTTAACTGGTTGAGTGCCAGAAGCCACTATCAGGGCTTTCAAAAAATGAGGATACCAGTGCAAAAGCCCACTCTTTCCTTGCTTATATTGCATATTCAGTCAAACACAAATAATATTTTGTTTATATAAATTTATTTTATTGCAAATTATTGGAGAGTGCCTGTGGGCACTCTCCAATAATTTAAAATAAAACAAGTTTTGAATGACAAATTCAGACCACCAAAAATAATCTAGCCATCAACCAGATAATCCCTAATGTGAAAAATATCTTGTTATTTGTACTTTCCGGCGATTGACGTCGCATTTTGAAAAACGTTGAAGATACTGAATTCTCAGTGACGTTTGAACGTCAGGATAATTAAAGTCTCAAAGGTTTAATTCGTCACCATACAAAAACTAATCCTTTTTGCCTGGTAACGCCAATTTTACTACTGTTTGCTGACTGTCTGACAACCAACAGTGAACGATTTCGCTGCAAACAAAATGTTGCGCCTAGGTAAAACGTCAAGGTGACAGCCCTAACTTGGTTCATTTCGGCCGAGATTTGTGTCATATCAGCCGAGTTTGAAGTCATATCTGCCGAGTTTCATAATGGGCAATTCTGGGAAAGAAAATAGCATCTAATAAATAATCGTTCTTATTTTATATTCTGTTGCATTGATCAGAAATTTTTCATTTGTTTTACCTTTTTCAGCCAGTAGTAAGGAAGGCCCCTCCTGTTCGAAAGGGATGAAGAGTAGCTTACAACGGGGTTATGTAGCACATTTAAGAGAAAGGGGCGAACAGAACCACGACATTCACCTGCAAGTGTTGGAGTTGGAGCGTGAGAAGCTCGAGCTGCAGAAAACGGAGACCACAGTGTAACTGGCACGGGAAGAGAAGATGCTTGATCTGACGTCCATGCTGATTGAGAAGAAATAATTTACTATATAATTTACCACATGTAACATCAATTTATTAAATACTGATTGTAACAACTAGTACGTTCTGGTATTTTCATATCATTCTTGTCGTATAATGACCTTTGTAAGTCGAAATGTTAAGGCGTATTCCGTGGCACCAAGGTGGGTATCGAGATGAGAGATCAAGACCGAAAAAGTCATCGGTCTGTGAGTAATACAAACACGTGTGGCAATTTGATAAGAATCCTAAAACCAAATAATACTTTCCAATAGACTGAAACAATTTGAGATTCTTTCCAAAGTCGAAGAATGCAAACAGGGCCAAACCCTTCTGGAAGCCTATTCGACAGAAACTCTCAAAGAGGATATTTGCCGATTCAAATTCTGTTGCTCTTCTGTAAGAAATGCACCTTTATTTATATGAACCGATAAAGAAAGATCGTATGGGATATGCTGGGTCTCCATATAGGCAGAACTGATCACGATCTCTACCCATTTTCTGTTCCATTTTTGCAGGAGCTGCTTTTCCTCAACAACTATCATGTCTCCGCCGTTCCACTGATTCATACATGTCACAAGTTTTACCATCAGGACACACGGTGGACTGGAATTTCAGAGAATGTATTATTTTGTCTCCGTTGAAACAAGCCCGTTGGAACTTTTCAGTCGACATTTGGGTTCAATTATTCCATCAACAAACAGTTCTTTAAAGAAACCCCGTTACTGGAAATAGCACGGGCGAAATTCTGGAACTCTTCATTTCCCATTCAGACCTGCTTTATTCCGACCAGAAGATGGATGTAATTGCCATAAAGAACATTAATGGTCTCCGCCACTATAAATGAGAGGGAAGACTGGGGCCTGTTGGAGAATCTTCCTGTCTCTCCCAATCTGCTCGGGCGCGAGTAGTATGGAATGTGGTTTTGAGGGAACATTGGCCGGACCCCGGTGCCGGACCCCGGAAGTGACGGCATGTCACGTGACTGGGTGGCGCCATGTTGTGTTGTCATGGTAACCCGCGTGAGCGGCCATGTTGTGACGTCATCTCCATAGTGATAGGTGGTGTGAGTGCGCATGCGCAGCGCGTGTTGTTAGGGTGATACGTGTTTCCATCGTCCATTTTGTATACTGGAGGCCGCCATCTTGGTGTCTATGGTAGCACGTGGTTGCTATGTTACTTAAGGCCTACATCAGGACGGGGTATGTTTTGAGGGTATGTTCGATTGAATCGGAGTAAATCTAATTACCACAAACAACCCGACAATCTCTCCAAATCACTAAAATCCACCCAACTTTTTACTATTTCGAATTCTTTCAGAATTCTCTGCTTTTATCTATATATGTAATGGTTTACGTCTACCTAGGCATGTTCCTTTGTTCTGGAGTATACTCCAGTAGGGTAGAAGGGCCTATTAGTTGGAACAGTTTACCTTATTATTACTATAATTAGCTATTCTGGTCTATCTTGTTAGTTCTGACCCTATTCCAAGTACTCTTGTTGTTTCATTTATCGAGATTATAACTAACTAATCAGATTGCTTGATTTCCCATAACCTGTATGCAGAGTTATCTCCCCTTATTACAACGAAGTTGTATCCGACTCTCATCACATCTATATCCAATGGCAATATCCCCGGGCACCCCAATTCCGGCACCCCTTTTTTGAAAAATATATGACCTTCGGCAACCCTTTTTGTCATATGTGCTTATGTGAAAAAGCACAATGTGACACAATGTGCCCTAGCACAAAGGCACATGCTTTATGTGCCGATATGTGCTTATGTGAAAAGGCACAATGTGACACAATGTGCCCTATCACATAGGCACATACGGGTATTTGAGGATACCTATGGCCTGGTATTGTATTATTTAAGGTTACTTATCTAGTATACCTTCTGGAGAATCCCTTTTTTGTCATATGCGCTCATGTGAAAAAGCACAATGTGACACAATATGCCCTATCACATAGGCACATGCTTTATGTGCCGATATGTGCTTATGTGAAAAGGCACAATGTGACACAATATGCCATATCACATAGGCAGATACGGGTATTTGAGGATACCTATGGCCTGGTATTGTATTATTTGATGATACCTATCGAGGATACCCACTGGAGAATCCCTTTTTGTCATATGTGCTTATGTGAAAAGGCACAATGTGACACAATATGCCCTATCACATAGACACATACGGGTATCTGAGGATACCTATGACCTGGTATTGTATTATTTGAGGATACCTATTGAGGATACCTATCGAGGATACCTTTTGGATAATCCCTTTTTTGTCGCATTAAGCTATGTAAAAGCCCTCAATGGGTCTAATGTCGTCATACCAACCTCTTCCATCTTGTCACCAAAGCTCCAAGGCCATTACAGGTCTATGGCCTATCTGTCCTATCATTAGCTTCTACAACAGTCTTGTTCCATTACGACCTTGTACCAGTACTATTGGCTTCTGTTATTCTGTCCCATGTCGCATCCATTACTTCCTAGCCATACCTATCTCAGTCTCGACTATAACATTGATCAACGTTGAATCAGATTTCCCCTGTATACATATAAGGCATTCCGTAATTGAGATTCCTAGCCGAGTCCGTAAACTTTGGATTCCGTGATTTGACATCAACACTCGAGGGTATGGAAAAGGATTGATAACACCCAATTCAACAATGACTACAAGACTCTTAACAGAGACAACCACCCACTACAAAACAACAAAGGTACAGATCCAACAGAACCAAGATCGAAGTAAACATAACAAAGTGAAAGAATGTCAGACTAGTCGGATTGATTGAACTAGTTGGACAGACTGAACATATCTGATCAAATACAATCAAGATCAAAGTCAACATAACAAAGTTCTGAACTCTAACCCTAATAAATGTATAAAAAATGAACCCCTTTGAACTATTTGAATGAACTTTATATAATTAAAACCCCTTTGAACTGTTTGAATGAACTATAACCCAAATGAATATATATATAGTTAACCCCTTTGAACTTAATGAACTATATTTAATATAAATAAATATTAACACCCTTGAACTGAACAACGTTTAACTGAATGAATTTTTGAACTATAACCACGATGAAGGTATTATCACCCAACTGAACTGAATTCTTCCAATAGGAACGGGGAATACCCTCGTGTGTTGATGTCAAATCACGGAATCCAAAATTTACGGACTCGGCTAGGAAACTCAATTACGGAATGCCTTATATGTATACAGGGGAAATCTGATACAACCTTTAACAATGTTATAGTCGAGACTGAGATAGGTATAGCTAGGAAGTAATGGATGAGATATGGGGCAGAATAACAGAAGCCAATAGTACTGGTACAAGGCCACAATGGAACAAGACTGTTGTAGAAGCTAATGATAGGACAGATAGGCCATAGACCTGTAACGGCCTTGGAACTTTGGCGACAAGATGGAAGCGGTCGGTAAGACTACATTAGACCCATTGAGGGCTTTTACATAGCCTAATGCGACAAAAAGGGATTATCCAAAAGGTATCCTCGATAGGTATCCTCAATAGGTATCCTCAAATAATACAATACCAGGCCATAGGTATCCTCAAATACCCGTATGTGTCTATGTGATAGGGCATATTGTGTCACATTGTGCGTTTTCACATAAGCACATATGACAAAAAGGGATTCTCCAGTAGGTATCCTCGATAGGTATCATCAAATAATACAATACCAAGCCATAGGTATCCTCAAATACCCGTATCTGCCTATGTGATAGGGAATATTGTGTCACATTGTGCCTTTTCACATAATCACATATCGGCACATAAAGCATGTGCCTATGTGATAGGGCATATTGTGTCACATTGTGCTTTTT
Source organism: Pictodentalium vernedei (assembly GCA_031216915.1). NCBI lineage: Eukaryota > Metazoa > Mollusca > Scaphopoda > Dentaliida > Dentaliidae > Pictodentalium > Pictodentalium vernedei. Next base: position 793,016,639 of record CM062296.1, read on the forward strand.
CACATGAGCACAAATGACAAAAAAGGGATTCTCCAGAAGGTATCCTAGATAGGTATCCTCAAATAATACAATACCAGGCCATAGGTATCCTCAAATACCTTTGTGCTAGGGCACATTGTGTCACATTGTGCTTTTTCACATAAGCACATATGACAAAAAAGGGGTGCCGAAGGTCATATATTTTTCAAAAAAAGGGGTGCCGAAATTAGGGTGCCCGGGGATATTGCCATTGGATATAGGTGTGATGAGAGTCGGATACAACTTCGTTGTAATAAGGGGAGAAAACTCTGCATACAGGTTATGGAAAATCAAGCAATCTGATTGGTTAGTTAGAATCTAGATAAATGAAACAATAAGAGTACTTGGAATAGGGTCAGAACTAACAAGAATAGACCAGAATAGCTAATTATAGTAATAATAAGGCAAACTGTTTCAACTAATAGGCTCTTCTACCCTACCGGAGTATACTCCAGAACAAAGGAACATGCCTAGGTAGACGTAAACTATTACATATATAGATAGAAGCAGAGAATTCTGAAAGAATTCGAAATAGTAAAAAGTTGGGTGGATTTTGGTGCTTTGGAGAGATTGTCGGGTTGTTTGTGGTAATTAGATTTACTCCGATTCAATCGAACATACCCTCAGAACATACCCCTATCCTGATGTAGGCCTTAGATAACATAGCAACCACGTGCTACCATAGCAACCATGATGGCGGCCTCCAGTATACAAAATGGACGACGAAAACACGTATCACCCTAACAACACGCGCTGCGCATGCGCACTCACACCACGTATCACTGTGGAGATAACGTCACAACATGGCCGCTCACGCGGGTTACCATGACAACACAACATAGCGCCAACAAATCACGTGACATGACGTCACTTCCGGGGTCCGGCACCGGGTTCCGGCTAATGTTCCCTCAAAACCACATTACATACTACTGGCGCGATAAACGCCCCAATAACACACATAACATCTATTTGCCAGATACCTCACATGCATTTTGAAGGATGACGATGTCTGGGGTTCCCAATTTTGCACGAGGAACTCCAATATCTTCCTTAGAAAATCAAAAAACTATGTCTACATTGAATGTCAGATAATTCATCCAATAGATAAGTCGGTTTTGAAGAGTTAAAACCCGACTCCTCAGTATCGGCAGCGAGATCCAAAACATAATTATCGGGTCTGTTTATAGGTAAAACTCCACGCGTAACCCATATTGTGTCAGAAAAATCAACAAGTTGATGGGCTCGGGATGTGCAAGGTTTTCTCGCTTCTGTATGCTCCACTGCGGATTTGAACAAGAGACACGGCCCTTTTCCCAGGACCGGATTAAAACCAATTGCTGGCATAATCTCGGCGTAAAAGCTCGAGGAAAAACTTTGTGGTGCCCCTTTCCTTGGTGCTCTGAGCACATGTTTCTTTTGTATAATGGTTAATGCGGACTGACCTTGCCATTTGCCATAGAACGTGTGACTGCATTGGCCTTCTATACCACCCATATTGGCACGAGATATTGACAGAGTGAAAATTCCTATTCGTTGTTTTTTGCGAAAGGAGCTTCGTGCCTCAGACTGATACAACTACGATAATTTGCTAACTGTTGTCGTAAGCCTTGCGAAGGTGTCTATTACTGTCAGTGTTTAGCCAACCACAAACTCTCCTGTGTCGCTGTTTTGACGTCAACGTCGCAAAAATAAAGGTTCGTCCAATTTCTATGATCTTTTAGTGTGTTATACAGCTCGAAAGATAAAGAGATGTCCGTCCAATATCGTGATTATATCATTAATCTCTACGGGATGGTGGGAAGATAAATTTTCTATCCAAAGCACCATTGCGTACTACAAGTGGCGGTGCATCACATAATTCTGGCTTGAAAAATGGTTATATGAAAGGCCCGGCTTTCTTAATTCAAGGTCAAATTAACAACTATCAGTTATTTTTGGAGTGAACAGACCACTACAAAAAATCCGATAGAACTCTGGACTTCAGCCTTTACGCCCCTCCACTTAAAATACATACCCTTACCATAATATAACAGACTTCAGTACACTTGCATGTTAATGTTGGAATACTGAGTAACGTCCGTGCTTCTGTGAACCAGTATCCTTGATCCATTCTAACCTGATTAGCAATTATAACAAAAATTTCAGATTAACTAAATATTTTTATTTTGGCTTGAAAATATAGCAAATGTTCCCTCACTGGAACACGTTCGTTAAGTGCTTTCCAATGAGAGACAATAGACTATGTTTTTGCACGAGAAATTTGAAAAAATAAAATGTCCGTGAATAGCGTTAGAGGTTCTGCTTGTTACATTCAGAGGCGACAGGGGGTGAGGGTGTCACCCCCATTCCTGGCAAAAATTTCCTATAGTTGGAAATTCAGAAGGCAAGTCACGAGTTGTTGGAGACTCCATCTACTGGATTTTAGAGCTTCTTTGGTGATCCTGATGCCCCCCTTTACTTCTGAAAATTCCAACTCGCTTTCAAATCGGCAAACATTCCAACTGTTACTATTTACAGCTACAATGTACGCAATATCGAGCTTCGTAAGTATCTATGATGTCAGTCGATACGAGATTTCTATAGTACGTTTACTTATGGTAATAAAAAAAAATCCTCGAAATGCACTTCAAGAAAATCGCATCATGTAAAATCGTTATCCTGAGTTAATTCAATCATTCACAGTTACAAAATGATGAAACTTCGAAAATTGATCATTCCTGCACAAGATTTCATTCAATGTTAGGACAGTGTGAATTGCTCGAAGTTCTCAGCTTGAGCATTTGTTCAGCACATATTCAATTCCCAGAATAATACCAAATAATATATTATAACCTGATAATTCTATCATAAATGTGTTGGAATTTCAGTTACTAGAATCAATTTTATGCCTCCCTTTCATGGCTTCAAATTTTTTCTCGGTAGTGAATTTCCAACTAGGGGTGGGGAGTTTCCCCTTCCGGCCCCCCGCCTAGTTGGAAATTCACTACCCTACCCCCCCCCCCCCTACACACACACACAATCGGAAACATCTAGTCACGTCCCTGGTTACATTAGGTGAATGCTGTGCTGTACGTCGACCTACTCAATCCGATGGTCCATGAACTGAACGGTTGGTCTGCTTCTTGTGCTCTTACCTGCCAATAGGAGTTGTAATTAACGCCGCGTAGTAAACTCATCCATCCTCTTCGTCTTGCGGTTTAGTAGAGATCCACTTACACTGTCCTGGATATTCACAATTCAGAAAATAGAAGGTTGATTTATAATTTATAAATTTACCCTTTAAAATAAACAAATCATGTGTCATTCTCAGTGGATGCCTCTCTCTGTGACCAATACGTGCACACTTCAAATCACTCAACGAAGTTTTGGTGTCTGGTGACAGTTTTGTTTAAATCATATGCACACACTCGTTGCTGGGTAATTTATATTCACTGTCATGCAGAATATCTATCTTCAGTTAATTTAATCTATGCTACTCAAAGTTTGCTAAGCACCAAGTATATCCAATTACCTGTTTAACGTTTTAGTTGAAATATTGTAATGAAAAGTGTATATATTTTTTATGTAATTATATCTTTAAAGATTTAAGTACAGAAATTAATATATTTTTTTTTTGACATTATTTTTTAGCTTTTGAATACGAAAACCATGGAAAATGGATATTATTGGTAAAGGAGGAAATTGCCAAAAAGTTGACGGGGCGAACTGGTATGGGTTCAGTATCGAGTAGGAAACCCATTACTGTGTGTGTTAATGACAGCTTGACAACGCCTTCTCATGCTCCCAGTCAGGTTCCTGATGGTCCTTTGTGGGATGTTGTTCCATTCTTGGACCAGCATGGCACCAAGCTCCTGGACACTTCTTGGCTGGACTGGACGGGCTAAAATTGCAAGCTGCAACTCATTCCAGACATGTTCGATTGGATTAAGGTCAGGGATCTTGCTGGCCAGTCCATATGCTCAATCCCCTCCATCTGTCAGTACTCCCCGACAGCATGGGCAACATGAGGACTGGCATTATCGTACATCAGAATGAATGTATCACCCACTGCACCCGCGTACAATATGACGTGGATCTCATCAATATACCGCTGTGTAGTCAACGTACCACGTTCAAGGGCACAGAGCTCTGCGCGTCCATCCCTGCTGATGCCGCCACTGACCATGATTGACCTTCCACCATAGCGGTCATGCGGCAATGTTGGCTGCATGGAACCGCTCTCCTGGTCTTCTCCATACCCTACAACACCTATCTGTGTGGTCTAGGCAGTATCTTGACTCATCTGTAAAAAGGACAGGTCGCCAATCTTCTCTGTTCTATCCAACGTGGTCCATAGCCCATTCATATCGTGCCTGGCGATGGTTGTGGAACAGCGGAATGCGAATACATGGTCTTCGCGATCGGAGACCACCTTCGTGCAACCTTGCCCGGATAGTCTGCGTCGACACATTTACCCCGGATGCATTCTGAAGGTCACTGCGAAGCTGGGCTGCTGTGGCAAAGCGGTTCCTACGGACCTGAATTATCAAAAACCGGTCTTCAGCAGCAGATGTTGCCCTGTCTCTGCCACCACCATGCCGTCTTACTGGTGTGTCATACTGCTGAAACCTTGCCCAGGCTCTGGCGACCACCGTATGGTGCACACCAAGGGCTTCACCAATCTGACGATGGGTAGCCCCTTGCTCCACCATCCCTACAGCCCGCCACATGTCTGCTTCAGACAAATGTCTTCTTACATTTCATTTGCATTTGCCGTATTCAATCATTAATTCACAAGGGTTTGTGTTGAAATGAAGACTGAATACCCTACACGTGTCATGTACATGTAGACAGTATACGAATACATCATGAAAATCAAGGGGTACATGCTTTCCATGACTGTCGCGAAAAGTCTGCCTCTCAAGAGAGCTAATGTAAACACTGGGGACCATCTCAATACATTCCTCAATCATATCCACCAAAAATATCGCAAATATGTCACAAGCAAATTCCACAATGATGTTTCAAATATTTGGTACTTAGCAAACTTTGAGTAGTATATTACATTCGTCCTCCAAAAAACAGTCTTATGCGCACACATATCTACTAGCCTTTTCGTTGTGATGACGGCGTGTGCTGTGGCCTTTAATTTCCTCAAGTTGCGGTAGCATTATTCTACTCCGTGCTCACTTGCTTTCACTTAGAGGTCCACTGCGGGGCCACTTTAAAATTGATGTGCAAATTTGTGCTAACTTTATGTCTGCCATTTGCACAAGAAAAGTAGAGTAGAGAGAACTCGGCCGTGTTACCTTGACACGTGTGCCCTCCTCACACCCCCAAAAAGGTGTTCGGATAGAAGCGGATCCGGTAACCGCAAGCAGAAAGACACTGGATTTTGAGAACCAATCACCTTTATTCCTGATGTCCAGCAACAAATTTTGGTAATGAAAAATGTGATCTACTTTTCTGCATAGCAAGTGGATGTATCCTGTGAACTTGGTCTCCAAAAGAAGGTCTAACCAAGTATATCCCTTTCTAAGTTTGGAAAAAGAAAGATGTGGTCGTTTTCTTTCTAGAGAGGAACAAACAAATATTGACTTTTGTAGTACTTTGACCCCGACCTGACCTTTAATGCCCTCCCCCCCCCCCCAAAAAAAAAAAAAATCAATAGGTCTTCACCTCTTACCAAGTACTTTTTCTGTACCACATTTGATAATCACGGAAGTGGTTGTTTTCTTACCAGGGAGGAAACATTTTCAAAAGTTTTCGCAGTAGTGAATTTCCAACTAGGGGGAGGGTCCCCCTCCCGGTCCCTCCCGCTGGTTAGAAATTCACTATCCTACACCCCCCAAATCATACGACCGTAGATGTTGTCAGTCGTTATTCAAGTGTTGTAATCAACAGGCGACTCAAAAAGCGGAATATTTCAGAATGGAATCAAAGTAGTTTCGGACGCGGAACCTCCTTGACCTCTTCTTCTATCATCAGGTTCCCTGTATAGAAGTCCTGAAGAATTCGAAAAGAGACACATGGTAGAAGGTTGAAAACATCAGGGGAGGACTGGGCCAAGAAAAGTTACCGGAAAGTGGAACCAAACTGGACCCCGGATCCGGAGAAAAGTTTGATTTTTCGAACTGGACGAACGCTGCTTCCTTGCAAACGAGTGATCAATGGCCGTTCACACACAGGACATTTCGATGGCATTTTTGGATCATCTTCATCAGTCGTTCGGCAAGAATGGTATCAACAGGGGAGGGGCTAGGGGTTCGTGGACCCATCGGGCCGACAATAGTTCGGCCCAATAGGAGAAGATTCTGATTGTTCAAAATAAAAGAACGATGTGTCCCTGCGTCCGAGACTAGACTAAAGGTATATCGAAATGTTCTCTATGTGGACTGACATTGGCAGTCCAAGTAGAGAACATATCAATATACCTGTTGGGCGTTTGAAATCACGAAATTTCAGGCACCAACAGGTGTTGGGCTGCGTCAATTATTTGGGCCCCAGGGGCCATCCAATAGGGGGCCCACCGGACATCTTCCGGGTGGACCATACGGCCAGTCCGATTCGAAAATATTTCCGAATTAGCGTGATTCGAAACGAATCGATTCAGCGGGATGACTTCGAACCGAATCGAAATTGGTAGAGCACCAAACAACATCTAGACACTAAAGTACACTAAAATGCCGAACCGTTACTGTGCCAAAAATGGCGGAAATTAACAAAACATGATCTCTCAATATATTACACTCAGATGCCGAAACGTTTCACCCATCCCTGTGCTCTGTTAAACACGAGGAACCCTCCGAACAACTACTGGATTTTTATGGGGGAAAACGAGGAGATTCGTCGGGAATTTTGAGACCGGGTGCCTTTGTGACCGAAAATTTTTTTGCATTTCTTTGCAACATTTCTATCCACCAGGCTGATATTTTCCAATGCAAACCGTATGGGGATTTTTTTATAAAATAATCAGCGGCTCAAAAATGTTGCAAAGGTAGCTGTGACATTAAGAGAGCTCTGGGTCACATATTTTTGCTCCCACCTAAACAAAATAACTGGATTCTTTTGGCCAGAAAATTGTCACTGGAACTTTCAAAGTGAATTCTAAACCACACTTGACATATTTGTGCTCACCTTTCATTTCAGCATACTTTTGATCTGCTCCAAAATTGACTCAAAATGTGTAATTACTGATGGAAAATCTCGTGTTATTGACCAAACCGGTTAAAGTCATCATGTAGCATGGGAGTTTTCAGTATTTTTATTTTTGCACGTTTGTGTTATTTGCGTCTCCCCATTTACTATGGGAATCCCATAAATATTTTTTGGGCCACTGGAAATTACAGTTTTGTGTGTTTGTCGTTTTGGTTTAGAATTTAACATTGAAATCCCATGTGGAATTAAAACATTGTCTAAAAAACTGTATTTTGAAGCATACCTGCTCCAATTGTGTGTGTGATTCGAATTTGTGGCTACCCTCTGAAAAATTCATCAAAACTGGCCTGGGAAAATGCATGTTCCGTCGAGTTTTATTGTTTGTGTCTATAGAAGTGGGATGAAAAACAATCGACTTTTCCACTCGACGTCTCTCAAAGAATACGTCGACTACCATGCATACTGACCGGGACGGCATCTCTCTTTTGATCTTCCAGTGTTCGGCCGATAAGTTTATCGTTTATCGAAGCGGAATAATTTAATGGTTTCGACCGACGCAGCGTTTGCCGTGCGACAGACCGTGGCGACAACTCGCCTTTAATCTCCCTGTTTCCGGATGGCGTTTTTTGAGCTTTTTTGAAATTGGAATAACTTAATTGTTTTCCACTTGGTTTATTTTTCAAAATAAAATAGATACGTCGTTTGTGTTATTCGCCTGCTCACTGTTTTTTACTGTGGAAATCCCGTGGACATTTCATAATTCTCCAAAAAATTGCAGGTTTAAGAAATTGTTGTTCTGATTTTGAATTTAAAAATGAAATCCTCACAGAAAAAAACACACAAACCCATATTTTGAGCATTCGGACTCCAATGTTGTTTTTTTAATAAAAAAAGACTGGTCAAAAGTGAATTAGAAAAACACATGCGTGTCGTATCAAGGGATTTTTTGTTATTTTTCCTCGTGATCAAACTGACCGAGGATGACTGATGTTTTTGACCAATGGATAACAAGTGGTGAGTTGATCATTTTTCGGATTATATATTTTTCTATTTTTCTTTTCTTAATATACATATAGAATAAAACAATCATTTTTAAGAAAAGAAACAAAAACAAAAACCAAAGAAAATAAAATTAAAACGAAATAAAAAACTTCATTAAATAATATAAAAAATGGATTTAATTGAATAAAGCAAAATTAAAAAAAATAAAATGATTAATTTACTAATTTGCAAAGTACCAGAATTAAAAAATAAAATATGCAAAAAAATCTGAACACTCCATGGGTTGCGAGTCTGAGGAATAGACACGAATCGATTGATGCAAAATGTGATGAGACAGTGAAGAAATTGATTCCAGACTTGAGATTCAGGTCTCGCCAAATGGGTGTGAATGATGCGAAATTGTTGAAATGAGAAGAGTTGATCAGACGCACGGTTTCCGGAAATGGTGGTGGCGGTTCGCATGCTAACGGAAAAGCTTCAGTGCAAACGAAACAATCCGAAACAAAGATGAAAAACGGAAAAGCTCCAGTGCAAACGAAACAATCCAAAGTAAAGAAAACAAATAGAAAAGCTCCTGTGCAAACACAATAATCCGAAGCAGAGAAGAAATAACAGAAAAGCCCCTGTGCAAACGAAAGCAGAGAAGAAAGACAGAAAGACGCCCGTACAAGCGAACTCAGAGAAAACAAACAGAAGACGGAAAGCTGTAAATTCTTTGGCAGAATGGGTAAATAGTAAAAATCCTCGACTCGACGATCGTCTATAGGATTTCGTTAGATCTGCAGTGGATGCAAATGTCTCGAAAGACAAATGGATAGAAATGATAAATCACGAATTAAAACCATGAGAGAGAGAGAGAGATTAAAGATGAGATATTGGAATTAATCGGTACCTTTCAAATGAACAGTAATAATGGACATTCTGTGAGATGTTGAATTTAGAAATTCACGTGGACAAATATAATCCCTTACGAACGTCTTCACACATGAAAATGCCATATTGTTCTGAGAAGACACATACTATAGTGAACGCCGTAAATCGTGAAGATTATCAATGCTTCAAATGGGCAGTGACTTTTGCATTGTCTCTCGTGGAGGATCGTGTGGGCAGACCTTCGAAATACCGAGAGAATTTGGAATGTTTACGTTGGTCAGGAATCGAGTTTCCGAAGGAGTTGCAAGACATCGATCGTTTTGTGAGATGGTATTCGACCGCAGCCGTGAATATGTTTAGATACAACTACGAGAGTAAATTGTTTGTACTGAGAATCAGTCTGCACAAAAATGTCGGTAAAAAAGGAGTGAATTTGATAATGATTGCCATGGACTAAAAAAATCTGAGTCGTTTGCTTTCGAACCAGATTACCAAACACAACGGAGAGAATTTTCTCTGCTTCAACTGTCTGAATTCATTCCAAACCAAAGACTCGTCAGAGAGACACGAGGACTATTGTCACGTTGATCGATCCACGACAAAAGTCATGCCATGCCAAAATTAATATTAAATTTCAAACGCCACAACACACGGTTGGGGGGTGCTTTCCATCATATACGTGGCTTTCAAATCATTCATTGCAAAGATGAGTTCGTGTCAGCCGAACCCTGAAAGCGACAGTTGCACAGGGGAATATAAAAAAACACACGCCTTCGGAATATTGGTTTTACATCAAGTGTTCTTTTGACGATAGCCTCACCGTAGGTCCCTTCGCGTATACCAAATGATCAGAAGGGGATGATGTGGCTCAAATGTTCGAGTGTGACTTGGAATCAGACGTAAGAAAGATGTATGGGCTGTTTAACAAACCCACTGCGATGGAGCTGTTGATGGACAAACAGAAGAGAAAATATAGAATAGCGATGGAATGTCACATTTGTTGAGGACCATTAGATGGCAAACCATCATTAGGATATGAAAGAATCGGCGATCACGACCATTAAACTGATCTGTACAGGGGTCCCGCTCGCAGTAAAAGAAATTTGATGTTTTAAGATGCCACATTGTACCTGGTCTTTTTTCGTAATTTGTAAGGATACGATTCTAGTCTGTTCCTTAAAAATCTAGGCATCAGCGAAGGTGAAATATCGTGTTTTGCCAACAATAAAGAGAAATACATTTCATCCATGAAACAGATGGTGGTGCAAACAAAAAAAACAGACAGAAGTGACGATCACTCGAGACATATGTTTTTGGACAGTTACAAATTCTTGCTTTCCAGCTTGGCAGGTCTGTTTGAACAGTTGGAAAATAATAAGTTCTGCATTGTGACTAGACATTTTCCCGGATAAATGGAAGAGACTTTTGCGAAAAGGTGTCTATCTGTACGATTATATGAATGGTTTGGACAGATTTGAAGTCGACTCTACCTCCCACAGAAAATTTTATTCATGAATGTGACGCACACATTTTGGACGAGGATTACAAGCATGCTCAAAAAGTGTGGACATTATTTGACATGGAATCGATGCGAGAGTGTCATGTTCTGCATTTGAAAACAGATGTCCTTCTCTTGGAAGACATGTTCCAAAATTTCAGAGATGCGTGTTTTAGGCATTACGATCTGGATCCCACCTGGTACCTCACGACTCATGGGTTTGCTTGGGATGCTCTGTTGAAATTTATGGAAGTTGGATTAGAATTATTATTCGACATTGACATACTTCTCATGTACAGTGACGGCATCAGAGGTGGCATAGTTACCGTGTCTCACAGATATGTGAAAACTAACAATTGTTACCTGAGAAATTTCGAGTACAAGGACTGTAGAAAATACATCACCTATTTTGACGTAAATAACCTATACGATTGAACTGTGTGTCGACCCTTGCCCACGGGAAATCTCAAGAGGGTAACTAAGTCCAATGAGATCAATAATTGGAGACATTATCCATTTGTTTTGGAAATGGATTTGAAATACGATTTCGTACTCCATGACCTGCAACAATGAATACTCGGGAGAAAAAGATATCAACTGTTGGGTAAAAAAACTACTCCCTAATCTATGAGACAAATGCAAGTACATGATCTATTGCAAATATCTAAAATTCTATCTCGATTATGGTATGACATTGACAAAGATACGTAGCATCATCCGATTCAATGAGGAGGATTGGATGAAAAAATATATCGATCACAACATGTGGTTGAGACCTCAGGCCAAGACAGATCATTCGAAAAAGATTTCTTCAAATTATTGAATAATTCAATCTTTGGGAAAACCATGGAAATCTTGAGAAAACGAACAGGCATTCATTTCCTGACATCAGAAGACCGCGCTACAAAATACATTGGAAGACCCAATGCTAACACAGAATAATGTTTGATGAGAATGTGATGACCATGCACATGAAGAAAACTTAATGGATGTTCAACAAACCAGTGTATTTGGGAGTGTGCATTCTGGATTTCAGAAAGACCTTGGTGTATCTTTTCAATTATGATAACTTGGAAAAACAATTCACGAAATCCCAGCTGATATTTCGGTAGAAGGTGTTATTTTACCAAACAAACCCTTGTTCAATGCAGATTTGTCAGCATTAATGATCGAACATATTCGAGGCATCTTTTTTCAAGATGTATTACGAAGTCGGAATTTTGAATTTAGACGATTTGTAGGCAACAGTATTCACTGGGTGGCTTGGTTCAAGAAAACTTACACAATCATTATTTCGATAGTATGGGACTACACCACCCAAAGAATTGAGGAAGTATTTGAAATTGTCCTTCAATTACAACACAGAATGAGTACAGTCTCTGGGTCGAGTATTTTGTGGACATTTGTGTATCTTCATTCTCATAGGATGGTCTTGGGGACATCATTTTCAAGACATTCTCAATGATTTACATTGATTTATTTTCTCTATCTATATATAGGAAAAGAAAAGAAATAAAATAAAACAAATTAAATTTAAAAAATGACAGTCAATTAATTTGGAACAAGTGAAGAAATTTCAATGAAAAAGAGAAAGAATTGTGTCGACGGTGTTGGGGGAATATCTGAGACTTACTTGAATGATAATTTTCTCAGGAGATATGAATATCGACAAGAACCAATGAACATGAATTCTCATACGTTTTATAATTATTCCTGCACCAGTAGATTTCAGCAAAGTCACCACGAACAATAATGCGGATAAAAGAGATGTGGATTTTGAGACGTTTTAGAGAAATTACATAGATAGAAAACATGAACGTCGATCTAGTCTTGAAATCAGAATGATTAGTGAACGTTGGTAATTCCATGGATCTGACTGATGGTACCACGAAATGTTATGCAGACGATTTCCATGCTCGTTTCAGTAACCATCTAAGAGAGCGTTACACTGACAAGACAATGAATTTTGAATTAAATTTGAATGTGCATATTATATCAAATCTAACCGAACCCACGGATCCCAGATAAGCAGTGTCTATGATATATGTAGATGCTAGAGAATGAAAGATCGTCGAGGCAATGCCAAGAACGAGTTGAAGACTAATTTGGATGCCAGATTAAATAAGATTGTCAGAATATCGAAAATCGAGGATGGAGAAGAATCAACAGCAGCCAAAAAAGGCTACATGGATTCCACCCTGTCAATCTGAGGTTTATCTCGAAACTCAAGTGGACAATTATATCTGAACAAAAAACCGAGAGGAATGATGAAGGCGGGAATCGACATCGGCAATCACAAACTATTCAGTCTAGAGTCTGCCCTGAAATTCGGATTGAGTGCCGTCAGCAAAGACTGCATTGACAACACTAAATTGTGGAAGACTGGTGACAAGATGAAAGGTACATTTGACAAGGGAGGTCATAGAATCACGAATGTACTGGGTCCGGTGCACATGACAGATGCCTGCACTCTAAATGCAGTAGTGATAAAATAAAATATTCAAAACAGTTGATAACCGTGTGGGTTGAGGAGAGTGGTACATTAGATTCCGGCAAATCAGAATGGTCCTTTGGAATTGGAGGAAGTTGACCTCTGCACCACAAAATTGGTTATCCCTTACCGACCGGAGAAAAAAACATTGGAGTGAGTTTGATTTCTGTCGACATGGTGAACGAGGCTAAAATCAATGGCATGGCAAACAGCCTAGAAAATGAAATCTATAACAATGAGAAACTGAAGAATCAACATTCTAGTTCACAAATGTTCACCACATATTTGCAAGTCGAAATGGGAGATGGAATTAATTTCAATACCGTTTTCTCTAATCCCAAATCTGTGACTTCTGTGGTTTCTCTGATGATCAAATGTGATCATTCGAATGAATAAAGAAACTCACATGCATACACCCCTCCTCTCACATTCTCACATACCAGCTGTGCATAAAAAAAAACAATTCCAATTTTTAATTTAATTTAGTTTGTATTTTTAAAAAAAAACCACGATTTTTTAATTTATATTCGATAATTAATTTTTTTTTCTAATTTGAAGTTTTTTTATTTACCTTATGGCAGACATTTTATTTCCGTCCATTTGAAACAATAACAGTCTGTCGGAAATGATCAAAGTGAATGCTTCGGTATAAGCAGGCGCATTTCCCTTGAACTGCATCTTCATCTTAATGACTAAGATGCCATTCGTGAATCTCTAGCTCTGTTTGCTAATGTCTAACATGTACAGGGGATAGAACATATTGTATTCTGTGGGACTGATATGCGGATTGCTTATCAATTCATCCATGCAATGCTATTTCGATCTTAAGTCTGCCACGTGGATGTACATCCTACAGAAGTCATTCTCGAACAAGGTGTTGTACTCTATTGCAGGATATCTGATTGGATTGAGCATCACGTGCATGTTTCTCATGTTCAATTGATCGAATATGGGGGGATTCTTTTCTTGCAAACCATCCTTGTCAGTTTGAAAGCCTATTATTATGAAATGCGGTCATTCCAAAGATGATTTTGTCATCAGTCTCCAATTAAAAGTTCTCATTCTGGGAATACTCACCATGTCACACTGTCTCATTCTGAATCCCACTGGTATCAGGGTGTTCGATTCGATGGTCTTGTAGAGTTTTAATGTTTCGACGTCAGTCGGCTTCATGTGTGGTATGAACTATGATATCCTGCTGAGTTTCACTCTTCTGGCATCCACATCTGATGCTCTCAGGATGGCATCGTCATCTCCCTTACACACTAGGGCTATGTTGTGGTTGAATCCAAACAGGATCTTGTCATAATCTTTGGAGAATCCAGAAATGTATTTCATAGTTATCCTGAAAGAAAATGATAGTTTCTGTATCACGCCTGCACCCACGTTGTGGACCCTCGCTTTGGATGTCGTGTCTGTCAGCCATTGTTGATTAAGTCCTCTGGATTTGGAATAGCCTTTTTTATTTTTTTTAAGCATTTATATTTTTTCTTTTTTTATTATACTGCAAAAAAATATCTTTATCTTTTTTTTAAAAATAGTCTTCTGCAATTGCTGTTTGGAAAACTTTCCAGCGATCTCTTTGCCATCCAGTGTTTCTATTTCATAAGTGATGGGATCAGTATAAAAAACTAGAATATTGACGGAAATTTATTTGGTCCATCAAGGCATGTAGCCTTTTTAAAATGTTTTTATAACTATATGTTATCACTCGATCGTCAGCGCCAAATTTAGGCATTTTTTGTATCATCACCCATGCTGGATAGAGATTCCTGTAGAATTTATTTTCATTTTGAGTATCACTATCTTCCGCCGGTGTAATCTTGATCAAACAGTGATGAATTTGGTTATAAGTGTCATCTTGACTGAACAGTGATGGATGTAGTTATAAGCGTCAACAGGATCGTCCAAAACATCTAATTATTTCTTGGTCGAATTGAACATGAAATATTTAACATTCTTTTCTTCATGGTTTTATTCCATCATTCGACCACACTCACTTTTCTTCATTTTCTGTAGAATATATGTTGATCAATCGACGAACGTTGAAAATTATCGACCTCTGTCCATCCTCAATTTCTAATGTTTTTGTCAAGAAGAGTCAAAGATATTCTGGGGATCTTCTGCCATGCCCAACTTCGATTCATGTTTTCAGCACTCTCATCCAATTGTATTTGGAAAACACGTCGATGACCATCAGTATGTATTGCACAACTTGGTTGTGTCTGAAAAGTGAATGCATGTTTACATGATCGCCAGCCCATGTGTGATCCAATCCCTTTACGTTTGTCGTTCCCTCTTCTCTTGCAAAATGTATTCACCGAGGTTTTGTGTAATTCGTCTATTGGTGCATTAGTGGATTTTTTTTATTTCCCATTCCAAATCGATGTTTCATGCCAATGATGTTGCTGACCACAGAATGTTTGAATTTCTCTCTCCAAGTGAGATTCGCTATATTTTGTAAATCTACCTTGTGTAACAGAGATGGTGACTGTAAGCCACTTGGCCCATTCTGTTGATGAGTTTGCTCCCGATTTTGGCATCAGATTGGGATTCAATCTCTTGTTCAATTTCGTATTGGATTCTGTGACTCATTGTCACGGCATATACGTTTTCAACATAAGATTATTGATGAGTCGGGTTAACCATTCTCAAACCAGTTTTCTTAATGAATCAAGTTTTTGTTGAACCACACACCTTACAGATGCCTCGAACCATCTGTTTGTTATCTTTCATGTGCACTCTGTGCATATTAACTGTGTACAGAGACTTCTTACATTTTCCACATACATTTTTATTTTTTCATTTATTTTTTCTTGTCTTTTTTAAGTATATTATTTTTTTTATATCTGTTCCCAACAGTTTACACAGCGATTCATTAGCTTCTTGTCAACCTTTTTCTATCAGATCAATTTTCATCTCCTCTCAGAGAATCTGACATCTTATGCCTTTTTTCAGAGCATTGAATTTATCTTTTTTGCTGAGAATGTGAAGATACACATTATCGGAAATATACCCATCTCTCAATGCTTTGGATATCATGACGCATATGTAATAGAGTTTCAAACTGGCTAATATTTTGATCTTTTGGGGTTTGTCAGCTTTTGGTGATAAATTTTTGCTCACGAATGTTCCTAATCTGCTCTAGAATCCAGCAAAAACAGCTTTTCCTTCCACAACAATCACTGCCCGAATGCTCCATACAGTAGATAGGAGACTCACTCCAGTGACACCCAATCCCATAGATACGCCCATGAGAGCTATGTCCATCGCGTCGACGATTTTTCTGACCCTAACATATTTTTTGAGAAGCGCTTCAAGTTTGTCTCATTTTGCCATCCAACCTTTGTGAATCTTGTTGATTTAATTCATGTGAAATTCGTTCCCCTTATCACCTTCCATCATGAGATCCGAGGTAGATCTTGCAGGAGGAGCTGATGGTATGTTCAGATATATATTGTTACTTCTTAATTCCATTTTTTTCGTTATTTTATTATTCTTTTTAATATTCCGACTTGCAAAAAAAAAAGAAAACAATGGTACCACACTTGCTAATTGCATTTCAAATTTAATTCATTCATAATAAAATCCCGAGAATGGGTATGCTTTTTAAAAGTGAGTTCAGGCCTAATATCAGACCTTCGCTGACCGACGTTATAATCTTTCCTCTCTTCGGATATAAACCATTTCCATAGGTATTGAATGCATTACCCTTCATGAGACCGAGATACAACCGTTTTCCAACCATTTTGATTCGATACGGGGCTCCTCCTTTTTTCAAATACAGACCATTTCCCATTATTTTCTGTGCACACGTACTAGCTAGTCCCGAAAAAGCACTGATACCCCAAGCCGGAAATACAGTCTTCATGAGAACGGGTAATGCTTTGGTGGTCTGTCCCGTCATTTGTAAACAATATCTCAATTGAGCGGGACTCAGTCTCATTGTCAAACCTCTGTTATTACAATGTGCTTTTGTCATCCTATTGATTTGCGTCTGAGTCCAAATGATTTTGTCTCCACCATTCACAAGCAGATATTTGTGACTTAATTTGACTTTTACTGTTTCAGCTCAATTTTCTAAATCACTACGAATTTTAACTTTCTGTCCTCCAGATATCTTTACTTATTTCAGTATGTATCTTATTTTTATTTTTTATTCTTTATTTTATTTCTTATATATATATATAATATAAAAACATAAGTCCATAACTCGCCATTTTGGATCCTTCAACTTAATTTGATCCTACCCATCATGTCCAATGCTAGATTTCTAGGTTGCTGTATGATTTTGTAGACAAGCCAGAAAATAAGCAGAATGTCATCTCCAAAATGAGGTCCTTCAGGGGATGAATTTCGTGGTGCTACCCTGCACAGCAGGGTGGCATCACTAAATTTACCCTCTGTGGACTTCAGTCTGAATCAAGGTCTCAAACCTAAACAGAAAGATGTACCCAGAGGATAAATTGGCCCACTGTATGGGATAGCATCAGCAAATTCACCCTCTGGGGATCTCATTTTTCAAATGACAGATTGCTTATTTTCAGGCTTGTTTGTAGACCAATGAATCGTCAGAAAAAATAGAAAAAACGTGGACCATGTGCAACCATTGACAAAACTTCTTGGGATCACGTCCAGATTCACTAAAATGCTTTTTAACGGAGAGAATTTCGGCCACGCTTTTGGAGGTTCATGACCTTGATACCCTTCAGATCGAATCCCAACAATCTTCCAAAAGTACTGTTCACCTGGAAATCCACCCGATAACTAGTTCCCATGTCTAATATCGTTCAAAAAGTATTGGCATTGCAGTTATTTTTAATGGACCACCATGACCATTTATCTTAATCTCATCACCACAAAATCATTGCGATCGACTGTCATAACTGCCTTTTGGAATGTAAATTGGGTGCCAACTCATTCCATTCTTGGAAGAATATCTGAACAGGTCACTCATCTCTGTGATATTGGAAAAATAATAGTACATTTCGAGAGTCACCAGTGCCATCAATGACAGATCAGACTTCATTATGAAATGGTTCTTGTTATCACTTGCCATATTTGAAAAGAACGTTTCGTAGCGTTGTTCTTGGCTATCTTTTCTAGCAATGTTTCTTGTAACATTTTTTTCTATTTTAATTTTGTTTATTTATGAAATTATTGGGAGCAAAAATAATTATTTTCTATATTGATTATATCGGAATATAAAAAATTGTCAAATCCATTCCTACATTTTCCATTGTCTTTACAAATGATCAGATCGATGGCCATGAAACCATAAGGTCCATGCTCCCACACTGCCCTACAACATCTCCTTAATTCTTCTTTGCTCATGCCGTTGGTCATGTGATCATTATAGATGTAATTCAAATTCTTGAGATCTGGATGAAACAGACACAGGGAATTCCCATTCTCTCTAATGGTCTGTCTGGACATCTCACATTTGTCTATCTCATCCTGATGATTGAAAACTCTCTCTCTCAAGTCCTTCATTAATTTCTCATTCAGTGCTTCTCATAATAATTTGTATTCGATTTGAAAGAGAAACTTGTCAAATATGATTAATGTATCATAATCAAACCATTCGGGTTGCAACAATAGATTCAACAACAGATTGGTTTTCTCACAATTAGATTTCCCACAAACAATTCTCATATGCTTCTAGAAAACAAGAAATGATTTGATTTCTTGGTCTCCTTTTTGTTCCATGATATATCGATGATTTCCATTTTTTGGATTAATTAATTTCATTTTTTTCTTTCTTTTTTGTATATTTTGGACTTCTTGCTTTTTATATTTTGGACTTATTTTTTTATATTTTGAACTTTAGCTTTCTATATTTTGAACTAGTTTTTTCTTTATATTTTGGACTTAATGTTTCTTTTATATTTTGGGGGGATTTACTTTTTTTCAATCCCGATCCATTTACTTTCTTGGCGAGTTCTTATATTTTCATTACAATCACCACCTCTTCTGATCTGAGTCAGTTTCACTTGATTAGATTCTACTATCAATTTAGGAATTAAATTGGCAGTTCTTATGCTAGTTTCTGTTGCAATCTTGTTGCCAGTTTTCATCACAGCTTTCTTTCTGATGTCCATTGCTGTTTTTTTTTCCAACCTTTGCAACCACTGAAGCCATCTGTCTCACCATATTAGCTGTGAAGAAATGTGAAAAGAATTGCATCAACCAATCCATCATGCTAGATTTGTAGTGGATGTAAGCTCTTTGAAATCCTCTATTCTTTATAACTAACATTTTTTTCTTTCTTTTAACCCTTTACCCAATGTAACGGCCAAAACCGGTCAGCGCTATTCTCAAAAATCGATTTTTTTTTTGCGAGTGTCGTCTGCTTTTCATGTTAGGTAAAGGGTTAATTTACTTTAATTTTTTATATCTTTTCCTACTTACTATTTTTTAAAGGACTCAGTCTGGTTTTATACCATTTTTATTCATGATATTCTGCCTCAACAATTCATATCATATTCTTACTCGTTTCTCAATCTCGTGTTATCAGATGCTCAGCTGGCCAAGAAGAGCTATAATCACTCTTCTGGGAGCGTGGTGGCTCAGTTGGTAGAGGTGCAGGCTGCAAGCCGAGAGGTCCTCGGTTCGAATCCCACCTGCGGCAACCGCGTTGTGTCCTTGGGCAAGACACTTCATCTCCATTGCCCGCGTGGGGGCACGATGACGCTGTGTACTAAGGCGCACTGCACGTCGATGGTGCGCATGTCTTCAACCAATCTAACCCTGCCCGTGCTGCAGTGCGGAGTTACAATGTTGGGGAGCTGGCAGCTGCTCGTCGTTGCTCGGTGGTTCTCTCCGGGTACTCCAGCTTCCTCCACCCGTAAAATTGTCACGGTCATGATTAGCCATTGTGCATAAATATGTGACCTTAAGCACCAATAAATAAATAAATAAATAAATAATCACTCTTCTAGTATTTTAGGATTGCAACGAATGGTCACCAATGAACCATCAACAACAGCCATTTATGTTTCGAGGATCGGACTGACGAATGCTTCTTGTTTTTCCCATATTGGTTTCACAACTTGTTTCTATTTATAACCTTTACTCAATTACAGTCTCTTAGAGTTAGGATCATTATTCCTTTTTATGGCATTTGTGTGGATCAAGATCTCACCGTAAGTGTTGAGATCCTCTTAGCCGTAATCATCAAGATTCAGTGTAGTCACTGTGAGCACATGCCAATGTTCTCAAGTGCCTTTGAAACACACGATCACTATCCCCGATCAAATTATCACACTCACTTTCCACTCATTTATTTCACATGTAGATATTTCCATCCAATTCAATTCAAATACCATAAGTCAATTCAGTGCTCGAGGAAACTCTATTGTGGTGGTGTATAATTAGGACAGTAATCATACCGAGAAGGACGAGGGTATGTGAGATACAATAGTGTACCATGAGGTCTGTAAGAAGGAGTCCTTCATTCTCTGAAGCTTTCAATTTTTTGACGATCTCTTTTTTCAGCTGTTCCCGAGTTTCTATCAAAGGTTAGTCATCTCAATTCAATATCTCCCATACATCTCATCATATCATCCTCCTGAATATTTCTCTTCAATTTCAGAAATCATTGAATTGTCTCCTGTCTCTTCCTGGGGTCTTTGCACTTAAAATATTACTTTTTATTTCTTTAAACTTTTAACAAAAAGTGTTTATACATAATCAAGACAGACAAATGTAACCATGTTGGGGATAGAGACATCACGTAACTCAAACATCTATCTCTGTTATTTTCATGCTGTGGGTGGCTTTGCTTTTGGACCTATGTAACCCATCCATGGCTATCACCATAGACTTGATGGACTTCTTCAAATCGATTAAGACCTCTTTGCTGCACTTCTCAGTGACCGACGTTGATTTTGGGATATGTGCTGTTTCTGAATACCACTCAGATCACCATTGTCAAACATTTCAATTTCTTCTTCTGTGAGGTCATCAGATCCAGTAAAAGATCCACTTGCTACTCGTTCAAATTGAGTGGTATCTGGTAAAATCTGTACTCATTTCTCAGTCTCATGCCCTCCGTCTGGACGTTTTCCAGACAGATCTTATAACAATGAAATTGAATTGTATCGCTGTTAATTTTTTTGTAATGAATCACTCTTTTTACTAATGCTTCCATTTTTTTATAATTTTATTTATTTTTTTATATACAATAATTTTAAGTTTGTTTCTTCTATTTTATATATATTTTAATTTTAAGTTTGTTTTCTTTTTTACTTTTTTATATGTATTTATATTAATTGTGGAAATTATTTTTTTCTTAATTTTAAATGCTTATATATATATATATATTCTTCAACTACAAGCTGTTTTTTTCTCATTTCTTTAGTACCATTTTTTTTATTTTATGTCTTATATATATTAATTTTAAGGGTTTTTTTACAACACTTGAATGGGATATTTTTCCCCATTTGCTGAAAAATGCAGAATAAGTGCTCGTCTCTCAATCGTGATATCACTTGCCAACATGAAGAAGATCTGGCATTCTAATTCAGAGGGTCTTGGTTCTCCTATACACAAGACCATCTCCATCTGAATTCTCATCACATCGCACTTGCAGATCATATTTAATGCCAGCATAAAAAACATGACAGTCGCATCTTTGTATTCCATGTTCCCGCAGATTTTACAGTATCATTACCATTGTCAGAATTACATTGGCAACCAATACATTTCATCATCAATGCTCTAGGAATATTTTTTTTCATGAGATTTGGGAAAATATTCTGTAAAACACATCTCTGAGAAACTTAGACTCTTCTTCTTGTCATTTTTATTTCATCTCTTTTTGTTTTGTGCATTTTTGTTTTAATTCATATAACTAATTTAATTTTTTTCTTCTTTTATATATATATTAGGAAAAAATAAAAAATATATAATCTGAAAAAATATTGTCACGGTCTCCTTACTGCTGGTCATCCATTGATCAAAAATATCAGTCATCCTTGGTCACTTTGACCACAAGGAAAAATAATGAAAAATCCATACAAACAACACACAATTTTTTCTAACTTTTGCCGATTTTTTAAAAAAGAACATTGCAGCATGGCTGCAAAAAAAAGGATTTTTGTGTTTTTCGATCTGAAGATTTCGGTGTTAAATTCAAAATGAGAACAAAAAATTCTTAAACTTGTAATTTTTAGGAGAATTAGAAAATGCTTACGTTATAGTAAAAATGTAGGCAGGCAAATAACACAAACGTATCTATTTTATTTCGAAAACTAAAACCGGAAAACAATTAAATTATTCTAATTCGCTAAACATGAACAAAAACGATCAAAAAGGCACATCCAGATACAGGAAGATCAAGGGAGAGATGTCACCACTGTCAGTGTGAATGGTAGTTGCCATATTCTTTAAGAGACATTGAGTCCAAAATCGATTAAGTTTTTCTTTATGCTTCCATAAACATAAACAAAAAACTTGCTGGGACACGCATCTTCCCAGGCCAGTTTGGGAGAATTTTTCAGCAGGTGGCAACAAATTCGAATGACAAAAACACAAAAATGGAGCATGGATGTTTCAAAATACAGGTTTTTTCACAAGTAATTCCGTCTGGAGATTTCAGTGTTCAATTCTATAGCAGAACAAAAAACACACAAACCTGTAATTGTTAGCGGCCCAGAAAATGTCTATGGGACTCCCAGTGCAAATGATGAAATGCAAATAACACAAACGTGTAAAAATTAATACTGAAAACTTCCATGCAACATTCTGATTTTTAGCTGTTTGATCATAAACACAGGAAATAACACATTTTCAGTAAATTTTGGAGCAGAGCAAAAGTCTGCTGGAATGAAACATTGAAAGTTCCATAGACAATTTCCAAACCAAGTTTTTTAAGGTGGGCGCGCAAATAGGTTGGCCAGAACTATCTTTTCCATCTTTTCCCCTCTCCTGACATTCTTTACAAGTCAGTGGCGGGGAAAAATGCTCTTTTCTTTTGAGGTGGTTCAGAAAAAATAAAAATGTGATGACCCAAAAAAAAAAAAACTTTTTAAAAAATATGTAAATTCCGATATAATAAATGAGAAGAGAAAAAAGAAAAACAAACTCTTCAAATTAATTAATTGAATTTTTTTCAACTGAAAAAAAAACAACTTACAAAATGACAGCTTTAAAAATCAAATAACCTAAGAAGAGAGAGAATGGTTTCTCAAATCAAAGAGAAATATTCAAGAGAACTGTATGATGAGATGTATGGAAATTATAAAATTTGAATATGAGATGACAAAATTATTCAAACCTGCACGCAAAACTCAGGAACAGGTGAAAAAAGAGATCATCAAAGAATTGACACCCTTTAGACAAAGCAGAATTCCTTCTTACAAGCCTTACGATACACCACCGTATCCCACATACCCTCGTCCTCTTTGGTACGACTACAGTCCTCATTATGTATCACCACAACAGAGTTCTCTCGAGATATAAAGAATCGAGTCTGATACAGAATCGATGATCAGTTCCAACCAACAACCATTGTAGATACGACAGATTTTGAAGATCTGACTAAAACTTACAGAGATATATATAACACAGTTCCCTCAGACGCTGACTGGGCTTATGGTAATGAAAAAGAATCTGATGGAAAACATCTCTACAGGTAAAACGAGAAGTTCTGTCACGAATAGTGCGCTTATCTAGGCTTAATTGCGCGTTGGAATTGCGCGCAATTGCCAGATCGAATGGCATCCAAATCATGGCAGGTTCTCATGGTTACTCATAGCAAACACATGCAATGTTTCTGCCAACGGACTTCCGGGTTACCCGGAGGTCCATTGGCTGAAACATTGCTTGTGCACAGGCCATATGTAGAAATTTGATGGCTTTACTTGGGCCTTAACGCGTACATTAACGCGCATATCAACGTGCTATTTGTGCGCATTGCATGACAGGACTTCTAGTTTTAACTATATTTGGGAAAAAAAATGTCGAAATAGAAGGCGATAATTTGATCACAGATGGTGATTATGTTTGAAGACACTAGAGGACTGTCAGACTGTAGCATCTGCTCACTTTGGCTAGACCAAATCCTGAAGATTACAGACAAGAGGATCTCAGTACTTATGATGTGATTTTGATCCACACAGAATGCCATAAAAGGAATAACGATCCTAACTCTAAGACTGGAATCGAGTAAAAGTTATAAATGGAAACAAGTTGCAAAATCCTTATAGGACGAATAAAAAGCATTCGTTAGAAACGTCCTTGGAACAGGAATTGCTGACGTTGGTGGTGAGACGACGATCATTCCTTGCGATGCTAATGTATGGCTTTGCAAAAACCCGATTCGTAAAAAATGGGTGTGGGTGTGCTCAACAGACCCGACAATAAACCTCATTTCAAAATGTTTCTGCCGGGACATCGATTCACAGGACAAGGTACAAAATTGAACAAGAGATTGAATCCTGATCTGACATCGAAATCGTGAGGCAAACTCATCAATAGAGTGAACCGAGTGGCTTACAGTCACGATCTCAGTTACGCGAGATATCCTGATGGGAAGAGTCATAATGGTGTGTGAGATAAGATGTTGAAAGATTGAAAAAATAATGGCGATTGGTGAATCCCATGTCGAGAGAGGAATTAACGTTCGGTAGTCGGCATGATCATTGGTACGAAACACTGCATCAGAATGGGAAATAAACAAAACAAGACAAAAAATCAATAATGTACTAGTGGACGAATTACACAAACCCATGGTGCATAAATTCGCTGGAGAAGAGTATACATCAGGGGAATTGGATCACATGTGAGTAGGCGAACTGGTAGACACGTATTCGCTTCCAAGACACAGCAGAAGCGTGAAACACATATTAACAGTCATAAGACACGTTTTCCAAATACAGATCGGTCCGCTGTAAAATCAGTCTGGTTCGAGCATGGCAGAAGCTCCCCATAGCATCTTCGATTTTTCTTCTTGGGAACCTGAAACATTGTGGGTAGACAAAGGTCCAGAATTTTACAACGTTCGCGTTCATCGACTGATCTACTTCTATTCCACAGAAAATGAAGAGAAAGCAAGCTTTGTCAAACGACGGTATAGAACTATGAAGGAAAGAACGAATCTGGTCGACAGTTATAACGACATTCGTCCCAGTTCGATCAAGATGACACCCGTGGAAGCTAGCAATTCCTAAAATGAAAAGAAAACCTACAGGAATGGCTATCCCGTGCGGGCGACGATACTAAAACTGCTTAACCCTTTACCTAACGAATCGCCCGCATCCGCCCGCGTAATATGCAAATTCAGCAGTTGAAAAAATATAATTTTTCAAAACTTTCAACAGAACCATATCATGTGACACCTCGTTGGAACGAGCTCGTCGAGCTCGTTCCAACGAGGGGTCATATGATATAGTTTTGTTGAAATTTTGTTGAAAAATTTGAAAAAAATGATATTTAAAATAATAAATTTTGATATCGTATGCGTTGGGTAAAGGATTAAATTTGCCTTGGGCAATCAAGTGAGAATTTATAGTCATAAAAAACATTTTTTAAAAAGGCTACATGCCTTGATGGACAGCGGAAATCTTCATTGTTTGATTTTTTACACCAATCATATCACTTACAAAACAGAAGCGCTGCACAGTGAAGAGATCACAAGAAAGTTTTCTGAACAACAATTGCAAAAGATCATTCTTTAAAGAAGATTAAAATATAAAGATTTTTTTGCACTCACATAATATGAAAAAGAAAAAGAGATAATGAAAAATAAAAAAACCTCCAAAATGGACATATTGTACTTAATGGTAGGTTAAGTGAAAAATAAGAGTATCAAAGAATACGAAGTATATGGATACGAAACCATGATGGGAACCAACCATAATAATGAAGGACACATACAAATCAATATCAAGATGCAAGATCTCTTCTTTCATCCCAGTGAAAGATATTTCGTTGTACAATAGCGACAGGCGGTTGCGAATATGCTGACGATGACATCATCACTCTAGCCAACAGCGGTATAATGCATCTGTTCAATAACATCAAATGTCTATTGTCCGGTCAAGAGATAGAATCATTCCTGTTTCATCCCAGTGAAGCCACGGCCATGTTGGGACTCTTATAATATACCGATGACTATTCCAAACCTAGAGAAGATAATCAAGTATTTGTGAAAGACACCACACCTGAAGTGAGAGTCGACCACGTGGGTGCAGGAGTGAGGCAGAAACACGTCATTCAGATCTCGGATCCCAAAGGAACGTTGTCGTTCAGGATACCTTTGAAACAGATTTTCGGATTCTCCGAAGATTACGACTCGATCCTATATAGATTCAAACAAAACTTCACCCTAGTGTGTAAGGGAGACGACAATGACATCACGAGAGCTGCCGATGTGCATTTCGGAAGAGTGAAACTGTGCAAAATATCATAGTTCGTGCCACACATGAAGGCAGTCGGCGCACAAAAATTCAAACTCTAAAAGGCCATCAAATCGAAAACTCTATTACTGGCGGGATTCAGAATGAGACGGTGCGATACAGTGAGTATTCCCAGAATGAGAACCTTCAGTTGGAGACTAACCGTGAAATCTTCTTTGGAACGACCTCGTTTCATAAAAATAGGCTTTCAAATCGATAAAGATGGTTCACAAGAAAAGAATCCGCCCCTATTCAATCCTGGGAACGTTATAAACATGCACATGGTGCCCAATGCAACGTGATATTCCGCAATAGATTATAAAGCCTCGTTCGAGAAGAATGACTTCTGTAGGGTGTACGGCGACGCAGCGGGCGTCAGATCGAAATACTATCACATGGACGAACTGATACTGATAAGCAATCCACACATCAGTCCCACCGAAACGGTCTATCCCCTGTACGTGTATAACGTCAACAAAAGAGTGCGAGACTCGAGAAAAGCATGTTACACATTCAGATCAAGATGCAGTTCAAGAAAAATAGATCCGCCAAAACGGAAGCATTCACTCTAGTCATTTGTGACAGACTGTTGTGTCGATTCAATTGACTGGAAATCAAATGTCTGTCGTTGGGTAAATAGAAGAAGAAAATATATGTTTTTATTAAATAAATATAAGTAAAGAAAATCATACTGAATAAATAAAAAAAATAAAAAGCTAACCAAAAAAAATTATAATTTTTTTTCTGAGTACAGATTATTGTTTGAAACTATAGTCGTAAATAATAACTGAAGCTGGAAGGTCTTCACGAAAGTTTCTACGCCCTAGCTCCTGCGTTCACGTTCATGAAGCCAATTTAGACAATTGCACTAAAGAAATTAACTTGGTACCCAAAACCTCCTTTGGCTAACATTCTGGCACCCGAAAGTTTCTTTTACTTGTGAAGGACAACCATTGTAGCCGTGAAGAGCGTGATCGATGATGAAACAAAAAGATTGTAATTAATTGTTTTGTCAATAAGGTGTTAGAAATAGTGTTTGGACAAACTTAATTTAACGTGAACGTTTAACCCTTTACCCAAAGCAGACGATATAAAAATTTATACCAAATATCATTTTTTAAAAATAATTTCGAACATTTCAACAAAACCATATCATGTGACCCCTCGTTGGAACGAGCTCGACGAGCTCGTTCCAAAGAGGGGTCACATGATATGGTTTTGTTGAAATTTTTTAAAAATAATATTTTTCAGCTGCCGAATTTGTATGTTACGCGGGTGGATGTGGCCGATTCATTGGGTAAAGGGTTAAACGTTAATTGTCAGTGAGTGGGAATGGGGCATCGTTTGTTTCTTAAATACAACATTGTACGTTATCAGTTTTACAAAAGGCAGCATTTAATTCGCGACGGTATGAACTATTTTATCTCATTAAATGCTGATTTTCATAAAGACTCGAGACACGCTCAGCCTAGTGGATTAACAGTAATTAGCTATTAGTCTGTTGTTATCTCAGTTCAACAACAGGTGTACATACCAACAGCAATCAGCCTGACCATTAGTTATTGGTGTTCAAGGCCACATACTTATAGACAATGGCTAATCATGACCGTGGCAGATGTGCGGGTGGAGGAAGCCGACGTACCCGGGGAGAACCACCGAGCATCGACGAGCAACTGTCAGCTCCTCAACATTCTAACTCTGTTCAAGCTCCGTTCAACCTGTAGCCTACAGCGGTTGAAGACATATGCACCATCGACGTGCAGTACGCCTTAGTACACAGCGCCATCGTGCCCCCATCTTGGCAACCGGGAGAAAGTGCCTTGCCCTAGGACACAACGCGGGTCGTCCCGGACGACGATCGAACTCGGGACCTCTAGCATAGACGTCCAACAGTCTACCACTGAGCCACCGCGCTCCCAGCATGACTATTAATTGAATCAGTAGCGTATTGATATAACATAGGTGGACGCCTTTTTCGCCTACGGATGACTTCTTTGAAACTTTCACGTTCTGTCGGATTTTTACGTGACGTGTTGTCCATTTTTTGTCCGTTCACTCTTGAAATAACTGCCAGTTCATTTTTTGAAAACTCGGTGAATTTAATTTTATCTCACAATCGGGGCGTTTTTGCACTGTTACGCAACTAAAATTTAATGTGTCTGGGCCCTTGTTCCGAATCCGTATCAAGGGCCCCTTATACAAGCGCGTGATTCTGCTGTTGCCAAAACAACGGCATTAATTTCAGAGAATTTCTGTACCATCTGTATCTGTACACGATTTTAACACTGAATCCTATGGAGGTGCACAGGGAAACCCATTTGCGGATTCTACATCAGAAAATCGACTTCTGTACGGTACATGGAAAAAAGGTGATACTGAACCCGCAAAACCACTGCCACGTTTCCAATAAAATTAGGAATTTTGTGAAATAAATTTTGTGAAATAAATTTTAATAAAACGCTTTATAGAAGTGTTTCATTCAAATAAAAAATAGTTCGTAGAATTGTTTCATTCAAATAAAATTCTATTATAAAACTTTTTTCACTTGAGTGAATTTTAATAGGTAAACTGACACTCATGTTTATTCTGGTGTGAATGAAGGTTTTTCGTTTAATGGATCGTTTTAATAATAGATAATAAAAGCGCATTTTCCTCTCAATTAGGTTTAAGTGGTAAATAATTTTTAATATATTCATGATAATGTTCGGAGACATGAAAGAACCCCTTTTAACGGATGTAATTATTCTCAAACGCGTTAAATCAGAAACTGACTTCTTATACACTAAAACTTTTAAACTTTTTTCAAAAGTTCTCCAGTTTGTCACTTAGTGAATAATTTGAGATATGAATGAATCCTTTTAATGGATGTAATTATTCTAAAACACGTTAAATCAGAAACCGGTTTCTTATGTACTAAAACTTTCAAACTTTTCAAAGTTCTCCAGTTTGTCATTGAGTGAATAATCTGTGATGCAATTTTAACGCGTTCAGAGGCAAAACGCATTTATAGAGGTTTATCATGTAAATTGTTTTTCCTCAACTGGTTTTTAGTTATTATATTAAAGACAGAAGATTTTTATTTACTTAAAACATAAAAACAATTATACATTTAATTTTGAAAATAATAAATAACTCACATTAGCATACTCAAAGGAAATATTAATAATTTAAAAAACGAAAAAAATGTTTTTACAGATGGATGCCAAACGCCGAGATCAGCTTTTAAATGAATATGAACGTGCCAAGAAGGGCATTCATCCGACTGACAGAAGCAGACGTCTTGGAGAGATTGAACTCAAACGCGAAGCCACAAAAATATTTAAACCCGTGATGGAGGTTCAAGAGCGAAGCAAGAAGGAGATAGTTGAAGAATTGAGACCCATAAAAGAGAGTTCTTTGAGAATGGGTTCGTTGCCCAGTAGTTTTACAAAACAGTTTTCCTTTCAATCTACACCGGATTACGTTCCCATGAGAATCAAAACCGACGTGAGCGAGAGCGGCGATACAGCTTCGACTATCACCACTGATAGCGTCGCGTCGTCTGAGGATGGTGGTAAGAGAGATCTGTTGTATGGAATTCGCAAGGATTCGGACGGTAGGAAATTCGTGGGCAACACAGAAGTGCGAGAGCATGATGATGATTTAATTGTCCGTTCGAATAAGTATAAAATAACTGATGGACTCCGCACATTGCTCCTTTTCGACAAGCCTGGAGATTACACGGAACAGGATTTCGACAATTACGGTGACATTCTGGTTCAGACCCACGCCATGAAGAGAAATAACGATGCCAGAGAGACGAGACCCAAAGCCAACAGAGGTTACAAGTGGACGAAAGTGATGAAACCCATATGGGATATGAATAAGAAGTTTGACGAGTCGAGAACCGGGAAAGGAGTGAGAACAACTTTTCTTCCGAGCGATTCTGACGCTCTTTTTCAGATATTGAGATTGTTGATGGCAAGTAGACGCGCTGGTAACACAGGATTAGATAATGAGATAGTTAGCATATGTGACGAATTGTTACGACAGAAGGTTTTGAAAAAAAACATTATAAAAGGCTGATGAACGAATTGAAAGATTGATGTATATAATAAGTAGAGAGAAAGAAAGAAAGAAACAAACAAACAAAAATATATAAAATAAAAAACAGTAAATTTTACACTAGAATAATAAAAGTAGTTAGACAACAAACGATTTACCAGTGAAAAACAAAAAATATATATTATAAAATAAAAATATGTTGGTGATAAAGAACAGGGAATAATTAAAAAATTAGAAAATAATAAATCTTCAAATAATTAGTTTTGAAAAAAATAAAAATAAAATTAAATTGAACTTACGTTCAAGGCGGTTCTGGCATCGTCGATTCTATAATGCGAGCGTTCACGAGTGATGCAGGTAGAAAACTCACATCGACCGCGTTTGAGGTCGGTAAGAAGACGGCTTTGGATGCTGGTAAGAAAACCGCTTCCAAAGCCAGTGGTAGGATAGCTTCTGTGGCTAGCAAGAGGGCATCGATCGACAAGTTGATCAGTCCACCGGCGAAGCGAGCTACGTTAGAGCGAACGCCAAAAAGTTGGAAAAATTTTAAGGATGCTGTGGTACCCATACAAGATTTAGCCAAAATGACGAGGGGATCTGGATTGAAGAGAACTCGCGACGGTGTAATATAAATAAATAATAATATTAAAAAACTGAGTTTGATAAAACATAAAAAAATGTGTTTGAAAAAATCTAAAATAACAAAAAAAAAATAAAACAAAGATGAACATTAAAGATATGTCTTGGAACGACGCTGCGACTAAGAGGTCAAATAACGAGTTCTTTCCCAAAAGCATAAGAGGCTTGATAGTGGGAAAATCGAATTGTGGAAAGACCAATCTGTTGATGAATCTGTTGTCCCAACCCGACTGGTTGGATTACGACAGATTGTTCATGTTTGGCAAGAGCTTGTTTCAACCCGAATACAGATTGCTTCGAGAATGCATGGATCGTAGATTGCCAAGGACGTCATAGCCAGAATCTTTGACAGTAGGGAGGAATTCGACAAAAGTGAAGCTTCTCTTTCGACCATTTTGGAAGGTGCGGTGATGGAATTGATGAAGAGAAATGCATCTTCGAACGTTGAGTGTCGATTTTATGAAAACGCTAGCGACGTTCCGGATCCTTGAGAATTGAAATCGGAAGATAAGAATCTCATGATTTTCGACGATCTGCTTTTGGAGAGACAGAACCGATGCGAATCGTATTACGTTAGGGGTCGTCACAGCAACGTGGACTGTTTCTATCTGTCGCAGAATAATTTTCGATTGCCCAGACAGATGATAAGGGAGAACACTAATTTTCTATGTCTCTTTCACCAAGATCTCAAGAATCTCAATCACATCTACAGCGATCACATCGCAAACGACATGAGCGAGGTGGAATTCAGGAGATTCTGTAAGAGGATTTGGGATGAAGGACTTTACAATTTCGTCGTGATCGATTTGACTAGCAAATTTAATCACGGAAAATATCGGTGCGGATTCGACAAGTTTTATGTTTCTGATGATAATAAGATAGAGCCTGAAAATAAAAAAAAAATTAGAAAATAATAAATCTTCAAATAATTAGTTTTTGAAAAAAATAAAAATAAAATTAAATATAATGTTTGAACAAGGAGAATTGTTAGAACGGATAGTAGAGAATACGGCTGCAAAACAATACATTCAAATAATGGTGAGTGGCGATTCGACTCGATTCGCGACGAAATTCGAACCTTCCATTGAATTGAATAGAGAGAAAAGATATGAGATGGCGTTGGTGAATCTGGAGACTTATTATTCCTTTCCCAACGTCACCGAAAAGAATAACTCGTTCAAGTATTACGACGGAGTGGATTGGTTGGAGATTCGAATTCCCAAAGGAAGTTACGACATAGACGATTTGAACAATTACATTCAAACGCGAATGAAGATGGATGGAAAGGGAAGCAACAACATCAGACTCATTCCCAATCCTAATACCTTACAGACGATGTTGGATTTGGAAGATAATTTTCGAGTGGATTTCAATACGGTCGATTCTATAGGCAAAATGCTGGGATTCGATCGAAAGATGTATCGAGGCCACGCGGCATCTGAAAATACGGTCGACATTCTCGCAATTAATAGCATTCTGTTGAACGTGGATGTGATTGCTGGAAGCTACGTGAATGGTAGCGCTCAACCGATGATCTATTCCTTCTTTCCAAATGTGTCGCCGGGTTATAAGATTGTGGAAGGACCTCAAAATTTAGTTTATCTACCAGTGATTTTAGACACGTTGTATAGTCTCAAAACCACGTTGACGGATCAAAATGGTGAACTGTTAGATCTTCGCGGAGAGAGGGTGACGATACGATTTCACATAAGAGAAGTATAAAAGCAAAAAAAAAAATATTGTGTATATATATAAATAACAAATAAAATAAACCCAAAATTTAGTTTATCGACCAGTGATTTTAGACATGTTGTATAGTCTCAAAACCACGTTGACGGATCAAAATGGTGAACTGTTAGATCTTCGTGGAGAGAGGGTGATGATACGATTTCACATAAGAGAAATATAAAAGCAAAAAAAAAAATATTGTGTATATATATAAATAACAAATAAAATAAACGCAATATTAATTTTACAAAAATTATTTAATATATATAATTATCATTAAAACAAACAAACAATTGAAGAAAATATATTTAAAAAAAAAGAATTATGACACAATACGTGGTTAAAAACGTGAACATATCCGCAGGACAGAGGAAGAAACTTAAGAGAGCGTTAACAACTCGAGGCGAGGCGGTGAGATTCAAATTCACTCACGAAGATCTGACGAGTGGTGGTCAGGATTCGATCGCCTGGACCAGAAGTCAAATCAAAAGGATGGAGAAAGCGATTCGTGATGGAAGAGGGTTGACGGTGAGATTGAGTCCCGCTCAATTGAGATACAATTTGAGAATGAAAGGTGGTTTTCTACCGCTATTGGCAGGAATCGCCGCAAAAGCATTACCCTTTTCCGCAAAAGCATTACCCTTTCTCGGAAAGACTCTTGGCATTGGAGCTCTCGCGGGACTCGCGAGTGTAGCAGTTGAGAAATTAATGGGCGGCAGCGGACTGTTTTTGAAGAAGGGAGGAGCCGTGTGTCGCGTCCACGTAGACGACAGCAGTGAAGGATTGTATCTAGAACCTGTTAGAGGTGACAACTCTTTGAGTGGAAATGGTCTCTATCTAAAGAGTGGTCGGAACGTTGAGCGACTCGGCAAGGGTTTGTTGTTTGGTGAGAATTCACCATTTAACAATATACCGATTTTGAGTATGTTATTATAATGTAAAAAAATTATATAATTATAAAAAATATAAATCATAGAAAGTATAAAATAATATATAAAATGGATAAAAAGGTGGAAAAACAATTAGACGATAATGATGAATATCACGAGATAGAGTGCGGAAAAGATGTGGAAAAACGATTAGACGCTAATGATGGATATCTTAGGAAAGAAATAATAAAAGAGGTAAATAAAGATCGGGATAGGTGGTTGAAATTTACAAAAATGAGATGTTTTCCACCGTCACCACTACCTTCTGAAGAGAATGGTAATGATGCAAGTGTTACCGAGAGATGCACAACATTCATTCATAATTATGATTCGGATAAACAAATGTGTTCTTATAAAAACGTAACATATCACAAAAAAAAAAAAGAAAAGAAGAATCGACACTGAAATTTGAGAAAAAAGGAAACGTTATTATAATATATGGGCAATAGTGAAGAAGGAAAACAAAAAAACGCAAAAAAAGTAATGAGATCTAGAGATGATCTCATTACTTTTTTTTCCTTCTTCTTCGCTAAAAAATCAATCTCTCTATTGTTTATATTTCCAAGTCCGTTATTAGCATGTTGACACTCGTGTCTTCTCCTTTTTCGAAAATGTGTTGAATGTTTATCTTTACTTTTTTGAGTTTTTTTACATCGGTGAACGCGCTCTCACCACCCAATTTGTCTACGAGTTCGAGTGAGATTTTTGAATATATGTAACTTCCATAGAACGACAAATCGTCCTTGTCGAATTCTCTATCTTTGGCAATGACGATTTTCTGTAGATCGCTTTGGTAGTCGTAAAACAAATCGAGCATGGCTTCATCCAATTTCAAAGGCATGTTATATTTGTCGTATTTGCACTCTAAGCCCTTCGTCTCGACCTCGTTCAATTCGATGGAATCGTGTCGCTGTAATCTATAGATTTTAAAACCAAATTTTTTATACGTTTCGACTCGTTTCAATTTCAATTCGCATCTTTTAGGTGTTCTTGTCATGATTGATTATTTGGTTTTTTGTTTTATGAATTCTTGCAAATAATATATTTTAAATTTTGTATTTAAATAATAATTTGTTAAAAAAGTTTGTTTGTTTTTTTTACTCTTTATATATATAAAAAGTTTTTTTTTAATTTTAATTTTCTTTAATGTAAAAATTTTTTTTTGTAAAAGTTTTTTTCTCTTTATATATAAATAAAAAGTTAAATTTTAACATCCTTTTTTTCTCATATTAATTCAATTTTTTTTCACGTTAAGGAACATAAAAAATTGATTAATTTCATCAAAAAAAATATATATTTTTTTTATATTGAAGAAAAATTAAAATTAAAAAAAAATCTTTTTTATATATATATAAAGAGTAAAAAAAACAAAAACTTTTTTAACAAATTTTTTAAATACAAAATTCAAAAAAAAAAAAAATTCTTACAAATGGAACAAACAAATAAAAAAATGGAAAATTTAAATGAGAAAACCGTACCTCAGTTAAACAAGATTTGTAAACTTTTAAAAATTCCACATTTCAGAAATCATAGAACTAAATCAAAAAAAATTGAAGTCATACAGGAATATTTGCGAAACGATGGAAAGGCAAATGAAATGTCAATAGCAATGACGTCAAAAAATGCAGCGGTTGTGAAAAATGAGAAGAAAAAGATAGTAAAAGCAATCGAAATCCCAACGTCGAAAAAAAAAACAAAAATGTTTTGATTGTGAAAAATAAGAAGACGACTAAACTAAAAGCCGTTGAAGAATTTCAAGTTTCAAAAGAAAAGAAAAAAAAACTAAAACCAAAACGAGCGATGTACTTCAGATTCTAGACAACCGAGCGAAATTCGACAAGCAATCAATGAAGGGAAAGGAGAAGAATATGTAGCATGACTCGCCACAGAACTATTCCAATCGAATCCTGTAGAACAGGAGAGTGTGATCAAAGGCATTTTTAAAACTTTCGATGTGGTTCCCTCATTCAAAAAAATTGATCCGAAATTTTTCATGGAACGGGTGAAGAAAAAAGTATTGGATTTGTTTCGTGAACACATGAACGTGGGACTAAAAATTAAGATGATACTCCATTGCGTGATGAATAAAATTGACGTGAATTCCGGCAAGAGCATCATGACAAATACATTTTTCGGATCTAACGTTGAACCCATATTTCGAGGTTCAGATTTATCGGATGTTTTTGAAAAGATGAAAGACAAGGTTTTGTGACGTCTCTCGCGAATTATCAATGTGGAGGTAGCAATTGGACGTTCGATGAGGTGTTGAAACTCGAAATTCATATAACTGAAAACGATTTGTTGAAAGGGTCTTCCTACGTGAAATTACCGTATTTCTTAGCTAAAAAAAATGCTGTGATCAACATGAGAAATAAAGATGATCAGTGTTTTAAATGGGCAGTCACCTCCGCTTTATACCCTGTCAAAATGAACTCCGATAGAGTTACGAGAAGACTTCTAAAAATCTCGATTGGACCGGAGTGACTTTTCCAACACAGTTAAAACACATCGAACGTTTCGAGGTTCAAAATCTCACCGTAGCAGTGAACGTCTTGGGATACGACGATGAAAAACGAACAGTCTATCCTCTCAGAAAGACTTCGTATCTCGAAAGAGAAAAGATGATTATTTTATTATTGATTTCGAATGGTGACAATAGTCATTATTGTTGGGTTAAAAATCCGAGCCGATTACTGTCGAGACAAAATAATAAACATAAAGGAAAGATATGTTTATGTTGCAACTGCATGAACATGTTTAACAGCAAAAAAATCGTTAGCGAAACATCAGGAATATTGCAATGAAAATGAAGGTGTCACCTTCGAAATGCCCAAACCCAACACCATCGTGAAGTTTCAAAATTGCAATAGAAGGTTAAAAGTACCATTCGTCGTGTACGCCGATTTCGAATTTTTCACCGCGAAAATGAGTTCCTGCCGACCTAACGCTCTTCAAAGTTACGTTGAAAAATATCAAAAACACATACCTTCAGGCTATTGCATTTATGTGAAATGCGCTTTCGACTCGCAACATGACATGGGTCCCTTCACCTACACGAAACAGTGTGAAGATGACGGCGTGGCTCAAAGGTTCGTGGAAGAGTTAGAATCGAAAATTCAAATGTTATACGATAAATTCAAAACTCTGGCGAAAATGATCATCACGCGAGAGCAGCAGAACGAAAATAACAGAGCCACCGAATGTTACATATGCAGACAATCGTTCAATGAGAATTTGGAGGAAAATAAGAAGGTCAGAGAATATGATCATTACACGGGTCTGTATCGTGGTCCGGCTCACAGCAAGTGTAATTTAAAATATCGAGATTCCATTTTCTATCCAGTGATATTTCACAATCGCTCGGGTTACGACAGTCATCTATTCGTGAAAAATCTCGGCACCTCCCACGAAGAATTAAATTGCATCACGAACAGCGAAGAAAGATCCATTTCCTTCACAAAATGGAAGCTCATGGAGAAGAAAAGAGTAATCGACAGAGACGTTGAAAAAAAAAACGAAATTCATTCATAGAGGCATACGTTTTATTGACAGTTTTAAATTCATGTCGACCGCTCTGGAAAAATTAGTTGATAACATGAGCAAGGATAAATTTAAAATCACGAGCGAACATTTTGAAGAACGAGTAGACATTATGTTTAGGAAAGGAGTCTATCCTTACGATTACATGAACGATCTAAAGAGATTCGCCGACACCACACTACCTTTGAAAGAAGATTTTTATTTGAAATTATACGAATCCAACATTTCTGACGAGAATTACGAACACGCCAAAAACGTGTGGAAATCATTTGATATGAAAACCATGAGAGATTATCATGATCTCTATCTAAAGACTGACGTTCTGCTCTTGGCAGACGTGTTCGAAAATTTTCGAGACGTTTGTCGTTGAAATTACGATCTGGATCCGGCTTGGTATTTCACCACACCCGGTCTTGCGTGGGACGCTCTGTTGAAGACCACCGAAGTCCAATTGGAATTATTATCTGACGTGGACATGTTGCTCATGTTTGAAAAAGCTACGAGAGGTGGCGTCTCGATGATCTCCCACAGATATTCTGAAGCTAACAATCCCTACATGAAAGAAGGTTTCGATTCGAAACGGTCGAATAAATACATACAGTATTGGGATGCTAATAATTTGTACGGTTGGGCTATGAGTCATCTTTTACCAATTGGAAATTTCGAATGGGTAACGGAACAGGAAGAGATGAAAAAATGGAGAGACTATCCTTGCATTTTAAAAGTTGATTTGAACTAGCCGGAACAATTACACAATCTACACAATGATTATCCACTGGCTCCTGAACGAATGGAACCAAACAAAGGAGATGAGGAAAAACTCATTCCCAATTTATTTAACAAACGTAACTACGTCATCTACAGTGAGAATTTGAAACAATACGATGATTATGGGATGAAATTAGTCGACATACATCGCATCATTTGATTCAACGAAGAGCCTTGGATGAAAAAATACATCGATCTCAACACGAATCTCAGAATTCGAGCCAAGAACGATTTCGAAAAAGATTCCTTCAAACTCATGAACAACTTCATGTACGGTAAATCGATGGAAAACATCAGGAAGAGAACTGACGTTCGACTCGTCACATCTGAGAAAAGAGCTAAAAAATTAGTGGTGAAACCCAATTACAAACACCGAATCATATTCGACGAAAATCTAGTGGCCGTTCACATGCAAAAGACGCACCTGAAGTTCGACAAACCGTATCATGTCGGACCGATCATCTTAGATATCAGCAAGCGATTGATGTACGAGTTTCACTATGATTACGTCAAACGAAAATTTGGTGATAAAGCCAAACTACTGTTCACTGACACAGACAGTTTTGTTTATGAGATAGAGATGAAAGATGTCTACCAAGATATATCTCCGGACGTGGCCGCGAGCAATTATCCCATCGATCACCCGTCCGACATTCAATCGAACGACAACAAGAAGGTGATAGGTAAATTTAAGGACGAGAGCGGTGGTAAACAAATCGTCGAATTCGTGGGCTTGAGACCCAAACTGTATGCTTATCGTCTAGAAGATGAAGAGATCAAGAAGTGCAAAGGAGTTAAAGCATGTGGTGAAGAAAAACATCTCTTTCCAAGAGTATAAAGATTGTCTGTTAGAAACTGGTCCGGTGTATAAGACTATGAAATTGATTCGAAGCGAAAATCACAACTTGTATACTGAAATAGTCAACAAGATGTCGCTGACGGCCGACGACGATAAGAGATTCGTGTTAGACAATAAAATAAACACTTTGGCACTCAGACATTGGACTTTAGACGATAGGATTTCAGATATGATTGAGGATGATAGGATTCCAGATATGATTAAGGATGATAGGATTCCAGAAAATAAAGAGGAATTAAACGGATTCAAGATTATGGAAGTCGAGGAATTAGACAGATTCAAGATTATGGAAGTCGATAGAGTTAGTTTAAAAAGAAAAAGAAAAAAAAAAAAAAAAAAATAACATCATTTTAGTGAATTATAACAAAGTAAATAAATAAAAAAAAAAATATACGCATTTATGAATAAGAAAATGGAGATATCCGTAGAGGGTGTCGTCTTACCTAACGAACCCCTGTCCAACATCGATCTGTTGAATGCGGTGAAGGATTTGAAAATCAAAGATTTTTTAGGGGTGTTTTCCAGAGATGCCTTGCCAAAGAGAAGACCTTGACAATCGGAATGCGGAATTTTAAATCTAGACGATTTATTGGGTGAAGGCACTCACTGGGTGGCGTGGTTCAAGAACGGGAAGAAGAAGAATTATTATTTCGACAGCTACGGAATCTCACCGCCGAAAGAAATAAAGAACTATTTCAACAAATCGATGGTTTGTTACAACACAGAATGAGTGCAATCACCAGATCAAGTGTTTTGCGGTCACCTGTGTCTTTACGTTCTCAAGAGATGGTCTGAAGGAGATCGGTTTCAAGACATTCTCAATGATTTACATTAGAGAGAGATTTTTTTATAGCATATAAAGGTAAAAAAAAAAATATTAAAAAAATTTTAATCGAATAAAAACGAAAAATAAAAATAAGTGAAATAATTCATTTTTAATAAACTGCGTTTGAAATATATTTTTAAAAACAAAAATCTCAAAACAACATACCAGTTGATAAATTTGGTAGAAGTGACAACGAAAAAGTCAACCTAAAAAAGAAGAGGAAGACGCTCGAAGTCGACGATGGTTACGACGTTGCCAACTTGGACGAACGTTACGTCCGGAGATACGAACCTCGAGAGGAACCTTTGAACATGAATGATAAGAAGCTCTACAATCTTCCCGAGCCGATAGATCTTGCAGATGCTGTGACTAAAAAATACGTTGACAGGAGGAATGCAGATTTCAAATGAATCATGCTAGATAATTACGTGGATAAAGCCATGACCGACGATCTCGATCTGAAATCCAAACGTTTGGTGAACATCACAAATCCCCTAGCTCCCACCGATGCTGCGACCAAGAAATACACGGACGACTCTCACACACGATTCAGCAAACACCTGAGAAATAGATACGTTCAGAAAACGATGCACTCGGAATTCAACGCCAATTCTAACAAGATAATGAATGTGGCCACTCCCACGAATCCCAAGGACGTGGCGACCAAACACTACGTAGATCTGGAACAGAGAAAGTCTGATGGAGGATAAATGAAATCGGATCTGAATGCGGGATTCAACAAGATATTGAATCTGTCGAAGGTCGACGACACGGATGCTGATTCAACCGCAGTCAACAAGGGTTACGTAGATTCTGCCGTGATACGATCACAAGAATACGTAGAATCACAAGTGGACGATCTCTACCTGAACAAACAATCTGGCGGAACCATGGAGGGTGGCATCAACATGAACGGTGAGAATTTATTCGGACTCAATCATGATCCCGAATTCGATTCCAGCGCAGTCAGCAGGAAGTACGTGGATGACAACTCGACCTGGAGAAAGGGCGACATCATGGAAGGTAAACTAGACATGGGTGGACACGTGCTCACAAATCTACCGGATCCCGTGAACATGACAGACGCCTGCACCCTGATTGCGGTGGTGGAGAAAGTCAAATATGCTAGAAAATTGATCACCGTGTGGGCTGAGGAGGCCGGCACGTTAGAGGAGGGAAAAACCAAGTGGTCTTTCAGAAACGGAGGTAGCTGATCGAAACATGGTCAGGTGGGATATCCCATGCCATTAGGAGGTGAAATCATTCGAACGAGTCTGGCTTCCTAAGATTTGAATAACAGAGTGGTCGTCAATCTCGTGGTGAATGGAGTAGAGAGCGAAAAGAGATACAGCGTCGAAAAGACTGAGAATCAACACTCGAATGTTAGCACATTCGGCACGCCTCTCAAAGTGAATGCCGGAGACAGGATTAATTTCGTTACGAAAACCAATAATCCCGAAGCCGCCACTTCCGTGGCGAGTCTACTGATCGAACTAGATCCTTTGAACAAACAGTGAACATGTGGAAATAATTAATTAAAAAAAATAATGTGTGATTATTAAAAACAAAAAAAAAAGTAATGAGATTTAGAAAGATGTTCAATCTCTCTAGATCTCATTACTTTTATTTATTTATTTTTTGTTTTGTTTTGTTTTTAATAATTACTCATTACTTTTTTTTAATTTTTTTTTCACACACGTCTCTCATCGAATGATCGACATCTTATTTCCATCCGATTCTAATTGTAATTCTCTATCTGACAGGACCAGGGCAAAGGCTTCGGTTTTTCTCGGCACTTTCCTCTCGAATTGCATCTTGATCTGAATATCTAAGATGCTACTCTTGACTCGTTCACTCTGTTTACTGACGTCGAATACGAACATGGGATACATCAAATTGTATTCGCCGGGAGATATATTAGGGTTGCTCATCAATTCGTCTAGACCGTGATACTTCTTTCTAATATCAGCGGCATCTCCGTACAGTCTGCAGAAATCATTCTTGTCGAACGACGCGTTGTAATCGATTGCTGGATATCTCGTGGCGTTCAGAAACACTTGCATGTTTCTCAAATTACAGTGATCGAACCGCGATGCATTCTTTTCCTGAGACCCTTCCTTATCAGTCTGAAACACAACCACGATGAAATGCGGTCTCTCGGAAGTGGATTTCACCGTCAATCTCCAGTTGAAGTGATTCGTGGAGGGTGGAATGCTAGCCGTGTCGCACTGTCTCATTCTAAATCCCACGGGTAATTTACTCTTGGATTCTATGATCTTGTAGAGACGCGTTTTTTCCACGACTGAAGGCTCCACGTGTGGAACGAACCATGATATCTTCTGTAGAGTTATCTTACCCACATCGGTTGCAGCGAGTCTCACTATCGCATCGTCGTTTCCTTTTCGAATCAACGTCAGATTGTGTTTGAATCCGTACATGATCTTGTTGTAATTGTCCGCGAATCCGAAGATGTGTTTCAAAGGTATCCTGAATGAAAACGTTCCTTTAGGTCTGGACGTCTTGACTACGTAGTCGAATATGGCGACGGCGCCGGCGCCTAACAGGGCCGACGGTGTCTTTCATCCACAACTGATTAAGTCCTCTGGATTTCGAAAAATCATCCGGATACATCAAGAGTCCGAACATCGTGGTGCCCTGACCGGATGAAACACAGATTCTATCTCTTGTCCGGATAGCATGTATTTTATATTACTGAATAGATGCATGATGCCATTATTGGCTAGAGTAACCATGTCATCGTTGGCGTAGTCACTCCCATCTTCCTTGGTGAGATGTCCCTGCACCACTATGTAACTCTCGCAAGGATGGACGAATAGATCTTGAGTTTCGATGTTGATTCTTATCTCTCCTGCCTTGTTCAAACTCGTTCTGGTTACCGGTTCGTATTCGTGAACCTCATATTCTTGAATACTTTCATCTTTCCCTATGCTTTGTGCTATATCTAGTATATTTACCATTTTTAAAGGGTTTTTGGGGGTTTTTTGTTTATTAATTAGCTTGCGTTTTTTTTTATCTAAAAATAGTTTTAATTATTATTTTTTATTATTATTTTTCTCTCCTATATATATATGTGTGTAAACAAGAAAATGTTAAAGAGAGTAAATAAAAAAATTTGTTTTCTTTATCAAAACTTTGTCTTCTGTAATTGTTGTTCGTAAAACTTTCCGATGATCTCTTCTCCATCCAAAGCTTCGATTTCGTAAGTCACAGGATCGGTGTGAAATATTTTGATTATCACGAAGATTTCCGAGGTCCATCGAGGAGTATAACCCTTTTCGAAGTGCTTCTTATAAGCGTAGATTCTCACTCGATCGCCGACCGCAAATTTCGGTGTTCTAGACTTCTTCCTGATCTTAGATCTCTCAGGATATAGATTCGCGTAGACCCGTTTTTCGTTTCGAGGATCGCTAGCTTCCACGGGAGTCATCTTGATCGATCTGTGTCGCGTGTTGTTGTAATCTTTGACCAGACCGTTCAGAGCGTATATGTATTTCTTAGTCGAATTCGCCGTGAAGTATCTATGCATATTTTCCTTCATCGTTCGATTCCAACGTTCCACCACGCTGGCTTTCTCTTCGTTTTCGATCGAGTAGAGGTCGACCAATCGATGAACGTGCTTGTTGTAGAATTCCTTTCCCTTGTCCACCCACAATTTATTCGGTTTTCGAGAAGATGAGTCGAAAATCATGAGCGCTTCCCAGACTATTAGAGCAAGGTTTCTCTTAAAAATGCTGATGAGAGCCTGCGCATTCTGCGTGAACGAACAACTATGTCGCCTCTTGTTAGAACGATGCGTCGGATGTCGGGAATACCTAGACTTCGATCACGAGAATCATTCGTGTCTGACGATGGAAAGGGAAGATATGGTTTCGGCGCCAGTACTCAAATGACGACAATTCAAGAATAAAACATAGTTTGGATCAATAATCTCTGCCCAAATGTAAGGAAATACGTGTCCTATCGATTGCAGCCGGTTATTTGGGCGAAAGCTTGATATATATTCCTAATTTCGAGTTTTGAGTTCCCATAAAAACTTGATGGGAACTTTTTCTATAGGATTGAATGGGAAGAATCTGAACGTAGAGGGATAGCCACTACGTTCGGATCGCTGAACTATAGTTTTAGTA
Organism: Pictodentalium vernedei; assembly: GCA_031216915.1. Taxonomy (NCBI): domain Eukaryota; kingdom Metazoa; phylum Mollusca; class Scaphopoda; order Dentaliida; family Dentaliidae; genus Pictodentalium; species Pictodentalium vernedei. The sequence goes on from CM062296.1 coordinate 793,060,539, forward strand.
AACTGTTGGTGTGTAATAAATACAGAAAAAAGTATACACGTTCGAACACTCATTTTCGATTTGGGCGGGGGGGGGGGGGTGGCTTTGGCTTCTCGTTGAATATTATCCCCCCGCACAAATCGATCTCGTGGAGTAAAAAATGACAGTTCGAGTGCCGTTCTGTCAATATCTCTCCCTCTATTTCATCTCATCTCTTTGTCCAATACTGATGACCACGTTCGAGCAAAATTGGGTGAAAAAAATAAGTTGGATGACTTTGAAATTGATTGTAGGATTTTTGGAGTAATAAATAAACTTGGAGGGGCGTCTCATCTCCAGATAAAACAGAAGACAAATTTATGTGGTAGGCCTACACAACGGTCAACGGTGCCTTGCACAACGAATGTCCGTTTCCCATTTTTAGCACGACTGTTTACAGTGAGGGCTTTTGACATGACTTTTGTCCGTCTGTTAACATTTAGAGTTTTGGTTAAAGTTTGTGGTTAAAGTTTTTTTTACTGAAGGTTCAAGTGGAGTTTTTTTTTCCTGTTTAGCCATCACTTTCTTCTGTCTGTCTGTTAACATTTGGAGTTTTGGTTAAAGTTTGTGTTTAAAGTTTTAAGTCAACTTTAATGTTTTTTTGTTTTGTTTTCTTTTAAACTGATATTACTATTGATTGTATCATTCTCATTTTGTTTTTATTTTTTTTATGTTTCATGTTATTTTGGGAAATATTTAACCCTTTTTGTATGGCAATTTAACTTACAACTTCCAGGTTAAATTTTTTTTTTTTCGGGGCGGGGGGGGGGGGGGGTTAAAATTACAACTTTAATTCTTCAAACAGTTCAGTGGAATGTCACTGTTTCCTATTTGGGACAATGTCTACTATCTACTGAACATTTCTACAGTGATTTTCATTAATATCGGCATGATTTTAACCCCTTTTAAACATTTTTCACACTTACTTTCTTTGTATTTGAAACTAGACTTTGCCACATACTTTCTCACTCTAATTCTTGCATGGTCAATACAACTTAGTGATTGCATTTACATCAATGATTTCTTTTATCGGTTTTAGGAAATATTTAATTCTTTTTTGCCAATCAATTTTACTTAGTATTCCCAGCTTAAATTTTCGGATTAAAGTTGTGCTTTTTCAAGGTTGTACCTTTCATTCTCCAAACACTCTGTGACAACGTCATTTCTTTTTTCATTTGGGGCAAGGTCTACTGAAGCTGTACACAGTGGTTTCAAATAATATTGGCATTAATTTAACTCTTTTCACAACGCTTTTCGAACTTAGTTTCTCTAAATTTCAAATTAGGCTTCTACCACATACTTTGTTACTTTTTATCCCCTCCCACAAGGTAGGGATATAGCACACAGCTCGCTCCGTCCGTCTATCTGTCAGTCCAACCGTCAGTCTATCCAATCTGTCCGAACTTTCTTTATGCCATAACTTAAACAAAAGTTAACGGATTTCAATTTTTTTCAGTACATGTCTCTAGGTCAAGTTTGATGACCACAATTATCGAAAATTGTTGAAGTTATTTCCCTGCCCAGCCAACCCCCCTCCCCCCCAAATAAGCTGCTCGGGGGGGGGGGGGGAGGGGAATAAGGCCTTTTTTATTTTTGTCAACATTGTTTTTTCAGTTTTGGTTAAAGTTTGTGGTTAAAAACCTAGACAACCCCCCCCCCCCCTCCCCCCCCCACAATTAGGCATATTTTTTTTTCTTTCCTCCAATATGCATTTTGAACTATTTACAGTCAGTACATGCGGAACCTTTCTTTAAACTCACATAATCCCCAGCCCCTTTGGTGGTGGGGGGGGGGGGGTAATTAGCCACAAAACCAGTGTCCTTTCTTAATTCTATGGCATCCGAGAAATTTGAAAAAGACAAGTGTGGCTTATCTGAGTTCTTCTGAGGTGCAGTTCGTAGAATTATTAAGTACTTAGATGCAACTATCTGATGAATAATTAAATAATCAATTTCGGGCACGCAGAAGCCTCAAAAGCACTATTCTTCCACCTTTCTCGCTTATGTGCCCCATGGGCGTATCATCCATTGTTTCTAAATTGTGAAAAAAAAATCATACGCATCCGTCTCATTTTTAGTTACATGCTTGGTAACAACTTAGTGAGATATTTTAAAAAATAATCCATTTTTCGACGCCACTGTTTCCCATAATTTCTCTGGTAATTTACCCCTGTGGACCAGACTCCGACTCTGTGACCAAAGCTTCAAAGACTCTTCTCCAGCAAATATCAATATGTAATCGTATATCTGATACACCAAAAGTGCATCTCCAATTTACGTGGCATTAGTTTCAACAATTGCCCTTAGTTTAGAATCTAACCCCTAAGCAATAGTGCTCAACTGCAGAGCGGAACTTTAATGTATTCTTGGGCTATTTATAAACCGATCGAATGGGTGTAACTGAAGCCAAAACTGAGTTAGCACCATTGTACCACCCGAAGCAGACGTTTTGTTTGAAAACAAAAACGAACATGAAATGAAAGTGTCAATGACACTGTAGCTCAACTTCACAAACTTGAACTTGGTAAGTTATAAGTGAAATGGCAAAATTGAAGATCATTGGTGCCAACGTTATTTATTGAAATTTAAACATAACAGCATTGTGTGTGCATAACGTCAGAGTAATCCATGCATTTATAAATGTAAATTGTAAGGTTGGCTAAAGGAAGACTGTTGATACACAAATGCAGTAAGTTCGGAGGTTACTAATAATAATAATAATAACTCTTTGGCCAGCCGCTGATTTGTCGCGGTCCTCATAAGAGAAGGCCATCATTCCCCCTGCACCCCACCCCCTCTTCCCCTCCTCTCCTCCCAGCATTCAGATATAAACTGCTTAATAGTGTCCCTCACTTCCTCTTTTTCAATTTCTTCAATAAGCATTCCTACCCTCTCCCTCGTGTCCCCCTTCAGGCATCTATCCTTTGTTTCTTCACCCCACTTCTGCATTATTCTTCCAGTAAATTTTATTCTATGAGGTATATACTGTGGGCATTCCAAGAGAAAATGTTCCAGGGTCTCCACTACTCCAGAGTGGCACATTTGGCATCCCTTTTCTCCATCTCTCCCAATTTTCCCCCGAAGCTCCAGTGATCTTGATCTCAGTTTGAACAGCAGTGACCCTCCAAAGGTGCCATCTAGGTACTTCTCAAAAGCTGGCTTTTCTTTATATTGTAACCCCTGCAGTGATCTTTTCACGCTAACCCCTGCTCGCCAGTTTCGATTGCAATCTTCCATGACTCTCTCTTTGACAAACCTTTTGCCTTCTTTCATTCCTACTTCTATGTTTGTGACCTCTATAGAGTAATTGTCCATTAGTTCCCTCACATGTTTTGACCACCCCGTATCTATATTAGAATTCCAAATGGTATCGAGCATCAGTTTGCACCACCGGTTGTCAGGCAGGTTTCTCAAGTAGTTAAAGTAACACAGTTTTCCCAAATCTACCCTGTCCTTGATTTTCATCCACCCAAGCTCCCCCCTTACTGCTTCCAAAGCTGCAGCATTACTCGACCCTGTTATCCATCTGCCGGCATCATTCTGAGTACTTTCCAACTTCTTAATAACGGTTTGGTTTAATGGAATCACGTCCGTGCCATACGTTATACTTGGTAAACCCACCCTCTCCCACAGTGTTTTCCCCACAAAGACCTTGTTGAAACTATTTTTCCCTAAAAGTTTTAGTTGGTTCAGAATTCTTTTCCCCTTCAGAATCAGTTTGGCTGAGTAATTTCTGTACACCCCTCTTCCCGTTATATTTATGCTTACCCCTAGATACTCATACTCTCCCGTTTCTCCTACAGTGATTTGTTTGCTTTCCCCTTCGGGGATTGAGAACTCCCCCACTCTCCATCTCTTCGTCATATCTACCTTGCGTCCAACGGGTATTACCTTGCTTTTATTTTCATTTAGTTCGAGCCGCCAAGTGTTCCCATATCTATCAACAATTTCCAGCAATTTCTCTAGCCCCTGTTCAGTTCTAGACATTAACACCATGTCGTCCGCAAAGAATAAGCCTGGTACCTTTATGTCTCCAACATTTACCCCCTCCGCACTCTGAATTAGTTCGTCCCCTAAATCTTTAACATACAATGCAAACAAAATCGGTGAAAAGATACACCCCTGCTTGAGGCCTATATCCATAGGGACTCGTTTTGTAGTGATACTCCCTAGACTGAGTTGGCTTTGCACATCTGTATACAGTGCTTTCATGATTCCCACAAAGTCACCCCCCAGTCCGATGCCCTCGAGCTTTCGCCACATACCTTCCTTCCACACTCGGTCGTACGCTTTTTTCACATCTAGAAATGCCAGAAACATCTTTTTCTTTTCAGCCTTTGTTGATTCTATCAGTTGGGTGAGTGTAAATAGGTGATCAGTGCCTCTTCAACCTTTCCTGAAACCATTTTGAATTTCTCCTAAAAAACCTTTCTCTTCAATAACTTCCTCAAGTCTACCGTATATGACCTTACAGAATACTTTTCCGATGTTACTACTAATTGATATCCCCCTATAGTTATCTAGAACTTCCTTATCCCCCTTTTTGTGTATGAACGACACCTTACTTTCCCTCCACTCTCTGGGGACCTTTTGCTTTCGCAGAGCCAGGTTGAAAAGGTTTGTCAGGACTTCAATAAGTGCCTCCCCTCCATTTTTGAGGAATTCGTTCGGAATTTCATCAGTCCCTCCCGCTTTACCATTTTTTAATTTCGAGACCACGTTCCGCACTTCTTCTGCCGTTATTTCGCTACATACACGATTGGATAGGTTCTCCTCCACCAGTGTATTTCTTTTTGGTGGAGACCCACTGCCCCATCGCCTATCGTTTATCTTTTCTCCTTGAGTGCTTGACTAACTCTGAAGCGATACGGCCTTTATCTTCTGTACTTTCCCCATCCACTTTGATACTCTGCACACTACTTTTCCCCCGTTTATTTACCCAGTTCCAAAATACGTTTGAGCTCGAACCCCCCGTTTTCTTTATTGTTCTGGCAAGACTGCAATTGCGCTCCTTCCTATTATTATTCTTTATCTCATTCACCTTTTTCCGTGCCAGTTCATATTCTCCTTTCATTAGTCTCGTGTCATTGTTATCCACCCCTTTAAGCTTCCTACTTCTTCTGTAAGCAGCGCATTTTACCTTCCTTTCTTTTATAGCCTTTTTCAGTCCCTCGTTAACCCTGTATCCGAGCTCTCTCGTTGGGACCCTCACCCTTTCTATACAATCCTTCCCTGCCTCTGTTAGGCTATTTACTATGCCATCTGAAATACTCTGGACATTTGCATCCCTAGGTATACATTCAAGACTTGGTTTTAGTTTTTCCCGAAACTGCTTTCAGTCGGCTCCTTGTTTTAGTCCCCAAACTTCCTTGAAGGTATTTCTGTCTCTATTCGTCTTTTTGCCCATAATCTTAACTGTTATCAGGTTGTGATCACTACCCAAGTCATTTTTTCCCTCGTCATCTATTTCTACATCTATAACCTCCCTCCATACGCTAACGTCAGTGAGTATATAATCAATTATTGTTTTCTTATCGTTCCTCTCCCAGGTCCATTTACCCTTACATTTCGCATCCCTGTTCGGGATCTTTAAACCAAGCTCTTTTGATAGGTCCAACATCTTCCTCCCATTCGTGTTAATTTTCCTATCACCTCCCTGTATGCCCTCCTCCTTATCCCCGATGTGCCCATTGAAGTCCCCCATTAGGACAATACTGAACCCTCTGCTTTCAAGCTCTGTGATATTCGATCTAAGAGTTGTATATATTGAATCATTCCACTCGGGCTTACTTCCCTCCACTGCTAAGTATACAACACCAACGGCAACACTCCTGCTTCCTATCTTGATTTTTGCCCAGACTATTTCGTTGGATACTGGAATCTGAGTCCTTGCTTCTGTGAGATCTGTAATCAATGAGGGCTGTAATTCCTCTTTAGCGTAGATGCCAACACCCCCACCCCGTTTCTGACCCTCAGTTCGCCCAGCTCCTATCCACACGCAACCCTTCATCTGATCAACCCGCTCATCCCGTCGTATCCACGTCTCACTTAGACCCATTATATCGAAGTCTCCTTCGTCCATCATTGTTGATATTTCGCTTACTTTCTTGTGCAGACCCTGGATGTTGCAGTACCCAAACTTAATGAATCTTTGTTTTTTTGTTCTCATTGACACATTATTATACCCCTGGTATGTCCCTGTGTTGTGCATGTTTGTTGTTCTTCCTATGTTCCCAGCATTTGTGCCCCTCTGGGTTATCGGCTGTGGTCCCCTACCCCCCTTTTCTCCAAAAAAGGCCCAGCCACCTGTAAAATTTTTTGGCCCAACAGGTCTGTACCCATCCTACTTAAATGCAATCCGTCTCGCCCATACAACTCTCCTTGTCCCCAGAATGAATCCCAGTGGTCAATGAAATGTATTCTCAAGTCTTTGCAGTGCTCTTCCAGCTCCTCGTTTAGTGCCATAATCCGCGAGTTCCTCTCATTCCCACCACCCATAACGGGGAGCACCCCTGAAACGATGATCCGAGCATTCCTGGTAAGTAGCTTACTAATTAGGTCCTTGTATGTGTCCACCAAACGAACTGATTTCCTCTCCCTGATGTTATTGGACCCCACATGTAATACCACTACCGGATCAGGCCCCGACCCAGCTACAATACCGTCCACTCTATTCCTCAGGTCCTCCACTTTAGCCCCCGGAAAGCACAGAACTGTTCTATTTTTACTGTCCGGACCACAGACAACCTTGTCGATCCCCCGAACTATGCTACTTCCCGCATCCACCAACTTACTTTTGGCCCTCGCCCTATTTATCTCCTCTAGTCTCCTATTGTTTACAGCGTCCTCTTCCTCTCCAACAGCCCCACTCGGAATCACTATCGGTATCGGTATCTTTGACCTAGGATTACTCCTATCCTTGTCCCTCCGTCTCTTTCCAGGCCCTGAACTACCTGGACTACTCCCCTGGTCTTCCTCCGGATCCCTCCTCCTTTTTCCTGGCCTAGACCCCAAGCTACTATCTGTTGCAACTACCTCCATCCCCTCCTCTGACTCTTCCGAATCGAGCACATCAAATCTGTTTCTGGTGCTGCACTCCCCACTGCCTTTGGGCTTTACACCCCTATCTACCTGCTTCTCTGGCCCCCTACTGTAAACGGCAACTTTTTTTCACAGAAATGAATGCTAATCAATAGCTCTTATCTAGATGTCCCGCATAATGAGCATACCAAGTGCAAAAACAATCCTAAGATAAATGTGCCCTGTAGGCCATGTCAAAGAAGAATTCTGATGCACAAATGCAATAAATTCAAGATTGTTGCTAACAGCAACAGTTTTTGATGGAAATGAAAAGAAAATAAATAGCGCCTATCTTTGTCACCTTGCATAAACATGCAAAGGTTCAAAACAACCTGATAATGAAAATGCCCTCTGAGGCATGTCAAAGGAAGATGTTAGTGCACAAATGCATTAAGTTTGAAGGGCATTGCTTGTGGCAATGTTTTTTTCTTTTTTCTGGAAATTCATAAACGTACCCTGCTGAGAGTGCAAACGGGATAAGTTGCTGAACAAATGCAGTAAGTTCAAAGGCTGGTGTTAAAGACAATAATTTTTTATGGAAAAAAATGAAAAAAATGAATAGGTCACATCTAGGGGTTATCCTGAACACACATATCAACTTTCAAGGTGATCGGATCAAAAATGTACCCTGAAGGGTGTGTTAAAGGGAAATATTGAGGTCTGACTAAACTAAGTTCAAAGGTCAGCAGCAACATTTTTGACAGAGATGGACGAAAATCAATAGCTCCGATATAGATGTCACCCCACACAAGCACACCAAGTTTCCAAGCGATCCAATCATAAATGTGCCCTGCGGAGTGTGTCAAAGGTAAATATTGGTGCTTAACTGCACTACGTTTTTACTAATTTCATCAAAGGTCGTTGCCAACGTCAACTATTTTTGACGAAATGTTCCCTGTAGGGTGTTCCAAAGGGAAATATTAAGGTCTAACTAAACTAAGTTCAAAGGTCGTTGTCAGCTGCAACAATTTTAGCGAAAATAGAAGAAAGAGAATAGCTCCCATCTATAGGTCACCCCAAACAGGCACACCACGTTTCAAAGCGATCCGATCATACATGTGCACTGTAGGGGGTACCAACGGGAAATATTGATGCATAACTGCAGTAGGTTCATTGAAGGCTATTGCCAGCGGCAACACTTTTTGATGGAAAGCGAAGAAAATAGATAGCTCCCATCTTGAGGTACTCCCAAACAAGCATAGCAAGTTTCAAACCTATCTGATCATAAAGGTGCCCTGTAGAGCGTGTCAAAGGAATATACTGATGCCTGACGTAACTATGTTCAAAGGTCATTGAAGAAAATCGATAGCTCCCCTTTGGAGGTCACCAAATCATACCAGGTTTCAATGCAATCCAATTATAAATGTTCCCTGCACGGTGTACCAAAGGGAAATATTGAGGTCTGACTAAACTAAGTTCAAAGGTCGTTGCCAGCAGCGCGATGTTTTGACGGAAATGAAGGAAAATCGATAGCTACTATCTGGAGGTTACCCCTAACAAGCACGCCAGGGGTCAAAGCAATCCGATCATAAATGTGCCCTGTAGGGTGTGCCAAAGTGAAATATTGAGGTCTGACTTAACTAAGTTCTAAGAACGTTGCCAACGGCAACATTTTTTGACGGAAATCGACGACAATCGATAGCTCCCATCTGGAGGTCATCCCTAACAAGCATGTCAGGTTTCAAAGCAATCCGATCATAAATGTGTCCAGTAGGGTGTGCCAAAGTGAAATATTGAGGTCTGACTAAACTAAGTTCTAAGAACGTTGCCAGCGGCAAAAATGTTCCACGGAAATGGAAGAAAATCGATAGCTCCCATCTAGAGGTCACCCCAAAGAAGCAAACCAAGTTTCAAAGTGATCCGCTCAAAAATGTGCACTGCAGGGTGTGCCAAAGGGAAATGCTGATGCATAACTGCACTAAGTTCCCCAAAGGTCGTTGCCAGCGGTACCATCTTTTAACGGAAATTGATAGCTCCCATCTAGAGGTAACCCCAAGCAAGCATACTTAGTTTCAAACCCATCAGATCATAAATGTGCCCCACAGGGAGTGTGAAAAGAATATATTGATGCCCGACTAAGCTAAGTTCTAGAGGTCACCTCAAACAAGTATGCCAGGTTTCAAAGCAATCCGATCATAAATGGGTCCTGTAGGGTATGCCAAAGGGAAATATTGAGGTCTGACTAAACTAAGTTCTAAGAATGTTGCCAGCGGCAACATTGTTTGACGGAAATAAAAGAAAATCGATAGCTCCCATTTAGAGGTCACCCCAAACAAGCCTACCAAGTTTCAAATCGATCCAGTCAAAAATGTGTACTGCAGGGTGTGCCAAATGGAAATATTGATGTATAACTGCACTAAGTTAATCGAAGGTCGTTGCCAGCGGCAACAGTTTTTGATGAAAATCGAAAAAATCGATAACTCCCGTCTAGAGGTAACCACAAACAAGCATATTAAGTTTTAAACCAATCTGATGATAAATGTGCCCTGTAGGGTGTGCCAAAGGGAAATATTGAGGTCTGACTAAACTAAGTTCAAAGAACGTTGCCAGCGGCAACATTTTTTGACGGATATTGAAGAAAATCGACGGCTCCCATCTGGGGGTCACCTCAAACAAGCATACCAAGTTTCAAAGCGTTCTGATCATAAATGCGACCTGTGCGATGAGCCAAATGAAATTGTGGACGTACGCTAACGGACGAGAAGTGATGGCAATAGCTCAGCTTGACTTCGTCAAGTTGAGCTAAAAATTGGTCAGTTGCTAAAAAGTGACGTGTTTCAGCCTCGTCTTCAAGTTGGATAGCCGTTTTCGAAACAAAATAAATGTGGGACTTTGTTGGAGAAAGCAGAAGTAAACAGCATGCCAAGTGGACCCCTATCCCCATAGAATGGGGAGTGGATGGGAGAAAAACGGTGTGGAAAAGAAGAAAAAAAAACGAAAAAAGCAACTCGAATACAATATGTTATTACAACTTCGTTAAATGTCACAAAATGGGACTCAATAACAATATGTCATTACTACGTCCTTGAATAACATAAATATGAGCGAAATACATGCTAGTTATATTCCCCGCATACCCATTTTTTACGGAAGCGCAAGTGGGGGGGGGGGGGGGATTTGAATGCCAATTCTTCTTATCTCAGCGGGGCGAATTAATATCTCGCCGCAGCGAAATAATATGTTGCTACGGCGAATTAATAATTTCCCCGTGGCGAATTAATATCTCGCCTCGGCGAACTGATTATCTCGCCGCGGCGAATTATATACTACTCCAAAAAAGTAGGGGATATTTGTTAAAAGTGAGATATTTGAAGAAATATATTGATATTTTCATCAAAAAGACAGTTAGGGCATTGCACTGTGACATCTGGTGAATGATTTCAGAGATAGTTTGGTGTCTGACCTGCACACATTACACGCACTGAGCTGTAGAAGACATGGACGTTCAGTCAGAGAATATTTACCACATTCAGACCAAGACCACAATACTTTGTAAATCCTCCTTGGTTCGCGAGACAAGCGCTGATCCGACTTGGCATACTCTTCACGTCCTCCATTGGTAGGGGGCTGTTGAAGTTGTCGTAGGCGCCTGCCAAGCATATCCCAGACGTTCTCAATTGGTGAAAGGTCTGGACTTAGTGCTGGGCAAGGCTGTGTAGTGATGTTCTGCTCCTGGAGGAACTCTGTAGCGACACGGGCCCTGTGTGCTCTTGCATTGCCATCTTGGAAAATGAATCGACGACCATGGCGTCGTGCAAATGGCACCACATGAGCTCTCAACATGTTGTCACGGTAGTACAGCCCTGTGACACGCCCTTGGGTGACATGTAATGCTGTTCGGATTGCCATGGTTATGCCCTACGCCATAACCGATCCACCACCAAAACGATTGTGCTGCCTTACGGTTACGTCGTGGTATCGTTCGTTCCGCCGCCGGCACACTCTGTCGTCGAAGTCGAGAGTGAACCTTGACTCATCGGAAAACATGACGTTGTTCCACCGACGATTGTCCCAACGCAGTCGTGCTCCACACAAATTGCGCCTTGCTGTGATGTGACGTTCAGTCAAACGTGGAATTATTCGAGGTCATTGAGCGTACAAATTCCATCTGTGCAGCGATTTCGGATAGTCTGACCACTGACTCGCACATCAGTCGCTCAGTGCAGCTGCTGTCCAATTTCTGAGACACTTTGATGGCGGTTACGTAATGTTGTGGTTCGGATGAAACGATCCTGGTTAGCAGTTGTCGCCCCTGGACGACCTGACCGACGTCTGTCATCAAAATTGCCTGTCTGACGGTAGCGTGATCATAACCTGTTAATCACCAATTGAGTGACGCTGAGAATTTGAGCCACTGCAGTCTGTCTGTTGCCAGCTTTCAACATGCCAACGGCACGTAAACGTTCGTCGCTTGTCAGTCTTCGCACACCATAAAAGTTACGTTTCGACCAGAAACTATTGATGAACGAGTTTATACCAAGAAAAGAACGAGACCACCGAAAAACCCCGTCAAGAATAAATAACAATTTCAAAACGTACCCCACAGACATGAAAGGGGGCGCGTGCGAAAAACCCGCACGAAGTTTTCGTGGTCCGGTGACATTCATGGTCCACACTGAACTTGATAACATACTGATGTGTCCAATCACGCGTATCCAATACCATTTTCCGAAAATATCAACATCAGTGTGGATATCCTCTACTTTTTTGAATAGTATATATCTCGTCGCGGCGAATTGTATATCTCGCCGCGGCGAACTAATTAACCGATATCGCAACATTGAATTAGTTCCAGTACAGTCCCCGGTGGAATCCATTCGAGTGAAACAGCGCCCGTTTACTATGGTACACAATTTTTGTCTTACTTTTATAATAAGACTCAGTAACCAAAGCCTGAGATGGAAGTCCTGTGTCGTGGGCAGCAGAGGTAACAATTGGTTAAACATTACCTCATACTTGTGTTGCGGCCATGATCAGGTCTGGCAGCCAAGAAAATCAAGGAGTGCAAAACAGATTGCTTGGGAGTGCAATTACACTTGGATTTTCCAATACATGTTCTTGTATGCTCTTTTGGTTACAGTACACGGAGAGTGGACTGTCACCCAATCACCCATTGAGTGGAAGTATCATCCAAGGTACTACTCTCAGATTTCATACAGAAACACAAGAACCACAGTTTCAACCAATGGACCTCCGGGTTTAACCCGAAGATCCACTGGCTGAAACATTGCTTTTGCTAATTACGCTTTGCATCAAATTATCATTTATGGCTTGAGAGTTATCATTACTCCACAGGCGATTTATTGACAATACACTATCTATGGGTTATCTCCCAAAACTTAGACACCCCATAACTTAGACACCCCAAAACTTAGACACTCAGGAGAAGGTGTTAATTACATTTACCTACTATTAAAATGGAATAGCCTGATACTGGTAAAGAGCATTTATGCAGACAAGAGAATATTCCCTCAAATTAATTTGTTTGTTAATTCTGTTCAAAATAGGCTAAACTTCAGATAGTTTGCTTACTATTCTTATCATTGTTATGATGTGTCATGTTTATGATCACAAAAAAACAAAACATTATCATTATTATTTATGAAAATGTTAATTATATTTGAACCTTTGAACTCTATACACAAACAATCATTTATTTTGTTAATTATTATTATTAATCTAAATAGTTCACACAAACAAAACAAACAAAACATTGTTATTATTTATCATTATTATTTATCAAACTGTTGATTAATGCCGGCCTTTTAACTCTATTCACACAACATTTATTTTGCTAATTATTATTATTATTAATCAAGATCAAACAAAAATTTTTACAGTGGTTTCAGTTTTGTGAAAACACAGTTCTTTATGTAAGACAGAATACTTCCCTTGAGTATCACATTCTGAAAATGGCTGCAGTTAAGAAAGTCGAGTTTGTAATTTCACAGAAAGTCACACCACAGATACTCTTGGATGGCTATAGATACAACAGAAATAAAGTGAGACAGAGTTGCACTCATTGGAGATGTATACAATCAACTTGTAAGGGAAAATGCACAACTGTTGGGGACTTTGTCCGAGATATTTCTGATCACTCACATCCCCCAGAAGATAGTAACACTGTAAGGTTTATCAGCACTATGAGAAAGAGAGCAAGAGAATTCCAATGCGGTCATTATACAATGAAGAAATAGTCGGTCAAGACAACGTAGAATTGCTGCCATCTTTCTCCTCAATGAGTAGTGCATTGTATAGGCACAGGCAGAAGAATATTCCTTCACTTCCTAAGACAAGAGCAGAAGTCAACCTTGATAGCCAATGGTCAGAGACTTTAGATGGACGTCGATATTTACTTTTTACTGATGGAGAAGAAGAAAAAATGATTGTCTTTTGCAGTCATGCACAACTGGAAGCTTTACAGTCTGCTGAAACTGTTTACATGGATGGGACATTTTCATCATGCCCTGACTTATGGAGTCAGGTTTATACAATACACGCAATGAATGGTACTAGTTCATATCCACTTGTCTTTGCTTTATTGCCAAACAGACAGACATCAACATACACAAGACTTTTTAGAAAACTGAAAGATGAAATTCAACAGAGACTGAATCGGCAATTCCTTCCAAACCGTGTACAAACTGATTTTGAGAGTGCTGCTATCCATGCAGTTTCAAGTGAATTTCCAAACGCAGAGGTGAAAGGGTGTTTTTTTCCATTTTTGTCAGGCTATTTGGCGCAAAACACAAGAGCTTGGGTTGTCCGTCCAATATAAGGAAGACATAGCAGTCCAGTCCTGGATTAGAAGAGCAGCGGGCCTTGCCCTTCTTCCGCCAACCATCGCCCAAGAAACTTGGATAGAGGCCATGGAGACAACTCCTGAAATACCACGAGCAACGGATTTCAATGATTACATAGTTACGACATGGATAGATGATGACGCAAGGTTTCCAATTCCACTCTGGAATAATCATAATACTACAGGCCCAAGGACAAATAACCATTTAGAAGGGTTCCACAGTCGTCTCAATGGAACATTGCCACACAGACACCCAAATATCTATAGGTTTGTGGAGGTTATTAAAAAAACTGAAAATGCTGACAGAGCCAAAGTTTTGCAAATAAGTTTCGGTGCAGCTCCACCAAGCAGGAAAAGAGTTTATAGGGACATAGATAACCGACTTCAACGTTTAAAAGAAATGTTAATTGAAGGAGGAAAATCACCACTGTCATTTCTTGATGCAGTCGGACATCTCCTCAGACTTGCCTGAATTGTATTATCATATATTTTATTTAGTGTTTGTATATTGTTCAATTTTATGTATTCTTGTCTAATAATTATCTTGGCTGTTGTGTATTAGTATTGTTTTTCTGTATGTGTAATGCTTCATGTTGTGTTTTTGTGTATTAATTTTTTATATTAAGTATTTTTGTGTATGTCATGCTTCATGTTGTGTTTTTGTGTGTTAATTTGTGTGTATGAGTAATGTTTGAATTGTGTATTTTTGTGTATTAATGTTGACTTTGTTTTTGTGATAAATTTTTCTTAATTACTGCAATAAAAAGTTTCACAAGTAAATTAGAGTTAGTGTTTTCCATTAAACAGACTTCCCAGATTAGTCCATTAAAATGATGGGGAATAAGCAAGAGATTAGTGTTACACAAAGGTGTGAATTATGTTGTTTTAAGGTGTCTAAGTGATGGGATGTCTAGGTTATGGGAGGACACCCTATCTATGTACTCTATATTCACTTCAAGATATTACTATTGTGACTGGGAGTGTGGTGGCTCAGTAGTAGACTGTTGGACTTCTCTGCTAGATGTTCAGAGTTCGATCCCCGTCCGGGACGACTCGCGTTGTGTCCTTGGTGAAGGCACTTCACCCCAGTTGCCTGCATGGGGGCACGATTACGCCGTGTACTAAGGCGTACTGCACGTCGATGGCGCACATGTCTTCAACCGCTGTAACCCTGCTTGAACAGAGCAGAGGAGGTGACAGTTGCTCGTCGATGCTCGGTGGTTCTCTCCGGGTCCTTCGGTTTCCCCCACCCATAGAACTCTCACGGTCACGATTTGCCATTGTGAATAAGTATGTAACCTTAAACACCAATAAATAAATTAATAATACTATTGTGACTGGGAAATGTACTACATTCAGCTACACAGTGGAAAAATTGGCACATACATATTCTCATTATTCAAAATGTGGGGGTACTGGGGGCACAGGTCTGGAAGTAAAGGACTTACATATATTGTAACCCATTGGTCAGTTACGCTGCAGCATTGTGTATCCATAGGAAAAGGGATGCTGTGCGCTTTTCTGTCTTCTGTGTTTTTCGACGCCAATCATGCTTTTTACGATTTACGACTTAACGGGGTTTCCACCCATATAAATATGAACAACTAACGTGCGATCTCGCGGGCATGGAAGGGGTGGACTGTTTGTAGGGATGGGGGAGGGGGTCAAACATTCCTCTGAAAATTTCTTTTATGTATGCTCTTGACTATCTTGGATTAGCTCTGGCGGTACTCTTAGATACTCTGTTCCAGCCCTGAAGATTTTCGATTACCAAAACCTTGGGATTTGTTCTGAAAACTCATAAACTTCCTGCCCAACGCAGGTCTGTCTTGTGCACCGGACTTAAGGTTGTAATATCTGGATGAACGATAATGTTTATATTTATTTCTGATTATTATTAATTTATTTCCGATGAACAAAATATACAGAACACACGTGATGATTACAATGAACTAGATATCTTAAGGGGGTTAACGCAATGTCATAGAATGGCACACTACATTACCTCCTTCTTTTAGTTATGGCGGTCAAAACAGTTCAATTTAAAATTAAGAATGACTTTCTGTCTATCAAGTGTTGAAACAGTTCAATTTAAAATTAAGAATGACTTTCTGTCTATCAAGTGGTGAACCGTAATCGTAATCACACGGTAAATTAGAATGTGTTTTATATACTGTTTTACACTGTTTATTTGCATGGTCAGGGACAAGTCTTAAAAAGTTATAAAATCATCATAACGACTGGGCATTTTCCTCTCTCTGGGAGGATTGTGTCTTTGGGTAACATTCTGATCTGCAGACGTGAAATCAAAATCACATTCACTGTCACTCGGTGAATCTATGTATCGGTGTGTTGTGGATTCGTTGTAGAACTTCTTAAAGTGGGAAGCATTTCTGGTTATGTCTCTACCCTTGTGGTTTATAGCAGTTATCATGGAGCCTTTGATTTTAGTGATTTTGTATGGTGTATGTTCATGCGGTGTGGACAGTTTGTTAACTTTCCGTTGTCGAACTAGCACCGAGTCTCCAATTGTAAAAGAATGTTTTTTTACATAGATCTTTGAGTCAGCACTGAGTTTCATTTTTTGTTTCGCTTTAAAGTCAGTTACTCGTATGTTTTTGTCATGAGTCTTCTTTGTTGTAAACATTGGTACGGTGGTTTTCATAGGTTTGCCAAATAATAGTTCATATGGTGCTTTCCCAGTAGATAAATGTGGAGCTGCGCGATACTGTCTTAAAAACCTAGACAGCTGTTGCTTCCAGTTAAGACCATCTGTGTGTGATGCCTGTATGGCTTTATTCAGTGTATGCATAATTTTTTCTTCCTCACCGTTTGCTTTTGGGTGTAGTGGGGTGACCTTACGGTGATGGAAACCCATTTGTTTTGCGTAGTTAGTAAAGTTTTCACTACTAAACGGTGGGCCATTGTCACTACGGATTTCTTGAGGAATCCCATATTCAGAGAGGATTTGGTCCAATTTGGAGATAACTGTGTTAGCTGATGTTGATTTTATGATTTGCACAACTGGAAATCTGGAATAATCATCAATGAGAATCATGGTGTAATCACCACTAGGAAATGGTCCTCCAAAGTCAATTGACAATTTCTGCCAACAAGCATCTGGCAGTTCTGACATTGTTACAGGTTCCACTGAAGGCGTAAATTTGCATATTTGACACGTTGGGCAGTTGCGAATCATGTTTTCTATTTGTTGGTCCATTTTTGGGAACCAAACTCTACAACTCAGGTATTGCTTACACTTTATTACACCCATATGTCCTTCGTGTGCTGATAGAATTCGTGAATATAAGGATGATGGTATAACAATCTTTTGTTCTTTCAAAATGATTCCATCTACTAGAGTTAATTCTGCAAACACTCTCTTGAAAGGTTGGAGGTCATCATTGGTGTGTTTTGATATCTTACCAAGTGTAACTGCTGTTGATAGTTCAGAAAGTAGTCTATCAGATTGAGTAGCTGAACGAATGTCATGCATAGTAACAGCATCTGAAATTAAATCATTCACTATTATATTAATACTTTTCTCTGTGGTTTCTGAGAAAGGGACGTCAGTTTGTGGTAGGGGGTGTCTTGAGAAATAGTCTACAACACACTTTTTACCTGAACGGTATTTTACTAGGAAGTCATATCCTAAGAGTTTAAGACGAAGCCTTTCTATTCTCATAGATGTATGTGTTTTGGGGTTGTTAAAAATTGCTTGTAATGGTTCATGGTCACTGAATACCGTGAAAGATTTTCCGTACAAATAATTGTGGAATTTGGTACATCCAAAAACTACTGCTAGTGCTTCGCGTTCGATGTGAGCATAGCGTTGTTCTGTTTGGGTTAGAGTTCTACTCGTGTATGCAATTGGATGCAAGTTTCCAAATTTATCAGCTTGGGTAATCATGGCGCCTAAACCGAAAGGACTAGCATCGACGTGCACTTCTGTGGGACGTGTGGAATTGTAGTATGACATTGTAACATTATAGGATAACGAGTCCTTGATAGTTTGGAAAGCTGACTGATGTGCTGGCGTCCAGTTGAACGGAGCGTGTTTTACAAGAAGCTGTCTCAATAAGGTTGTCTTGTCACTGTAATTCGGAATAAAACGGGAACTGTAGTTCGATACGCCAAGAAAACTACGCAAGTCATTCACATTTTGTGGTGGTGAAGCATGTTTTAAAGCTTCCACTTTACTAGGTGAAGGCGAAATACCTTTTGCGGAAAATATAAATCCAAAAAATTCTATTTCACTTTTATTAAACTGACACTTTCCTTTATTAATGGTAAGTCCAATATCTGTTAAGCGTTGCAGAACAGCCTTGAGGGCAGATTGATGTTCTTCTTCGGCGTGGCCGAATATTATTATATCGTCATGTACATTTAGAACACCTGGTATGTCTTGGAATGTCTTTCTAAGAATTTCATGAAATTCTTCTGCTGCAGACCTTGTTCCGTAATTCAGCCGTTTATAATGCATAAGTCCTTTATGTGTGGAAAATGTCGTTATGTACCTGCTTTCCTCTGCTAACGGTATTTGATGATATCCGTCACGGAGATCTATTTTAGAAAATACTGTGGAACCGTTTAAAGAATGAGTGATTTCTTCACTCGTAGGTACAGGATGGCGTGTACGTTTTATCGCTTTGTTTAGAAGACGCATATCCAGGCAAAATCTAATCTTACCATTATTACGACATGTGATGACAGGTGGTGTTACCCAATCTGTCGGACCGTTCACATCTTCGATGACGTCAGCTGCTTTAAGCCTGTTTAATTCTTCTTCAACTTTTTGTTGTAAATTGAATGGGACTCGTCTGTGCTTTTGTGCTACTGGCTTAATTGTACTGTCAATATGTAGCTTAACCTCAGCAGTTTTATGTAAACCTATACCATGAAATACACTATCAAAGTCGTTTAACAGTTTTTGCGTTTCTGTGCATGAACTTAAAATTTCAGGATTCATAATCCCAAATTTTCCAACTTTTACATTGGCAGTTTGGGTATTACCAGTCTTTTTAACTTGTTCATTGGGTACTGCTGTTGAATCATTTATCTGTAGAATGTCGAGTCTTGAAGCTGTTTTGTAACCCAATATTGGCATTACATGTTTGTCTACATCAACAACAATAAAGTTGTAACAGGGGTGGGGTGAACGACTCCCCAGGGGCTAGAACCCTGGCCGAAATCTCCCTGTTGTTCTTCAGATTCGTGAGGATCTGGGTCAACTAGCAAACCATGGATAAAATATAACTCAACTCCAGAGGCAGAATAATCATTAAGTTATGTGTTGTGGTCTGGATGAATTCACAATAAAATAGAAAAACAGTTTATACGTGGTTTATTGAGAAGCCAAAAATAGTATGATATGAAATGGACATGAATATGAATGACGGATCAAAAACCATGGGCCCACTACACTTTCAACCAAAAGGGGTTTAACTTCCACCCAACATGTGTTCAGTAAATGTGGATGGTTCCCACGAAACTCGGACCTGGAGAGAACCACTCTCAGAAAGTGATTCTCACCAGGGCCGAGCTGAACGGGTCCCTAAATGACGGTACCCATTACGGTCAACCTTTTTTACAGGTTACAAAGTGTCCCCATAACTAACCTCAACAGGCAGTTGTACTGGCGCAGCTGAATTAGAGCTTTAATGCCAAGACGTGGGCGGCGAATTATGAGCGAGACTGCTCTTATATAGGATAATTTCGCGGGGAAAGATTTCGAATACTGGAATCTGATTGATCCCTCGCTTTCACATCGACGAATGAAACAACAGCACAATGCACTATGGCGTGAACCAATTAGGTACATCGATTCATTTTAAACATGGAAATGACTTGAAGCCAACAAAAATAGAATTAAACACCCGTTATGTGCAGATGAATTATAACAGAGTAATTTAGAACTTCTATTGTATATTATTTTTCAACTGCTGTTACCAAATCCGTTACACTTCCCCCTCCTTAAAAAGAAAATGTGTAACATTTTAGAACCATACAGCAGTTGTTAAATAGATTTCCAATAAATCTTTAATATCTTATAATTTTATTTAAACTGTGGTGTTCCACATAAAACATTCCTCCATAATAACGAGACTCGATTCACAAAGCCAATTCCCCTGAAAACATTATATGCAAAATGTAAATTGATGATATGAAGGAGATGAATAAGGTGTTACAAAATTACACATGATTCCTCTACCGACTATTATATAGTTTAAGTTATTGTCTCTTTTTATAAATTCTGTAAAGTCTTGATTTTGTCTCTCTGCTTCTTCTGAAGTAGTCCTCTGGTGTTCACTGCTGGAATGTTTCCAACTTCTTTTCACTATCCGATAACAAGATAATCCCCTTCTTCTTCACAGCATGCTAAACCATACTCCGTTCTGTTCTGGAGAAGTGAAGTTCTCTTCCATTACCACCACTCATGTCGGATCTGCTGCAACACGTTCATCAAATTCTACTCAATCTGCTAGCGCCGAAAGGCATAGCAAAAGTGCGTCAGCAGAATCAAGAATTCTTTTCTGACACACTGCATGCAACATCGCCTTACTCCGCTGCCAGCTTCTTGTGATGGTGTACATCCCATTATTGTTAAACAGACGTTCAATTTCTACTGGGAGGAGCAAACAAATTAAATCTACAGCAGAAACAGCAATTCTAATTGCTTCTCTACTTTATAGTTTACTGAAATTCCAAAATACGAAATACTGGATATATTGGTTAATTTTCCAATAAGATAGGTGAACTATCCAGAATACAATTAATGTAGATAAAATTCTGGATAAAATTATTTATCTGGATTTTACAATTCCGCCAATAATTCCAAAACTATTCAAAATTTAACTGTAACGTTCTAAAGGTCAACATGGCCACGTGGTTTTCACTAATCTAACACATGTGATAGCTCCCCTGCTCTTCCGCTATCAACCATATATTACTATCAATGGGACATATCAATATTCGAGCAGAATAAGCAGCTGTATTCAGCCTTTTGATATATATAGACTGCTCACAATTGTGCCCCATTTAAAATTTATGGTCAATTTGGAAATTATATTTTGGGCTATCCACGGAGAACACAATTCCCAACAACCAACTATTTTACACTAGCATTCAAGAAAAGTTTTTACATTTTAGTAACGAACGAAAGATTGGCCACTATCCACAAAACAACAAGCCTCAGGATTGCAATATTTCTTCCACCCTAAATTACTTGCCCTATATAAGACACTCCAAATGTACATCTCTGAGGTTAGTTCAATTTGACATATCAGTAACAACTTCAGTTTTCGCCAGAGTTAAATGATGTATCGCAATGACATCCACAAATATTATCTACGTAATATTAAAATAGCACCCAGACTACTGAAGACAAACCACCTATTATTATCAGAACCCAAGACGCCGGGAGCATAACTTAAAAGAGAAATATACAAATATTTACAAACTCCTACACGTCGCGATTGCTGTTTAATAGAAAAGGTTCCACATACGTCAATGCCTATTGCCAATAGAAAATTGACATACCAACACACTGTGTACTACCTACTTTAAATAAGCAGACTACGAGGTCTTATTTCGCTTCCAAGGAAAAGAAATCTTTCTGGTCACCACCGAGTGTTACCTACGGTAACAAATACCTCCAAACTAATGAGCAATGCAATCATCTAGCATTTTAGCTTTTAATATCGACTTACTAAAAGATTCTTTCTTGAATCAAGTTTACCTAACAGTTAATGCCTTAACGAACATCTAACTTGGGCCTGTTTATTAGATTTAATGTTGACCATAAACATTTCCCGAAGTTGAAAGAAAAATTGTGGGCTTAAATCCCGCATAAACCCAATGCTACTTTGTACTAAAGGGCATATAACTCGAATTACCTTTCTATTTACCCATGGTTGAGTTGCCTCAAATACCCCATAGATTGATTCACAAAATGAGTCATTTTCATAATGAACCCGGAAAGTGAAGATATTTCAGAAAAATTGTAATTCAACTGCAGACATTTTTTATGACTCAATACCACTCACAGCTTTTCACGAACAAGCTTTTTGAGCTACACTGGCACTTTCAATACCTTTACTAGTCTCAAAATAAATCCATCTAAAACAAGATGCTAAAAAGCCTCTATCGGGTATTTTTCACATTCGTGTCATAAGTGTTTGGGCTGAGTTGACTGATCAGCTCAGACCATCTCAAATTCATTGGCTCAAAACCGGGGGGGGGGGGGGTATTTTGGACCCTGTTAATCCCAGTTTCAGTGAGATTTCGGAGTCTGGTGCAGAGTAAAATAAAACAACAGAATAAACAGTCTATAAACTTAGACTCAACTCACTCATACAATGACTTTGTCTACCAAACTTTAATTACACCAAGCTTATGAGCTTCCACTTCACCAGCAGTTGTATACTTGGGCTCATTGTCCCACTTAAAACCACTAAGTAGGATTCCAAAGGTTTACAATTGGGGAGAAGCCCTTGCATTTGAAATAATACAACAAAAGCTATTGAAAGTATGCATACCAACAATCGAGCTCTAATTTCCCCAGGAATTAAATTCATCCAAATCGTTCAAAGAACGCAGACCTTATTGAGAACAATTACCCACAATGTAAGTAGCTGAAATAACCAGATCCTGGTAGCCTCGACAATTTGTAACAGGGGTGGGGTGAATGACTCCCCAGGGGCTAGAACCCTGGCCGAAATCTCCCTGTTGTTCTTCAGATTCGTGAGGATCTGGGTCAACTAGCAAACCATGGATAAAATATAACTCAACTCCAGAGGCAGAATAATCATTAAGTTATGTGTTGTGGTCTGGATGAGTTCACAATAAAATAGAAAAACAGTTTATACGTGGTTTATTAAGAAGCCAAAAATAGTATGATATGAAATGGACATGAATATGAACGACGGATCAAAAACCACGGGTCCACTACACTTTCAACCAAAAGGGGTTTAACTTCCACCCAACATGTGTTCAGTAAATGTGGATGGTTCCCACGGAACTCGGACCTGGAGAGAATCACTCTCAGAAACAGTGATTCTCACCAAGGCCGAGCTGAACGGGTCCCAAAATGGCGGTACCAATTACGGTTAACCTTTTTTTACAGGTTACAAAGTGTCCCCATAACTAACCTCAACAGGCAGTTGTGCTGGCGCAGCTGAATTAGAGCTTTAATGCCAAGACGTGGGCGGCGAATTATGAGCGAGACTGCTCTTATATAGGATAATTTCGCGGGGAAAGATTTCGAATACTGGAATCTGATTGATCCCTCGCTTTCACATCGACGAATGAAAAAAAAGTACAATGCACTACGGCGTGAACCAATTAGGTACATCGATTCATTTTAAACCTGGAAATGACTTGAAGCCAACAAAAATAGAATTAAACCTCCGATATGTGCAGACGAATTATAACAGAGTATTTTAGAACTTCTATTGTATATTATTTTTCAACTGCTGTTACCAAATCCGTTACAAAGTCTACTAATCTCCGAATATTGTCATGCTTTATTTTAGCTGTACACATTCCCTTGACAGGTATTTGATTATCCGGGTAACCTTTAATAACTGTCTTGCAAGGTTTTAGTTGGAGATTGGGCATAACGTTATTATATGTCTGAAAATCTAGGAGGTTAGCATCTGAGCCCGAGTCTATCAGCAAACTTAGCTGTTGCCCATTTACAGTCATGGCAACTTTCGGACGCTCTGTATTTTCCATCATAAAACACTGTAGGTGGTATACATAAGAATCAGAGTCACTACTGTCAGTGGCGGGTGCTACGCATGAAGAAAAAGAAGGTTATTTAACAACAGAGAAACATGTTTTTTAAAACAATACTTTGCAAAATGATTTTCGCCATTGCAGTTTCTGCATGTAGCATTATATGCAGGACACTTTTTTAAACCACCGGTGTGGGGCCAGTCATTTCCACAACCACAGCATTTATTAGATGTCGAAGCTTTATGCTTTGGTTGGTTTTGTTTTTGTTCTGTGTGTGTTTTAGGGTGTGTTGTTGCATCCCTGTGACGTTTAGAATATCTTCCCGGTTTACTGCTGTACACTCGAGACACTGAATCAATAACTGGACTAACTGTCATATCACGTGTACCTTTGATAGCAGAGGTCATACACAGTGTTTGTTCTTCAGCACGTTCTTTTGCTTTCAGATTCTTAATGACTGTTTCGAGGTTCCATTTTTCCACAAATGCCTTAGTACAGGTCGAGTCTTTGCAACTCATAAGTATTTGTAATGTCATTTCTGTATCTTCTTGTTCATCGTACTCACAGTATTTTGCGGCTTGTTTCAGTCGAATATAGAATTG
The DNA here is from genome assembly GCA_031216915.1 of Pictodentalium vernedei. Lineage (NCBI taxonomy): Eukaryota > Metazoa > Mollusca > Scaphopoda > Dentaliida > Dentaliidae > Pictodentalium > Pictodentalium vernedei. The sequence continues at coordinate 793,084,778 of CM062296.1, forward strand.
ATCAACCGACTCTCCAGTTTTTCGTTTAATAAGCCTAAACTGGTATCGTTCAAACACTTTATTTGCCTTGGGGTTGAAATAATTATTCTGAGCCGTTTTAGCTGAAGTAAAATCATCTCCGGTAACTGGCAGGGTTTGAAATATTCTCTGAACTTCGGAACCGGCATGATTTAGGAGCGTACATATTAACTGTTTTTGATCTGTGAGACCACTTGCTCCAATCATGATGTCAAATTCTTTCAGCCATTCCTCCCATCGTGGACCTAGTCTGAGGGGTTCGGTTTCCACATTAAACGTTCCAGGGCTTCTAGGCGCTGGTATCGATACAGGCATAAACATTGGTTGGGTTTGTGCAGTCATATTTTATCTCAAAATGGATTACTTTTTATCAATCCGTATTTTGTACAACAGAATTCCGTTTCAGTTAGGGTTACCGTTGTTTCGTACACACAAGTTTCGTTTCCGATTCCGGGTTTTCAAAAATTTTAGCGCGAGCAAGTCCTTCCCGGTAATCATTCGCGTTCAAAGTTTTTTATCAAATAAATGTTTATAATTCAGTAATTTTGTTTTGTTTTTGACACACACATTCCACTCCGTGAATTCGAATCATCAATCGTCGCCAATGTAATATCTGGATGAACGATAATGTTAATATTTATTTTTTGATTATTATTAATTTATTTCCGATGAACAAAACATACAGAACGTGATGATTACAGTGGCGGCGCCAGAAATTTTTTTGTGGGGGGGGGGGGGGGGGGGGCAACAACTAGGGGGGCAGACTCCCATGAAGGGGGGCAAATACGTAAAGGATCATATCATTACTTTGTTATGAGGTAGTCCAAACTTGGACCCAAAGTCCGTAATATACTTTTTTGGTTTGGTACGTCCTGTGGACGTACCAAACCAAAAAAGTATATTACGGACTTTGGGTCCAAGTTTCGACTAAATGTAATGGTAATTAGCGGTCCTCCTTTCAAAAAATCCTGGATCCGCGTCTGGTGGGTCTGTGTGTGTGTGTGTGTGTGTGTGTGTGTGTGAGAGAGAGAGAGAGAGAGAGAGACTCATAATGCCCGTCTGTCATAATGCGAAATCCATGAATTTTTTTAGACAAGGGATATGGATAGACATGCCTTTGTTGGCTCATAACTTAATTATAACTTATAAGTATCTGCATCCGAGTCTTTAAATCTCTACTGCCTGGATGTGTTCATCAGCTAGCCTGAGGCTTTGGGCTAAGTGTGTATGGGAAATTATTGGGAATAAAAAAAGAGAGGGGTGTGTTTGTGTGTGAGAGAGAGTGACTGAATGTGTTTGTGTGTGAGGGTGGATGGAAATGCATGCGAGATGGTTGGGGGGGGGGGGCAACTGGGGGGGGGGGGGCAAATGTCTCCCATGGCCCCCCCCCCCCCCCCGTAGCGCCGCCACTGGATGATTACAATGAACTAGATATCTTAAGGGGGTCAACGCAATATCATAAAATGGCACACTACAAAGGTTCACTACGAGGCAGTGAAAATCTATTGTGATACCCTTTACATGATAATTTTTGCCCGGAAACTTATTACCGCATTCTTATGCAGATGGGAAAACATTTCAAGTTAACCTCTCACCACTCACCAGTCATCTTTGCGACAGCCCGACAGGCCTTCCACTGCTGAAAGTGGCCAGATCGGCGGTTTTGAAAGTATTGTCCTTGAGTAACGTTATCTTAACTCTTAGTTATGGTTGGAGGTGGGCATCCTCCCCGTTCCCCATTGAATTTATATTTCTAGCGGCTCTAAAGTGCAATTGTGATGTAAAATACATCCCAAATACATCTTGCCGAGCCATTAATTCAATCAATTGTGTGGCTTATAAATCTGAACAAAGTGTTTTTACTGATTGTTTCTTGATGGAAAAAACACCCCGAGTGTATCTCCAAAACCATCTCGGTACTAGCTGTAGAAGCGACATCTGGAAGCCTGTTTTTCCGCCCAGCATTTGAAAATCAAAATTTCCACGTCTGTTAGTCCGTAATGTCTAATGAGGCTGAACGAACCGAGGTGGAAGGGAAAATAGAAACTACCCACAATCAACTAAACATCAAAAATAGCGAAGCGCAATAGGAAATCAACACGTACCAGATACTGATACTTTATTTGTGTTGGTGTTTATGGTCACTTTCAGAGTTATGGCTCTATCACGACTGAAACGCAAGTATGGCGTTTAACCATTCGTTATATATGCTGCTCGCTCTAGGATTTCCACCAAAGCAATGTTTACAGGGTCTTATCCTGAAGGTAAAACAGAACTTGTGTACCACAGTAATAAACGAGCACTGTTCCACTTCCTGGATTTCCGCGGGGAACTAATTCAGATTGGCGATATCGGGTTATTTTCTCGTTGTGGTCAGGGCGAGATAAATATTGGCAGCCAAATGTCCTTTCCATGCAATCAGACAAATTGAAACCAAAGCTTGCAACCCCACACAAGGGGGCCAGTGTCCAGAAAATGGTGGACGCCATAGTTTCGAGCCTAATGGAGGCAAAGAAGAAAAGTGTAGGAAAGATTAGGGTGCCAACACGGGAACTTGGGTACAGATTGAACGAAGAACTGAAAAGGGCCATAAAGGGTAGAAAAGCTAAATGTGCTACATACAAAAGTAGAAAACTCAAGGGGTGGAAAGCAACGAGGCCATGGTAGCAAAGGAAGAATACCAACAGGCACGAAATAAAGTAAATAAGATTAAAGACGATAATCGGAGGGTGCGAAATAGCAATGTTTTTGGGACGATAAGAATGACAGGGGGGTCGAGTTCGAGCGTATTTTGGAAATGGGCGAATAAGCGTAACAATGGAAGTAACCCACAGAGTATTAAAGTAGATGGCAGAGATACAGACGATCAAGATCAAATCGCATCAGAACTTGTTAAGCACTGGGAAAATGTAAACGATAAACGATGGGGCATGGGGAACCCACCGGAATGCCCGAACCAGGTCGAGGAAAATCTATTGAACTTCGTGTGCAGCGAAATTAAAACCGAGGAGGTGCGAAAGGTGATCTCAAAATTAAGGAATGGAAAAGCGGGAGGGGTTGACGAAATTCCTAACGAGTTTATCAAAAAAGGGGGAGAGGAACTCTGTGAAAGCCTAACTGCCCTATTCAATTTAGCCATAGAAAAACAAGAAGTCCCAAAAGAGTGGAGAGAAAGCGAAGTGACATTTATTCCCAAAAAGGGGAAAAAGATGTTTTGCATAATTATCGAGGGATCTCCGTCAGTAACAACATTGGAAAAGTTTTCTGTAAAGTCCTGTATGGGGGAATTGAGGAGGTGATTGGGGAGAAGGTTTCTCGGGAGCCATTCAGAATGGCTTCAGGAAGGGAAGGAGAGTCACTGATCATCTTTTCACGCTATCCCAAATTATAGAATCCGCGAAAGCAAAAAAAAAAAGAAGATGTTTCTGGCCTTTTTTGATGTTAAAAAGGCATACGATAGAGTATTTGGAGAAAGCTTGAGGCTCTGTTGGAATTCTGAAAGCATTATATAAAGATGTACAGAGTTAACTTAGCCTGGGCAACATAACAACAAAACGTGTGCCTATGGAGATAGGCCTAAAACAGGGGTGTATCCTCTCGCCAATTCTTTTTTCATTGTACATCAAAGGTTTAGGAGAGGAACTCCTGAGTAGCGACAAGGGGGTAGCAGTTGGGGACTTGAAGATCCCAGGGCTATTTTTTGCAGAGGATATCGTGCTAGTATCAGAAAGCGAAGAGGGGATAGCAAAAATTCTGGGAATTGTTGGGTAATATGGGAGCAAATGGAGACTCGAACTAAATGAAAGCAAGAGCAATGTTATACCCGTGGGCTGCAAAGTGGACCCCACTCGAAGGCGGATAGTGGGAGAGTCCTGTATCTGGAGGGTAGCAGCAAACGTCTTCGTGAAGGAGAGACAGGTGGCTACGAGTATCTGGGGGTAAATATAAACATCACAGGAAGAGGTATCTACCTAAACCACACAAATAAATTGATTCTGAAGTCGGGGAGGCGAATCCTTAACCAAATGAAACTTATAGAGAGAAACAGTTTCAATAAGGCTTTCGTGGGGAAAACCATTTGGGAAATGGTGGGTCTGCCAAGTATAACATATGGTACGAAGTGGTACCCCTAAGCCGGACGGCTGTAAAGAACTTGGAAACTCTGCAGAACGGTGCAGACCTATGGATAACGGGGTCGAGTAATGCCGCAGTACTATAAGCAATCAGGGTGAGCTTGGGTGGATGAGGATCAAGGACAAGATAGACTTATTGAAACTCGGTTATCTTAATTATTCGGTAAATCTCGACGTAGGGGCAAACCAGGGTAAAAGGACACAGATAAAGGGTCATGGAGGATGGTAACCTTAATTAAAAGGGGGTAAAATCAAAGAGGTCTTTAGGTGGTCCGCGTGATAAATAGAAGCCGGGTTTTGAAGAGTGCATTGGTGGCACTGTACTGTTGTTGAAGCTGAGGTCGCGGTCCCTGGAGCTGAGGGGGAAAAACAGTGAAAAGGGGTGTATAATGGTGAGGTGGGATGGGAGAATCAAGGACATGTATGCGCTTAGTGAGAGACTCAAAGGAGAGGGTTAATATGCTAATCGGAGAGATTGGAAAGAATGGGACAAGGGATGTCATCAAACAGTTCGTCTCAGAGTTTTGGGAGGAGCGTGGGAATAGGGAGGCAGTTGGGAGTACAGGGGTGACTAAGGCTTTTTCACCCGAGAACCGCGACCAAATCAGCGGCCGGCCAAAGGGTTATGATTATATTATTACAATCAAAGAACACTGCCCCAGGGTCAATCACTGAATCGGAACTTATTACCAGTTTGCACATTTTTTTTTATATTTTGTACTTCCGATTTGGCAATCATTGGGTGTATGGTTAACTTGATATATCACACAAAAAAAAACAAATGTTGGCACTGGCAGAGCTGAAAAGAATATATAATCTAGACTATTATGTTCATTTATACTGCAAAGTGACGGAACTGATCAGTACCGTAACGTTATAACGTTTCGTGTAAAGTTATACTTAGACCGAAAACAAACATTTGCGACTTTCAGTGCTATGTTTGGGACTTTGTCTTGAAGTGAAATTTGCAAAAACGCGGAATATCTTTTATGATGTTCGAAAAGAATGTCCGCAAATGCAGAAATAGAAAACGCGGGGTTGTATCAAGTTTCAAATGTTGTAGCCTTCAAATAAAGAAGTGCCTTGGGTGCATTTTATTTTATTCCATTTGTGCCACGATCTGCTCGGTGTGACAGGAAAAGTCCGCCTGAATACGCATACCTCTGGAGTTTTACTGGATAAATATTGTCTTGTGTGGGACTGACACCACCCGTTACGGAAATGACATACGGTGCGGTACTGATTTTTTTCAGTACCGTAATTATCTAAAATAGCCACAATAATTAACAATGAATAGGAATGCTGATGTGAAAACTTTGCTTGTTCTCAAATATACATCAGACATTTTCTTCCAAGACTGGAAATAAGCAATCTAGCATTCGGAGAATGAGTCTCTTTTGGCCTAGGGACATGTTTCAGATTCAGATTCAAAATGGGTAAATTTAGTGATGCTGTCATGCTGTGCAGGGTAGCATCATCAAATTCGCTCTCAAGATACCACACTACGCCAGTAAGCATCAACACAAATCACTTGTCACCCTTGAACCTTTACAACTATATTTTCTTGAATTGTATTTTCCAATGACGACTCAATGTGGGCAGAAATGAAGCATTGGCATTTTTGAGTGATAAGGCAATCTGCGAGTTAGCAAATTGCCGAATCTATGAAAATAGGCAATGGTTCATTTTAGCTACTTACATTAATAGGCATGGAATACAATTCTAGAAAATACAATAGTAAAGTTGACCGTATTGACTCCTGGTACCCTCGGACATGTTAGAAATGAAAACAGAGTTGTGAGAAACACTCTCTTATTTCAATTGACCGAGGGTTTCACGATGTGAGCCAGTTACTGTCACAAAATCAGTCCTGGTTTTAGCTTTAGTGTTTTGCGGGTTCAGCGTATTTCAAGTTGGAAAGCGCTGTGGGTATCAAGGGTTTGCACAAAAAAAAACAAAACAAAAAACTGTACAGCTGAAATGAACTACCGGTTCGCGCCCATAACAACATTCAAAAGTAACAAACATGCAGTTATCTAATCTGCTTCTCCGTTTCACGTAAGATTGTTTATCTAATATATTTTAAGTCTGTTCTGTCAAAAAACACCTCAGAACAAAAGATACCGTGATTCGGTATATTCAATGTACTGGATAACCTTGCACATGACATGCAGCACTTTCTTTGCGACAAAAATGCAAAAATGCAATAATAACTTCATGCACGAAAACAAAATCTGATCACCGAATTTCGCCATGATGTTGATGTATGATGAATATAGTCTTTACATATTTTCATATTCTAACACATAGCTGAATTCCTCAATGCATACTCTATTAGCAGGGGGCGCGGTGGTTCAGTTGGTAGAGGTGCAGGCTGCAAGCCGAGAGGTCCTCGGTTCGAATCCCACCTGCGGCAACCGCGTTGTGTCCTTGGGCAAGACACTTCGCCCCGATTGCCTACATGGGGGCACGATGACGCTGTGTACTGAGGCGTACTGCACGTCGATGGTGCGCATGTCTTCAACCAATCTAACCCTACCTGTGCTGCGGTGCAGAGTTCAGAGTTACGATGCTGGGGAGCTGACAGCTGCTCGTCGTTGCTCGGTGGTTCTCTCCGGGTACTCCGGCTTCCTCCACCCGTAAAACTGTCATGGTCACGATTAGCCATTGTGCATAAGTATGTGACCTTAAACACCAATAAATAAATAAATATAATTCTATTAGCAGAAAAATTGTAGAGACCCCCAAATCAAACTGAAACTCTTTAGTGCACAAAGGCGTTTAACCCTTTACCTAACATGAAAAGCAGACGACACTTGCAAAAATAATTCTTGAATAACTATTTTTTTTCATTTTTTGTCTCAAAAACATAGGTTATGACCCCGAGGTTATGACGAGCTCGTTCCAACGAGGGGTCATAACCTATGTTTTTGAGACAAAAAATGAAAAAATTCATGAAAATTAATTGGCGATTTTTGAGAATAGCGCTGGCCGGTTTTGGCCGTTACGTTAGGTAAAGGGTTAAAAAAAACTAAAATGGCCACACCGGGGTCAGGGTTTGCACAAGGGGCATTATATTTTGAGCCTAGGCTATAATCGAAAGCCTTTCTTATGGTAACACTTTAAACTAAAACCCTTTTTTCGTGAGGGAACTTTCAACTTTCCTCAGCCCCTCCTTTACATCTTTTATGTAAATAACAACCTCAAATTCTCCGAGGATCGTGTTCAAATCTCCCAATTTGCAGATGATAAGGGCCTCTGGGACTCTAACAATGCGGCCAATCTTCTCCAAAAACCCATGCAACGCGCTCTCGAAGACCTACAACGGTGTGCCAAATGGAGAATTAAGCTAAACGCTAACAAAACCCAACGAATCACCTTCACTCGCAAGAAAGGCAAACGCGACTTTGACCTGAAACTAATGGATAAAACCCTCCCAGAAGGTAAAGAGGCGAAATTCCTCGGCATCACCATTGATCAAACACTGTCCTTTAATAAACACACCGACGATATAGCGAGGAAAGCAACCAAAACGCATTAACTTATTGAAAATGTTAAAGGGAACTTCCTGGGGAGCCAACCAGTCCACCCTACTCAAACTTTACAAAGCCTGGTGTGCGCCCAGTACTCGAATACGGGACAATCATCCTAACCAACCTCAATCAAACTAATATGAAAAAACTCCAGAGGGTCCAAAAATCACGCGCTTAGGGTCGTCCTCCGTGCTCCACGGGACACAACCATCAAAACACCCCACGACTGAGCCGACATCCTACCATAATAGACCGTTTGTTCCCCCCAAACCGTCCCCTGCGCGCCTTTGGCGCGTGAAACCATTCCTTTCGGGATATCGACAGCATTCAAACATGGAAACCGATAACGGTGATGCCGATTGTCTAACATGCTACAAAGTGGTTAATGCCAAAAGTATTGCAGTTGCTTGCGATAAATGCCAGGGATGGAACCACATACGATGTGGCACAGGGATTACGTACTACAGGTTAATCCCGACACAAGCACAGCTGGTTTCTGAAGAGTTGCTTCAAAGACATCAAAAATTAAGTTCGCGTAAACACGAAAACAGCATACAAACATTATTTGAAAACCTCAAACACTCTGAGATAACAACGAAGGAATTTATGGCATCCATGTGACCATGTCATTGATACATGGTCCAAAAGAAAAATAAATGTTGTACTTTAAAATTATTAAGTTGCAGCTGTAGTAATTGTGCTAAAAACTTCTTCCAACAGAATTGTGTGTGTGTGTTTTGGGATGGGGGGGGGGGGGGGGGGGGGGGGGGGGGGGGGGGGTACATGTATCAATGAATCCATGCTAAAATGTTTATCATGAAAACCCGGTTGTTTAGCCATTTCCACTGAAATTTTTGCGGTTTTGTAAGGTTAAAGAGTTAAATGAAAACTGCAGTCATAATTCTGTTGGGGAAGTTGTTCAAACGTTTATTCATTTACGTTTCTTCTCCATTATGGTCTTTATTCTGTGCGCTATTGTTAACATAAGATAAGTTTTTATATTATAACTAAAATAAAAACATTGGTACCCATTCATTGTCTGTTTATTTTTCAGTCAACTTCCTTGGGATGATCCATTCATTCATTAATTGGTTTTATTTTTGACACCCCGATAATCCTATAATTGGCGCCTTAAGTGTGAGCGTCTTATAAATATAGGCTATGACACCTTAATTGAGTGTAATTTACGAGAAAAATTCTCAGCTATTCATGCATACACACTCTTGCCCCCACCCAATAAGTTCCGAGATAAAAGACGCCATCTTACAACATACTCTACTCAACGTTATATATTGGGGTGGGGTATGTTGTAGGCTAAAAATAACTTCTTTTAATCCACTGTGGGAAATAAAAAGTTTTCGTGGAACTTGTACTTTTTTATCGTCGAAGTGTCCAAAGTTTCGTCGAATCGTCCAAAGTTTCGTCGAATTTGTTCAGAAGTTTCGTCGAATCGTCCTTAAAAAAATTCGTCGAATTTGTCTTTCGTCGAATAGTCCATAACCCGCCGAATGTTCCCGAGGCCGAAAAGACCCGCTCCCCATTCAAGCGACCGAATTAAGTGATTGACCCACCCATTCATTGTCTGTTATTTTTCAGTCAACTTCCTGGGGATGATTCCATTCATTCATTAATTGGTTTTATTTTTGACACCCCGATAATCCTATAATTGGCGCCTTAAGTGTGAGCGTCTTATAAATATAGGCTATGACACCTTAATTGAGTGTAATTTACGAGAAAAATTCTCAGCTATTCATGCATACACACTCTTGCCCCCACCCAATAAGTTCCGAGATAAAAGACGCCATCTTACAACATACTCTACTCAACGTTATATATTGGGTGGGGTATGTTGTAGGCTAAAAATAACTTCTTTTAATCCACTGTGGGAAATAAAAAGTTTTCGTGGAACTTGTACTTTTTTATCGTCGAAGTGTCCAAAGTTTCGTCGAATCGTCCAAAGTTTCGTCGAATTTGTTCAGAAGTTTTCGTCGAATCGTCCTTAAAAAATTCGTCGAATTTGTCTTTCGTCGAATAGTCCATAACCCGCCGAATGTTCCCGAGGCCGAAAAGACCCGCTCCCCATTCAAGCGACCGAATTAAGTGATTGACCCACCAGTGCTGAAAGCCACCCCCCCACCCCCCCCCCCCTCACACACAACGTTCTTTCGTGCATGCGGGCGCGCCGAAACCATTTTCTTCTTCCACACTTCCGTAATTTTCTCAGTTTCTGTTCGGCTTTCACAATTCAGTTTCGGAAACGGAACTCTTGAAAGATAGGTACCCTTGGTAATTTCATTGATTTTAAAACACGATAAGTCATGCAATGTTCTCGAATTTCAGAAGACACTCAGAATTCGGTGTCTTTTATAACAAAGTAATTTGAAATTTATGTCACTGATAAATACAATGCAATACCAACAAAGGCAAAACAATGTTCATCGAAAATAAAACTAATGATTATTTTTGTTTACATATGGGCGCTGACATTTTTATTGAAAACAAGTTTTAAAAATTACGACACCTAAATGGGAATAAGAAAATACCCAGTCAAAAAGTATTCTCTCCAACTGAAATTATAATTTGCGAACTGTTGTGTGCACAAATTCAGAATACCATATTCAGTAAATGTCACATAATCTAGAAATTAATAACTGGAACATTCATTTTACGACAGACTAGTGATAGAAATGACATGTTCGGAAAATCTTTGAAGACAATAAACATTGAAGTTTGAGATCTGTTATTCCTTCCTATACAGATCATTCCTCATATCCAAACCGTAGTTCAGCTACTGCATGATAATGTTTTACTGGTGCTGCAAACGTACGCGAAAATCTTTTCTGTTGAAATCGTATTTTTCATGTTTCTGTTCATCATCATTTGTTACCTAGTGCCTGTCAAAATTGTTTCGACAACTGAAGCAACTTGTCAAAAGTCAACAATGTCCTGCTTCCTTGCCTTTAACATACACGTATCACACGTACACAAGCTCGACTGTATTTTAATACCCAGTAATTCGCTTGCCAAGATCGTTTTATTTACATCAGATTCTTACGGAAAATCACTTAAAATTTCTCTGTTGTATTGTTGATAATCAATTAATTATGGAGAGATACATGTATGTTAGAACAGAAACACTGGAAAAATGGATTTGTTGGTCAGAATAGGAAAACTCCACCCATCTGCTTAAGACAAGTTTGGTCTGCTTGCCATGACATGAGATTTTTTTTTAGACGTTTTGCACCCAAATTTGATGTGTCAAACCCTTACTTTAGATAGTTTCATCCCCAAAGTTTTTGGCGTTTGTACTTTTTCAGTCATGGCATGATCATTGACAAGGCATTTTGGTCATGCACGATTCGGCAATGCATGAATCGGCACTGCTTTTATGGCCCTGTTAGAGGTAAGCCAGGAATCAGAACATACCATTTTAAATTCATAATCCGCCGATAGGATAGTGGACAATGTAACATCGGGAGGGGGGGGGGGGGGGGGGGTGGAAGGCATCAGTAAGTTCTGATTATCTCTCAAGATGGGGGAGTAGCCTGTCTAATTGAAAAAGAGACATTAGAAACTTGAAAATAAGTATTATACAACAGCAAAGTCACAATACTAAGTACTTTATTATCAAATTTCCTAAAATACTTCAATCAACCGCCAACATTGTAGTGAAATAAATGAAACCAGCCACTTGTGCGTGGACCACTGATCATTGCATGATGCATAGGCACCCCTAGAAATTAGCCAGCAATCATCAATTTCGTGGGTGTTGGATATGATTTTCGCCATTTGAATATTTGAATGTCATGGGCAGGGCATTTCCCTTGGAATTTATTATTAGCCTTATGAAATATGAATGTGCCACAACTTCAAAAGAAAACTGAGCACATTAACTTTGTGACAATTCAGATATCATTTTGTAAAGGTACACAGAGAATAGTGATCAACTGATTATATTATAGGCCCATAAATTGATTCCCGATTATTCAGTCATAATCATCCGATTCCGATACCGATTCCAATTATTAAATTGTGTACCCATGGTTATTGCTGCCAAGACTATTTGATTGAGTCGACTTACCATCGGTAGGTGCTATAGTCAGCTATTATATTTCATAGTAAACTATATTTTAGTTGTGTACATCATATTACTGAATGATAATATTAGTCTGCGAGGGGCACATAACATTTCACGGTACATGTTATCCTTCATATTCATTGTTCATATCATGGAAATAGGCAGTAATGTTGACTTTACGGTTACCCTCGCATATTATCTCATGAAATGGACGTTGTCCTACCTAAACTCCATACTGGATCAAGCTACTGTGAACAAATTTTTGATAATCCATGTTAATTGTTAACTGATCGGAACTATAGGTCAGATGCCCCTAGGCCTTCGAGATGAGGTTTTTCACGGGAAGGATGCGGTTCCTCCTCCCGTAAGCCTAGCAGGTCATACAGGTGATTGTTTAGACCTCTATTGGTCCTCAAAAAACTGGATAATAATCATGGAAGATCAGTGGGTGAGAAGTGTAGTCTTGGACGGCTTATGGCTATCATTCCGAGTAATAACCCCACTAACAAGTTGTCCGCGTTGGACAAATCTTCCATCAAATTCTTGCATACAGTTAAAACTAGAAGTCCTGTCACGAATAGTGCGCTTATCTAGGCTTAATTGTGCGTTGGAATTGCACGCATTTGCCATATCGAATGGCATCCAAAGTACGGCAGGTTCTCTTGGTTACTCATAGCAAACACATGCAATGTTTCTGCCAATGGACCTCCAGGTTACCCGGAGGTCCATTGGCTGAAACATTGCTTGTGCACAGGCTATATGTACAGAATTTGATAGCTTTACTTGGGCCATAATGCATACATTAACGCGCATATCAACGTGCTATTTGTGCGCATCTCATGACAGGACTTCTAGTTTTAACTGTAAGAGAGTTTCTCCTACCAGAGGTATAACCTCTCTTATCAAAGGAAGCAATACAGGTCGGCAAGAATCAGGATTCTCAAGATTTTTACTGTCACCTGTTCCTTGTACCGAAGCCAGATGGCTCATCCCGACCTGTTATAGACTTAAGCTGGATAGCAGGCTTATCATGGCTCCAAAAGTTTATTTAAGGAAATCATTCAGTCGGTAAAAGTGAGTGCTCGACTGATCGACTATGCAGCAAATATAGATCTAAGGATGCGTACTTTCATGTCCTGGTACATCCGGCATTCTGAAAGTACCTGCGGTTCACTGTAGTAGCATACAAGGGAAGGTGTATCAGTTCAGGACAATATGCTTTGATCTGAATCTGGCCCCCTGGGCTTTTCACTCGAACAATGAACTCGGTAATGTTTTACTTATGAGCTCATTTGTCTGCAGTTACATCGGCTTACTTGGTCAAACTTCTACAGGGATTCGGCAACAGAATTATTCTTCAGAACGATGTTCAGAGTCTGCTTCTATTACTCCGACGTCTCAGTTTCATCGTAAATGAGAAAAAGTCGGATCTAACTCCATACAAGTCATCTATTCACTTGAGATTGAGCTTTGAGACTCACAACAATCTGGTTCATCTGCCGTTACCCAGAGCGAAGTTGTTTTGCTCATTTTTGTCTACACTCAGACGCATTAATAGTGAGGGAATTCATGCAACTGTTGGAGCTGTGCAGAGCGACTGTGGATCTCATTCCGTTGGCGATGGGCCGCCTGCATGCACGTCCCCTCCGGATATTCTTTACTGAGAACTGGAGTGTGATGATGCTTTCATTTGAACCAGTTTTGTTTTAATGGACTAAGTAAAACAAGGGTTCAAATTGGGCAGATATTCAGTGGTTAACTCAGGGAGTTCCGCTGCAGCTGCCAGATCTGGCTTTCACGATTATGACGGATGTGAGTCAGAATGGTTGGGGCGCGACCCTAAGTCCCACTGTCTGGAAGTGTCAGGGTCTTTGGGACCCTCGGTTCCAGGAGAACACATAAACATCAAAGAGATGATGTCAATATGGCAAGCGCTACAACATTGGATTCACATAATCACGGACATTCATGTTCAAATTTGGTCGGATAACTCGACAGTAGTAGCGTACATCAGGAACCAGGGTGGCACCTATTCATTTCCGTTATGCCAACTTTCGGAGAAGATTTTCCTATACGTCATGAATCATCATGTTCATCTTTATATCCGTCATATACCGGGTCGTCTGAACGTACTAGCAGACTCGCTCTCTCTGAAAGGTCGCCTGTTGCCTGTTGCAATTGGAGTGGATGCTCAACAAGTGAGTATTTGCGCTGATTTGCTACCAGAGGGATCGCCCCATGATAGATCTGTTTACGACGCACCAGAATTTACTGTCGTTTGTGTTGCCATGCCGAGACCATTGAGTGTATGCAGTACTTAGATGCTCTGCCGATCTCATGGTGTACACGTATACTCCAATTTAGTTGATTCATTAGATTATGTTTAAGATCAAATAGTCTCGTTGTGAATCCTACTAGTAGCACCTCTGTTGTCACAGAAACCTTGGATCAGTCTTCTCAAGTGTCTGTTATGGGTTGTTCCCCAGAAGCTTCCTCCACGAGAGGACCTTCTTTATCAGGGGAAGTTTTTAGCTCATCCTGACAAAGTCAAGCTGAGCTAATCTCATCGCTCTCTGCCCGTCGTCTGTCCGTCCATCGTCCGTCAACACCATGTTTTGGTCTTCTCCAAAGCCACTGGGCTAATTCAAGTGAAAGTTTGTGTGAGTAATGGTCCCAAAGGGGCATTGCATTTTTGTTCAAGTCAACATGCCAAGCCCCATAGGGAGGGAGTGGGGGAAAATGCTCCAAAGTATTTTAAAAATCTCCTCAAGAACCCGTGTGTGCAGTGACTTGATATTTGCTATGGAGCTTCCCTTTGAGGTGTAGAATCAAGTTTGTTCAAACGAAGTTTGTGAAGCAATATTTGGCTTTGTAATGGGAGGGGTAAGATTTTTGGCCCCGCCCAAAATTTCTATTTTCTGAACCGATGGTCCGGTATGAACCAAATTTGGTATGTGGCATTATTGGGTCATAAGAACTTGACCCATGCAAAAAAAAAATTCCCGCATCCCCATGGAACCCTGGGAGCTAAGAAATAGAAATATCTTCAAACGCCCATATTTACCAAACCACTCGGAACAGAGAGCTGTTATTTGGTATGACGTATCCTTAGGACCAGTAGAATTGAATGGTAAAAAAAAATGCCATGGGTTATTTTAGGGTGTTCTGTAATGGGCATCGAAAAAATGCTGAGTCGGCATATTTGCACAAACTAAAAAAAAAATCTTTTCTCCACAACCAATCATCAGAATCTTTTTATATTTGGTATAAAGCATTCATAGGGGGGGGGGGGGGGGGGGGGGGGGGGGGTCAGATACAAGTTTGTTGAAATAAAGCTCATTGGTTCATATTTGGGCTCACTACAGGAGCCCAAATTTTTAACATAGGGTAATATGGGGAATATTCTTTAAAAATCTTCTTCTTCAGAACAACCCGTCAGAATCTCTTAATGTTTGGTGTACATCATTGTTATGAGGGTCAGATTCAAGATTGTTCAAACCAAGTCCCTAGGTTAATATTTGGGCTTCCTACAGAAGCCCAAATTTTAACTTTGTTCAGTATGGGGGGTAATTTAAAAAAATCTCCTTCTTCAGATCCACCAGTCAGAATGCTTTCATATTTGGTATACAAGATCTCTAGGGGGGTCAGATTCCAGTTTGTTCAATTTGAGCGCCTGGTTTAATATTTGGGCTCCATATGGGTAGGGCTGAAACGGTTATGGGATTTCCGTGACCGGTTAACCGCGATATATAACCGTGGTTAATCGGTTAATCACGGTTAAATATTACCATAGTCTTGTGAATAGATTTTCGGAAACAGGCGGGGTACAATTTTACACTTAACGTCCCCAGGTCAAGGGAATTAATCGTGTTTTCTTTGAAAAGTTTGGGAATTCCAAGGCTTCTCACTTACAGGATTTTGATTAAAGATATAATCACAGATATAAAGAAATTGCAATTCATACCTTGTCCTTGTTTTGTAACACAGATATACTAAACACACACGTTATAGCTGTCACGGAAATAATCCGAAATATGTGAGTGAAATGTGTTAATGTTTTTGGTTTGTAAAGTAAAACTGTACATCACATTGCAAACTAAAAATATTAACACAGGCATTACGTGTTATGTGACTAGAAGTTCCAATCAGACATCATGGAAATAATTTATTAATTTATTTACTGCCAAATTGCCAGTAGAGCTGTAGGTTTTTAAATTTCTTGTTCGGTTTCGGTTTTGGTTTTTCAGGTAGAGTAAAACCTCGGTTCTGTTCGGTTTTCGGTTTGTTCATGAGGCCAAATAAAATTGAATAAAACTCATTCTTCTGTCCGGAGTCATAACTGAATGGCAGTGAAATTGAGTGAAACTCAATGAATGCCTGAAATAAGCTATAATACATGAAGAATCAGGAAGACCAATATAATAATTACCTAAATATACAGAACTTTTATTGTGCTTGGCCATTTTTCAAGGTCTGACAACCACACGCAACTTGAGGAAAGCTGCAAACACAACTAAACTGAAATGTCGGAAATTCACAGAATGTAGCCTTCCCAGAGTGGTGGGAGTACCCAGACACTGACACTCACTACTCTGGGAAGGCTACATTCTGTGAATTTCTGCAGCGAGAGAGTATTTATTAAAAACCGAAAACCTTAAATTACGGGATGTCGACGGTTTCGATTTCGGTTTTAAAAAAAAACTAAAAACATCGGTTCGGTTTCGGTTAACCTACAGCTCTAATTGCCATATAAAGAAGTATGGAGCCAGGTCGAAATGTTGACTTGTTTAATATTCCTGATTCCACCAATAGGGTGCAGAAAATATAATTTATTTCCCACCAGAATAGCATGATCAACATGTTTACTTATTCAATATTCATGACACAGGTAAGGTTTTACAGGTCAATCAATCAATGCAGTGAGACCTCAACAACTCATTTCGAAACAGAAAAAATCCTTGTATGATATTTTGTTTCAAATGGCTCTTCAAATTTGAGATATTCCATGCTCTGTTCTGTATTCATTTTTGCAACATAATTGGATGGACAACACATCAAATTGCCGATACCTTGTCATGATACCTTAACCCTTTACCTAACACAGTTTTTTTATAAAAAACTTCAATTTTCAACACATAATTCTGAAAATATTTGTATGAAACCATAAAAATATGGGAATCATTAGAAATTAGAATCGGCTCATTGAGCCGATTTTAATGATATCCATATTTGTATGGTTTTATCGATTTGTATGGTTTTATCGAGGGATAAAAAGTTATTTTGGGTTCTGGATGGCTTATAATGGTTAATTTTATGGACGCATCTGGCCGCTACATTAGATAAAGGGTTGATGAATGAATGAAGATGCAAGTCTCTTGTCTCACTTCAAAAACATTTTTTAATCGATAGTTTCGATACCAGCTGATGTTCAACAGTAAAAATTAAAATGAACAAATGAGCAATGCAAATGAAAACTTAAAAAATGCTGCTATGAGCCTGTGAATGTAGAATGTCCTCATCTACGTAGAAAGTTGAAACATTGCGAAGTTTGTATGGGGAAATGTTTCACAAGCGGAGCATACGTCCGCCGCTCGGGACGCTCCGTTATATAGGCGGTCCAGAGAGACTGTACAGGCTTCCTCATCCTCTCAGCAGCGCACACGACCGCACCTTGGCTACGTGACCGCGGATATTCAGCCAGCTTCGCCAAACAGGGATTCAACAGCGACCAGGTCACGCCATCCGGTAGCCAGGGACAAGAGGCAGGTAGACTCCGGACGTTCGCATAAGAGAAGTATGTGGGAGTCAGTTAATGCGGAGCTTCCGGCGGCTAAGCAGCAAAAGACCGCTACTCCGCAGGCCTCGATGACGGACGTGCTTGCTCAGATAGCACAAATTATCGCAGCTTCCAAGCAAACGACAGAATCGTTGTCGGATCAGGAATTATCCGGCGGCGCTGGGTCGGTACGCTCTGCCGAAGCATCGGGTGCGGACGACCGGGAGCATCATGAGGTCCGACCGGATGGCGAAAGGGATACTGAGGACTTGGAGCTATCCCTTTCGGAACAATATAAAGCTGCCGCAGATTTCATCCGGCACTACCTTCCTCAAGTTGTTCCGTTGGGCCAGACTGCTGCGATGGCGGACAAGAGACTGATAGCGTCATTGGACACTGAATTTTTTGAGCGGTTCAGAGACATCGTCCCTGAGTTTCCGTCACAGTCCAATAATGTCACAAGAACATTCGAATTATTGAACGACGCTATCTTTAAGCTTGCTTCCAAAACAGGCAAAGCTGGTTTCTTGTCTGCCGGTGCTCTTAACCTGCCTTTCATCAATTCAAGGAATAAATTCGATTCGGCAGGACAGGGCATACCGAGAGTTCCTCTGCGTCTAGAAGACGAGGCGGAAGACTTGGAATTGTCATTACCGTCGTCTATGTCCATTCCAACCGCAGCGTTGGAAATGACAATTACGTCTAACAGAGCCAGCTTAGACGCTTTATCATACGCAGACCACCTTACAAAGGCGTTATCACTGCGTCTTCAAGGGAAAGAATTCCAGGATATACAATCCTCATTAAGACTTCTTTCAAGGGCAGTGGCTTATTCCACGTATAACTCCGCCCTTTCAGTGGCAAACCTGGAGTTGGTTAGACGTGACGCAGCCCTAGCTACATCCACACGCGTGGATAGTAAGGTGAAGAACTCTCTCAGAGTCGCTTCGGTCTCCGGAGAGCTTCTCTTTGATGGCAAGCTTTCAGCAATCTATGATCGGATTCTCTGCTTTTTAAATCCGCTTCCAAAAAGTCGGATTCAGCAGATAAGAGTAAGACAGGCACTTCTGGGACAAATACGCCCAAGAGAGGTTCCTATAGAGGTTCCTTTGCGTCCTCTTGGTCTTACTCTAGAGACCGTCAAGGCAGTGACTCACGTGCGGGACGTTCTTCGGGCTGAGACAACCGGTCTGACGCCCCGAGGTCGACGGGACGAGGTGCGGGTCGTGGAGGACGTGGTTTCTCCTCCCGCAGGCCTCGCAGGTCCAGGAGGTGATGGTTTGAACCTCTATCGTGTTCCGGATGGCAGAAGGTTGTCGAGTTTTACAGAAGAGTGGGCGTCGATTACGGACGCCCCTTGGGTGAGAGGGGTGATTTCGGAAGGACTAAGAATATCCTTCAAACGAAAGCCTCCATTAACTCGAAGTCCAAAATGGACTCACCTTCCGTCAAATCCGCAGAAAAGAGACGCTCTTTTATCGGAGGTACAGTCTCTTTTGATGAAGAATGCGGTAGAGGTCGTAGAAGACCAGGAATCACCGGGGTTCTACAGCCATCTATTTCTGGTTCTGAAACCAGACGGCTCGTTCTGTCCAGTCATAGATTTGAGCTGGATAAACAAGCTGATCGTCGCTCCGAAGTTCTATATGGAGACGATTCGATCGGTCAGAGCAAGTATTCGGGTGAACGATTATGCTACAAGCATAGATCTCAGAGATGCGTACTTTCACTTCATGGTACATCCGACATTCAGAAAGTATCTACGCTTCGCAATCCTAGGAGTTGTATATCATTTCCGGGCGAACCTGGGCTTTCACTCGAGTAATGAACTCGGTAATGATGTATTTCTGAGCTCATTCGTCTGCGGTAACGTCGGCCTACCTGGATGACATTCTTCAGAGGTACGGCAACGAGTTAACGCTTCAGAACGATGTGCAGAATCTGCTTATATTGCTCCGACGTCTCGGTTTTGTTATAAACGAGGAGAAGTCGGATCTGGTGCCGTCCAAGTCATTCACTCATCTGGGAATGAGCTTCGAGACGCACAACAATCTCGTTCGTCTGCCGTTAACCAGAGTGAAGTTAATTAGTTGTTACGCTCGCTATTGTCTTCATGCAGACAAAGTCACAGCGAGGGAGTTCATGAGACTGATAGGTCTGTGCGGAGCCGCTGCGGATCTCATTCCGATGGGGCGGTTGCGCACTTGTCCTCTCCAAATTTTCTTGACTCAGAATGGGAGTGTGAAGATTCATTCGCTCGATATAGACGTTCTCTTGTCAGATCAAGTGAAACAAGAGATTCAGACTTGGGCAAACGTTCAGTGGTTGACTCAGGGAGTTCCGCTGCAGTTGCCGGATCCGAGTTTTACGATTATGACGGATGCCAGTCAAACAGGTTGGGGTCCAACATTGATCCCAACGGATTCGAGGTGCCAGGGTCTTTGGGATCCACAGTTTCTAAGCAAGCACATAAACATCAAGAAAATGATGTCAATTTGGCTTGCGTTACGCCATTGGATGGGCATTATTCACAAAGCTCATGTCCAAATCCTGTCCGACAATACGACAGTAGTGGCGTATATCCGCAACCAGGGAGGCACTCATTCCGTTCCGTTATTCAATTTAACGGAAAGAATCCTTCTGTTTGCTCTAGAACACCAAGTTCTACTTTCGGTCCGTCATATACCGGGTCGTCTGAATGTTCTAGCAGACTCCCTTTCATGGAAGGGTCGCTTGTTGCCGTCAGAGTGGACTCTCAACAAACAGGTATTCAATCAGATTTGCTACCAATGGGAACGGCCAATGATAGACTTATTTGCGACACATCTCAACAATCAGTTGCAGACGTATGTGTCACCATGTCCGGATCCACGAGCATATGCAGTAGACGCTCTATCGATCTCGGACGGAATGATAGGATATGCGTATCCTCCAGCGCCGTTAATACAGCAAGTATTGCTAAAGATAAAACAATCTCAATACAGGATTCTGTTGGTAGCATCTCTGTCTCCACAGAGACCGTGGATAAATCTACTCAGATGTCTGCTGTGGGACTTACCGCGAAAGCTTCCTCCACGGGAGGATCTTCTTTCGCAGGGGAAATCGCATCAACTTCATCACAACCCGCAAGGTCTCAACCTTCACGTATTTCTGTTGTGCGGTCCTTCTTGCATGGCAAGCATTTTACAGGACGAGCAGTGGACGCGATTTCTAACTGTAGGAGGACCTCCTCTTCACTAAATTATGCGGCTAAGTGGAAGGTCTTTCGTCGTTGGTGTAGGGATCATTCTGTTGATATTTTTGTCCCTCCATACCAGACATTGCAAACTTTCTAGTATACTTGTTTGACAAGATCAAACTGCAGCCTGTTACTATTAAAGGTTATAGGTCTATGTTATCTGATACCTTTGCACACCATGATAGTTTACAAATTGGATCTAATGTCTCTTTATCTAAGTTAGTTAGAAACTTCTCGATAAATAGACCTAGAACTCTTAGATTAATTCCTAAATGGAATTTAGCTTGGGTTCTTCTTAAATTGAAAGAAAAGCCATTTGAGCCTCTTGGGACAGTAGATTTCAAATTCTTGTCTTATAAGACAGCTTTTCTCTTAGCTTTCTCCTCTGCTAGAAGAGTCAGTGAGCTTCATGCACTTTCAGTGGATGATTCTCACTATCGTAGTGTCGGGAACACTATTACCTTTACTACTAATGTTGGATTTTTAGCTAAGAATCAGGCTCCTAATAAATACCCGGAACCTATTGTTATTAAGGCTCTTCCGTCTTCGGATGGGCGTAGGCCTTTACTCTGTCCTGTTAGAGCTTTACGTATTTATAAACAAAGATCTCAGTTTATCAGAAAGGGACGGAAACGCTTCTTTCTGTCTCTGATGCCTAATAGAAAGGACATTTCGGTCCATTCTATTGCTAGATGGATTCAATTAACTATCCGTACTGGTTATGATAATATATCTTCTACTCAGCAGTCTGTGCTTAATATTTCGGCTCCTGAAGTAAGAGCTCTTTCTACATCTTGGGCTTACGCAAATAATGTTGCTATTACAGATTTAATGAAGGCTGCTTATTGGTCTCAGCCATCCACATTCACAAATTTTTATCTTAGAAATATTGAGTCCATTTCTGGAGATCTGCATTGTTTAGGTCCGTTATCTGTTGCTCAGAATGTCGTCCACTAAACAGTTGCAACTATAGTTATGCAGGCTTTCTGTTCCGGCAGTGACTCCGTCCTGCTGCCCTCTTCGCTCTGGGCTATTTGACCCAGGGCAAGGGAAAGGGGGGGGAGGGTGTTCCTAGGGATGTCGCGATTATTCGATTAGTCAACTAACCGTCGACTATTGAAGTAGTCGACATTTTTTATTTTTAGTCGATCGTCGTTCATTTTCAAGGTGGTACACGTCCACTACACGTCAGGGCTAAATTTCATTGTTTTGTGAGGTGAATGATCAATGAATTGAATAACTTTAAATATCTAACCATAGTTAACATTCATATCCGGAAGACTGTACGACTGTCACTGACTGTGTAAGAAAGAACACTCACAGTTACTCGAGAAGAATAAATTCTTCTGAATTTCTCCAGTCTTGTACACACGAATGCACCCATTGGAAAACCCAAAGCGTGGAAGTGACAAAATTATGACGAAAGTCAGAATGTCAGATCACTTCTCAAAGTTCGGAACTTCAGAGTAAGATCCAATTTTAACAACTGACTAGGGAATTCATAGATCTCAATGTTCAAAATTTCGAGAAACTTATTGCAGAAAGGAAACATATGCAGGAACGTTCTTTGGTAAATTCATTTTAATTCATCGGCTTCAATCTAGTTCAAACTGGGACCCGCAGTCAGTAATATTATTTTTGGGGTTGGTACGTCCTACAGGACGTACCAACCCCAAAAATTATATTACGGACTGTGGGTCCAAGATTGGACTAATGTAGCTTCAGTCGGGACCGATTTGTTGTTCCCACAACCCCACTTCGTCTGAACACACTGGTGCCATTGTCATTTTCAGAGTTTTACGAACAGAAGAATGATTTGCTAAAAAATCATGGGAAGCGACTATTAATCGACTAACCATCGATTACTGGTCACGATTAGTCGATTACAAAAAATGATAGTCGCGACAGCCCTAGGTGTTCCCTTAGGTCACCATGCTTTATAGTGAAAAGCAAGGGGATTCCTCCTCCGGAGTCAGTAATTCTGAGTCGTTACCGGGATGGTTTTAAAGTGTAATATTAATGTTAAAAATTAATTCATGTTTTGTTTTTAAAGTGTAGCTCGGTGTGAAGCATTTGTATATGTCAAGTGTCAAACGGGCGTTAATATACAATCCTCGGACACTTTTATAAGATTATAAAGAGTCTCATTTCTCTGGACTAACTTTATTTATTGGCTTACTTTAAAAATAATTAGTATAAGGGGTTATACTGGATGTTAATAGAGAACATGAATGTTATTATGCTCAATTATGAAGGGTATTGTATCTTTCTAATTTAATATAAAATAAGAAAGATACATGTAAAACCTAATACTCCTTTTCTCCTTGAGGGGTTGACTCTATTTATATAGTTGAGCTTATTGGATTTTCCTCTATGTCCTAGGCCCTCCAGCCTTTTTACTATTCAGCTAAGTCTGGGTCATTGGTACAGTATAAAAATTTTAAAAAATTTATAGTAATTTATATATTTTTTATACTTACCAATGACCCAGACGGGGATGGCCCTCCCAGGAGTTGGGAACTCATACCTCCCCGCTGAGTACATAGCGCTGACCAGGCACTGCTTGTAAGAATGGTAATTGGCGCCAATTTCGGGACGTCCTTGACACTGCGCATGCGCAGTGAGGGCAAAGTATGGAGGTCCTTCAGAACATGATTTCTTTTGGTTTTAGATGCAAATTTTGGGGATTGGGGGGCAAAATTTGTGTTTGGCCCTAGAATTTTAAGAGTTAGCACCAGCTAAGTCTGGGTCATTGGTAAGTATAAAAAATATATAAATTACTATAAATTTTTTAACTTTTTTCCCATTTTCTGACTTATATCATGAAAAATGTCTTTCAAACACACTAAAAAGTGTATACAGAAAGACTGTTTGGTTACTTGATTTGTCTCTTATTTTGATCGGCAGTGTTATGAATCTTATATTTTCGGCAAGTTCTGGAAGGAAACTGGCATGAGTACACCCATAAACTTCGGTAGTAATTTTGTTTCATATATTTCTGACGTGTGTCCAAATTTTAATGTTGTACACAACTTATTTATCGATTGAAGCACCTGATCATGAGGCAAAAATCATCATGTAAGTACACATGTCAATACGGCTCGGGCTAGAGTCTGTATTTATGAACCTGTCTTCACGAAATGTCTTGGGTACCTTTGTTATCACCTTGGGACAAGAACGAGTGTTTCTGGGTGCGGTCCAAAATTCAAGATGGCTGCCAGTGGCCATTTTGTACCAAAATTAGGTCAAATCAGTTTTTTGTACACAACTTCTATACGGCTCAGGTTAGAGGCCATATTTATGAACCGATCTTTACGAAACTTCTTGGGTACCTTTGTTATGATTGTGGGATGAGAACGAGTGTTTTTGGGTGTGGTCCGAAATTCAAGATGGCCACCATCAGCCATTTTGTACCAAAATTAGTGCAATCAGTTTTTTGTACAGAACTTCTGTATGAAAGTTCTGATTTGAATAAATTTTTGTATGAATGTTTAGTAACATGGAATATAGTATGGGTTTTTTTCTCGTGCAGAAATTATGCAAATTAGATGAACTTTGATTTATTCAGTGCTACTTGTACACAATAAGTGCACATGTCAATACGGCTCGGGCTAGAGGCTGTATTTATGAACTGATCTTCACAAAACTTCCTGGGTACCTTTGTTATAACCTTGTGACAGGAACGAGTGTTTTTTGTGTGGTCTGAAATTCAAGATGGCTGCCGGTGGCCATTTTGTACGAAAATTAGGTACAATCAGTTTTTGGTACAGAACTTCTATATGAGGGTTCTGATTTGAATAAATTTTTAGCTGCGACGAGCAGCTGTATATGTGGCAATGTCGGTCAGCCTGTTGGTCAGTCTGTCACCAACAAGTTTGTCACCACAAGTTTGTCACCAATAAGTTTTTTTTGTCACCAACAAGTGTTTTGTCACCAACAAGTTTTAAAACATCATTGGCATTGCACGAATCGTTGCAGCTTCGGCACTGTGACTGTGCGTCTTGTTGAATGAATGTTTAGTAACATGGAATACATCACATATAATACAGGGTTTTTTCTTGTTCAGAAATTATTCAAATTAGATGAACTTTGATTTATTCAGTGCTACTTATATACAGCAAGTGCACATATCAATACGGCTCGGGCTAGAGGCTGTATTTATGAACTGATCTTCCTGAAACTTCTTGGGTACCGTTGTTATCACCTTGGGACAGGAACAAGTGTTTTTGGGTGCCTTTGTTATCACTGTGCTATGAGAACAAATATTTTTGGGTTCAGTCCGAACCACTATGGGACTCAAAGATTTCTTTTCTAGTTTAGCATCTAACTGTCACCCACCTTTACAGTACTTTACCTATACATTTGTTACAGGCTAAAGTCAGTGTTTATGTACAGACCGTTACAATACTTTATATGTACCTTTGTTATCAGGTCATTACCTAGATGTTTGTCATTTCTGTGTCACATACTATACATGTACATGTCTTACACAAGTTGAGCTACAGTGTGATTGACACTTTCATTTATACTTAACAATGACCCAGACGGGGTATGGCCTTCGCATGAGTGGGCACTCATATCTCCCTGTTGTTCATAACATTTAACAGGCAATCTGTAGAAGGAATGATGGTTGGCACCAATTTTGGTACCTTCCTGGATACTGCACATGCGCAGATCTAAAAAGTATGGAGGACCATATAGGACTTGATTTTTTCGGTTTTGCATGCGAATTTGGGGGATTGGGGGGCAAAATTTGTGTTTGGCCCTGGATTAATTTGAGTTGGCACCAGCTAGTCTGGGCCATTGGTAAGTATAAAAAATATACAAATTAGGCCACACAAAGTAGATCTTCTGTTTCTCAGGCCATTATTTGTAAACTTTCATGCGGG
Source organism: Pictodentalium vernedei (assembly GCA_031216915.1). NCBI lineage: Eukaryota > Metazoa > Mollusca > Scaphopoda > Dentaliida > Dentaliidae > Pictodentalium > Pictodentalium vernedei. Next base: position 793,110,443 of record CM062296.1, read on the forward strand.
CGAGCGGGTTTTTATTTTATTTTTTATTTCTGTAATTATTTCTTTGCCACCAAAAGTTCATGTCCTTGGTATGTTTTAGGCCTCATAATCTACGGAGAAACATGGGTGGTGGTATATTTCGTCCCTTGAGAGCAAGAAGGCTTTGCAATCCTAAAGCATTGCAAAGCCTTCTTTCACTCAATGGACAAATTTATCCATTTTTTTTAACTTTGGTAAAATATCAGACATAAACCATTTAATTTTTACTTTTTTTTAAGTTTGCATTGGTTATAAAAAGAGAGCAACGGGCAACCAAAAGGACCATGTGGGAGGGCCTGAGAACAGATTTTTAAATTTTTTTTTAGGCCTTACTTAAAATTTATCACATTCTCTCGATTATTCTCTGTATTTTTCATGATAAATCTCTATACCGATTTCGCACGCGAGTTTCAAGCTGTTTCGGTCTTTTGTTCATTAATGCTAACCCTTTGGGTTCTGCTTTTATCTGAGTTAGGTGTCAGCTGGGGGCTGTTGTGAAAGTGAAAGTGAAACTAGGATTACTGTACTGAATGGGACTGAATGCAATGTTTTTAAAAGACACAAAAGAAGAGATTACCGTAATGCCTCCACTCCACATGCTTTCTGCATACATGTACCTATTCCGCACATTTTTTTTTTCATCAGAGTGCAATTGCCTCAGTCGTCTTTTTAGTCAGCTAAAGTATCCCAGTATGGGATTCAAGGGATTAGCTTCGTGTTGGTTTTGGTCATGTATAATTTTTACTGAATTTTGACCGTTTTAGTGGACTATGGGAAGGAAATTATATACGAATGGAAAAGATTGGGCACCTGAAGTTTGGGTGGCCAAAATGTTTTACCGGTACCAAAAATGTCATAGATATGGCCCTGGATTTTATTCAGTATGGAATATTTTGACATACAAAAATTTAACCTTGTTAACGATAGAATGCAATGTGCAAACTTCAAAAGTACCTGTACTCATGTAGGCAGGCACCAAAGATGCTGGATCAAAGTAAAACAAAACATTTAAAAAATGCTTAGGCCACAAACAAACCATGACCTTGTCAGGGGGGGTTCCCACCAATTTACATAAGTGAGGTACATGTACAGTTAAAACTAAAAGTCCTGTCATGAAATGCACACAAATAGCATGTTGATATGCGCGTTAATGTACGCGTTATGGCCCAAGTAAAGCTATCAAATTCTGTACATATGGCCTGTGCACAAGCAATGTTTCAGCCAATGGACCTCCGGGTAACCCGGAGGTCCATTGGCAGAAACATAGCATGTATTTGCCATGAGTAACCAGGAGAACCTGCCGTGCTTTGGATGCCATTAGATATGGCAATTGCGCGCAATTCCAACGCGCAATTAAGCCTAGATAGACGCACTATTAGTGACAGGACTTCTAGTTTTAACTGTAACTATGAGAATCATCTTCTTGGGCTCGTATTTTTCCGGTACATCTGATATCAGTTTCCAGTCTATTGTGTCAGTCAGTGAGCCATTATGTGTCAATTAATCACACCATCAATTAATCATCTCATGATTTTATTGCAAAACTAAAATAACTTATCAGATAAAAAAAACAATTATAATAAAAATTAATTAATTAAAATAAAAATGAAGGAATGAAAATAAAATATTCACAATCTGCATCTGGGACAGTTTGTGCCGGAGAAACCACAATACATGGAGAGTGGATTCACTCGATTCCTACTAAATTGTGGTGGGATATATTTTCCACTTGGTAATTCTAAGAACAAGAACGACTTGCATACTTTCATCTTGTGGACCAGAGGGCACAACCTGGTGGCTTAAGCGAAGAAAGTTTGCAAGTTCTTGATGTGCGTTTAATAGCCTTTTATGAAAACATATAGATATTTGGGGGTTGAAAAACTACCCCACCATGATCCGATAGTAATCTACTAAATCCACTCTCCATGTGCTGTAAAATTATCTAGATCTTGAAAAATACCCATGCACATGTTCCAGGGCTTATATTTCGACGAGAATCCGAGAATCGATTCGCACAAAGATTCGCGCAATAAAACCGGCGAGAATCCATGTAGATTCTCGCTGCACCCCTGCTGGGATTCGCGTGAATAGAATTGAGTCAATTTAACCCTTTATCTAACACAGCGGAAACAAATTAACCAACAGAAGGCTAACATGACCTGAAGTATCCTGACACTTTGTCAATAAAATCTTACAAATATGGCTGTCATTGGAACCGGCTCATTGAGCTGGTTCCAACGACAGCCATATTTGTAAGATTTTATTGGTAAATATTGTTCATTTAATTATTTTATCATTTATTTATTATTTATTGTTTAAAAATTATCAAATTTAGTTTTAAAAATTAAAAAGGTGTGTTGGGTAAAAGGTTAACATGTGTTGTCAGTATACAACAGTGGTTCAACCATGGTGACGTCATGGGATCCTGGGACACTCATAGTAGGTATGGATTCTCGCAACCATTTTCACGAGAATCCAAATGGATTCTCGCAAATTTAGACGAAATATAAGCCCTGTGTTCTGTGGATGATAAACAGACATTGCAATTTCACAAGTCTTTGATGTTTTACCGATTAGCATCCAGGTGCATGTCTGTAGAAGAGAAATAGGATCATGTTTGAAATTCTTACAGTACTGATAATTGATGTGTCAGCAGCTGCAAATGTGACAATGTTTGTAATATGATTACAAAAAACTGACAATGTTAATAGCTTGAATTGTTAATAGCTTGAATATTACTCTTAGGCTCCAAATAATAGTACAGACCAAAATAATAGTACATGGTGGAAAAATAACCTGAATTTAATAATAGTACAGACTGGAATAATAGTAGGAGGGGAATGAGGGGTGTGTCTTTGAAGTGAGTCAGTTTATGCATGGTAAAATTCAAGCCTCTGACATCATTCCTTGGAAAGCTCTCCAGGAGAGCCTTCCCAGGAATGGTGTCTGAGATTAGTTCAATCATATAAGGACTGGACTGCTTCTAATTTTAAATATTAACTGCTGATGTTACTTTGTGGAAGTTTCTCCCTTGATTACAACTGGGAATTTAATAATCATATATATCAGAATAAGCATCATACAGGGTGGAAAAAGTCTTCAAAATTAATAATCATTCATGTATGGTTATTTGGCACACAAGAGTAGCTTCGCAATGAGTTTTTCGCTCGCCTGACATTCAGTCCGGGGAAGTATAGTTATCACCATCCGTCGTCTGTCAACATAGTGTTTGCATCTTCTCCTCCCAAACCGTTGAACCAATTTAATTGATATTTGAGATAATAGTTTAGACATTGCATTTTGATTTGGTTCAAATCAAGTTGCCTTGGCCCTCGGTAGGACGACGCCCATAAAGTATGCTTAAATCTTAAAAAAATCTTCTTCTCATGAACCAGCAGTGGCAGATACTTGATATTTGGTGTGCAGCTTCCTTATGAGATGTAGATTCAGATTTGTTCAAGAGAAATTTGAGGAGCTGTATTTGCCTTCGTTATGGGAGGTCAAGAACTTTCGCCCTGCCCAAAATTTCTATATTTTTATACTGTACCAATGACCCAGACATAGCTGGTGCTAACTCTTAAAATATAGGGCCAAACACAAATTTTGCCCCCCAATCCCCAAAATTTGCATCTAAAACTAAAGAAAACATGTCCTGAGAGGCCCTCCACACTTCGCCCCTACTGCGCATGCGCAGTGTCAAGGACGTTCCGAAATTGGCGCCATTTATCATTCTAAGTTTGGCCCTTCATCAGTTAACATCTGACTGATCTTTGTGCTTTTAAATCTCAGTTTAAATGATGCCAGACACATAAATATTAGTGAAATGGTGATTCTAAGGAGGATAGAAAAGGAGGAGAGGAAAAGAATGTGTGACAGAATATTATCAGGGCTGTAACTTAAAATTTTTTAATGAAATTATGTTAAGTTACCTATTTTCAAGGCAGCAGCCATTTTGTTGTCATTCTGATTATTTAGTTACACTGTTTTTTCAAGTGTTTTTCCTCTCTCCCTGTCCTTTAAGTTCCCCCTTGCTATTCTCCCATGCTTTTGGCATAATTTCTGTAATTATTATTACTAAAATTTCTTGGGAGTTTTAGCTGAATAACAGAATGAATTCTGTTCTTTCCCCATGTTTACGTCTTCACCTACGGGTGGTTAGGCGTTGTGTTCTGCATCTACCATCTGATGTTCTGCAGTTTCTTCCCTGGAAGTCTCTGTTTTGCATCAGATGGTGTATTTTTGGTAACTGATTTCGGGCCTGGGTGCCTGGAGTCTTATTTTAGTGTTTTTACACTCATTGTTTACATTTACAACAGCCCTCTGTGTGAGGGGGGGATTTCTAAATAATAATATCTTTATGTTATTTTAATCATAACTAGATACATTATTATTGTTCGTAAGTGTTGAATAAATTGTTTAAAATATTTTTAAAATTTTTGTCCACACTTAGGCTTGGGATCCATTGGGGCTCAACGTTACTTTTCAGAAACTTGGGCTGTTCTGAAAAAATATTTTTTCAAAATATTTTGATTTCAATTATTTTTTCTAGATTAATGGATCATATTATTATTATGTATTTTGATTGCCAGGGGTTAGTGCGAGTACCAGGACTTGTTTTCTTTTCACATTGAAAGGATATTGATCAATTGTTTTAAGAGGAAGTCTTCCTCTGACCTTATTATCATTCTATATGTGGTCAGTGTACTCGCATTAACTCCTGTTCTGTATCGTATGATTTCGATGACAATATGGGAAGCGTATGTCACGGTATGTTGTTGGGGATTTGGACACTCCGGTCCTTTCCCCGCAGGGTCACTCTACTTTATCAATTTCTATTTCAGACGATCAAGATTAGGGTGATGTATCTGTGATGTCTTCCAACAGTGTGCCTCCGTCGTCACAATTAATGAAGGGCTAGCGGAAAAGTGCTCATGTAATACGCCAATTGCCTAAGAGGACCCTAGTAGGTTCGACGGCCTTTGACGTCCGCTAGCACGCCCGGTGTAGCGTCCATTCACCGAATGGTTCGGCAGCCGGGTTCGTCCGTTGCGGTCTAGAAGGAATTTTGGGGTGATGCGAGCACTATAAAATTAACTTAATGCACACCCAGTGACGGCGGATCGGAGGGAGAACGGAGGAAGCCTTTTAGTCCGGTTCATAGCTCGTTCCGGTCCATCCGGACGGCAAGCGAGAGAGGCCCCTCTCTCGTTCAACAACATCTGGCCCCAGATGTTGTGGTACAAATGTGTCGTTAGCGGAGCATACGTCCGTCGCTCGGGACGCTCCGTTGTATAGGCAGTCCGCTGAGACTGCTAAGGCTTCCTCTTCTCGTCAGCGCACACGACCGCACGTTGGCTGCGTGACCTCCGATATATTACCAGCTTCGCCGATCAAGGATTCTTCGGCGACCAGGTCACACCATCCGGCAGCCAGGGATTCGAGACCGATGGAGTCCGGACGTTCGCATAGGAAAAGTATGCGGGAGCCATCTGATGCGGAGCTGCCCTCGGCGAAGCAGCGATAGACTGCGCCTCCGCAGGTCTCGACGCCGGACATTCTTGTGCACATAGCACAGCTTATCGCAGCATCCCAGCAGCCGACAGAAACGGTGTCGGATCGAGAATTATCCGACAGCGCTGGGTCGGTAGCCGGGGACTCGAGGCCTGCAGACTCCGGACGTTCGCATAGGAAGGGTGCGGGAGTCAACGTACACGGAGCTTCCAGCGGCAATGCATCGTAAGTCCGCTACTGCACAGGCCTCGGGAACGGACGTGCTTTCCTTAATAGCACAGTTTATCGCAGCATCCCAGCATCAACTGAATCTGTCGCATATATTTTATCCGACGATGCTGGGTCGGGACGCTCCGCGGAAGCGGGTACGGACGTCCGAAAGTTTCATCCGGTCCGACGGGATACCGAAAGGGATTCGGTGGATTTCAAGCTTTCCCTTTCGGAACAACATATGCTGCGATGCCGGATAAGAAACTGATAGCGTCGGTGGACTTAGAAATTTTTGGTTCGGTTCAGGGACATCGTCCCTCAGTTCCGACATAGTCCAATAATGTCACACAAACTTTCGAATTATTGAACGACGCTATATATATTATTATTTTATGCTTGCTATCCAAGCATTTCTGGTTTCTTGTTCGAAGACTTATGGAGATGTCTTTCAAAAGTGTGCCTCTGTCGTCATAGTTAATGAAGAGTTAGCGGCAATAAGTGCTCATGGAATATGTCTATCGCTTACGGAGTGACATTCGCTAGCTCACCCGGTGTAGCGTACATTCATCGAATGGTTCGGCTGCCGGGTTCGTCCGTTGCGGTCTAGGAAGGAGATTTGGGTGATGCGAGCACTTTAATTACTTTAGTACTCACCCAGTGACGGCAGATTGAGGACAGATCGGAGGAAGCCAACAACATAGGGGACCGCATGTTGTGGTTCAGATATTTTACATTCGGAGCATATGTCCGTTGCTCGGGACGCTCCGTTATATTGACAGTCCGAGAGACTGTCTTTAATGCTTCCTCATCCTCACAGCAGGGCACACGACCGCACATTGGCTACGTGACCTCGAGTATCCGATCAGTTTCGGCATTCAGTGATTCCACAGCGAATAGGTCGCGCCATCTGGTAGCCAAGGGACACGAGGCCTATACACTCCGTTCGCTCGCATATTGGAAGTATGCACGGGGTAACGATCTCGGAGCTTCCTGCGGCAATGCATCGTAAGACCGCTGCTCCTCAGGCCTCAGTGACGGACGTGCTATCCGAGTTAGCACAGTTGTTTCGCAGCATCCCAGCAATTGACGGTTTCTCGGTCGAATCAGGAATTATCCGACGGCGCTGGGTCGGTGCGGTCCGCGGTTGCATCAAGCTACGGACGACCGAACGCTTTATAGGGTCCGACAGGATGGCGAAAGGGATTCGAAAGATTTCGAGTTTTCCCTTTAGTAGTATCGGAAGATGCCTTTCATATCTTCTGGCATTTCTTCCAGTGATTATTTTTCGGACTTCATTGCTGCGATCTTGGATAAGAGACTTATAGCGTCATTGGACTCGGATTTTTCGATCGGTACAGGGACTTTGTCCCTGACTTACCGACGCAGTCCAATATTGTCATTACAACATGTGTTTTATTTTTCGACGCTATATATTTATATATATATACAAGCCTGCTACTAAGCATGATAGTTTAGTTTCTTGTCCGCGTGGCTCATTTCTGCCATTTTATCTTTTTTACATATAGTTTATTTTGGCAGAGCAGGGCATACCGAGAGTTCATATGCGTCTAGACGGTGTGATTAAAGACTGCATATATTCTTTTTCGCCGTTTATGTCTTTTCCAATTTCAATGTTGGGAACGACATTATGTATAGTAGACTTAACTTAGACGCTTTATTATACGTAATCCGCCTTACTGAGGTGTTATCATTACGTCTTCAAGAAAAGATTTACGGGATATTATTCTCAATGTAATTTCTTTTGAGGGCAGTAGTTTGTTCACGTATAACTCCGCCCTTCAGTGGCTGATTGGAGTTGGTTAGACGTGATGCAGCCCTAGCTACATCCACGCGTGGATAGTAGGTTAAGAACTCTCTCAGAGTCGCTTCGTTCTCGGAGGAGCTTCTCTTCGACGGCAACTTTCCGGCAATCCATGAATTGCTTGATTTATACATTCTCTTGTCTATCTAGTGTTACAAGAGATTCAGACTGGGGCAAACATTCGGTGGTTGACTCAGAGAGTGCCGCCGCAGTTGCCGGACCCGAGTGTGGCTGTTATGACGGTTGCCAGTCAAACAGATTGGGATATATACTGATCCCTACGGATTCGAAGTGCCAGGGTCTTTGGGTTCCGCAGTCTTTTAGCTATCAGTTTAACTTCCGCGGAATAATGTTTTTTAGGCTTGCTTTATGTCATTGCATGAACATTATTCAGAAACGCATGCCCAAATTCCTGTCCTTTAATTCGACAGTAGTGGCGTATCTCCGGAACCAGGGAGGCACTCTTTCGTTTTCCGTTATTTAATTTAATGGAAAGAATCCGTCTGTTGGTTATAGTACACCAAGTTCAGTTTTGGTCCGTCATATTCTGGGTCGTCTGATTGTTTTATCGCACTCCCGTTCTCTTACGGGTCGCTTGTTGCTGTCAGAATGGACTCTCAACAAACAAGTATTCAATCAGATTTGCTATCTATGGGAGCGCCCAATGATGTTTTATTTATGACACAGCTTGCTAATCAATTGCAGACGTATGTGTTGGCTTGTCCAGATCTCTGAGCTAATACTGTTAACGCTCTATTGATCTATAGGATGGAATGATAGGATACGCGTATCCTCCGGCGCTGTTGTTTTAGCAGGTATTGCTAAGATAAACAACCACAATACATTTCTGTTGATAGCATCTCTATCTTCACAGAGATCATGAGTAATTTACTCTCTTGTCTACTGTGGATCTTAACTTGAAATCTTCCTCTATGTGAGGATCTTTTTTCACTGGGTAAATCGTGTCTTCTTTATCACAACCAGCAAGGTCGCAACCTTCATGTATTCCGTTGTGTGGTCCGTATTGCATTGTAAGCACTGTACTGGACGAGCTTTGGACGCGATTTCTTACTATAGGAGATCCTCTTCTTCGCTATTCTATGCGACTAAAGTGGAGGCTCTTCCGTCGTGGTGTAGGGATCATTATGTTCATATGGTTGATCCCTCCATACTACTCATTGCTATTTTTTAGTATACTTGTTTCACAAGATCTACTGCAGCCTGTTGTTATTTAGGTTATAGGTTTATGTTACCTCATACCTATGCACTCTACGATAGTTTACAATTGAGTCTTTTGTCTCTTTATCTAAGTCAGTTAGTAACTTTTTGATAAATAGACTTAGAATCTTTAGATTAAATTCCTATACGGATTTTAACTTCAGGTTCTTATTTAGCTAAGTAATCATTTGAGCCTCTGGAAACAGTAGTTTTCAAATTCTGACCTTTTAGACAGTAATTCTGTTGGCTTCTCTTTTACTGTAGAGTCAGTGAGTTTCATGCACTATCGATGGATGATTTTCACTTTCATAGTTTCGGAATCAATACTTCCGTTACTATTTAGGTTGGATTGTTGCATAAGAGTTAGGCTCCTATTATCCGGAACCTATTATTTTAAGGTCCTTCCGTCTTCGTATGGGCATAGGCCTTTACTCTTTCCGGGTACAGTTTATGTATTTATAAACAGATATCTGTTTATTACAAGGGCGTAAGCTTCTTCTGTCTTGATGTCTAGTAGAAGGACGTTACGCTCCATTTTATTGTTAATGGATTCTATTAACTAGCGTACTGCTTATGGTATATCATTGGCTTAGCAGTTGTGCTTAAGATTTCGGCTCATGAAGTAAGAGTTCTTCTACTTCTTGGGCTTACATTAATAGTGTTGCTATTATAGATTTTTGAAGGCTGCTTATTGCGCTCAGCCATCCATTCATGAATTTTATCTCAGAAATATCGAGTCCATTTCTGGAGGCCTCTATTGTTAGGTCTATTATCTACTGCTCAGAATGTCATTCACTTAACAGTTGCTACTATAGCTAGGTAGGCTGTCTGTTTCGGCAGTGTCTCCGTTCGGCTGCCCTCTTCGCTCTGGGCTATTTGACCCAGGGCAAGAAAAAGGGGGGGGGGAGGGTGTTCCCTTGGGTCACCTGTTTTTACTATGAAAACAAGGGGATACCTCCTCCGGAGTTAGTAATTCTGAGCTGTTATTGGGATGGTTGTTTAGTGAGAAGTTTAAGTTTATAAAATTCATTCAAGTCTTAGTTTTTAAAGTATAGCTTTTGAATATTGCATATGTCAACGGACATGATTATGCAATTCTCACACACTTTTAGGAGTATAAGAGTCTCTATTCTCTAGACTTACTTTATTATTGGCTTACTTTAAAAATTATTAGTATAAGGATTATTGGATATTAATAGAGTACATGGATGTATGAAGCTCAATTTTTGGAAGGTGTTGTATCTTTCTAATTTATCATAAATAAGAAAGATACATGTAAGGCCTATTACTTCTTTTCCCTACAGGGGATGACTCTATTTTATTTTATTGAGCGTATTCCATTTTGCTCTATGTCCTTGGCCCTCCAGCCTTTTTACTATTCAGCTATGTCTGGGTCATTGGTACAGTATAAAAATGTTAAAAAATTTATAGTAATTTATATATTTTTTATACTTACCAATGACCCAGACGGGGATGGCCCTCCCAGGAGTTGGGAACTCTTGCCTCCCCGCTGAGTACATAGCGCTTACCAGGCACTGGTTATTAGAATGATAAATGGCGCCAATTTTGGAACGTCCTTGACACTGCGCATGCGCAGTAGGGGCGAAGTGTGGAGGGCCTCTCAGGACATGTTTTCTTTAGTTTTAGATGCAAATTTTGGGGATTGGGGGGCAAAATTTGTGTTTGGCCCTATATTTTAAGAGTTAGCACCAGCTATGTCTGGGTCATTGGTAAGTATAAAAAATATATAAATTACTATAAATTTTTTAACTTTCCAAACCGAGAGGCAGATTTGAATGAAGTTAGATATGAGGGCTTATTGGGTCATAAGTACTTAATTTATGGAAAAAAAAATTATTCCCGTTGCCCCATGGGAACTGCAGGAGCTAAAAATATAAAAAAAATTAAAATGCCCATATCTCCAATACTACACGGCATTGAGAATTCTTATTTGGTGTGTAGCTTCTTTAGGACCAACAGAATGGAATGGTCCAGAAACATTGCTATCAGTTTTATCATGGGGTACTTTTTGGGGAATTTGAAAAAGTGCTGAGTCAGTATTTTTTAACACTGTGGGTATTGGGAAAAACATTGAAGACTACTTTTCTCCCACACCGCTGCTCCAAAAGATTTCAAATTTCACATATAACATCTTAGGAAGATTGTTTCACATGTTTATTTAAATCAAATCCATGGGTCCATATTTGGGCTCTCTATGGGAGCCCAAATGTTTAAATTAGTGGAGTGTGAGGAGTATTCTTTAAAAATCTTCTTCTTTAGATCTACCAATCAGAATCTTTTGATATTTGGTATGCAGCATGCTTAGGGGGTGAGATTCAAGCTTGTTCAAGCCAAGTCACTGGGTTCATATTTGGGCTCACCATGGGAGCCTGAATAATAACTGAGGAATTTTCTTTAAAAATCTTCTTCTTCAGATACGGCCGTCAGAATGTTTTGATATTTGGTATGCAGCATCCTTGGGGGTGAGATTCAAGTTTGTTCAAGCCATGTCCCTAGGTTCATATTTGGGCTCACTGTGGAAGTTCGAATTGTAACTTAGTTCAAAATGAAGAATTTTCTTTAAAAATCTTCTTCTTCAGATCCAGCAGTCGGAATGTTTTGATATTTGGTATGCAGCATCCTTAGGGGGGTAAGATTCAAGTTTGTTCAAGCCAAGTCCCTGGGTTGATATTTAGGCTCCCTGTTGGAGCCCGAATTATAACTTAGTTCAATATGAGGAATATTCTTCAAAAATGTTCTTCTTCACATCCACCAGTCAGAATCCTTTGATATTTGGTATACAGCATCCCACTAGAGGTGAGATTCAAGTTTGTTCAAGACAAGGCCCTGGGTTCATATTTGGGTTCCCTGTGGGATCCCAAATTATTACTTAGTTCAATATGAGGAATATTCTTTAAAAATCCTTTTTTTTATAGATCCACTGGTCAGAATCTTTGGATATTTGATCTAAGCTTTTCTTAGGTGGGGCAGATGCAACTTGTTGAAATCAATTCCCTGGGTTTATATTTAGGCTACCATGTCAGGTGAGCACCCTCAGGCCCCCCTGGGGCCACTTGTTTAACTGTGCAGTTATCCGATTGCCCACTTTTTTCAACCTGTTCAGTTGGCAACTGGTTGTTAACCAGACATCCATTTCAGCACTTGTTTGGCCACCCCCACATGTTGTGCCAATTAACTTTTTTTTCTCCCCGTCCCATCAGGTTGAAATAAAATCACAATTTGATTGATGACACTAAGGAAAACTGTGTCGGTAAAATGCTTGAAAATTGATTCAAAATCGTGATTTCTGTGGAATTTTAGTGGTCGACCTTAGAATTTTATTCTAATAAGTATACAATTGTGAATCATTTCATTGCTCATTGCTATTGATAGACAGCAACACACAATTTATCCTTACTGAAGTTAAGATTTATTTCAAAATTACAGGGCAATACAGTCCATAAAATTTGAGAGGAACGATTTTATTGTTCCTATGGTGGTTATTTAAATGAAAAGACAGATAACCAAAAAGTTGTTCGCCTTGAACTACAAACAGTTCGTCAAAAAGTTGGGTTTCATCACCTTATTTGATAGCACTGTTTTAAAATGTTCCTGTGGGAAGACCCCTCTTTTCAATGCTCAAACTCCCTAAGACAGCTGACGCCCCCTGTGCTTGTGCAGATGCTTTCGAAATTTGTGAAATGTTGTATAGTAGGGCCATCGTGAGGAGGTCAAAATCCACAGGTTGTTATTTTTTTCATGCTTATAATTCAGAGATGATCCGCTATGACACCTACAGTTAAAACTAGAAGTCCTGTCATGAAATGCGCACAAATAGCACGTTGATATGCACGTTAATGTACGCGTTATGGCCCAAGTAAAGCTATCAAATTCTGTACATATGGCCTGTGCACAAAGCAATGTTTCAGCCAATGGACCTCCGGGTAACCCGGAGGTCCATTGGCAGAAACATTGCATGTGTTTGCTATGAGTAACCAAGAGAACCTGTCGTGCTTTGGGTGTCATTTGATATGGCAATTGCGCGCAATTCCAACGCGCAATTAAGCCTACATAAGCGCACTATTCGTGACAGGACTTCTAGTTTTAACTGTAGCAAAATTTTCACCAATGAAGCACTGGGATTACCCGGTGCTTCATTGGTGGAAATTTTTGCTAGGTGTCATAGCGGATCATCTCTGAATTGTATGCGTGGAAAAATGCCCACCCATAGATTTTGACCTGTCCACGATGGCTGTACTGTAATCTTTCCTCTTTATTATATCCAGATGAATGCTGAATAGTTTATCTCAAAATATGAGATTTTATCCTCTGAATTAGGAATATCATTCATTGGTTATTCAATTTGCATCTCGATTTTCTCTCTATTTTTTCACAATTTGTATGGTTTCTTTAAAGTTTAACCCTTTACCCAACGAATCGCCCACACCCGCCCGCGTAATATGCAAATTCAGCAGCTGAAAAAATATTATATTTTTATACTGTACCAATGACCCAGACTTAGCTGGTGCTAACTCTAACAAAACCAGGGCCGAACACAAATTTTGCCCCCCAATCCCCAAAATTTGCATCCAAAACAAAAAGAAATCATGTCCTATAGGACCTCCATACTACGCCCCCACTGCGCATGCGCAGTGTCAAGGACGTCCCGAAATTGGCGCCAATTATCATTCTCTGTTTGGCCCTTCATCAGTCAACATCTCACTGATCTTTGTGCTTGTAAATCTCAGTTTAAAGGATGCCAGACACGTAATTTTTGGAGAAATGGTGATTCTAAGGAGGATATAGAAGGAGGAGAGGAAAAAGAAGTGACAAAAAATAATCAGGGCTGTACTTAAAATTTTTTGATGAAATTATGTTAAGTTGCCTATTTTCGAGGCATGGGCCTCTTGTTGTCATTCTTGCTAAATGTTGCACTGCTTATTCAGTGTTTCCTCTCCCCTAGCCTTCTAAAGTCCCCCCTTGCAATTCTCCCATGCTTTTGGCATATTTTTGAGAAAGTTCATTTCTAAAATTCTCCTGGAAGAGTTGCTTGGATACAGAATGTTTTCTGTTATTTTCCCCATAGTTACGTTTTCACCCATGGGTGAAAAACGTTGTGTTCTGCATCTTCCATCTGATGTTCTGCAGATTCTCCCCTGGGAGTCTCTGTCTTGCATCAGATAGAGTGTAATTTTGATGACTGATTTCGGGCCAGTTTTTTCAGTGCCTGGAGTCATGTTTTCTGGTGTTTTACACTGTTTGTTTACATTGGCAACAGCCTTTTTTGAGGGGGGCTGTTTGCCTTTGGTGTAGTTTATCTCACTATAAGATACATTTATATTATCCGTAAGTGTCTCATTAATTATTTAATATAAATTTAAAATTTTTGACCACACTTTGCCATCGGATCCATCGGGGCTCAACGTTACTTTTCAGCAACTTGGGCTTCGCTGAAAAAATATTTTTTCAAAATTATTTTGATTTGCAATTGTTTTTTCATTTATTAATGGATCATGTTATTATGTATCTTTGTGTCAGGGGTTTGTGCGAGTAACTAGGACTTGTTGTTGACTTTTCACAATGAAAGGATATTGTTCAAATTGTAATGGGACGAAATCTTCCTCTGACTTTCATGATCATTGTATTAATTGTAGTCAGTGTTCTCGCACTAATCCCTGTTCTATATGTCAATATTGGGATGACAAACATTGGAAACGTGTGTCACGGTATGTTACTGGAGAAAGGGCTATGCCGGCTCTTTCTCCGCAAGGTCACTCTACTATCTCAGTTTCTATTTCAGAGGAACAAGAACAGGGTGATGTTTCCATGTTATCTTCTGCAAGTGCGCTTCCGTCATCACAAATGAATTCAGAGCTAGCGGCAAAAGTGCTCATGGAGATTAGACAAATGTCGTCCGCTAGCTCGCCCGGTGTAGCGTCCATTCACCGAATGGTTCGGCAGCCGGGTTCGTCCGATGCGGTCCAGGAGGAAATGTTGGGTGATGCGAGCACTATAAACATTCAATGTGCACACCCAGTGACGGCGGATAGTAAGCGAGATCGGAGGAAGCCTTTGAGTCCGGTTCCTAGCTCGTCCAGGTCCAGCCGGGCCGCGAGCGAGAGAGGCCCCTCTCTCGTACAACAACATCTGGGACCAGATGTTGTGGTACAAAATGTGTCGCAAGCGGAGCATACGTCCGTCGCTCGGGACGCTCCGTTGTATAGGCAGTCCGCGGAGACTGCTAAGGCTTCTTCTTCTCGTCAGCGCACACGACTGCACCTTGGCTGCGTGACCGCCGATATATTACCAGCTTCGCCGATCAAGGATACTTCGGCGACCAGGTCACACCATCCGGCAGCCAGGGACACGAGGCCGATGGACTCCGGACGTTCGCATAGAAAAAGTATGCAGGAGCCATCCGATGCGGAGCTGCCCTCGGCGAAGCAGCGAAAGACTGCTCCTCCACAGGTCTCGACGCCGGACATTCTTGAGCAGATAGCACAGCTTATCGCAGCATCCCAGCAGCCGACAGAAACGGTGTCGGATCGAGAATTATCTGACGGCGCTGGGTCGGTACGCTCCGCCGAAGCATCGGGGGCGGACGACCGGGAGCATCATGAAGTCCGACCGGATGGTGAAAGGGATACGGATGATTTGGAGCAATCCCTTTCGGAACAACATAAAGCTGTCGTGGACTTCATCCGGCACTTTGTCCCTCAAGTTGTTCCGTCGGGCCAGACTGCTGCGGTTCCGGACAAGAGGATTATAGCGTCATTGGACTCTGAATTTTTTGAGCGGTTCTGGGACATCGCTCCCGAGTTTCCGTCGCAGTCCAATAATGTTGCAAGAACATTTGAATTATTGAACGACGCTGTATTTAAACTTGCTTCCAAGACGGGGAAAGCAGGTTTCTTGTCCGCCAATACTCTCAACCTGCCTTTCATTAATGCAAGGAATAAATTTGACACGGCAGGACAGGGTATCCTGAGAGTTCCTCTGCGTATGGACGACGAGGCGGAAGACTTAGAGCTATCATTACCGTCGTCAGCTTCTATTCCAACCGCGGTGTTGGAAACAGCCATTTCGTCTAACAGAGCCAATTTAGATGCCTTATCTTACGCAGATCACCTTACTAAGGCGTTATCACTGCGCCTTCAAGGGAAAGAATTTCAGGATATACAATCCTCTTTAAGACTTCTTTCAAGGGCAGTAGCTTATTCCATGTGTAACTCCGCCCTTTCTGTGGCAAACCTGAAGTTGGTTAGATGTGACGCAGCCCTAGCTACATCCACACTCGTGGATACTAAGGTGAAGAACTCTCTTAGAGTCGCTTCGGTCTCCGGAGAACTTCTCTTTGACGGCAAGCTTTCTGCTATTTATGATAAAATTACAAAGAAAGCTTCGGATTCTCTGTTGTTCAAATCTGCTTCTAAGAAGTTGGATACAGCAGACAAGAATAAGACAGGCACTTCTGGGTCTAATGCGCCCAAGAGAGGTTCCTATAGAGGTTCCGGTGCGTCCTCTTGGTCTTATTCGAGAGACCGTCAGGGTAGCGACTCTCGTTCGGGACGTCCTTCGGACCAGGACAACCGGTCGGACGCCCCGAGGTCGACGGGACGAGGTGTGGGTCGTGGAAGACGTGGTTTCTCCTACCGCAGGCCTCACAGGTCCAGGAGGTGATGGCTTAAACCTCTATCGCGTACCGGTTGGCGGAAGGTTGTCGAGCTTTTCACAAGAATGGGCGTCGATTACGGACGACCCTTGGGTGAGAGGAGTGACTTCGGAAGGCCTAAAGATATCCTTCAAACGAAAGCCTCCATTAACTCGAAGTCCAAAGTGGACTCAACTTCCGTCAAATCCGCAGAAAAGAGACGCTCTGTTATCAGAGGTGCAGTCTCTTTTAATGAAGAACGCGGTAGAGGTCGTAGAAAACCAGGAGACTCAGGGATTCTACAGCCATCTGTTTCTGGTTCCGAAACCAGACGGCTCGTTCCGTCCAGTCATAGATTTGAGCTGGATAAACAAGCTGATCGTCGCTCCAAAATTTTATATGGAGACGATTCGGTTGTTCAGAGCGAGTATTCGGAATAAGACAGGCACTTCTGGGTCTAATGCGCCCAAGAGAGGTTCCTATAGAGGTTCCGGTGCGTCCTCTTGGTCTTATTCGAGAGACCGTCAGGGTAGCGACTCTCGTTCGGGACGTTCTTCGGACCAGGACAACCGGTCGGACGCCCCGAGGTCGACGAGACGAGGTGTGGGTCGTGGAAGACGTGGTTTCTCCTACCGCAGGCCTCACAGGTCCAGGAGGTGATGGCTTAAACCTCTATCGCGTACCGGTTGGCGGAAGGTTGTCGAGCTTTTCACAAGAATGGGCGTCGATTACGGACGACCCTTGGGTGAGAGGAGTGACTTCGGAAGGCCTAAAGATATCCTTCAAACGAAAGCCTCCATTAACTCGAAGTCCAAAGTGGACTCAACTTCCGTCAAATCCGCAGAAAAGAGACGCTCTGTTATCAGAGGTGCAGTCTCTTTTAATGAAGAACGCGGTAGAGGTCGTAGAAAACCAGGAGACTCAGGGATTCTACAGCCATCTGTTTCTGGTTCCGAAACCAGACGGCTCGTTCCGTCCAGTCATAGATTTGAGCTGGATAAACAAGCTGATCGTCGCTCCAAAATTTTATATGGAGACGATTCGGTTGTTCAGAGCGAGTATTCGGGTGAACGATTATGCAACAAGCATAGATCTCAAAGATGCGTACTTTCACGTCATGGTACATCTGACATTCAGAAAGTATCTACGCTTCGCAGTCCTAGGAGTGGTGTATCAATTCCGGGCGATGTGCTTCAGACTGAATCTAGCACCCTTGGCTTTCACTCGGGTAATGAACTCGGTAATGATCTATTTCCGAGCTCATTCGTCTGCGGTAACGTCGGCCTACCTGGACGACATTCTTCAGAGGTACAGCAACGAGTTAACGCTTCAGAACGATGTTCAGAATCTACTTCTATTGCTCCGATGTCTCAGTTTTATAGTAAACGAGGAGAAGTCGGATCTGGTGCCGTCCAAGTCATTCACTCATCTGGGAATGAGCTTCGAGATGCACAACAATCTCGTTCGTCTGCCGTTAACCAGAGCGAAATTAGTCAGTTGTTACGCTCGCTATTGTCTGCACGCAGACAAAGTCACAGCGAGAGAACTTATGAGACTGATAGGTCTGTGCGGAGCCGCTGCGGATCTCATTCCGATGGGGCGGTTACGCACACGTCCTCTCCAAATTTTCTTGACTCAGAATTGGAGTGTGAAAATTCATTCGCTCGATGTAGACGTTCTCTTGTCAGATCAAGTGAAACAAGAGATTCAGACTTGGGCAAACATTCAGTGGTTAACTCAGGGAGTTCCGCGGCAGTTGCCGGATCCGAGTTTTACCATTATGACGGATGCCAGTCAAACAGGTTAGGGTGCATCATTGATCCCAACGGATTCGAGATGCCAGGGTCTTTGGGATTCGCAATTCCTGGGCAAGCACATAAACATCAAAGAAATGATGTCAATTTGGCTTGCGTTACGTCATTGGATGGACATTATTCACAATGCTCATGTCCAAATTCTATCCGACAATACGACAGTAGTGGCGTATATACGGAATCAGGGAGGCACTCATTCAGTTCCGTTGTTCAATCTAACGGAAAGAATCCTTCTGTTTGCGCTAGAACATCAGGTTCTTCTTTCGGTCCGTCACATACCGGGTCGTCTGAATGTGCTAGCAGACTCCCTTTCACGAAAGGGTCGCTTGTTGCCGTCGGAGTGGACTCTCAACAAACAAGTATTCAATCAGATTTGCTTCCAATGGGAACGGCCAATGATAGACTTATTTGCGACACATCTCAACAATCAGTTGCAGACGTATGTGTCTCCGTGTCCGGATCCGAGAGCATTTGCAGTAGACGCTCTGTCGATTCCTTGGGACGGAATGATAGGATATGCGTATCCTCCAGCGCCGTTAATTCAACAAGTATTGCTAAAGATAAAACAATCTCAATGCAAGATTCTGTTGGTAGCATCTCTGTCGCCACAGAGACTGTGGATAAATCTACTCAGGTGTCTGTTGTGGGACCTACCGCGAAAGCTTCCTCCACGGGAGGATCTTCTTTCGCAGGGGAAATCGCGTCAACTCCATCACAACCCGCAAGGTCTCAACCTTCACGTTTTTCCGTTGTGCGGTCCTTCTTGCATGGCAAGCACTTTACAGGACGAGCAGTGGACGCGATTTCTAACTGTAGGAGGACCTCCTCTTCGCTAAACTATGCGGCTAAGTGGAAGGTTTTTCGTCGTTGGTGTAGGGATCATTCTGTAGATATTTTTGATCCCTCTATACCAGACATTGCAAACTTTCTAGTATACTTGTTTGACGTAATCAAACTGCAGCCTGTTACTATTAAGGGTTATAGATCTATGTTATCTGATACCTATGCACATCATGATAGTTTACAAATTGGATCTAATGTCTCTTTATCTAAGTTGGTTAGAAACTTCTCGATAAATAGACCCAGAACTCTTAGATTAATTCCTAAATGGCATTTAGCTTGGGTTCTTCTTAAATTGAAGGAAAAGCCATTTGAACCTCTTGGGACAGTAGATTTCAAATTCTTATCTTATAAGACAGCTTTTCTCTTAGCTTTCTCTTCTGCTAGAAGAGTCAGTGAGCTTCATGCACTGTCGGTGGATGATCCTCACTATCGTAGTGTCGGGAACACTATCACCTTCACTACTAATGTGGGTTTTTAGCTAAGAATCAGGCTCCTAATAAATATCCGGAACCTATTGTTATTAAGGCTCTCCCGTCTTCAGACGGGCGTAGGCCTTTACTCTGTCCTGTTAGAGCGTTACGTATCTATAAACAGAGATCTCAGTTTATCAGAAAGGGACGGAAACGTTTCTTTCTGTCTTTGATGCCTAATAGAAGGGACATTTCGGTCCATTCTATTGCTAGATGGATTCAATTAACTATCCGTACTGCTTATGAGAGTTTATCTTCTTCTCAGCAGTCTGTGCTTAAGATTTCCGCTCATGAAGTAAGAGCTCTTGCTACTTCTTGGGCTTATGCTAATAGTGTTGTATTACAGATTTAATGAAGGCTGCTTATTGGTCTCAGCCATCCACATTCACAAATTTTTATCTCAGAAATATTGAGTCCATTTCTGGAGACCTGCATTGTTTAGGTCCGTTATCTGTTGCTCAGAATGTCGTCCACTAAACAGTTGCAACTATAGTTATGCAGGCTTTCTGTTCCGGCAGTGACTCCGTCCGGCTGCCCTCTTCGCTCTGGGCTATTTGACCCAGGGCAAGGGGAGGGGGGGGGGGGGGGGGTGAAAAGCAAGGGAATGCCTCCTCCAAGTCAGTATTTCTGAGTCGCTTCCGGGATGGTTTTAAAGTGTAATATTAATGTTAAAATTCATTCATGTCTTATTTTTAAAGTGTAGCTCAGTGTGAAGCATTTGTATATGTCAAGTGTCAAACGGGCTTTAATATACAATACTCAGACACTTTTAAATGACTATAAAGAGTCTCAATTCTCTGGACTACTTTATTTATTGGCTTACTTTAAAAATAATTAGTATAAGGGTTATACTGGATGTTAATAGAAAACATGAATATTATTGTGCTCAATTATTAAGGGTATTGTATCTTTCTGATTTAATATTAAATAAGAAAGATACATGTAAAGCCTAATACTCCTTTTCTCCTTAAGGGGTTACCTCTTTATTATATAGTTGAGCTTATTGGATTTTCCTCTATGTCCTAGGCCCTCCAGCCTGTTTACTATTCAGCTAAGTCTGGGTCATTGGTACAGTATAAAAATGTTAAAAAATTTATAGTAATTTATATATTTTTTATACTTACCAATGACCCAGACGGGGATGGCCCTCCCAGGAGTTGGGAACTCTTGCCTCCCCGCTGAGTACATAGCGCTGACCAGGCACTGCCAGTAAGAATGATAATTGGCGCCAATTTCGGGACGTCCTTGACACTGCGCATGCGCAGTGGGGGCGTAGTATGGAGGTCCTATAGGACATGATTTCTTTTTGTTTTGGATGCAAATTTTGGGGATTGGGGGGCAAAATTTGTGTTTGGCCCTGGTTTTGTTAGAGTTAGCACCAGCTAAGTCTGGGTCATTGGTAAGTATAAAAAATATATAAATTACTATAAATTTTTTAACTTTTCGAAAAATTTCAACAAAACCATATCATGTGACCAGTCTTTGGAACTAGCTCGTCGAGCTCGTTCCAAAGAGGGGTCACATGATATGGTTTTGTTACAATTTTTTGAAAAGATTTAAAAAATGATATTTAAAATAATAAATTTTGAAATTGTCTGCGTTGGGTAAAGGGTTAAACAAAATTTTATTTCTCAATTGCAGCTTTTTCAAAATCTTATTTCGCCAGAATCGACCAAAGGACCACTTTTATGGTCACAGAATTGCAAATCCTGTAACCTATTTCAATTTGAAGCCGATGTCAGAATATCCAAATTTGAATCAAACATTTTCCCCATAATGAAACCAGGAATATACAGGCGTTTAGATTACCCCAATTCACACCATTTACAGGTGTGCCCAAATTAGAGAAGGTTTGAAGACGTCTAGAAAAATATATAAATTCTCTATGCCTCGTCTTACACTTGAGAATAACTTTCATCATAATATGTTCAGAGAAACACAAAGAAAGTCTTGGCAATAAATCATAACAAGAAAAGATTGTTATTTCTAGTTTTAATGTACCCAAATTAGACCAAAACATTATGCCCAAAATAATTGAATTTAAAGGCCTGGAATAAAACCAATTCATTCTTTACAATGAAATAGCGGGGGTTCGAACCCACTCAGAGAGAGTTCCCTTTTCCACCAACCACCTAATGAAATGGTGCTGAGTGAAACTCTCTTGGCATGGGCTCGAAACCTGCTGTGCCATTGTATGGCACGTGGGAAATTGGAAAGCTAGACATTCTTGTTGATTTCCATGCAGTGCAGTATGTAGAATTAAGTGACGCAGTTACATGATGAGCAATTCATTATTGTTTGACAGAGCTTATAGAGCTCTGTCAAACAGGACTGAATTAATTATATTCCAGGTTGCTTTTTTAAAAAAAAATTGCTGCTTTAAATTTCAATATTTTGACATTAATGTGCATTGGATTAATTTGTATTCTTTAAATTTCAGGCGAACATGATTGGTTGGAAGCATCATAGAACACTTTTCATGTAGTCTTCAGTTTTAGTTGAACTCAAAGCAAACGTGCTGGAAACTTTTTTTTTCCTTTCAAGCAATGGGAAATGTTAATAGAGGATTCTCAGAACATTGTTTACATACAGATACTTTCTATAATCAATTGGAAACTCATGAGGAAATGTTGCCAGATATCGTGCTTAGATGTTTAAAATGGAAATTAATGTGAAGACTTTGATGAATGACAGAAGTTGCAGTTAAAATTACAAGAGTATTATGATGTGTGTTTAGACAATACACAAACAGTTCATAAAGATTAAAAAAAAACATGAAGTCATCTATACTAAAAAGACATTTTAGAAGAGCTGTTGGAGTAAGTAGAATTTGTTGACAATTTTTAACCTTTTACGCAAGGCACACACTATCAGTTTTTTTTCTTTCTTAATTTTTACAAAATTTCAACAAAACTATATCATGTGACCTCTCATTGGAACAAGCTTGACAAATTTATTCAAGGGAAGGGTCATATGGTATAGTTTTGTTGAAATGTTTTGAAAACTAATTTTTCTTTCAACTAACTGCTCAGTTTGTAAATTATATGGGATTAGTCTTATGTAAAGTTTTCATCTACAGTAAAGTCACTGTGGACTGGTTGTAATCCATGTATGTACAGTGATGTTCAGACATGCAATGATTTCCCAGATAATAAAAATCCTTAGCAGCCAGATTTTAATTAATGAACCACCAGGTTGCACTTGTACCTAGAGATGGGCGATATACTGTAAGTACCTTTCGATATCGGTATCGAATCAATACCGATTTACCATACCAACGGAATCTCAACATACCAAAATTTCGGTATTTAAAAATATTCCCAACATTTGTTAAAAAATAAAAGGGTAAAGAACAGAATGTTACACAAAATTCATGACAAGAACAGCCCATGGACTGTGTGTTTCTAAAAGCAGTCACCATCGGTCATTTGACGTAACAAAAAAGTTGAGAGAAAATACCCAGGGGTATTTTCTCTCAGCTGTTTTTGTCACATCAAATGACTGACGGCTATTGCCTGTGTTACTTCCAACATTTTGACAATTCGACGGCTTTGTAAAATGCGGATCTGCAGCCAGAAAGTATTTCAAAATATTATTTCATATTGGTATCGGTGTGAGTACATTATGTTGTTGACACCGAATACCGTATCGATATCAAGGTAAATCATTCTGAAATACCGAAACCGAACTTGAAATTTCAATACTGCCCAACTCTACATGTAGCCAGTGCTTCATTAATTAAACTTTTGATGATTAGTCCTATAATTGGTGTTTGGAATCTAATATTGTGTCCGTGGAAATATTGCCACCCCTGGAAAGTGACCAGTCCACGCCGGCCATACTGTACATGTACAGTTAAAACTAGAAGTCTTGTCATGAACTGTGTGCTTATCTAGGCTTAATTGCATGTAGACATTGTGCGCAGTTGCCATATCGAATGGCATCCAAAGCACGACAGGTCTTCCTGGTTACTCATAGCAAACACAGGCAATGTTTCAGCCAATGGACCTCCGGGTTACCCGGAGGTCCATTGGCTGAAACATTGCTTGTGCGCAGGCCATATATACAGAATTTGATAGCCTTACTGTGGCCATAACGCATAGATTAACGTGCAGATCGACGTGCTATTTGTGCGCATTTCATGACAGGACTTCTAGTTTTAACTGTGACATACAGTACGTGGAGAGTGGATTGTAACTAACTCACCCGCAGGGTGGAGTTCTCACCCAAGCTATAACTTTCAAGTTGTGTACATATCAACAAAAAACACAAACAATGTTTCAGCCAATGGACCTCCATGTTTAACCCGAGGTCCATTGGCTGAAACTTTGCTTGTGCTAGTTATGCTTAGCAACAAATTTGCAATTATTTCTTGTGTGGAATCTCCACTCTGCGGGTGATTTAGTGATAATACACTCTCCAAGTACTGTATATGTTTCAGATTTCAATATGTTTGATATGTTCCTTTGCATTAATAATGCAGGCCTGGAATTAACATACAAACGACCGTAATGTAAAATATGCTAGCACAGTACAGGTTGCGATAAAACAACACAGTATAAATTAACATAAATTAAGCAAGATCCCTAAGTTGTTGCTATTTATTTTGGTGGAAACTCAGTCAAGATGTAAACAACATGACGTGTCTACTAAAAACAGAAAAACATTACAACACTTGTTTCCTATAGGTTACCACCATGTAATGTGTATGTAGCTAGTGTTCAACTGATGATCAGAACTGGCCCCTCAATCGACTGATTGTGGGCAATCAGATGACAATGGCAGCAGCTCCTAGAACATCGGTCCAACAGAGTGTTGCCAAGCATTTTGTGATGATTCATAAACTGCATTTTATTATCTTTTGCAATTCTTCAGTTGTTAATGTACATGTAAAATGACGTCAATGATACCATTCATTAAAGTTGAAAGAACACCACAATGTGTATTCTTAATCTTTCTAGTGAAGGTTTGACTCCATTGACTCAGGTTGCAGTAAAATTACCAGTCGCACTCACTTGGGCGGTAAATGTGGTTCTCATAAAATTACCAGTTGCATGCACTTGGGTGGTAAACATGGCTCTGAGAGCCATGTTTACCGCCCAACTGTGGTCGAATGGTGCTTTTACTGGACCTGAGTCAACAGAGTTTAACACTGTGAAATATGTTCAATTTAAATGTAATTCTTTCTAATCTCGACTTATCTAGTAGTGAACGGACTGTAAACCTGTAAAATAAGTTCAATTCAATGTAGTTCTTTCGAGCCTCTAGTAGTGCACAGTATTACAGTTAAAACTAGAAGTCCTGTCATGAAATGCACACAAATAGCACGTTGATATGCGTGTTAATGTACGCGTTATGGCCCAAGTAAAGCTATCAAATTCTGTACATATGGCCTGTGCACAAGCAATGTTTCAGCCAATGGACCTCCGGAAACATTGCATGTGTTTGCTATGAGTAACCAAGAGAACCTGCCGTGCTTTGGATGCCATTCGATATGGCAGTTAAGCCTAGATAAGCACACTATTCGTGACAGGACTTCTAGTTTTAACTGTACAATCAGAATCAGCATCGGAATTGACCGATTGTGAGCTCAAATAACCTGTAATCGACCAGCGGCCATTTTTGGTAGTCGGTTGAACACTATATACAGTACGCGGAGATTGTATTATCACTAAATCACCCGCAGAGTGGAGATTCCACCCAAGAAATAATTGCAAATTTGTTGCAAAGCATAACTAACACAAGCAAAGTTTCAGCCAATGGACCTCCGGGTTAAACGCGGAGGTCCATTGGCTGAAACATTGTTTGTGTTTTTTGTCGATATGTACGCAACTTGAAAGTTATAGTTTGGGTGAGAACTCCACTCTGCGGGTAGGTTAGTTACAATCCACTCTCCACGTACTGTATAGCTTAACCCTTTACCCAACGTAACGGCCAAAACCGGCCAGCGCTATTCTCAAAAATTGCATATTAATTTTCAAAATATTTTCATTTTTTGTCTCAAAAACATAGGTTATGACCCCTTGTTGGAACGACCTTGTCGAGCTCCTTCCAATGAGGGGTCATAACCTATGTTTTTGAGACAAAAAATGAAAAAAATTAGTTATTCAAAAATTTTTTTTGCAAGTGTCATCTGCTTTTCATGTTAGGTAAAGGGGCTGCTAATAGGTTACAATGTAATCTCTAAGCTCTTTATTTCCTGGCCTGATAAGTTAGAAAATCACATTGATTTCTTGAAAATTGAGCGAGGTATCGCAGCATAGTATAGATGATGGCTAATGTTGACTTCAAGCCTATTCTATGGTCATGATATATCCAACTATGCCAAAACTTACCTTAAAAACCAATAAATAAATAATTGAGGGAGTTATTTCCCTTCGGTTGTTCTGTTTTACATAACTTTAGTAAACGTCAGAAATACATTCTTGAGAAAGGAAAGCAAAAGTATGAGGAATATTTCTATGAAAATATATATGACGATAACAAAAAACAAGGTAAAAACAAGCTGAGAACATATCGTACAATTAAAAATGAGTATATTCTAGAACCATATCTAGTACACACGACATCCTGGGAGGCACAAAAAATATTTACTTGCCTTCGAATCAGTAATCACAATCTGATGATAGAAAAGGGAAGACATGTACAGCCCCCAATCCCGGTTAATGAACAAAAATGCCCAAAGTGTGGTTCGGGGGCAACTGAGGATGAATATCATTTCATCATGGAGTGTGATCACTATAGTCAATTACGGGAGGGACTCTTCGACTTGGTAACAAATGAAATTGGTCACTTGAAAAATGACGATGAGTCAATAATGTTCAAATTCATGATGCAAAACAACATCCCCAGGTTATGCAATCCTATCTGCAACATGATCCGACGATTCTTCATGCTACGGGAAGGCGACGACCTGGGAAATTGAACTCCAACGAAGAAACGCCTTAGAATGTGATAAGGATGCACACAGTGAATAATTCATGTATATATATAATCATAAGCGTATATACACGTTAAAGCACACGCAGGCATGCACACGCACGCACGCACGCGCGCACACATTTACCCTTGCACTCACATGTATGTGAGTGGGTGTGTGTGTGGGGATGTGTGTGTGTGTGTGAGGGGTGTGTCTGGGTGTAGGAGTGTGCGTGTATAGATGTGTGTGTATGCAGATGTGTGCATGTGTATATACATGTGTTCAAAATATCATTATATATTTCTCATTATATGTTATAAAAGGACTATATTGAGACATGACAGGATACTCTGTTCCTGTTGCTGATGTCAGAAAATGTTGATACATGTACATGTACGGTGCTTTATATTAACATTGTACAGTACTGTCGCCATGGACTGTTCGTAATTCACGCATGGGCAGTGATGTCCACGCATGCATTTTATACCAGGTAATAAAAATCATCATTAGCAAAATTTTAATTAATGAAGCACCGGGTTAGGGCCCTGCGAAGCTTCAAGTATTCGATTCGATGTCGACATCGCTTTGGTATTCGTATATCGATCTCGAATAGTTTGCCGATTTGTTAGTCAAACGAAGCTTCGAGGAAAATGAATCAGTGTTCGACAATGTCGACATCAGTTAAAATAAGGAGCGAACTCTTCTAGTTTTAATGTTTCTATCAGGAAAATAGTCAAATTCATTGCAAAATTCTGTCGTTTCACTTTCAGTTTCGGATTCCCAGAAAACCACACACCGCAAATTCGCTATTTATAGATTTCCAGGAATTCGTGTGAGAGTTATTCGCGGAATTCCGTTTGCTCAGCGGCTCTGTCCAAGTTGTAACCTGTTCACGCCCATCTATACAACCGAAATATCCAGCTCTGGGTCTAAGGCCTGCTCCCAGTCCCGGAATCTTCTAACACAATAACGGAGACATGTCGCCTGGAGCGCTCCCATTATTATGTTAGAAAACTGTGGGAGGAAAACCTCTGTAGTTTCTTTGCATTGTTCGGAGTTGGTACTTGGA
This sequence comes from Pictodentalium vernedei, assembly GCA_031216915.1. Classification (NCBI taxonomy): domain Eukaryota; kingdom Metazoa; phylum Mollusca; class Scaphopoda; order Dentaliida; family Dentaliidae; genus Pictodentalium; species Pictodentalium vernedei. The sequence continues at coordinate 793,137,988 of CM062296.1, forward strand.
AGTTGGAATGAAGTAAAAGCAATTTGTGTGAATGAGCACTGCGCCACTATTCGAGTTAACTAATGCAGAAACTAACACAGTTTTACGCCTTCGCTGCTTTTGATGTATACTGTGTTATTGAGTTGAGAACGGACCAAAATCTACAAGACCCAAATTCTGATAATACAAAAACAACCAAACATTACAATAATGTATTTAGGCATGCTAACGTACCTGAAGTTAGCGGCTGTAGCTGACTTCAACCCATGGGAATTAATGTGCCACTTGTATTACATTTGTGCTTTAAAGTCTCATGTTTCAGTTTAGTGGTTTGTCTTAAATGTCTCTGGGCAGTAACACCTTAATTTGTCCATATTTATGTCTTGAATTTATTGTCGGGTCAAGTGAACATCTGGATGGCCATTCAACGAGAAAGAAAATTAAAACAACGCCAAGTTGTCAAGTTATGTCAACGATCTCTTCTCGCAGTGCTTTCCGGACATCTCTGCACAAGATAATGCCAGTTATAATTATTTCTCCAGTTTATCCCGATTCGATTCGAGATTCGATTCGATGTCGACATCAGTCCCGATTCGATTCGAGATTCGATTCGAACATAAATTTCCCGATTCGCAGGGCCCTACACCGGGTTGCTAAAAAAATAGGTTGTCGATCTGGGCTTTAATCCACGTTTTGGCCATAGTAAGGCTATCAAATTCTGTACATACATGTATGGCCTGTGCCAAGCAATGTTTCAGTCAGTGGACCTCCGGGTAACCCGGAGGTCCATTGGGGGAAACATTGCCAGTGTTTGCAATGAGTAACCTGAAGGACATGTCATGCTTTGGATGCCATTCGATATGGCAGTTGCGCGCAATTCCTACGCGCAATTAAGCCTAGATAAGCACACAGTTCGTGACAGGACTGTTAGTTTTAACTGTAATTACATTTTTGATGATTATTCCTATAATTAGTGTTTAGAATCTAACATTATTGCATCCGTGGAAATATTGCCCACTAATGGAAAGTGACCCGTCCACGGTGGTTGTACTGTATTGGATAATTTGAAAACCATGGTGTTTTATCAAAAATTGAGATAGTTATTGTCCTTTGTGTGTTCCATTTGACTTTAATTTTTTATGTTTATGCAGAGGATAAAATCTGTTGATTTTTGTGAGAATCCAAATACATGTAGATTCACATAAATATGACCAGGCAAATCCACAGTCTGTTTTTGAGTTTTTCTACATGCACAAAGCACTAAGGGTGGTGAGTTTGAAATAGACCCCTGCAAGTCCTCGAGATTCGATTTGGATTTGAATCATCCATGAGATTTGGTTCATTTCAAATCCATCAATGGGTATTCAAAATTTCGAATCAATGGCACAGTTTTGTTCTAGTCATTAGTACAATGTTTTATTGATTAATTTCCTCCAATACAGTTGTCATAATCTAATACGATCATAATGTAATGACCAGGTACAAGAACATTTTTGTTCGTCGTCATAGAATCTGTAATCTACTCATCGAGTCGGCGACTGTTATCTTTAAATTGACACAGAATTACAATATACATGTAATAAAGGCTAATGTGACTCACACTTCTTTCTGTTGGAATTCACATGCCTTTATGTGTTACAGTTAAAACTAAAAGTCCTGTCCTGCAATGCGCACAAATAGCACGTCGATATGCGCGTTAATCTATGCGATATGACCATAGTAAGGCTATCAAATTCTGTAATTATGGCCTGTTCACAAGCAATGTTTCAGCCAATGGACCTCCGGAGGTCCATTGGCAGAAACATTACATGAGTAACCAGGAGAACCTGCCGTGCTTTGGATGCCATTCGATATGGCAATTGCGCGCAATTCCTACGCGCAACTAAACCGAGATAAGCACATAGTTCGTGACAGGACTTCTACTTTTAACTGTACTCAATTTATTTACATTAATGTTATGTCATGGCATGAACATGTGCTCACATGCTGTGACTATTAATTCAAAGCCCCATAGAATGTGACTAGTCCAAAATGCGAAAGTTAAAATGGCAGAAATTTATTCTCTTTTTGATACACAAGATGTTGACAAAAAATATGTATGTAAAGAATCGTGTTCTGTTTGCTGCATCTACAGTTAAAACTAGAAGTCCTGTCATGAGATGCGCACAAATAGCACGTTGATATGTGCGTTAATGTACGCGTTATGGCCCAAGTAAAGCTATCAAATTCTGCACATATGGCCTGTGCACAAGCAATGTTTCAGCCAATGGACCTCCGGGTAACCCGGAGGTCCATTGGCAGAAACATTGCATGTGTTTGCTATGAGAAACCAAGAGAACCTTCCGTGCTTTAGATGCCATTCGATATGGCAAATGTGCGCAATTCCAACGCGCAATTAAGCCTAGATAAGCGCATTATTCATGACAGGACTTCTAGTTTTAACTGTACATAATGGTAGCACGAATGTGCAGTTAAGGACTATGTAACCCCAATTTTGCACGTTTTCACAAGGCTTGTTTGACAGACAAACCCAGATTTTGTGGGTCAATGTGCATATCTATAGTGTCTATAATGATGAAAAAATACAGTTATGCAGAAACTAATAATCAAAAATTATTTTTTTCATCTTAATAAGGTGATTGTGAAAAATTTGCAAACCACAAAACATGAAAATAGTACAAGAATTGTTGAAAAGTATTTGAGGATTGACAGCAGAAAATACTATAGCAGGGCAAGTTAAAAAGGAAAATTGCATAATTCCAAGAAAAATGTGAAATTTTGATGAAAGAATTTTATGAGAAATTGATATTTTTAGCTCACCTGAGCGAAGCTCAGCAGGAGCTTTACTGATCGTGATCCGTCCGGCGTCCATCGTCCGTCGTCCGTCGTCCGTCCGGCGTTAACTTTACATTATCGACTTCTCCTCCTAAACCACTAGCCCAATTTTATTCAAATGTTGGCTAAATGTTTATTACCTAATGCCAATTCAGATTTGTTCAAATGAAGTTGCCCCTCCTCCTGGGTGGTGCCACACCCCCAAGGGGCACCAAAATCTTTGTAAATCTTCTTCTCATGAACCAGCAGTAGCAGAGACTTGATATATGGTATGCACCTTCCTTTTGAGGTGTAGACTCAGATTTGTTCAAGAGAAGTTTGAGGGATAATATTTGGCGTTGTTATGGGAGGGGCAAAAATTTTGGCCCCGCCCCTAATTTCTATTTTCTGAACCGAGAAGCCGCTTTCAACCAAATTTTATGTGAGGGCTTATTGGGTCATGAGTACTTGATTTATGCAAAAAAAAATTTCCCGCAGCCCCGTGGGAACCGCAGGAGCTAAAAATAGAAAAAATTTAAAACGCCCATATCTCCAAAACTGCACGGCACCGAGAATATTTATTTGGTGTGCAGCTTCCTTAGGACCAACAGAAAGGATTGGTAAAAAAAAATTGCCATCGGTTTTATCATAGGGCACAGTTTCGGGACTTTGAAAAAGTGCTGAGTCAGCACTTTTTAACACTGTAGGCAATGGGAAAAACATTAAAAAATCTTCTTCTCCAGATCCAGCAGGCAGAATCTTTTGACATTTGGTATGCAACATTGTAGGGTGGATCTGATTCAAGTTTGTTCAAATCGGCCCCCTGGGTTCATATTTGGGCTCAGTATAGGAGCCCGATTTCGAACTTAGTGCATTTCAGGCAAATTTCTTAAAAAATCTTCTTCTCCAGATCCAGCAGGCAGAATCTTTTGATATTTGGTATGCAACATTGTGGGGTGGATCTGATTCAAGTTTGTTCAAATCGGCCCCCTGGGTTTATATTTGGGCTCAGTATAGGAGCCCAAATTTGAACTTACTGCATTTCAGGCAAATTTCTTTGAAAATCTTCTTCTCCAGATCCAGCAGGCAGAATCTTTTGATATTTGGTATGCAACATTGCGGGTGGTTCTGATTCAAGTGTGTTCAAATCGGCCCCTTGGGTTTATATTTGGGCTCAGTATAGGAGCCCAAATTTGAACTTGGTGCATTTCAGGCAAATTTCTTAAAAAATCTTCTTCTCCAGATCCAGCAGGCAGAATCTTTTGATATTTGGTATGCAACATTGTGGGATGGATCTGATTCTATTTTGTTCAAATCGGCTCCCTAGATTCATATTTGGGCTCACTATAGAAGCTCGAATTCGAACTTAGTGCATTTCAGGCAAATTTCTTCAAAAATCTTCTTCTCCAGATCCAGCAGGCAGAATCTTTTGATATTTGGTATGCAACATTGTGGGGTGGATCTGATTCCAGTTTGTTCAAATCGGCCACCTGGATTCATATTTGGGCTCACTATAGAAGCCCAAATTCGAACTTAGTGCATTTCAGGCAAATTTCTTTGAAAATCTTCTCAAGATCCAGCAGGCAGAATCTTGTGATATTTGGTATGCAGCATCCTTAGGGGGGTGAGATTCAAGTTTGTTCAAGCCATGTCCCTAGGTCCATATTTGGGCTCACTGTGGGAGCTTGAATTGTAACTTTGTTCGAAATGAGGAATTTTCTTAAAAAATCTTCTTCCCATATTTGGGCTCACTGTAGGAGCTTGAATTGTAACTTTGTTCGAAATGAGGAATTTTTTTAAAAAATCTTCTTCTTCAGATCCAGCAGTCGGAATGGTTTGATATGTGGTGAGTAGCATCCTGGGGGGGGGGGGGGGGGGGGAGGGGGAGGGGGGAGGGGTAGCGGGGATTCAAGTGTGTTAAAGCCAAGTCCATGGGTCCATATTTGGGCTCCCTGTGGGAGCACAAATTATAACTTAGTCAATATGAGGAATTTTTCTTTAAAAATCTTCTTCTTCAGATTCAGCAGTTGGAGTGTTTTGATATTTGGCATGGAGCAACCTTAGGGGGCTGAGATTCAAGTTTGTTCAAGCCAAGTCCCTTGGTTCATATTTGGGCTCACTATGGGAGCCTGAATGACAACTTAGTTCAAAATGAGGAATTTTCTTTAAAAATCTTCAGATCCAGCAGATGAATGCTTTTGATATTTTTTATGCGGCATCCTTAGGGGGGTAAGATTCAAGTTTGTTCAAGCCATGTCCCTAGGTCCATATTTGGGCTGATTGTGGGAGCTCGAATTGTAACTTGGTTCAAAATGAGGAATTTTCTTTAAAAATCTTCTTCTTCAGATCCAGCAGTCGGAATGTTTTGATATTCCCAGTGCAGAATCCTTAGGGGTGTGAGATTCAGGTTGTTAAAGCCAAGTCCCTGGGTTCATATATGGGCTCCCTGTGGGAGCCCGAATTATGACTTAGTTCAATATGAGGAATATTCTTTAAAAATCTTTTTTTAGATCCACTGGTCAGAATATTTGGATATTTGGTTTCAGCTTTTCTTAGGAGGAGCAGATGCAACTTGTGGAAATCAATTCTCTGGGTTGATATTTAGACTACCATGTCAGGTGAGCGCCCTCAGGCCCCCTGGGGCCTCTTGTATTTGGGCTCAGTATAGAAGCCCAAATTTGAACTTAGTGCATTTCAGGCAAATTTCTTTGAAAATCTTCTCAAGATCCAGCAGGCAGAATCTTGTGATATTTGGTATGCAGCATCCTTAGGGGGGTGAGATTCAAGTTTGTTCAAGCCATGTCCCTAGGTCCATATTTGGGCTCACTGTGGGAGCTTGAATTGTAACTTTGTTCGAAATGAGGAATTTTCTTAAAAAATCTTCTTCTTCAGATTCAGCAGTTGGAATGTTTTGATATTTGGCATGGAGCAACCTTAGGGGGCTGAGATTCAAGTTTGTTCAAGCCAAGTACCTTGGTTCATGTTTGGGCTCACTATGGGAGCCTGAATGACGTCTTAGTTCAAAATGAGGAATTTTCTTTAAAAATCTTCAGATCCAGCAGATGAATGCTTTTGATATTTTTTATGCAGCATCCTTAGGGGGGTAAGATTCAAGTTTGTTCAAGCCATGTCCCAAGGTCCATATTTGGACTGATTGTGGGAGCTCGAATTGTAACTTGGTTCAAAATGAGGAATTTTCTTTAAAAATCTTCTTCTTCAGATCCAGCAGTCGGAATGTTTTGATATTTGGTGTGTGGAATCCTTAGGGGTGTGAGTTTCAGGTTTGTTAAAGCCAAGTCCCTGGGTTCATATATGGGCTCCCTGTGGGAGCCCGAATTATGACTTAGTTCAATATGAGGAATATTCTTTAAAAATCTTTTTTAAGATCCACTGGTCAGAATATTTGGATATTTGGTTTCAGCTTTTCTTAGGAGGAGCAGATGCAACTTGTGGAAATCAATTCTCTGGGTTGATATTTAGGCTACCATGTCAGGTGAGCGCCCTCAGGCCCTCTGGGGCCTCTTGTTTTATGAGGAACTATTTTCAAAAGTATGGAAGCACAAATGTTTCCAAATGTGTATATTTGCAGACCATTCCTGTCTACTAAATATTTTTCACAAAAAGAATTTGGAAGCTATAGAAATGAAATAAAAGCATGAAAGTACCTGAAAATGAAGACCCAAGTTACCTGTGACATTCATAGATAATTATTTATATTATTATTCTACAAATTGATTAATGATTATCACTGTGTTATATACATTACCTAATCTCAGATATCCAAACATGTCACTGAATTGGATTCATAGTTCTCAATTAAATGATCCACTTCAAAGGCCTCATCATAATCATCATATAGTATTTCATAAACAGCTGATCTGTCCCTATCAAATACATCCAACACTTTTGTCACATATGCCGAATACCACTCACTGCATCCAAAATCATCCAGCCATTCATGTGAAATGCATCTACAGTTAAAACTAGAAGTCCTGTCACGAATAGTGCGCTTATCTAGGCTTAATTGCGCGTTGGAATTGCGCGCAATTGCCATATCGAATGACATCCAAAGCACGGCAGGTTCTCTTGGTTACTCATAGCAAACACATGCAATGTTTCTGCCAATGGACCTCCGGCTTACCCGGAGGTCCATTGGCTGAAACATTGCTTGTGCACAGACCATATGTACAGAATTTGATAGCTTTACTTGGGCCATAACGCGTTCATTAACGCGCATATCAACGTGCTATTTGTGCGCATTTCATGACAGGACTTCTAGTTTTAACTGTACCAACAAAGGTCTGTCTCCATTGTCTTGGTGATAGCAATAATGCAGATGTAGAAGGAATAGGTGAAAGAGGAGTTGAAGTTCTGCTCTGTGTAGCTGATGGTGCTGTTGGTATATGTGTTTGTTTCCTGACTGGGGCGTCTGGAGAAGAATACTGAAAAAAAAAAAATTTGAAATTAGCAACTACATGAACAAGTGTGCCTGCAAATCAACTTGTACAATGATAGTCTGTCAACACAGTTGAATAATATGGTCCTAGTATGCAAATTCTATTGAGAGTAGCCGCAGGCCTTGAAATGTTTCAAAATTTCTGTCTGTCAACACATGACAGGTGGATGTTTTTCTTACCTGTCCTGACCTGTCACTTCAAAGTTTCACCTGAACATTGGAATATGGTCCTAGTATGCAAATTCTATTGAGAGTAGCCGCAGGCCTTGAAATGTTTCAAAATTTCTGTCTGTCAACACATGACAGGTGGATTTTTTTCTTACCTGTCCTCACCTGTCACTTCAAAGTTTCACCTGAACATTGGAAAGTCGTGTGAATTTATGTGCATGTACATACATGTACATGTACAGTACTGTGAAAAGTCGTGTTGCAAATATTTAGTTGTACAAGAATTGTTTTTTACGAGTGTCGTCTGCTACTAGCATTAGGTAAAGGATTAACCCATTATCCAACACTAGTGACAGTTGAAAAAAACACACCAAACATTTTTTCTTCCAAACCATAGCTTATGACCCCTCAATGGAACGAGCCCAATGAGCTTGTTTCAATAAGGGGTCATAAGCTATAGATTGTCAGAGAAAATGAAAAAAAAAATGAAAAGCTTGTTAATATTTTTTTATGCAGGTGGTTTTGGCTGATTTGTTAGGTAAAGAGTAACTGACCTGTCATTTGTGACAGGTATGATTTATTTTTACCTGTCTCCACCAAATTTCTGACTGTCAGTGACAGGTGGACAGGTGGACATTTCGAGCCCTCGGTAGCAGGTAAAAAAGTTGTTACAGACAGTACATGCCAGGAGAAACCAAAAACACTGAATTATAAAATGTTCTTGGCTAAAATTGAAATGTGCTTATATCACCAGATGTCACGGGAAATATTCATTACAATTCACTCCATTCGAAAAGGGTCAAAATATTATGAATATAACCAATACAATAAATTGTTATTATAACTATATACAGTGGAACCCTGTTCGATTCAATAGACACATTGCAACGCAGCAACGGGAAATTGTGCGATTAACAGCAATATTCTATTAAGTGGGATTTGGTAAAATCACGGTATTCTGATATCAAGTGAGCATTCATTCTACTATATCTTGTTTGACAGAGCTCATATCGAATAAGATATACTGGATGAAGCGTTTTCAATTAACAGTTGCTATTTGCATTGAAGTTATGGCAAATGGCGTTGTGTATAAAATTTGTATTCAATTACAATGCAACAGGGATTATACATGTCAAATGATTCAGGGATGGCAGAGCCGGGGGGGGCACGTGTCCCCCCCCCCCCCCCCCCTCCCCCTAACACACACACACACACACACTTTTGTCACCAATTATGGGTACCCTAACATGACGTATTCTGACATAACGTACACAACTCCTATGGCCACATTGACTGTGGGAGATAGTAATAGTTCTAACAAAATCAGCAACACAGTAGTGTCGGCGTCGCTGTCCATTTTATATATTGAGACATTACACATCGCAAGTTCACAACTTGTCATAACAGACTATAGTAATAGTAAAACTAGTCCAAACTTGGACCCCAATTCCGTAATATAACAGGGTTCATACAGCTCTTGAAAAACCCTTGAAAATGAGTTTTTTCTTGAAAAACCCTGGAATTTGAAATTAGCCCTTGAGAAACCCTTGAACTTTAAGAAATCTCTTGAAAAACCCTTGAATACCAAGCTATTTCCTAGGCATTGTAAATATATGTGTACTCGCCTTTTATTTGTTTGTTGCGCTCGTGTCGCTCAGTTAAAAAAAAACATAAAAAAGTATGGAACGTTTTACCAAGATTACTGTAACACAGACCACACTTCGGGTACCAGTACTTCCTGACTTCCATCGTCAGGTCTGTGTCACATGAATCTTAGATTTTTAGAGCTCATACAACAAGCTGAATAGTATATGTAGCCATTGAAAAAAAAGAAAGAAGCCCTTGAAAAACCCTTGAACTTTGTGAGCAAATTTTTGTATGAACCCTGTATAATTTTTGGGTTTGGTACGTCCAAAGGACGTACCAAACCCAAACCCAGAAATTATATTATGGAATTGGGGTCCAAGTTTGGAATATGGTAAAATGTGTGCATGTATTCCCTTTCCAGAGTTGCACTTACATTCGTTCTGCATTCATGACATACTTGGTGACAAAGTATCCCTCCAATCCATGCCCCACGCCCATCCTTCACATTGAGCCCCTAATCAATTATTTTTCGTCCTACAACCCTGCGGTTACCCAGAAAAAAAAATTGTGCCCCCCCCCCCACTTTTTTGCAGCTTCCGCCGTCCCTGAAATGATTAATTGATTATTACCCATACAGTTAAAACTAGAAGTCCTGTCACGAATAGTGCACTTATCTAGGCTTAATTGCTCGTTGGAATTGCGTGCAATTGCCATATCGAATGGCATCCAAAGCACGCCAGGTTCTCCTGGTTACTCATAGCAAACACATGCAATTTTTCTGCCAATGGACCTCCGGGTTACCCGGAGGTCCATTGGCTGAAACATTGCTTGTGCACAGGCCATATGTACAGAATTTGATATCTCTACTTGGGCCATAACGCGTACATTAACGCGCATATCAACGTGCTATTTCTGCGCATTTCATGACAGGACTTCTAGTTTTAACTGTAGTCCTGGCTCACGTATCCCTGGTGATTTTCCATAATGCGCTTCTGCGAGTTCGGGTAAGAGAGCTTTTTTGTAGAAGGCTGTGAGCTTCGGTAATATTCTTGTGTTCCAGATATCAGCATCCTTATAAAAACGCTCCACATGCATCTCATATGGTTCCACACGTCTCACCACGAGATCCAACCAAGCAATATTCAACACATTGAGCTGACCTTGAATCTGATATATGAATTTGTGGTTTACTTTCAGTTTGAATTTTTTTTCAACAATATCGAGACAAAATGACTTGTTTGATTTTGCTGCTTCCTCAAAAGAAGATGTGTTATTCAAGAGCACATGTTTTATCTCAAGGAGACCTCTGCCTGACACGTCACTGTCCACAATACCATCTGGAGAAGCTGCCAAAAAAGGATGTTCTGTGCAAATGCTTAAGCCAACTGGTTCAACTGTAACATTTTCATTATGATTATGTTTGTAGTGTGTATACTCTTGAATAGCATACTTTTCGAGCTTGAGCCCTTTTCTAGTTAACCTATTTAATACCAGAGAATTTTGAATAAAGTAATCGCTGCACGAGAGATTTTACTGGAATTGACGGTGAATGCTTTACAACATCAGAAAAATTGGAAGCTGTGAGACGTTTCTTGCGCTCATCCATCCAATAACCACATAGTGATTGCGATTTTGTCATTTCACTTAAATGCACCATTTGTTGTCCTGAAATCAGAATATCTTTGGCAAAGTAAGAGTCCATATTCTTTTTAAGAACTTCAGGAGTGACATCAGCAACAACATCAACAGCCTTAGAACCACATGCATGTTTAGCTTCCACTGTATCACTGTCTTTTGCTGATAAAAGTTTTCTTTTCAGTCGACGTGATTTTGATAATGGTTTACCCTGATTTCTCAAACTAATCATGTGATGTTGTTTCCGCGACTTGTAGAGACTGTGGAAATTATTTCCAGCTGGTGTTCCGATTGCTGATTCCTAAACTGTGGGGTGCCCAGGCAGCACCAAAGTTCTTCCGCAATGCTCCACCATAGCACCTAAACTGCCATGAACCCCTCGAACACCTATTAAATATCTTTCCACTATCAAACTTCATTCTAATATTCATCCAGCTTTCAGCGAGATTTGTAGTGGCATTGTTCAAAAGTCTGTCAGATTTGGAGGCAACTTTATCCAACAGGATATACACATCCTTCTTTAATTCTTGGGATGGTTGGAACGTTGACACATCATCTCTCATAGAACCATCATCACCTAGATTCCAATAGCTCACCTGATCATTAAGCACAGCATCAATAGTGTCAGGCTCATCATCAGTATCAGTTGTAGAGACTCTGGCAACTGGAGACTTACCTCGTAAGCTGGAAGAGGCTTGAGTTCCATCAACTGAATCATCTGGAATCACTTTACGAGTAATAAGACAGAAATCAGTGCACTGGGAATGGTTGCCACTTAAATGAATCAGAGAATTTCGAATGTCATGCTGTAATAGTTTTTGCAATTTCAACTTGTCGTGTGTGGAATCGGACACATACTGCTTGTGCCTGTAAGAAATAGCAGATCGCACGGTAGCTACTAACTTTCCTCGTACGGGTTTAGTTAAATTATGGCGTCCCTTATATTGTTTGTTATTATCAACAAGTTGTTCCAGATGAGTCCTTAAACATTTACAGATGTGGTTTGCACATTCTACTTTTTTAACATAAGATCCCCATACAGGAACTTCTTCTGATATCCTGGCATAAACGGAACTATCCCCGTCACCCACCATTTCCATGTACCTAACACCATGCATTGTCTCTGCTTGCAAAAAAACATTTACAATAATATCAGACTCCTCCATTGCCTGGCTGGATGATTTCCAGTTCTTAAAGCACTGGTGTGATGGAGGGTCTGTCTTCTTCGTGAATGCTCTAGAACAGATGGAGCAGTATTTATTCCGAACTCCAATGTACAGCAGTTTCCCTATGGCAGCACCAATTATTATCGCGACGCCACCAAGTGCATTGTAAGTATGCCGATGTGTTCTTTTGGACCAACCTCCATCGCAAATAACTGTTATGGCAGGAATGCCTTGGAATTGCCTACCCTCTGCCATTGCCAACTTACGTTCTTCGATACCTGCTGCAAGCAAATTCTCATATAATATCTTCTCCCAAAGCTCCCCAATTTCTGATTCAATTTTTGAAAATGTTTTTCTAGACATTCCAGGCATATCTAAACTTCCACACAGTTCATTTATTGATGCATTTCCACGCCCAGTTACCATAGTACCCCAAACACTTCGAACATTTACATCATAATGTTTTTTTTCACACACACCACCAGTTTGAATCTTGTCACTTGAGTCCAAGTAAAACTTTTGGAAACAACCTTTGCACTCTCCCAATAAGATAGTTGCCATAATGTTTGGCATCACGAAATATTTGGAATGATTCTTTCCCTTTTGATGCAAGTTGATGAGTTGGTTTACATTTAGCTGAATGAATGATGATCGTATTGATGTGCTGTTCTAATTTGGATGTATGAAAGAGTCTATAGCCTGATATTGGTGTTTTTTTAACGGAACGTAAATATAATTTTAAATGATTGTTTGTGCACACATTTTTAGTTATAAAGTAATTATGATTTTGAAGAGTTTCACTTTTATTTTCGTAGCATTTCAAAAGCAGCTACATGCCACTGTCAGAAATAGTTGTGATATGGTACAAGGCTTTAACAACATTATGGCCATGTTTTGACCGTTTTCTTTCCATCTGGTACCATCCTTTGGCTTTACCAAATTTTCTGCGGCTAATTTTCCGTTTACTCCCCATCATGAAATATTAAAACTCAAGTTGGGAGGAATTTTACACAAGTAAAGTTTAACAACCAAGTTTTTGTACTTTGTAACACATGTGGTGCGCCTTACATGAACGCTACAATGATGACTCGGGAGGACTTACATGTGTTTGCGAATCAAAAATATATCAAAAATTTCCTTACCGACACCCCTGCTCATGTTTCACCATTTGTCGTGCACTGACACCTTCTTGTTCATTTTTTCAATTTCAAACAAGTTTAGTTTTAAAACTCACTGTGACAGTCTATGTCAACAATGAACAGCGATCACAACCTCTATCTCAGATCATTTTCATTTTTTCATACTTACTTGTCGAGAATCGTGTGTTAAATACGTACCTTTAATGTCCGTGGATATCGGGTTCGTCAAATTTGTCTGCAAACAGCCGATCGTGGAAGCGGAAATTGCAGGAACTGCGCATTTGTAAAATTTAAACAGACAGATTTTTTAAAACGGAAATGCACTCGCACCGATACATTCACGCAAAATAATTCTTTCGTCATGTTCTCATTTGTCGATAATATGCCTTTACCATTCACAGATATTATTTTTTTTCAATATACATACTCAAATGCATTCTAACTTATTACAACGTGCAGTTACACTGCGCGAAAAGGCACAAGAGAATTTCAATTTTTCATCGAAAAATACTTATCAGAAAAGTCTGTTGTTTTCGACCACAAAGCAATCGTCGTATAAGGAAACCTGTGTTTTCAGTATTGCACACAAGTTTTCTAGTGATCTCATGTTTACCTCGCCCCCTTAAATATTTTCGATCTCCAAATTTCCAACGGGTCGTTTCTATGTCCTATTTTCGAGTTACTCCTTCACGTTCAATTCAAAAATGTGTGAAAATCATTATTTTCGGAAAAAGGTGTACACACACATTTTTTCACATTTTGGGGTCTCACTTGACCTCGGGTGTCCACTTGTCCATCCATTCCGCCATTTCATTTCTGGTAACAATATGTGTACATGTCAATTGTTGGTTTTGAAAATAGTCATTTACGACTTCAATTAAAAATCATTTTTCCCATTTCTGACATTTTAGCACCCTTTCTACATCTTCTATTGTCTTTATTGCTACCACTTAATGTACTACTGCCCCGTGTTTAACTGTTATGGTTCATTCCCAAATCTTTGAAATATGGGGAAATTTGAGGTTACATAGTCCTTAAGCTACTTATCATTTTGTTGCGATGTGTTCCAGTTGGATTGATAGAAATCATTGATTGCATAATGTTCACATGCTTGTAAACATATCAACCATCTTATAATGATATATTTACACTGGCACTCCCAATATTACATTCGCTTTTCGTTGCCATCACGAAAAATCATGCAGTTCACTGACTTTACTAGGTATTTAACACTACATTGGATTTGATTTGGATTCGATTTGGATTCAAATCATCCTTAAGACTCGATTTGGTATTCGATTCGAGCTGAAAATTAGGATTTGCAGAGGCCTAGTTTGGAAGGATTTTCTCCCTATCAAGCTCGGAAAAGTTTACAAAAATAGACATGGAAATGTCACATTTTAGTTCACTTTAGTCCCAAAATTGGATTAATTACTAGAGCTGTAGGTTTTTAAATTTCTTGTTCGGTTTCGGTTTTGGTTTATTAGATGGAGTAAAACCTTGGTTCGGTTCGGTTTTCGGTTTGTTCATGAGGCCAAATAAAATTCAATAAAACTCATTCTTATGTCCGGAGTCATAACTGAATAGCAGTGAAATTGAGTGAAACTCAATGAATGCCCAAAATAAGCTATAATACATGAAGAATCAGGAAGGCCAATATAATAATTACCTAAATATACAGATCTTTTATTGTGCTTGGCCATTTTTCGAGGTCTGACACCTACACGCAACTTGATGAAAGCTGCAAACACAACTAAACAGAAATGTCAGAAATTCACAGAATGTAGCCTTCCCAGAGTAGTGAGATACCCAGATACTGCCATTGGCAGTGTCTGGGTACTCTCACTACTCTGGGATGGCTACATTCAGTGAATTTCTGCAGCAAGAGAGTATTTGATAAAAAACGAAAAACCTTAGATTACGGTACGGGATGTCGACGGTTTCGGTTTCGGTTTTTAAAAAAAAACTAAAAACCTCGGTTCGGTTTTTGTTAACCTACAGCTCTATTAATTACATACAGCTTCTTTATTGCATTCAAGGTTCTAATTGACCACATTAGAAGTCTGATTCATCCAAAGTGTTTGTATCTTTCAAAGCGCTATTTGATAAGGCCTAAAAAAGTCAAAAATCTGTTTCTTAGGCCCTCTTGCTTATTTTCAGGCTTGGTCATAACCTATGTTTTTGAGACAAAAAATAAAAAAAATAATGAAAATTAATTGGCGATTTTTGTGAATAGCACTGGCCGGTTTGGGCTGTTAGGTTGGGTAAAGGGTTAATATTTTCTTTCATGGTTCTACCTACATGTATCCCCTTGTTTAAGCCAACGATATGTTTCAAGTTGACTGTATTTAACTATTTATTTATCTTCAGACTGAAAATGTTCTTGGTTTCCAGAGATCTCTACAAGTTACTCCAGATCTGATTCAGCGACTGGGATTAGAATACGAGTTACAGGTACAGTTTATGCCACCTGATTGGTTGTGGATAAATAGAATATTATTGTTACATACATAACTATTGCAGCACTGATCAATTAACCATACTGTACGGGCCTGAAAATAATTTTCATTGCACTTCCAGTCAAAATGTCAAACACCAAATGAATCATGTCGGTCACTTCAGAACGATATCTGACATTACAAAATGGGAGTTTGAGTATTCGAAATAATATGTTTTGGGTGTACATGTACCTTCATCTTAAAACTGCTCAGAATTCATCCAACCATACCTCAATGAGCCCTGCCAAACAAGGTATGATTGCTTTCATTCTGAATTGGAACTAAATTACCCTTCAGACATAATTTAGAAACATATATAGCTATATCAAATCTTATTCCTTCACATGCTGTTAATACTGATGAGCTGTACAGTCACTTTCTTCACACTTCCGAACTTGCCAGGACCAGAAATCACAATAATCATTAATTTTAGGCTTGCTAGTTATGTACATGATTTCCAGCATGCGTGATGTTCTGATCACTGAACTTCATTGATAATTTTGACATCAGACATTTTGTCTGATAATTTTAAACCTCAGTCAGACAACACCTTTTTGTACCTGACATTATCCTTGTCTGACCACTTATTTTCTGGTATGATACTGTTTATGTACAGTGACCACTGAAGTGACCACTATCCCAATCAGATTGTAATCCATGTTTGACACACTACCTTGAGTGGGTCAAGAGTTCATAAATATAATGTGAAATGAAGAATAATGTATCAAGAACAACAAATGAAAGCAACATCTCAGATTGTATGTTTGCACATTTCTTTATCAACGGCAGGCAAGCCAGAAAATAAGCAGACTGTCATCTGCAAAATGAGGTCCCCACCGGGTGAATTTAGTGATGCATAGCAGGGTAGCATCAGTAAATTTCTCCTCTGTGAACCTCAATCTAAATCATGGTCTCAAAACTAAATAGAAAGAGGTACCCAGAGGATAAATTGGCCCACTGTATGGGATAGCAGCATCAATTCACCCTCTGGGGACCTCATTCTGAAAATGTCAGACTGCTTATATTTTTATGCTGTACCAATGACTCAGACTTAGCTGGTGCTAAACTCCTTAATTCAGGGCCAAACACAAATTTTGTCCCCCCAATCCCCCAAATTTGCATCAAAAACCGAAAATTACATATCCTATATGGTTCTCCATACAGTTTTCCTCTGCGCATACGCAGTGTCAAGGAGGTCTCGAAATTGGCGCCAATTATCATTCTTTGTTTGGCCCTCAAAACAGATACACTTCACTGTTATTTGTGCTTCCAAATCTCAGTTTTCATGATGCCAGACACATTTTGATGAGAGAAATGGTGGAAATAAAGAGGAAATATAAGGAGGAGAGGAAAAAATAGTGCAAGAAAATGTTCAGGGCTGTAACTTATAATTATTTTACGAAATTATTTCATGTTGCCTTTTTTCAAGGCATGGCCCTGTTGTTGTCATTCTTGCTATGAATGTACCATTGTTTGATCAGAGTTTCCTCTCTACCTTTCTTTTTTCCCCCCTAGCTATTCTCCCATGTTTTGGCTTATATTTTGTAATGTTTATTACTAAAATTTGTTGGGAGTTTTGGCTTGGTAACAGAATTTTTTCTGTTTTTTCCCCATGTTTACGTCTTCACCCTAGGGGTGTTTAGGCGTTTTGGTCTGCATCTACCATCTGATGTTCTACAGTTTCTTCTCGGGAAGCCTCTGTTTTGCATCTGATAGTGTTTTAAATTGGTAACTGATTTCGGGCCAGGTTTTTTCAGTGCCTGGTGTCATGTTTCCGGTTTGTTGACACTTTTGCTCAGATTGACAACAGTTACTGCTGATGGTGATTACTTGTCTTCTGCATCACTTATTTCATAGCAAGATACATTAATATTGTCCGTAAGTGTTACATTATTTTTTTCAAAATGAATTTAAATTTTTGTCCACACTTAGGCTTTTTTGGGATCCATTGGGCTCAGG
Source organism: Pictodentalium vernedei (assembly GCA_031216915.1). Lineage (NCBI taxonomy): Eukaryota > Metazoa > Mollusca > Scaphopoda > Dentaliida > Dentaliidae > Pictodentalium > Pictodentalium vernedei. The sequence goes on from CM062296.1 coordinate 793,155,389, forward strand.
GTTCCCATTGGGAACTTGGGCTCTTCTGAAAAAATTTTTTGAAAAATATTTTTTCTTTTCGAATCATTATTTCGTAATGATTATAATGGATTGTTTTATTATGTATCGTTATTTTCAAGGATTAGTGCAAGTACTATGATTGTTTACCTTTTTTCACAATGAATGATTATTGTTCAAATTGTAATAGGAGGAAATCTTCCTCTGATTCTCATGATCTCTGTATTAATTGTACTCAATGTACTTGCACTGATCTTTGTTCTGTGTGTTTCAAATGGGATGACAAACGTTGGAAACGTATGTCACTGTATGTTGTTACTGGAGAGAGGGCCATGCCGGTCCTCTCTCCGCAGAGTCACTCTAGTCTTTCACTCTCTTTTTCAGAGGAACAAGAACAGTGTGATATTTCCGTGATGTCGTCCAGAAGTGTGCCTCCGTCGTCACAAACAAGTGAAGATGCAGTGGCAAAAGTGCTCATGGAGATCCGTCAATTACCCGAAAGGAGTTCGAAGGGGTTGATGTCCGCTAGCTCGCCCGGTGTCGCATCCATTCACCGAATGGGTCAGCACCCGGGTTCATCCGTTGCGGTCCAGGAGAGAGAGTTGGGTGTTGCGAGCACTATAAAACTTCCACGTGCACACCCAGTGACGACGGAAAGGAGGATGGATCGGAGGAAGCCTGATAGTCCGGTTTTTAGCTTGTCCAGCTCGGCATGAGCTGCAAGTGAGAGAGGTCCCTCTCTCATACAGCAGCATCTGGGACCAGATGTTGTAGTTCATAGCGTTACGCAGTCGGAGCATATGTCTGCTGCTCGGGACGCTCCGGTGTATAGGCAGTCCGGCGAGGCTACCGATAAGGCTTCCTCATCCTCACGGCAGCACACACGACCGCACCTTGGCTACGTGAACAGTGAGATACAGTCAGCTTCGCCGACCAGGGATTCCACGGCGACCAGGTCACGCCATCCGGTAGCCAGGGATACGAGGCCTTCTACATCCGGACGTTCGCATAAAAGATGTATGCAGGATGCAACGTCCAGGGAGCTTCCGGCGGCTAAATCCAGTAAGACTGCGGCTCCCCAGGCCTCCGTAACGGACATGCTATCACAGATAGCAAAGATCATCGCAGCATCAAAGCAACCAGCAGATCCTCTGTCGGAACATGAAGTTTCAGACGATGCTGGGTCGGTTTGTTCTGCCGCTGGATCAGGTGCGGACGACCGAGAATTGCAAGAGGTCCGGCAGGATGGCGAAAGGGATTCCGATGAGTTGGATATTTCCCTTTCGGAACAACATAAAATAGCCGTAGAGTTCATCTGGCATTACCTTCCAGAAGTTGTTCCTCCAGACCAGAATGCTGCGCAGCCGGATAGAAGGGTGATAGCGCCACTGGACACCGACTTTTTGAATTGGTTTTGGGACATTGTCCCGGAATTTACGTCACAGTCCAGGAATGTCTCTCCGATATTTGAATTATTAGATGACGCTATTGACAAACTTGCCAATAAGACGGGCAGGTCAGCCTTCCTTCCGGCATCTGCTCTACAACTGCCTTTCATCAATCAGAGGAATAAATTTGATACGGCAGGTCAGGGCATCCAGAGAGTTCCTCTGCGTTTGGACAACCAGGCTGAAGACCTTGATATATCCATGCCGTCGTCTATGTCACTTCCTTCGTCAACGATGGAAACAACGATATCGTCTAACAGAGCTAGTTTAGACGCTCTTTCATATGCAGATCACCTTACTAGAGCGTTGTCATTAGACTTTGAAGGACCAGAATTCCAAGATGTACAGACGTCCTTGAGAGTTCTGTCCAGGGCCATAGCTTTTTCCACGTATAACTCCACCCTTTCAGTGGCGAATCTGGAGTTAGCTAGACGTGACACGGCCCTAGCTACTTCCACACGCGTGGACAGTAAGGTGAAAAACTCTCTTTGAGCCGCTCCGGTCTCCGGAGAGTTTCTCTTCAGCGGCAAGCTTTCTGCAATATATGATAAATTAACTAAGAAAGCTTCTGACTCTCTGCTGTTTAAGTCTGCTTCCAAGAAGTCGGAACCAGCAGAGAAGAGTAGGCCAGGCACTTCTGGGACGAGTTCGTCCAAGGGAAGTTCCTATAGAGGTTCCTATGCGTCCTCTAGGTCTTACTATAGAGACCGTCAGAGTAGAGACTCGAGTAGAGGCCATTATGCTGGCCGAAATAACCGGTCAGATGCCCCTAGGCCAAAGGGGCGAGGTGCGGGTCGCGGAGGACGTAGTTTCTCCTCCCGCAAGCCTCGCAGATCCAGGAGGTGATGGTTTAGACCTCTGTCACGTTCCGGTGGGCGGAAGACTGTCGAGTTTCTCAAACCACTGGGAATCAGTTATGGAGGACCCTTGGGTTCGAGGGGTTATTTCGGAAGGACTAAAACTGTCCTTCAAAGGCAAACCTCTGTTAACTCGAAGTTCAAGATGGACTCGGCTTCCGTCAAATTTTCAGAAAAGAACGGCACTTCTATCAGAAGTCCAGTCTCTTTTAAAGAAGAATGCGATAGAGGTTGTAGAAAACCAGGAATCTCCAGGTTTCTACAGCCATCTCTTTCTGGTTCCGAAACCAGACGGCTCGTTCCGAGCAGTGATCGATTTAAGATGGATAAACAAGCTGATCATGGCTCCAAAGTTTTATATGGAGACCATTCGATCGGTCAGAGCGAGCATTCGAGTGAACGACTATGCTGCGAGCATAGACCTCAAGGATGCATACTTTCACGTCATGGTACATCCGGCATTCAGAAAGTATCTTTGCTTCGCTGTCCTAGGTGTCGTTTATCAGTTCCGAGCGATGTGCTTTGGTCTGAATCTAGTGCCCTGGGCTTTCACTCGAGTAATGAACTTGGTAATGACTTATTTCCGAGCTCATTCGTCTGCGGTAACGTCGGCTTACCTGGACGATATTCTTCAGAGATACGGCAACGAGTTAACACTTCAGAACGATATGCAGAATCTGCTCCTATTGCTCTGACGTCTCGGTTTCATAGTAAACGAAGAGAAGTCGGATCTGGTGCCGTCCAAGTCATTCACCCACCTGGGAATGAGCTTCGAGACGCACAACAATCTCGTTCATCTGCCGTTAACCAGAGCGAAATTAGTCAGTTGTTACGCTCGCTATTGTCTTCACTCAGACAAAGTTACAGCGAGAGAATTCATGAGACTAATAGGTCTGTGCGGAGCTGCCGCGGATCTCATTCCAATGGGGCGGCGACGCACTCATCCTCTCCAGGTCTATCTGACTCAGAATTGGAGAGTGAAGATTCATTCGCTCGAGATGAACATCCTCTTGTCAAGCCAAGTGAAACAAGAGATTCAGACTTGGGCAGACATACAGTGGTTAACTCAGGGAGTTCCACTGCAATTGCCAGATCCGAGTTTTACGATTATGACGGTTGCCAGTCAAACAGGTTGGGGCGCGACACTGAGCCCATCGGATTTGAAGTGCCAGGGTCTTTGGGATCCGCAGTTTTTGAGCAAGCACATCAACATCAAAGAGATGATGTCGATTTGGCTTGCTCTATGTCATTGGATAGATGTTATTCAGAATGCACACATGCAAATTCTGTCCGACAATACGATAGTAGTTGCGTATATTCGGAACCAAGGTGGCACTCATTCCATTCCGTTGCTCAATCTAACGGAAAGAATTCTTCTGTTTGTACTAGAACATCAGATTCTTCTCTCCGTCCGTCATATTCCGGGTCGTCTGAACGTCTTAGCAGACTCCCTTTTATGGAGGGGGTCACCTGTTGCCGTCAGAATGGACTCTCAACAAGCAAGTATTCAATCAGATTTGCTACCAATGGGAACGGCCAATCATAGATTTATTTACGACACATCTCAACAATCAGTTGCAGATGTATGTGTCACCTTGTCCGGATCCTCGAGCGTTTGCAGTAGACGCTATCTCGATCTCTTGGGATGGAATGATAGGATATGCGTATCCTCCAGCGCCGTTGATTCAGCAGATATTGCTCAAGATAAAACAATCGCAATGCAAGATTCTGTTGGTAGCATCTTTGTCTCCACAGAGACCGTGGATAAATCTACTCAGGTGTCTGTTGTGGGACATACCGAGGAAGCTTCCTCAACGGGAAGATCTTCTTTCGCAGGGGAAATTACGCATCCTCCATCACAATCCGCAAGATCTAAACCTTCACGGGGGGTGGGGGGGGGGGGGGGTGTTCCCTTAGGTCACCTGCTTTATAGTGAAAAGCAAGGGAATACCTCCCCTAGAGTCAGTAATTCCGAGTCAGTACCAGGATGGTTTTAAAGTGTAAAGCTAATGTTTACTCATTCATGTAATATTTTTAAAGTGTAGCTTGGTGTGAAGCATTTGTGTATGTCATGTGTCAAACGAGCGTTAATATACAATCCTCAGAAATATATAGAGTTGAAAAAAATAATTGTCATTTGATTTACGATTCACCAAGATTCACCACCAGTTCGGGACAATCTTAGACTCGGTGTCTGCAAATTTCGAACCTTAACAAAAAAAATTTTGTGGTGATAAAATGGTGTCGAAAACAATAGGTACTTTTATACTACAACCAATGGTCCAGACTAGCTGGTGCAAACTCAATATAATCCAGGGCCAAACACAAATTTTGACCCCCCCCCCCTATCCCCCCCCCCCCCCCCCCCCCCAATCTCTCAAATTTTGCATGGAAAACCAAAAAATTCAAGTCCTATATGGTCCTCCATGCACATGCGCAGTAACCAGGAAGGTACCGAAATTGGCGCAAAGCATCATTCTTTGGCCCTAAGTCAGTAAACAATGATCTGACATCTATGCTTTAAATCTCCTTTTTTGAGGATGCCAGACTCAAATCAATGAAAGAATTGATGGATTCAAGGCTATAAATGGATGATGGAAGTGAACAAGGGTAGTTTAAAATGTTCAGGGCTGTAACTTTATAATAATTATAAAAATTGTTTCATGTTTACCATTTTCAGGACATCCACCTGACGTCATCATTCTTGCTAATGATTTACCTGCTGTTTGTTAAGTGTTCCTTCCCTATACTTCCATGAACCTCTCCTAAGCTTTTTGGCTGTTTTTTATTGAAATTTTTTATTAAATTTCTTCGGAGTTTAATGTGTATTACAGAATGTTTATTCTGTTTGTCCCCATGGTTACATCCTCACCCTAGGGGTCTTTGGTTGTTTTGGTCTTGCATCTTCTATCTTATGTATCATTTTTTCTTTGTATGAAGATCTAGCTTTGCTTCTTTAAGCATTTAAATCTGTTACTGCCTTTGGGCCTTTTTGTGTGCCTGTTGTCTTGTTTACGTTTTTTTTCTATTAACGTTGTTTACATTTGGCAACACCCTTAACATGTAGTATTTAGTATTATAATACTGTAGAATGACTGTAGAATACATTGATTATGATTTTGGTAGTGTAGCTCAAAAAATTTGGATTTTGTCCACATTTAGGCTCTTTCGGGATGCCCTTGGTCTCATGATGTTCCCTTTGGGAACTCCGGCATTGGAGCACAGTGGCAGATTTGGAGTTGGTTAGACGTGATGCAGCCCTTGCGTCGTCCTAAATTATCGATGACAGGGCGAAAAGCTCTCTCCGAGTTGCTTTGGTCTCCGGACACATACTATTTAACGACAAGCTTTCATTAGTTTATGAACAAGTTACCAAGAAAGCTTCCAGTGCTCTGCTATTGAAATCTGCATCTCAGCAACATGCTTCAGCAGGCCGGAGTAGGCGAGGTCGTTCCACATCACAATCATCGAAAGGGAACTCCTCGCGAGGGTACAGGAAACCCTCTAACGGTTACTCCGGAGGTTGTCAGTATAGCGAAAGGGGCACAAGTCTGATCAAGACTATAAGTCAGACGCCCCTAGGCCAACTGGATGAGGTTCTTAAAAGGGAGGACGTAATTTCTCCTCCCGCAAGCCTTGCAAGTCGTACAGGTGATGGTCTAGACCAGTTGGCGGAAGTTTATCAAACTTTGCGAAAAACTGTATCAAAGTCACAGAAGATCAGTGAGTGAGAAATGTAGTCTCGGCAGGTTTGCGGTTATCATTCAAAGCAAAGCTCCCACTTAAAAGATGTCCACGTTGGACAAATCTTCCGGCGAATCCTTCCAAAAGAGAGTCTCTCCTTGCGGAGGTACAGGTACATCTTATCAAAGAAAGCAATAGAGGATGTTGAGAATCAAAATTCTCCAGGTTTTTACAGTCATCTGTTCCTTGTACCGAAGCCAGCCAGCTCCTTCTGACCAGTAATAGACTTGAGCTGGACAAACAAACTGATCATAGCTCCAAAGTTCTATTTGGAAACCATTCAGTCGATAAGAACGAGCATTCGAGTGGACGAATATTGCCGCAAGCATAGATCTAAAGGACGCCTACTTTCATGTCCTGGTACATCTAGCATTCAGAAAGTACCTGCATTTTGCCGTGCAAGGAGAGGTTTATCAGTTCAGAGCAATGTGTTTTGGTCTGAACCTAGCTGCTTGGGCTTTCACTCGAATAATGAACTCGGTAATGTCATATTTTTGAGCTCATTCGGTAGTGGTAACATCGGCTTACTTGGACGACATTCTTCAGAGATACGGCAACAGAATAATTCGTCAGAACTATGTTCAGAGTCTGCTTCAGTTGTTCTGACATCTCGTTTTCGTAGTAAAGGAGAAAAAGTTGGACTTAGTTCCGTCCAAGTCCTTCATTCACTTTGGAATGAACTTTGAGACTCACAACAATCTGGTTCATCTGTTGTTACCCAGAGCAAAATTAGTCAGTTGTTTTGCTCGTTTTTGACTAAACTCTCCTGCAGTGACTGCGAAGGAGTTTATGCGACTGATGGGGCTGTGTGGAGCGGCTGCAGATCTTATTCCGATGGGCCACCTGCATATGCATCCTCTCCAGATATTCTTTTCTCAGAACTGGAGTGTGAATACGCATTCGCTCGAAACCATAATTGTTTTAATGGATCTAGTAAAACAAAAGATTCAGATTTGGGCGGATCTTCAGTGGTTGACTCAGGGAGTTCCGCTTCAACTACCAGATCCGGCCTTCACGATTATGATGGATGCAAGTCCAATGGGCTGGGGTGCATTCCTAAGTCCTGCAGACTTAAAGTGTCAGGGTCTTTGGGACCCTCAGTTCCTGGAGAAGCACATAAACAACAAGGAGATGATGTCTATCTGGCAAGCACTACAGCATTGGAATGTTCAAATAGCGAACGTCCATGTTCAGATTCTGTCAGACAACTTGACGGTAGTAGCTTATCTCAGGAACCAAGGTGGCACTCATTCGATTCCGTTTTGCGAATTAATGGAGAAGATTCTCCTATTCGCTCTTGGTCATCACGTTCATCTCTCAGTCTGTCATATACTGGGTCATGCTAGCAGACTTGCTCTCATGAAAAGGTTGCCTGTTACCATCGGAGTGGACTCTCAACAAGCGAGTATTCAGTCAGATCTGCTACCAGTGGAATTGTCCCATGATAGATCTTTTTGCAACACTCCTGAACAATCAATTACCGACTTTTGTGTTGCCATGCCCAGATCATTCGAGCATACGCAGTAGACGCTCCATCGATCTCATGGGATGGAATGATAGAATATGCATGTCCTCCTGCTCCACTGATTCAGCAGATTCGGTTAAAAATCAAACAGTCTCACTGCAAGATCATACTAGTAGCACCTCTGTCATCACAGAAACCCTATTCCAATCTTCTCATGTGTCTGTTATGGGACATACCCCGGAAGTTTCCTCTTCGAAAGGACCTTCTATATCAGGGAAAGTCCAGTGCACTGCATCACAACCTGGAAGGTCTCAGCCTTCACATATTGCTGTTGTGCAGTCCTCCCTGCACGGAAAACATTTTACAGGACAAGCAGTGGATGCAATTTCTAACTTTAGGAGGGCCTCCTCTTCCTTGAAATTATGCAGTGAAGTGGAGAGTTTTCTTCCGTTGATGTACGAACCAGTCTGTAGATATCTGTAATCCGTCCATTCCATAGATTGCTAATTTCCTGGTCTACTTGTTTGACATATTAATCTTGCAGCCCGTCACTATTAAGGGCTGTAGGTCTATGTTATCAGACACCTTATGGTGGATGAGTTATGCTCATCATGATTACTTGGTTATTGGATCAGATTCTTCTTAATTCAAGCTAATTAAAAATTTCTCTATTAATAGACCTAGAACCCTCAGATTAATTCCTAAATGGAATTTGGCTTGGGTTCTGTTGAAGCTTCAAGAAGCTCCTTTTAAGCTCTTAGACGATGTAGAGTTCAGATTCTTGACCAATAAAATGACCTTTCTCTTCGCCTTTGCATCTGCTAGATGAGTTAGTGAACTCCATGCATCATCTGTCGATGATTCCCTTTACCGTAGTGTGGGTAATACTGTTACCCTTACTATGGAAATGGGATTTTTTGGCTAAGAATCAGATTCCAGATAAGCAACCGGAGCCTATTATCATTAAGGCTTTACCACCCTCGGACAACTGTAGACCTTTGCTGTATAGTCAAGTCTTTGCGCATTTATAAACGTCAATCAGATTTTGTTAGAAAGGGAAGAAAACGTTTCTTTCTTTCGTTGATTCCTAACAGAAATGTTATTTCTGTTCATGCTGTCGCTAGATCCATTCAGTTGGCAATACGCATTGCCTATGAGAATCAATCTTCAGATCAATGATCTGTCAATAAGATCTCAGCGCACGAGGTTAGAGCACTGTCCACTTCCTGGGCCTATTCTAACAGTATAGCTATTAATGATCTCATGAAGGCTGCATACTGGACACAGCCCTCTTCATTTACCAAGTTTTACCTTAGTCCATCTCCGGTGACCTTAGATCTTTGGGCCCGCTTTCTGTTGCTCAGAATGTCGACCATTAATATTACATCTAGAAGATGTTTAGGCAGTCTGCTCAAGCACTGACTCCATTCCGCTGTCCTCTTCGTTCTGAGGAATTTTTCTTCAGAACAAGGGGAAGGTGGAAGGAGGGGTCAGTTTTTCCCTTATGTTATCTGGCTTTATAGTGAAAAGCAAGGGAATGCCTCCTCCAGAGACAGAAGTCCAGCATTGGTGCTGGGTGGTTTTAATGTGTAGCTCGGTGTGAAGCAATAACTATGTCTCATTTATGTACTGTTTTTAAAGTGTAGCTCACTGTGAAGCATTTGTATATGTTACGTGTCAAACGAGTGTCTCTATACAATCCTCGGACACTTTTAAATGAGTATAAAGCATCTCATTCTCTGGACTAGCTTTATAATTAGTTTCCTTCACCAAATTAGCATAACGGGTTAAGCTGGCATAAAATGGAGAAATTATATAATTCTCAATTACATTGTTGGTGTTATGTCATTCTCTTTTCTTATAAGAGAAGGACATACGTAATTCCTATGTCTTCTCCTATTCTCCTGTAGGAGCTTTTCTTTATCGAAGTAATTGAGAGATCGAATTTTCCTTTATGTCCTAAGGCCATCCAGCCTTTTTACGATTCAGCTAGTCTGGACCATTGGTTGTAGCATATAAATATGATAAATTTAAAGTAATTTGTATATTTTTTTATACTTACCAATGGCCTAGATGGGGATGGCCTTCCCATGAGTGGACACTCATACCTCCCTGCTGATTATAACATTTAGCAGGCACTATAGAAAGAATGATGCTTGGTGCCAATTTCGGTACCTTCTTGGTTACCATGAATGTGCAGTAAACAAAAGTATGGAGGACAAGGGAGGACTTGAATTTTCCATTTTTATTATGCAAATTTGGGTGGAGGGGGGGGGGGGGGGGGTGGGGAGGATTCAAAATTTGTGTTTGGCCCTGGATTATATCGAGTTTGCACCAGCTGGTCTGGGCCATTGGTAAGTATAAAAAAAATACAAATTACTTCAAATTTATCATTTTTGAGATTCAAGGTCACGAAGTTTGATTGTCATTGATTCTCTCAACAACAAAAAAGGCAATTGAGGGTCATGGTGAATGGATAATCGGTCCCCTACTTGACAGTTAGCATGAATGAGGCATGAACAAAAAAACGTTCAGGTCAAATTTCATGCCCTGCAATGGGTGAGATTCTACAGTGTTGTGTGAAGGAAAGTGAACAGAGAATCAACCCTGTCAGTTAATGTTGGCGGTCTGCAATGCCGAGGCAAAAGTTGAAAAATAAATTTTCCTCGGCAATAAAATTGTTGGCCCTAAAAATATTAAAAAATCACCATACCTGTTAAGTGAGCATTTATGTTTGTTTTTGGTATTAAAAGTATTACCTCAGTCTAAGGCTCAGTGTCGTTATGGCGTTACAGTGTTAAACATAGAACAATAGCCCTGGAGTGAATTAATAAACTTCATTTGTGCTTGTCTGGGTCCAGTCCTGCCCATACTTTTATCATTTGCTGAACAATAACAAACTGTGGAGGGGGAGGGGGCATCCTCTATGATTAGCACTTTGAAGAATTTGTGGTGGTCAAAACAGCATTTTACTCCGGGTATTCCTTTTTAGCGCTGAAACGGTTAACCGATTAATCGATTAATCAATGATCAAAATCTTGATCGATCCTAAAAGTAATTGATCGGTTAACCATTACTTTTGACCTGTATCATATGGGTTAACAAAGAAACAAACTTGCTCCAAAAACACGCAAACACTGTCACACTGACTCACATCAATTATATGAGACAGAGTAATGCATGCATGTTACTTACTGGCATACTTGTTTACTTGCATGATTATCATACTGTATCAGTAGCTGGAAATGGTCATTCTTAACTCTTTACCTATTATGGGTAGCAGACGATACTTGCAAAATAAATTCATGAATTACAAAATTTGTTCAATTTTTGTCTCAAAAAACATAGCTTATGATCCCTCATTGTAATGAGCTCAGTGGGCTCAGTCATCCAAATGAGGGGGTCATAAGCTATGTTTTTTAGACAAAAATTGAAAACCTCATAAATTTGAATGGAGATTTTTTGTATATAGGCCTAGTCGGCTTTGTTTGTGATGTGAGGTAAAGGGTTCATGCTGTAAATCATCAATGGTATGGCAGTTATTCAGATATCTATTTGGACATGGTTAATCCATGTGATTAATCGATCAAGAAAACTCTTTAACCATTTCAGCTCTATTCCTTTTGTAATTGTGTTGCAGATACCTTGTAAGAAGCATCTGCAACACAATCATAAAATGAATACCTGAATCTAAAATGCTGATTCAAAACTGCTGAAGCAAAAGTTGTTTGGCCAAGGCAATGTCATTTTACCATGCAGTTGTTTTACCAACACATATTTGATCAGTTGGCAGGCCTGGAAAATTTTGACCAGATTGCAACCAGGTTAAGGCAAAATCAAGACTGTATCAAGAATACCAAACAAAAACTGTATGTCATATTAAATGGTCACATATTTCCTTTTTGATAGATGAGATTCTACAGAGGAAATTAGCTACAGTACAGTCGCCGTGGACTGGTCACTTTTCACACGTGGGCAATATTTCCACGGACGCAATAATATTAGATTCCAAACACTAATTACCGGAATAATCATCAAAAATTTAATTAATGAAGCACCGGGTACAACCCGGTGCTTCATTAATTAAAATTTTGCTGCTGATGATTTTTCCTACCTGGTAAACACATGCGTGGACATACAGTTAAAACTAGAAGTCCTGTCACAAATTGTGCACTTATCTAGGCTTAATTGCACATTGGAATTGCGCGCAATTGCCACATTGAATGGCATCCAAAGCACGGCAGGTTCTCCTGGTTACTCCTAGCAAACACATGCTATGTTTCTGCCAATGGACCTCCGGGTTACCCGGAGGTCCATTGGCTGAAACATTGCTTGTGCACAGGCCATATGTATAGAATTTGATAGCTATACTTGGGCCATAACGCGCACATTAATGCGCATATCGACGTGCTATTTCTGCGCATTTCATGACAGGACTTCTAGTTTTAACTGTAACTGCCCACATGTGGATTACGACCAATCCACGGCGACTGTACTGTAATCCAGATCATGACACAATCACATACTCGTCAAAATTTCACTGTCTGCTTTTGTCATTATAGTTCTGTACATGTATATCCAATAGAATTTTTACCTGTTATTTGCATATTGCACATAAAAGAAGTCCCTGTTAAGGCCTCACAATGTAGATCTTCTGTTTCTCAAGCCATTTTTACCTGCGTCGCAGGCGGCAGAGCAGGTCTAGTAACCGCTTGACTCCATCCGTCCGTCCATCCGTCCGTCCGTCCATCAGTCCGTGCATCTGTCCGTCCGTCAGTCCATCCGTCCGTCCATCCATCCGAAACACTTTTTCCTTCAAAGTTTTCTTGGCTTCTATGAAAGGGAATGATTTTATATTTGGTCTGCTGCTTCAAAATGATGAGTTGTATGGTGTAAGCAATTTTCAGATCTGCCGTGCTGCCACTTCCTGTTTGCCGATACTTTGAAATTTTACAGTACCCACTGAACATTGAAATTTTCCATCAAGGTTTTCTCGGCTTCTCTGCAAGGGATTGATTTTATATTTGGTCTGCTGCTTCATAATGATGAGTTGTATCATGTAAGCAATTTTTAGATCTGCCGTGTAGCCACTTCCTGTTTGCCGATACTTTGAAATTTTACTGTACGGACTGAACATTGAAATTTTTCGTCAAACTTTTCTCGGCTTCTATGCAAGGGATTGATTTTATATTTCATCTGGAGCCTGATAATGATCAGTTGTATCGTGTATGCAATTTTCAGATCTGCTGTGCAGCCACTTCCTGTTTGCTGATTCAATTGCATGCAGCGACGCAGGTCCAGACCCGGTATTGGTCTTGTTTTTATAAAATTGTATGCAGGCAGGTGGTTTTTATTTTTTTATTTTTGTAATTATTTCTTTGCCATCAAAAGTTCATATTCTTAGTTTGTTTTATGTTTTAGGCCCCAGGGAGCACAGTGGCTCAGTGGTAGACTGTTGGACTTCTATGCTAGAGGTCCTGAGTTTGATCCCTGTCTGGGACGACCCGCGTTGTGTCCTTGGGCAAGGCACTTTATCCTGGATGCCTACATGGGGGCACATTGACGCCGTGAATCTGTCGTTCGGTTTTCCGGTTTGTCACAAAAACTGGAAGCGACCCGGAAAACCAAAAACACTGCACAGCTCTATTAATAAATACTGAAATACAGTTAAAACTAGGTTGTGTGACTGTATCGTGCACTACTTTGAAGTAATAGCATGCTGAGTAAGTTCACTTTTATCCCTGTCAATCTACACCATTAGGGTAACCCAATTTCTGTACATAAAACAGCATGTCCAACACAGTACAATTCTCTATAAGTAAACAGAGATCATTAACATCATTCCTAACCTCTACTAGGATACATCCCCGTGGGAACCCCGGGAAGTAAGCAGCACTTGTTTACTGTGGTAAACCAGTTACGCTTTACTAGTAAAATAGGACCCAGTCACCAATGCTTGGGGTGAAAGTCCTCTAAAATGGGCAACATGTTGATCAACGATTGACTAAGCTTGACTTCATCTCCATGTTGTGTCACGATTAGCCATGGTGCATAAATATGTGACGTTAACCACCAATAAACAAACAAACTACTAGGATACATGTACTTGTAATGACATAAATAGATATTAAAATTTGACTGCATGTACAGAATGAAGTGAGTGGATTACTACTTAATTGCGGCGCCGCATATTACCCACTCGAAAAGTATATACAGTTGTTCACAACAACACAAGAAACACTTGCCGACTTCAACACATGGACCACCATTATAAGTTCTTCTTTTGTTTTGTCCTCAAAAATTGAAAATAATTACGAAGTGAAAAATATCTATCCTACAGCGACTTAGTAGTAATCCACCTCCACATACTGTAGTCTCAATAGTTTCTTTCTGCTTAATTAGTTCAGTTCGTGATTTCACTACCGACCTCAGTAATAGCGCATTACATTTTGCATTGCAGAGCACAAACGCTCTTGTGTACTTCAGACTACGTCATTTTTCTACTGTAATTAGAGCATTAACTAACAAGCATTTTCTGCACCACTTGTGACAGGACTTCTAGTTCCAACTGTAAGTGTTTGTTTATACACTCATGACACAATAAATATACTTGTGTTATGCCTTGTGTATGACAAACTATATAACAGCTGAGCTTAAAAAAGTTAAAAATATGTTTCTTAGGCCCTCCCCATGATCATTTTGGCTTCCACGTGCTCTAGTTTTATAACCAATACAAACTTAAAAAAATAGAAATTACATGGTTTATGTCTGATTTTTTATCCAAGTTGTATATTATTATTTATTTATTGGTGTTTAAGGTCACATATTTCTGCACAATGGCTAATTGTGACCGTGACAGTTTTAAGGGTGGAGGAAGCCGGAGTACCCGGAGAGAACCACCGAGCATCGATGAGCAACTGTCAGCTCCTCAACATTCTAACTCTGTTCAAGCTCCGCTCAAGCAGGGTTACAGCGGTTGAAGACATGTGCACCATCGACGTGCAGTACGCCTTAGTACATGGGGTCAACGTGCCCCCATGTAGGCAACTGGGATAAAGTGCCTTGCCCAAGGACACAACACATGTCATCCCAGATGGGAATCGAACTCGGGACCACTAGCATAGAAGTCCAACAGTCTACCACTGAGCGTTCTCCTTATCCAAGTTAATAAAATTTATACATTTGTCCCTTTAGTGCAACAAGGCTTTGCATTTTAGCATTGCAAAGCCTTCTTGTCCTCAAGGGATGAAATACACCACCACCCATGCTATTCTGTAGATTATGAGGTTTAAAACGTAAAACAAACTAAGAACATGAACTTTTGACGGCAAAGAAATATAACAAAAATAAAAATTAAAATAAAAAAAATGCCTGCTCGCATACAATTTTACAAACAATGGCCTGAGAAACAGAAGATCTACTTTATGGGGCCTTACATATATTTAATAAAATAGAATCTCACATTTCTTTCTGATGCGGGAGATTCTACAGTTCTAACTAGAAGTCCTGTCATGAAATGCGCACAAATAGCACGTTGATATGCGCGTTAATGTGCACGTTATGGCCCAAGTAAAGCTATCAAATTCTGTCCCTATGGCCTGTGCACAAGCAATGTTTCAGCCAATGGACCTCTGGGTAACCCGGAGGTCCATTGGCAGAAACATTGCATGTGTTTGCTATGAGTAACCAGGAGAACCTGCCGTGCTTTGGATGCCATTCGATATGGCAATTGCGCGCAATTCCAATGCGCAATTAAGCCTACATAAGCGCACTATTCGTGACAGGACTTTTAGTTTTAACTGTATAAGGAGAAAAGCAGAAAGATAATTTTGTCCGGGTCATGACCCAGTAGTGAATCTCCTGGTGATCCATTCAAAATTCCCTTTTGTGAGATCACAGCACTGCATTTACAAAACAGTGCCCACTGCCAAAAATTATGGACATGCATAGGGTTTACAACATACCTGGGTTTTTGAAACTAGGAGGGCAACAAATCACTACCCAAAAACCCCTGATTTTGTACTGAGAACGGGTGCTTCAGCATGCTGTGAGCAGGAAATGTACAAGGGCTTTAGATTTTTAGGCGATGTTGGATTTCTGTCATGGGGTGCAGGCATGTGACAGGAAACAACTGCTGGGTCTTAAATTGTAAAAACAAAACACTGAAATCACTTCCAATGATTTAAAGGCTAAAATGAAATTCTCTTTTTTTCAGGGACATAGTGGCTGTGTCAACTGCTTAGAATGGAATGAAAGAGGATCGTAAGTATTGTGGGACTTAAGAAGTTTAGACCTATTCATAGGATTGGGTCTTTCATTAGGTGCAGGCCCAGGTGAAGGAAAGTATGAAATTAACGTTGGAATACTAGATTTGAAGTGATGGTTTTAACAACTGTGCCAGAAGTCAACAGAACCACTTCTTTATGGAATAGTTTTTTTAGCTCATCTTGACAAAGTCAAGCTGAGCTAATCTAATCACTTCCCGTCCGTCGTCCGTCGTCTGTCGTCCGTCGTCCGTCGTTCGTCAACACCATGTTTTGGTCTTCTCCTCCAAAGCCACTGGGCCAATTCAAGTGAAAGTTTGTGTGAGTGATGGTCCCAAAGGGGCATTTCATTTTTGTTCAACTCAGCATGCCCGGCCCCATAGGGAGGGAGTGGGGGAAAATGCTCCAAAATATTTTAAAAATCTTCTTCTCAAGAACCAGTGTGTACAATGACTTGATATTTGCTATGGAGCTTCCATATGAGGTGTAAAATCAAGTTTGTTCAAACGAAGTTCGTGAAGTAATATTTGGCTTTTTAATAGGAGGGATAAGATTTTTGGCCCCGCCCAAAATTTCTATTTTCTGAACCGATGGTCCGGTATGAACCAAATTTGGTTTGTGGTAGTATTGGGTCATAAGTACTTGACCCATGCAAAAAAAAAAATTCCCGCATCCCCATGGGAACCCTGGGAGCTAAAAATAGAAATATTTTCAAACACCCATATTTCCCAAATCCCATTGAACAGAGAGCTTTTATTTGGTATGAAGTATCCTTACGACCAGTAGAATTGAATGGTAGAAAAAAATTGCCATCGGTTATGTTAGGGTGTTCTGTAATGGGCATTGAAAAAATGCTGAGTCAGCATATTTGCAAAAATTTTAAAAAATCTTTTCTCCAGAACCAATCATCAGAATCTTTTGATATTTGGTATACAGCATTCATAGGGGGGTCAGATAAAAGTTTGTAGAAATAAAGCTCATTGGTTCATATTTGGGCTCTCTACAGGAGCCCGAAGTTTTAACATAGGGTAATATGGGGAATATTCTTTAAAAATCTTCTTCTTCAGAACCACCAGTCAGAATCTTTTAATATTTGGTATACATCATTGTTATGAGGGTCAGATTCTAGATTGTTCAAACCAAGTCCCTAGGTTAATATTTGGGCTTCCTACGGAAGCCCAAATTTTATCTTTGTTCCATATGGAGGGTAATTTAAAAAAATCTTCTTCTTCAGATCCATCAGTCAGAATGCTTTGATATTTGGTATGCAACATCTCTATGGGGGTCAGATTCAAGTTTGTTCAAATCAAATTCCTAGGTATATATTTGGGCTCACTATGGTAGCCCAAATTTTTACTTAGTGCAATATGAGAAAATTTCTTTAAAAATCTTCTTCTTCAGATCCACCAGTCGGAATGCTTTTATATTTGGTATACAACATCTCTAGGGGGGTCAGATTCCAGGTTGTTCAATTCGAGTGCCTAGGTTAATATTTGGGCTCCATATGGGAACATGAAATTTAACTTAGTACAATATGAGGGAATTTCTTCAAAAATCTTCTTCTTCAGATTCACTTGTCAGAATGCTTTCACATTTGGTATACAACATCTCTAGGGGGGTCAGATTCAAGTTTGTTCAAATCGAATCCATAGGTCGATATTTGGGCTCGCTATGGTAGCCCAAATTTGAACTTAGTGCAATTCAAAGAAATTTCTTTACAATTTCTCTTCTTCAGATCCAACAGTCAGAATGCTTTCATATTCGGTACACAACATCTCTAGGGAAGTCAGATTTAACTGTGTTCAAATCAAGAGCCTGGGTTAATATTTGGGCTCTCTATGGGAGCCGGAATTGGCCATTTTGCTGAAGAATTAAAAATTTTGTATTCAGTACCCTCTAGAGGTACTAAGATTAATCCACATAGGTTGTATCAAGGGGCTTCATAGGGGAGCTCTACATTTTACTTATGATCAACTGAAGAAAAGGCATGATGCCCAGATTATTTTTGTCACTCCTGAGGGACTCAAGGATTGACAGTGTAGCCTATAGAGATGGCTTGCTTAATGTAGACTCATTCTTGGACTCTGTTCAAATTGTGTTCTGTACAAGATGAGCGCTTCAGGCCCCGTGGGGCTTCTTGTTTAAATAGTTTTTTACACATATATAATTTTTTAAGGAAGTATTTTATACACTACACAATGTCCGTCTGTACTGGTAGATATATATATTCTAGTACCACATACATGGTGCAGGGTGGCAAATCATTGCATTGTGTTGGGTAAAATATTATGGGTTTATTGATATGAAGACAGAAAATATTTTATTTAGTTTTTGAAACCTGCATTGCAATTGCTATACATATGGCCATAAAATAAAGAACCTCTGTTTCTCTGGCCCGCGCCCATGGTCATTTTTGGTGCGCATGCAACCTTTTTATGACACCAAAAAATCTTTAAAAAAAATTTGAGATATTGTGCTCATTTCGGTAAATCGATATCGATGCATTCGCAAATTTTAAATTAACACACTTGAAGCTTTTTCTACATCATACTTTAATAAAGTGGGTGGGCTTTAGCAATATTCACGACAGAAAGTGTTTTATTCTGTAAAAGGTAAGTCATAATGACAGCAAGAAGGAAGGTGTCTTTCAGTCTGACAACAAACAGTCACAAAAGGGAATGGTCTATTCACACCACGTTTCATTCGCACCAACCCTAAGAAAGTCTGCAAAGTCAGGTGCTATGTTGAATGGAACACAGTCTAATGGCATTTATTTTTAGTAACATTTGTATTGTAAATGGCCATCATTGGGAATTTGTGTACTGTTATTTGAAACCGTTACGAGTTTCCCAGTTTATTTAAATAAATGCATTTGAGATGCAGGATAATTGGATAACTAATAGTAACCGTTGCTTGATATAAAAGTAACAGTCATAGTTGAAAATAAATCGCATATAGGCAGGTATGTGCGGTCGAATTGGTTAATAAAAACACGCAAACATTCATTTTGTATTTCATTTTCAGATTTACAAAAAATATGATTTATGGATGAACTGCCCGTTCAAATGGGTTGTGATAATTTTGAATATAATGGGGAAAAATTGCGATTCATGATTTTATTAGGCAGGTTGTGAAAGGATTTTTTTGTTTTGGTAAAA
Source organism: Pictodentalium vernedei (assembly GCA_031216915.1). NCBI lineage: Eukaryota > Metazoa > Mollusca > Scaphopoda > Dentaliida > Dentaliidae > Pictodentalium > Pictodentalium vernedei. The sequence goes on from CM062296.1 coordinate 793,174,322, forward strand.
TAAATCTCTGAAAGTTGGCACTTCGACATTTGATTTGTCCCAGAGACGTTTCAACCCGAGATGTTTCACCCACGAGGCATTTTGTGACTTTCGTCCTGTGTTATAATTTTCACGTTTCACTGAAAAAACAAACATTCAAACCCCACTTCATTTATGACCCAACACCCCTATGGTGAATAACCAATATATTTGCGAAATTTTGCGTGGTCCACCAGGCGTTTGGGTGGGCATCAAATTACCACAAACAACCTCTCGGGGAGAAAATAAAAAAAAAACCCAAAAAAAACTCCTGCTCGCATGCTTTTTTGGAAAAAATGGCCTGAGAAACAGACAATCAACTTTGTATGGCCTATTGAACAAGTTTATAGCATTTAATGAAACTGTACATGTCACAGTATGAAAATGGCTGATTTTGAATCGGATTATCAGCTTTCATGTGCACACTGGATATTTTACCAAACTTTTTGAGTCAAAATTTTTAATACAGAACTGAGTAAATTTATATTTGTTGATAACAGTTTCCATCTGCGATGGTTTTAACTAGGTTATATCCCATTCAACTGGAAAAATTTGATTTTGATTTCTGTATGAGATTCTTATGTGTGCAACGCCTCCTACATTTATCAACCAATTTTGATGAAACTTCTCATAAATTATGAGTGAGAAGTGGTCATGCGCATATTTAAAAATTTTCGATCTACAATTCAAAAGATTAAATATAGATTTCTTTATTTTTATACTGTACCAATGACCCAGACATAGCTGCTGAAATAGGAAAAACCTTAAAACTGCCATATCTCCAAAACTACACGGCACAGAGAATTCTTATTTTGCTTAACGCTTACTTTTATCCAGTAGAATAGAATGGTTAAAAAAAATCCCTATCGGTTTGATCACAAGGTACTTTTTTCAGGACTTTGAAAAAGTGCTGAGTCAGCACTTTTTAACACTGTAGGCAATGGGAAAAAGATTAAAAAATCTTCTTCTCCAGATCCAGCAGGCAGAATCTTTTGATATTTGGTATGCAACATTGTAGGGTGGATCTGATTCAAGTTTGTTCAAATCGGCCCCCTGGGTTCATATTTGGGCTCAGTGTAGGAACCCGATTTTGAACTTTGTGCATTTCAGGCAAATTTCTTAAAAAATCTTCTTCTCCAGATCCAGCAGGCAGAATCTTTTGATATTTGGTATGCAACATTGTGGGGTGGATCTGATTAAAGTTTGTTTAAATCGGGGCTCCCTGGATTCATATTTGGGCTCACTATAGAAGCCTGAATTCGAACTGGGTGCATTTCAGGCAAATTTCTTAAAAAATCTTCTCCAGATCCAGCAGGTAGAATCTTTTGATATTTGGTATGCAACATTGTGGGGTGGATCTGATTCAAGTTTGTTCAAATCGGCCCCCTGGGTTTATATTTGGGCTCAGCATAGAAGCTCGAATTCAAACTTAGTGCATTTCAGGCAAATTTCTTAAAAAATCTTCTTCTCCAGATCCAGCAGGCAGAATCTTTTGATATTTGGTATGCGACATTGAGGGGTGGATCTGATTCAAGTTTGTTCAAATCGGCCCCCTGAATTCATATTTGGGCTCACTATAGAAGCTTGAATTCGAACTTAGTGCATTTCAGGCAAATTTCTTAAAAAATCTTCTTCTCCAGATTCAGCAGGCAGAATCTTTTGATATTTGGTATGCAACATTGTGGGGGCAGGCAGAATCTTTTGATATTTGGTATGCAACATTGTGGGGGGGGGGATCTGATTCAAGTTTGTTCAAATCGGCTCCCTAGATTCATATTTGGGCTCACTATAGAAGCTCAAATTCGAACTTAGTGCATTTCAGGCAAATTTCTTTGAAAATCTTCTTATCAAGATCCAGCAGGCAGAATCTTTTGATATTGGGTATGCACCATGCTTACAGGGGTGAGATTCAAGTTTGTTCAAGCCAAGTCCCTAGGTCCATATTTGGACTCACTGTGGGAGCTTGAATTGTAACTTAGTTCAAAATGAGGAATTTTCTTTAAAAATCTTCTTCTTCAGATCCAGCAGTCAGAATGTTTTGATATTTGGTGTGCAGCATCCTTAGGGGGGTGAGATTCAAGTTTGTTAAAGCCAAGTCCCTGTGGGACCCCGAATTATAACTTAGTTCAATGTGAGGAATATTCTTTAAAAATCATCTTTTTTTTTTAGATCCACTGGTCAGAATCTTTGGATATTTGATATAAGCTTTTCTTAGGAGGAGCAGATGCAACTTGTTGAAATCAATTCTCTGGGTTGATATTTAGGCTACCATGTCAGGTGAGCGCCCTCAGGCCCCTTGGGGCCTCTTGTATATTTTTTATACTTACCAATGACCCAGACGGGGATGGCCCTCCCATGAGTTGGGAACTCATTCCTCCCCGCTGAGTACATAATGCTTACCAGGCACTGGTTGTAAGAATGATTTTTGGCGGCAATTTTGAGACCTCCTTGACACTGCACATGTGCAGTGGGGTAAAAGTATGGAGGACCATATAGGACATGTAATTTTCGGTTTTAGATGCAAATTTTGGGGATTGGGGGGTAAAATTTGCATTTGGCCCTTAATATTTTAGAGTTAGCACCAGCTAAGTCTGGGTCATTGGTAAGTATAAAAAATATATAAATTACTATAAATTTTTTAACTTTTTGCACCCCTTGATTTTCTGGAATGCCAGACCTGTTTGGGACTGCCTTTAAAATCTTATCATTTATCATTTCGTCCCTGAGTTTCAATGTGTTCTCTGTGCCTGCTGGCACAGAGAACACATTGGAACTCAGGGGACGATATGTCAATGCTGCATTGATTCGCAATAATTCATGACCCATTCTGTGTCGCATTTCGATACATTTTGAGTGTAGAAGACAGTCACTTAAGAATTGAACGCACAATTTTGAATAATGAGATGTGTGTGCCAATTTTTCCACTCTGTAGCTGAATGTAGTACAATTTTTCAGTCACAATATTAATACATTGAAGTAATAATATAATTAAAATAGCATACAAGTTTTTGCATTGAAAATTTCAGGTGCAATTGCACTCCCAAGCAGTCTGAGGAGTGCAATTTTTTTGCTCTCCTTGATTCTCTAGATTGCCAGGGCTACATACACATATAACAAAATGTTTGATCTGCCACAGTTTTAATAAGGTTATCACCCTTGAACTTAGGAGGTCATTAAATTTTGTCACATCATATTTTGTTATCCTATTAGTACTGTCTGGTTTTGAGCTGTCTTTAAATTGGAAATTAAATTGTAATTCATCCAAGATCATTTGATAGCTCACTTGCCAAATTTTTGCAATGAGGTTAGTCTGTGTACAGTCACATGCCAGATGTGAACACTTATCACACATTGTTTATATTTAATTTGAAATTAGAAAAATGTAACCCATAGAAATTATTTAGATACAGTACAGTCGTTGTGGACTGGTCATCATCCACACGTGAAGAGTAATGTCCACGCATGCATTTACCAGGAAATAAAAATAATCATCAGCAAAATTTTAATTAATAAAGCACCTGGTTGTACTTTGTTCTTAATTAATTAAATTTTTGATGATTATTATAATTATTGTTTCGAATCTAATGTTATTGTGTCTGTGGAAATATTGCCCTTTAGTGGAAAGTGACCAGTCCACAGCGGCCCTACTCTACATGCACTGTTGCTTCGTGCAAATAGCTATCAGTTAATGTTACCAGACATTGTAGACTATTTAATTTTACAGGAAAAATATCATTTCATTAGCTAATAAATGAAACATTAGTTGAAAAAAAAATAGATGATTCTTTTAAACAGTCTATGGGGGTGGAGACAAAATATCCAGCAGAGATTAACCCTTTACCCAACGAATCGGCCACATCGCGTAATATGCAAATTCAGCAGCAGCAGAAGAAAAAAAATTTTCCAAACATTTCATCAAAACCATATCATGTGACCCCCTCTTTGGAACGAGCTCATCAAGATCGTTCCAATGAGGGATGGCAAGATATGGTTTTGTTGAAATTTTTTGAAAAATTAAAAAAAAATGATTTTTAAAATAATAAATTTTTTTATCATCTGCATTGGGTAAAGGGTTAAATACAGAGCTGGTCACTTTTCACCTTGAGCTGATTATATATTATTGGCCCAAGAGCTCACTAGAGGCCCAACAGGGGAGCACGGTGGCTCATTGGTAGACTGTTGGACTTCTATGCTAGAGGTCCCAAGTTTGATCCCTGTCCAGGATGACCCGCTTTGTGTCCTTGGGCAAGGCACTTTATCCCAGTTGTCTACAAGGGGGCACGATGATGCCGCCGTGTACTAAGGCATACTGCACATCGATGGTGCACATGTCGTCAACCCCGTAACCTGGCTTGAGCGGAGCTTGAACAGAGTAAGAATGTTGAGGAGCTGACATTTGCTTGTCAATGCTCGGTGGTTCTCTCTGGGTATGCCGGCTATCCCCACCCATAAAACTCACGATTAGCCATTGTGCATAAGTATGTGACCTTGAACACCAATAAATAAATAGGGGCCCAACAGCTTTTTACATTACGTTATTTCAACATACTAGTAACATTGTGATAATGTACTAGCAGTCCACTGTAAAGTTATCATAAATGTATGTTATTCTGGCACCAAAACTGTTTCCTATTCGTTTAGTTAAAATTTGGGAATATATTGATGAATACAGTTTTCCTTGTCTTCCAGAATAGTGCTCAAAGGAAAAGCAGAGTATTCAGAGAGCATTCAAATATTTCTTTTTTTTCTGTAAATAGCAGGAAAGTTTTTTGTGACCCAACAAATTTTTAAACTCAATAACTTAAAATATGATATTATATTTGGTATGCAAATTTATCTTACAATCAAAATGTATTTTGTTTGTATTAACTCCACAACTGTCATGTATCCAACCCCCTGATACAGATGTTTGTATCAAGGGGTCAGATACAAGCACGTTCATTTCACGTGAGTTCCATTTTTTTTTCTTTTTGTTCACCCATACGAATAAATAGTTCGTTATATATTATTATATATTACCATTATGTGAATGTACAAAATATATATCCAAGTCTCGCTCCGGGTTCTAAGGGTAGATCACGACTCGTCTTAGACTTGTCGTGATCTGCCCTTAGAACCCGTAGATCGACTCTGATACATATTTTGTACATCCACATAATGGTAATAATCATCTCTATGTATCTATCTTATTGATGCATAGCACCATCTTCAATACAGGTGTTATTCAGAGTACTATTGTTCTTTATGGGCTTGGAATTGTTTTCATTTTTCTGTCCATCACAGCTTGGGTACAATCTTGCAATTTTATTTTCATTTGGAAGGTGGCATCATTTTGTATAAAGAAGTTTGTGATCTTTCAAAAAATCACACTGTCAAACGGCAATCCCCCATGCAAGTAGAACTTTTTGGCATTGGTACATTCAGTGCAATGGGACCCTGTTAGTTGAGTAGCCTATCCTTTGTGGGAATCCCAGGAAGTGGATCAGTGCTTGTTTACTGTGGTAAACAAGTTCTGCTTTATTGGTAAAACATGGCTTAGAATCAATGCCTGGGGTGGAGTTTCTCTCAAGTGGGCAGCATCAGTATTCTCTCAGCTATACAATTAACAGGTCAAATTTATACTGAAGGTATGCTAAACAGATTGGAAATTATTTGCAAATAACTCTTAAAGGCCTAATTCAGACTTTGATCCCTTTTTACTGCAAAAGTGGTTATGGCATTGGACTTGAAACCAAAAGGTGATGGTTCTATCCCCACCAGGGGTAATTGAATTGTGTCCTAAGACAAGTCATTCAATTCCGATTGCCCATGTGGGGGTAATGTGCACTAAGGCGTACTGCATTTCGATGGTGCACTTGTCTTCAGCCAATGCTAACTCTGCTTGTGCGGAGTTTGTACATTGGAGAGTCTTGACAGTTGCTCACGGCAGCTCAGTGGTTCTCGCCAGGTACCCTGGCTTCCTCCGCCTGTGAAACTGTTGAACAGATGGTTAACCTGACTGTTGAACATGTTTCTAAACCCCAATATAAAAAAACAAAACAAACAATTTACTGCAACAAAACAAGCCAATGCTGTCTCTGGGGAAACTTTCAAGTTACATTCTAAATGGATGGACTGCTATTTCTAGGCAAGTCTTTATATTGGCAGTCAGGACTTGCCTAGATATAACTACAAAGCCACAGGATGTAGACTGTTAAAGTGCAGGAAAAATGTACAAAACTCTCCAGACCCTTAATTGGTTGAGGGCTAGATTATTTTTTGTGGTCTAAATTTCTTATTCAAAATTTGTTTTATTACAAATTATTGGAGAGTGCCTTCTGGCACTCTCCAATAATTTGTAATAGAACAAACTTATATAAACAAAATATTATTTGCATTTGACTGAATAGGGAACACAAGCAAGGAAAATATTGGCTTTTGCACTGGTACCCTCATTTTCTTGAAAGCCCTGACAGTGGCTTCTAGCACTCAACCAGTTAATGGTAAAACTAGGTTGTACAATTAAGAGATATCCAATAGAGCTGTAGGTTTTTAAATTTCTTGTTCGGTTTCGATTTTGGTTTTTAAGGTGGAGTAAAACCTCAGTTCGGTTCTGTTTTTGGTTTGTTCATGAGGCCAAATAAAATTCAATAAAACTCATTCTTATGTCCGGAGTCATAACTAAATGGCAGTGAAATTGAGTGAAACTCAATGAATGCCCGAAATAAGCTATAATACATGAAGAATCAGGAAGGCCAATACAATAATTTCCTAAATATACAGAACTTTTATTGTGCTTGGCCATTTTTCGAGGTCTGATACCTATACGCAACTTGAGGAAAGCTGCAAACACAACTAAACTGAAATGTCGGAAATTCACAGAATGTAACCTTCCCAGAGTAGTGAGAGTACCCAGACACTGCCACTGGCAGTGTCTGGGTACTCTCATTACTCTGGGATGGTTACATTCTGTGAATTTCTCCAGCAAGAGTATTTAATAAAAAACGAAAAACCTTAGATTACGGGATGTCGACGGTTTCGGTTTCGGTTTTTAAAACCGTTTGAAGAATTTTCATGAAGCTTTACACAATGGAAGAACTCCATATGAAGATGTGCATGAAGCAATATAATTCCGTTCTGACATTTCTAAGGGGAGATGATCTAACTTATACCGTCTGTCCATCCTTGTAAGCACAACTCCTCCTAAACCGTTTGAAGAATTTTCATGAAACTTTACACAATGGAAGAACTCCATATGAAGATGTGCATGAAGCAATATAATTCCGTTCTGACATTTCCAAGGGGAGATAATCTAATTTATACATTTCATATAATGTCTAGATGAGAAAGTCCCTTTTTGGACATGATTGGGCAACTGTGATGGCTACAGGGGCCCAAAGCCCAAAAACCTTTAGCACAGTCTACAGGTCATATTTATGAAGGGATTTCATTGTAACTTGGTAGGATGACTCCAAGTAATGTCTAGATGAGAACGTCCCATTTTGATCGTGATCATTCAGCCTTGATGGCTGCCAGGGCCCAAAAATCTTTAACATAGGCAAAAGGTTACATTTATGGAAGGATTTCATTTTAACCTGTTAGGTTGACTCCATATAATGCCTAGATGATGACATCTCCTTTTGGTCGTGATTGGTCAACTGTGATGGCTACAGGTGCCTGGAGCCTGAAAACCTTGAGCACAGTCTACAGGTCATATTTATGAAGGGATTTCATTGTAACTTCGTAGGATCACTTCAGATGATGCTCAGATGAGAATGTCCCCTTTTGGTTGCAATCATTCAACCATGATGGCTGCCCGAGCCTGAAGCCCAAAAACCTTTAGCACAGTCTACAGGTCATATTTATGAAGGGATTCCATTGTAACTTGGTAGGTTTACTTCATATAATGTCTAGATGAGAACGTCCCCTTTTGGACATGATTGGGCAACTGTGACGGCTACAGGGACCTGAAGCCCGAAAACCTTTAGAACAGTCTACAGGTCATAACTATGAAGGGATTTCATTGTAGCTTGGTAGGATGACTCCAAATAATGTCTAGATAAGAACATCCCCTTTTGGTCGCGATCATTCAGCCTTGATGGCTGTCGGAGCCCAAAAACCTTTAGCATAGTCTATAGGTTGTATTTATGGAAGGATTTCATTGTAACTTGTTAGGTTGACTCCATATAATGCCTAGATGATGACATCCCATTTTGGTCATGATTGGTCAACTGTGATGGCTACAGGCATCCGAAAATCTTGAGCACAGTCTACAGGTCATATTTATGAAGGGATTTCATTGTAACTTCATAGGATCACTCCAGATGATGCCCAGATGAGAATGTCCCCTTTTGGTTGCGATCATTCAACCATGATGTCTGCTAGAGCCCGAAGCCCGAAAACCTTTAGCACAGTCTTCAGGTCATATTTATGAAGGGATTTCATTGTAAGTTAGTAGGTTGACTTCAAATATTGTCTAGATGAAAACAGCCCCTTTTGGACACCATTGGACAACTGTGACGGCTACAGGGGCCCGAAGCCCGAAAACCTTTAGCACAGTCTACAGGTCATATTTATGAAGGGATTTCATTGTACCTTGGTAGGATGACTCCAAATAATGTCTAGATGAGAATGTCCCCTTTTGGTCGCGATCATTCAGCCTTGATGGCTGCCTGAGCCCAAAAACCTTTAGCAGGATTTGATTATAACTTGTTAGGTTGACTCCATATAATGCCTAGATGATGATATCCCCTTTTGGTCATGTTTGGTCAACTGTGATGGCCTCAGGGACCCGAAAACCTTGAGCACAGTCTACAGGTCATATATTTAAAGGGGTTTCATTGTAACTTCGTAGGATCACTCCAGATTATGCCCAGATGACAACGCCCACTTTTGGTTTCGATCATTCAACCATGATGGCTTCCTGAGCCCAAAACCCGAAAAACTTTAGTACAGACTACAGGTCGTATTTGTGAAGGGATTTCATTGTAACTTAGTAGAATGACTCAGTATAATGTTGAGATGAGGACGTTCCCTTTTAATTGCAATCAGTCTACCGGCATGGCTACACAGGCCAGAAGCCCGAAAACCTTTAGCACAGTCTACAAGCCATATTTATGAAGAGTTTTCAATGTAACTTGATAGGATGACTCATTTTGGAATAATTTCACTGTAACTTGGTAACTTTCATAATAACATACGCTAATTGTGAGGGCCACATACATTAACTGTGAGGTCATATTAACCCACCCCTCAGCTCTTTAGTACCGTGTACACCTCATATTATTGTCCCCTGAAAAAATGGACTATAGAAATCAGCAGTGTCCGACCGTGCGTTCTTCCGTGCGTGCGTGCATCCATCCGTCTGTGCGGCCGTCCCACTTGGTGTCCCCATGATAACTCCTGTTTGGATCATTTGATTGGAACCAATTTTGGTATTTGACCTTCTTAGCCCAAACCACAGGTAAAGTTCGAATATGGGTTCAGCCAGGTTATTTTTATTAGAGTTATGCCCCCTTTTCCACTTAGAAATTTCAATATTTGCTGTGTCCGGATGATAACTCCAGTTAGGATTATTTGATCGGAAAGAATTTTGGTATGTGACTTTCTGGGGTAAAAATACAGGTCAAGTTCGAGTATGGGTTCGGACCGATCATTTCTATTAGAGTTATACCCCAATTTTCCACTTAGAAATTTCAAGATTTGCGGTGTCCGGATGTTTGATCGGAAAGAATTTTAGTATGTAACTTTCTGGGGTAAAAATACAGGTCAAGTTCGATTATGGGTTCAGACCGATCATTTTTACTAGAGTTATGCCCCTTTTGCGACTTGTTTTTTCGGGGGACATGTGGCCGAGCAGCCTTTTATTTTTATTGTGATAATTGGGAATATGTTAATACAGGGAACAGAAATTAACATATTCCCAATTATCACAATTCTTGACTTATTTCATAATCTTTTCATAAACATTGAACATTATCCTTTTCATCAAACACAACACACAGTCAAGTTAAGCTACAGTGTCATTGACACTTTCATTTACTGAAGGTTCAAGTGGGTTTATTTTTTTTTCTTCTTTCCTGTTGAGTCATGACTTTCATCTGTCCATCTGTTAACATTATGAGTTTTGGTTAAAGTTTTCTGTTCAAGTTTCTGTGTTTTTCATTTCCAGACTCTAACTTTCCTTACAGTCAGTTGATTTTGATGAAATTTGGGTAGTAGATCACTTTCATAAATTGTGGGTCCAAGTTCGAATATGGGCATTTTCTGCGCATATTTAATTAGGTTGCTGAAATTTGATTGGCTGATGGTTTCCAGACTCTAACTTTCCTTAAAATCAACCGATTTCGATGAAATTTCATATATGGATTACTTTTATCAATACCTAGGTCAAGTTTGAATGTGGGAAATTTTGTACCGAAAATCTGTCCGTCTGCCCTGTACGTCAATGCACCTCGGACTAAAAGCCGTATTTATGAACCGATCTTCACAAAACTTCTTGGGTATCTTTGTTATCATTGTGAGACCAGAATATGTTTTGGGGAGTTTAGTCCAAAATTCAAAGATGGCTGTCCCCGTGGGAACCCCGGGAAGTAAGCAGCACTTGTTTACTGTGGTAAACCAGTTCCGCTTTACTAGTAAAATAGGACCCAGTCACCAATGCTTGGGGTGAAAGTCCTCTAAAATGGGCAACATGTTGATAAACGATTGACTAAACTTGACTTCATCTCCATGTTGTGTCATGATTAGCCATAGTGCATAAATATGTGACGTTAACCACCAACAAACAAACAATCAAAGATGGCTGCCAGTGGCCATTTTGTTCCTAAATTGGGTGTAATCAGTTTTTTGTACAGAACTTCTATATGAATGTTCGGATTTGAATAAATTTTGAATAAAAATAAATTTTTGTATGAATGTTTAGTAACATGAAACACATCACATATAATACGGGTTTTGTTCTCGTGCAAAAATTATGCAAATTAGGGAAACTTTGATTTATTCAGTGCTACTACTAATACACAGTAACTGCACACCTTCCGTGTTTTTCGTTTCCAGACTCTAACTCGACGAAATTTGGGTAGTAGATCACTTTCATGAATTGTGGGTCCAAGTTCGAGTATGGGCATTTTCCGCACATATTTAATTAGGTTGCTGAAATTTGATTGGCTGATGGTTTTCAGACTCTAACTTTCCTTAGAGTCAACCGATTTCAATGAAATTTCATATATGGATTACTTTTCACATCAGTTTAATGAAATATGTCTTATCATACAGTCTTAATTTTTAGTGATTCTCACAGTTATACTCCACATCACTTCACTTGCTTTGACACTGACCTCCGTGAAAATAAATCTGATAACCACTGTCTGAAGCACTGTTCTGTCTCTTCCAAATTACTTCCACTTGCAACTCAACTATATTCCACTGGATGCATTAATTCCCCTTGAAACTGCTGCCCAGCAGGAGACATGAATTCTCTGAATTTGCTTGTTTTTTTTTTATGTTTCATGTTATTTTGGGAAATATTTAACCCTTTTTTGTATACCAATTTTACTTACAACTTCCAGGTTAAAGTTTTTGGTTGAAGTTTTTTTTTGGGGGGGGGGGGGGTGGGGTGTTTTAAAATTACACCTTTAATTTTTTAAACAGTTTAGTGGAATGTCACTGATTCTTATTTGGGACATTTCTTCAGTGATTTTTAGCCCGACTGTTTACAGTAAGGGCTATAGTGATGACTTTTGTCTGTCTGTCCATCCGTCTGTCCATCTGTTAACATTTAGAGTTTTGGTTAAAGTTTGTGGTTAAAGTTTTTTTCTGAAGGTTCAAGTGTTTTTGTTTTTTTTTCTTTTCCTTGTTTAGTCATGACTTTCGTCTGTCCGTCTGTTAACATTTGGAGTTTTGGTTAAAGTTTGTGGTTAAAGTTTTTTTAGTCAGCCTAAAAGTTTTTTGTTTTTTTTTCTTTTAAATTTTTTTTTTATGTTTCATGTTATTTTGGGAAATATTTAACCCTTTTTTGTATGGCAATTTGACTTACAACTTCCAGGTTAAAGTTTTTGGTTAAAGTTTTTTTTTGGAGGGGGTGTGTTTTAAAATTACACCTTTAATTCTTCAAACAGTTTAGTGGAATGTCACTGTTTCTTATTTGGGACAATGTCTACTATCTGCTAAAAATTTCTACAGTGATTTTCATTAATATCAGCATGATTTTAACCCCTTTTAAACATGTTTTCAGACCTAATTTCTTTGTTATTGAAATTAGCCTTTGCCACATGCTTTCTTACTCTAATTCTTGCATGATCAATACAACTTAATGATTGCATTTACATCAATGATTTCTTTTATCGGTTTTAGGAAATATTTAACCCATTTCTGCCAATCAATTTTACGCAGTATTCCCAGCTTAAAGTTTCGGATTAAAGTTCTGCTTTTCAAGGTTCTACCTTTCATTCTCCAAACACTCTGTTGCAACGTCATTTCTTTTTTTCATTTTGGGCAAGGTCTGCTGAAGCTGTACACAGTGGAGGGATATAGCACAGAGCTCGCTCCGTCCATCTATCTGTCAGTCAGTCCGTCCATCCATTCTTTCCTCCAGTATGCATTTTGAACTATTTACAGTCACTACATGCAGAACTTTTTTTCATGTAACCCCCCCCCCCCATCCCCCCCACCCCCCTCCCCTCCCGGAGCCAATTAGGCACTTTTTTTTCTTTCGACAAAAATGCATTTTTACAGTTATGCTTAATTTTTGTGGTTAAAAACCCAGACATGCACACACAGCCCCCCCCCCCCCCCTACCTACCCACCTCCCCCCCCCCCCCCCCCCCCCCCCACACACACACCTGCCCCACCCAGGGCCAATTCGGCACTTTTTTTTTCTTTCGTCAAAAATGCATTTTTACACTGTTGCTTAATTTTTGTGGTTAAAAACCCAGACAAGCACCCCCCCTCCCCCGGGGCCAATTTAGGTATTTTTTTTTCTTTCGTCAAAAGTGCATTTTTACAGTTTTGCTTAAAATTTGTGGTTAAAAACCCAGACAACACCCCCATCTCGGGGGCCAAATAGGCACTTTTTAGCTCCGCTGACAAAGTCAGCAGAGCTTTTCTTATACTGATTCGTCCGTCGTCCGTCGTCTGTTGTCCGTCGTCTGTTGGCCGTCTGTCCGTCCATCCGTCCGTCGTCAACATTTTATTTGTCCGAGCCATAATTTCTAAACCGCTGAATATTTTTCCACCAAACTTCATAACAATATGTATTATCAATAGACGGTGTGTCATCAATTATTCTGCGGTCTGTAAATCCACAGGGTCAAGGTCACATGTCACAGGATCAAGAAAATCTTAAGATATTTTTGATATTTTTTTCAGCTAAAGTTTGTAACAATATTAGTGTTAGAAAACATGCCCATGCGATCAGTGGCCCTCAGCGGAGCTCTCTAGGCGTGACAGGCCTCTTGTTTTTTCTTCTGTCAAAAAATGCGTTTTTACAGTTTTGCTTAAAGTTTGTGGTTGAAAACACAGATTCACCCCCACCCCAGGGCCAATTAGGCACTTCTTTTTTCTTTTGTCAAAAATGCATTTTTACAGTTTTGCTTGAAGTTTGTGGTTAAAAATCCAGACACCCCACCTCCCAACCCCCCACCCCCACCCCTTCCCCTGGCCAGTTGGGCATTTTAAAAATGCATTTTTACAGTTTTGCTTAAAGTTTGTGGTTAAAAACCCAGACCCCACCCCCCCCCCCCACCCCCCACCTCCCCCGGACCAATTGGGCACTTTTTTTTTTCTTTCATCAAAAATGCATTTTTACAGTTTTGCTTAAAGTTTGTGGTTAAAACCCCAGACAACCCCCCCCCATGCCAATTAGGCACTTTTTTCTCTTTGCTCAACCCAACTTTTAACACAACTTTGACAAATTTGTTAGCTCAACTTTGACGTAGTCAAATTTTGAGGTTATGCCATGGCCCATCGTCCGTCTGGACGTCCGTCAATCTGTTTATCTGAACGTTTGTCCATCCATCAACAAATCAAAGCCGTCTCGGGCTAGAGGCCGTATTTATGAACCAATCTTTACAAAACTTCTTGGGTACCTTTTTTATCACCATGGGACGGCATCGAGTGTTTTTGGGTGCGGCCCAATATTCAAGATGGCCACCGGCAGCCATTCTGTACCAAAATTAGTGCAATCAGTTTTTTGTACAGAACTTCTGTATAAAAGTTCTGATTTGAATAAATTTTGTATGAATGTTTAGTAGTATGGAATACATCACATATAATACGGGTATTTTTCTCGTGCAGAAATTATGCAAATTAGATAAACTTTGATTTATTCAGCTGTGAAGTGCTACCCAAACCCAAAACCTGAAAACCTTTAGCACAGTCTATAGGTCTTATTTATGGAGGGATTTTATTGTAACTTGGTAGGTTGAGTCCATATAATGTCTAGATGATAATGTCCCCTTTTGGTCGTGATTGGTCAACTGTGACAGCTACAGGGACCCGAAGCGCGAAAACCTTAAGCACAGATAACAGGTCATATTTATGAAGGGATTTCATTGTAACTTGGTAGGATGACTCCAGATAATGCCCTTATGAGAACGTCCCCTTTTGGTTGTGATCGTTCAACCATGGTGGCTGCCCGAGCCCAAAACCCGAAAAACTTTCACACAGGCTACAGGCCGTATTTATGAAAGGATTTCATTGTAACTTGGTAGAATGACTCAGTATAATGTCTAGATGAGGACATCCCCTTTTGGTTGCGATCGGTCAGCCATGATGGCTACATAGGCCCGAAGCCTGAAAACCTTGAGCACAGTCTACAGGCCGTATGTATGAAGGGATTTCATTGTAACTTGACAGAATGACTCGTTTTGGAATAATTTCACTGTAACTTGGTAACTTTTGTTGACATACATTAACTGTGAGGGCCACAAACATTAACTGTGAGGGCCACATTAACCCACCCTTCTATTCTTTTGTACAGTCTACACCTCCATTGTTTTTATTGTAAACATAGCATACAGAGAACAGAAATTAACATATTCCCAATTATCACAATTCTTGTCTTATTTCATAATCCTTTCATAACATTGAACACTATACTTTTCATCAAACACCACACACAGACAAGTTAAGCTACAGTGTCATTGACACTTTCATTTGTACACAACTTCTATACGGTTCGGGCTAGAGGTCGTATTTATGAACTGATCTTTACAAAACTTCTTGGATACCTTTGTTATCATTGTGGGACACAAACAAGTGTATTTGGGTGCTGTCCAAAATTCAAGTTGGCCACCGGCAGCCATTTTGTACTGAAATTAGTGCAATCAGTTTTTTGTACAGAACTTCTGTTTGAAAGTTCTCATTTGAATAAGTTTTTGTTTGAATGTTTAGTAACATGGAATACATCACATATAATACTGTTTTTTTTCTTGTGCTGAAACTATGCAAATTAGATGAACTTTGATTTATTCATTGCTACTTATACATAGTAAGTACACATGTCAATACGGCTTGGGCTAGGGGCTCTATTTATGAACCGATCTTCATGAAACTTCTTGGATACTTTTGTTATCACCTTGGGACAGGAATGAGTGTTTTCGAGTGCGGTCCAAAATTCAAAAGGACCGCTGGCAGCCATTTTGTACCGAAATTAGGTACAATCAGTTTTTTGTACAGAACTTCTATATGAAAATTCTGATTTGAATAAATTTTTGAATGAATGTTTAGTAACATGAAATACGTCACATATAATATGTTTTTTTTTTCTCATGCAGAAATTATGCAAATTAGATGAACTTTGATTTATTCAGTGCTACTTACACACAATAAGTACACATGTCAATATGGCTTGGGCTAGAGGTTGTATTTATGAACCGATCTTCATGTAACTTCTTGGGTACCTTTGTTATCACCTTGGGACAGGAACGGGTGTTTTTGGGTGTGGTCCAAAATTCAAGATGGCTGCCAACGGCCATTTTATACTGAAATTAGGTGCAATCAGTTTTTTGTACAGAACTCCTAGGACTACGTTTGTTATCATCATGGAATGGTAATGAGTGCTTTGGGGCTCGGCTTAAAATTCAAAATGCCTGTTATCAGTCATATTTACGTGAATTGTGTGTATTACATTTTTTGTACAGAACCTGCAAAGAAGATTTTTTATGTCGGTAATGTTTGCTATAAATTTATTGGGTGCCTTTGTTATCACTGTGCTATGAGAACAAATATTTGGGGGTTCAGTCAGACCCACTCAGGGACTCAAAAAGGGAGATAATTAAAATTATTTTCGAAAAACACCAGACAAAATAATGTTCCTTGAATTCAGCATCCCTAGGATGTGTATTTTCAAATGTGTTGAAGCCAAGTTCCTGTGTTAATATGTGGTGTTGTTTGGGGAGGGTAAACATTAGCACAACCCGATTTTCTATTTACAATGAGAAAAATAAAACCTCCTCACCCGTGGGAACCCTATGTGCTGAAGATAAAAAATTCAAATACCTATATTTTAAGAAGGACTGGACAAATATTTATTAATTAGTATGAATCAACTTCAGAAGGGTTTGGATCAAACAGGCCAAAACAATTGCTAACATTTGGCTTATGGTGTGCCATACAAGGATACCCATTGTAACATTAACCCCATGAAGATTTCTTTTCCAGTTTAGCATCTAAATGTTGCCCACCTTTACAATACTTTACCTGTACATTTGTTACATTTGTTACAGGCTACGGCCAGTATTTATGTACAGACCATTTCAATACTTTACATGTACCTTTGTTATCAGGTCATTAACAAGATGTGTGTCATTGCTGTGTCACATACTATAGGGCTGAAACGGTTGGCTCATTTTCACAACCGACTAACCGGGAGCTATAACCGGATAATATCCGGTTAACCGTAGCCATTATTTCACCGAATCTGGGCTCAAAACTATAGGAATTGGTAAACAGTATTCTTAGAAACTATTCCGTAGTGTGTATACAAAAGAACGTTGTCGAGTACTCTACAACGTTCCTTTGTATACATACTACGGAATCGTTTCTGCGGTTACACGGTACTCACGGAAATTGCCGATCATTAACGAAGTCGAAGTCTTGAGCGCCAGAGTGGATTATTTGTCAATATATACAGCGCTGCTTCGAGGTGTAATCTATCCCAAAGGAGAAGCTGCTGCAGATTTACTATGTTTTAACCATGGAATGACGATCACTATCCATATTTTGGATAACCGGTTGACATTTTTTGTAATCGGTTAGGTAGGTAACCGGTTTCAAACTGGTTATCCGGTTACCCAATTCAGTACTAACATACTATACATGTACACGTCTTACACAAGTGAAGCTACAGTGTCATTAACACTTTCATTTTTGATATTTCAGGTTATTGGCCAGTGGATCAGATGATGTTCAAGTAATAGTATGGGACCCATTCACACACAAAAGTTTGACAACAATTAGAACAGGTCACCAGGGAAATATATTTTCAGTCAAAGTAAGTTCAGTTTGATGCCATATGCATGTAGCAGTTCTAGGGCTGTCTCGATTTCTTAATTTAGGAATCGATTAATCGTCGCAAATAATCGATGATAATCAATTAATCGTACTTAAATGCCCCCCCCCCCCCTCCCTCTCTTTGAAGTCGATAAAAATGAAGTTCAAGTCAGTTGACCTACCTCAAGGAAACAACGAAGACGATCCTTTTTTAGGTACATTCAAAGCTTTGATGTTTTGAACTTTTGAACCGTCAGTGTAACAAGCAAGACCGGTCGGCAGTTGCAAACTTCGCAACCGTCGACCGGTCTTGGTTATTACACTGACAGTTCAAAAGTTCAGAACATCAAAGCTTTGATGAATGTACCTGAAAGACAATTGCTTCCAACAGCTTCTTGGGGGTTTAACATCGATGTTCTTAACTCTTTACCTTCAGAAACAATAGTTTTTTCATCAAATTTTCTTTTAATTATTAAACGTCTAGAACGGGATACAATTTACCGATTATTCGACAACAAAAAATACTAATCGATTTCACCGTGACCGATCAACAGTCGATTAATCGTGACAGCCCTAAGCAGTTCCTATGACTGTGGCAATTCAGATTCTTGTTACCAAGTTAATAAAACAGATAAATTGGTCCCTTGAGTGCAACAAGCCTTCTTGCACTCAAGGGGTGAAATACACCACCACCCATGCTCTTCTGTATATTGAGGCCTAAAAACATAAAACAAACCAAGAACATGGCAAAGAAATAATTACAAAAATATTAAAAATGAAATAAAAAACCTCAGGCCCACAAAAATTTTTTTGCTCACTTGTCCAAAGCTCAGGGGGAGCTTTACTAATCACTTTCCATCTGTTGTCCGTCCATCATTCCATTGTCTGGCATTAACTTTACTTTATTGACTTCGACTTCTCATAAACCACTGGGCCGAATTGAACCAAATTTGATGTGGTTGTTCCTTATCAAATTGTCAATTCAAGTTTGTTCAAATAAAGATGCCATGCCTGCAGGGGGCACCAAAGTTGAGAAACAACCACAATGCGTATTCTTAATCTCGCTAGATGCCCTTTATGGGATATATAAGTTAAACGACATGTTGACCTCACAATTGAGCATACTTGCAGCAGTTGCCAGTTCATACAGGGAAAATTGAAGGGTGCACTCCATTGACTCAGGTCACAGTACAATTACCAGTTACGTTTACCGCCCAAGTGTTTGCGACTGGTAATTTTACTGTGATGCCCGTCAATGAAGTTTAACACCGTGCACAGTATTACAGTCGGAATCGGCATCAGAATCGGCCGTTTGTGAGCACAAATAACCAGTAATCTGTCAGCGATCATTTTTGGTAATCGGTAGAACACTAATTTGGGCCCCCTACAGGACCCCAAACTTTAACTTAGGTGCAATATGAGAAAATTTCTTATAAAAATCTTCTTCAGATCCACCGGTCAGAATCCTTTCATATTTGGCATACAACATCTCTAGGGGATCAGATTCAAGTTGGTTCAGATCGAGTCCCTGGGTATATATTTGGGCTTCCTATGAGAGCCCGAATTTTAACTTAGTGCAATATGAGGGAATTTCTTTTAAATCTTCTTCAGATCCACTGGTCAGAATTATTTCGTATTTGGTATACAACATCTCTAGGGGGGTCAGATTCAAGTTTGTTCAAATCAAGTCCCTGGGTATATATTTGGGCTTCCTATGGGAGCCTGAATTTTAACTTAGTGCAATATGAGAGAATTTCTTTAAAAATCTTCTTCTTCAGATCCACCGGTCAGAATCATTTCATATTTGTATACAACATCTAGAGGAGGTTCAGATTCAAGTTTCTTCAAATCAGGGTTAATATTTGGACTCTGTATTGGAGTCCAAATTTTAACTTAGTGCAATATGAGGGAATGTCTTCTTCTTCAGATCCACCAGTTAGAATCCTTCCATATTTGGTGTACAACAACTAGAGATGGATCAGTTTCAGGTTGTTCAAATCGGTTACCAGGGTATTGGAGCCTAAATATCAACTTAGTGCAATATGAGGAATTTAAAAAAAAATCTTCTGTAGACGCTGCAGTTAGAATACTTTCATATTTGGTATACAACATCTCTAAAGGGGTCAGATTCAAGTTTATTCAAATCAGACCCCTGGGTTGATATTTGGGCCCCCTTTGGGAGCCTGAATTTTATCTTAGTGGAATATGGTGAAATTTCTTTAAAAATCTTCTTCTGATCCACCAGCCAGTCAGAATCATTTCATTTTTTGGTATAAATCTTATATAGGGGAGTCGGATTCATATTTGTTCAAATTGAGCCCCTGGTTTATTAATTTGGGCTACCTATGGGAGCCTGAATTTTAACTTAGTTTAGTGCAATATGAGGGAATGTTTTTTAGTCGAGTTGTGACAAAATCAAACTCGACTTATAGTTTGATGAAGAGTGGACGGGCGGCTGAGCATAAACAATTGGTTTCTGGATGATAACTTGATAATGGTTCAACACATGTTCATGAAACTTCATACGTAGGTTGGTATCAGTGAGAGGAAGAACCCTATTAATTTTGGACTTGCTTGGTCAAAGGTCACAGTGACCTTGAACATAGTAAATTGTAAACAATTGGTTTCCTGATGATAACTTGACTTCAGTTCAACCCACATCCATGAAACTTCATATGTAGGTTGGCCAACATGTGAGGAAGAACCATATTTATTTTGGACCCACTAGGTCGAAGGTCAACGTCACAGTGATCCTGAACATAGTAAATCAAAACAATTGGTTTCCATATGATAACTTGATAATGGTTTGACCGATGTTCATGAAACTTCATAGTTAGGTTGGCATCAGTGAGAGGAAGAACCCTATTTATTTTGGACTCGCTAGGTGAAGGTCAAGGTCAAAGTGACCTTCAACATAGTAAATCGTAAACAATTGGTTTCCGGATGATAACTTGATAATGTTTCGATCCACAATATTGAAACTTTGTAGGTAGGTTGGCCTAGGTGAGTGGAAGACCCTATTTATTTTGGACTCACTAGGTCAAAGGCCAAGGTCACAGTGACTGTGAACATAATAAATCGTAAACAATTGGTTTCCAGATGATAATTTGACAATGGTTCCACCTACGTTCCGGAAACTTCATAGGTAGGTTGGCATTGGTGCAATAAAGAGCCCCATTTATTTTGGAATCACTAGGTCAAAGGTCAAGGTCACAGTGACCCTTCACATAGTAAACAGTAACTCACAAACAATTGGTTTCCGGACGATAACTTGACAATGGTTTGACCCACATTCATGAAACTTCATAGGTAGGTTGGCCTAGGTGAGTGGAAGGCCCCTATGTATTTTGGACTCACTAGGTCAAACGCCAAGGTAACAGTGACCTTGAACATAATAAATTGTAAACAATTGGTTTCCAGATGATAATTTGACAATGGTTCCACCTTTGTTCATGAAACTTCATAGATAGTTTGGCATTTGTACCAGAAAGTGACCTATTTATTTTTTAATCACTAGGTCAAAGGTCAAGGTCACAGTTACCCTTTACATAGTAAATTTTAAACAATTGGTTTCCGGATGATAAATTGATAATGATTAAACCCACTTTTGTGCTGTCACATCTCGACATTGGATCGCTGATCCTGTCGGCATTTTTTAAATCTTCTTCAGATTCACCTGTCAGAGTCCTTTCATATTTGGTATACAACATCTCTTGGTGGGTCAGATTCAAGTTTGTTTAAATCGGGTCCCTTGGTTAATATTTTGGCTCTCTATTGGAGCCCAAAGTTTAACTTAGTGCAATGTGAGGACATTTCTTTAAAAACCTTCTTCAGATCCACGAGTCATATTTGAAATATAACATTGCAAGGGGGATCAGATTCAAGTTTGTTCAATTTATTCAATATTTGGCCTCTCTAAAGGACGGGGGCGTAGGGGGCAAGCAGGTTAGGTTCAAGTTTGTTAAAATCCATTCCTTAGTGTTTTTCCATAAAATTTGCCTTCTATGACTTCATTCCTTTGTAGTGTTGATGAACCATGTCTAACGGCATGTGACCCAAAATACTTCTAAGTCCTATGCCCTCCAGCCTTTTTACGATTGGGCCATTTGTTTTAGTATAAAAATATGATAAATTTAAAGTAATTTGTATATTTTTTATACTTACCAATGGCCCAGATGGGGATGGCTCTCCCATGAGTGGGCACACATACCTCCCCACTGATTTATAACATTTAGCATGCATAACTAGAAAGAATGATACTTGGCACCAATTTTGTTACCTTCCTGGTTACCGCGCTTGCACAGTACACAAAAGTATGGTGGACCAGATAGGACTTTTAATTTTCGGTATTGTATGCAAATTTTGGGAATTAGGGGGGTTCAAAATTTGTCTTTGGCCCTGGATAATAATGAATTTGCACCAGCTAAGTCTGGGCTATTGGTAAGTATAAACAATATACAAATTACTTTAAATTTATCATTTTGGCGAACAAATTTTTTCCTCATCATCAGTTTCGGAGATAAAATGTGATTTTGTTATTGTTTTCAATGATACAGTTTTGTGTGTTGGCTTCACATAGTTTTGTTGTCAAACATGCTGAAATTGGGTGCATTCATTTGTAGTAATTAAGAATCAGAAACTGTTGAAGTATACAGACTCAACAATCTGAATGGACTGAGATTGTCAAAATGAGTGCATCATTGTTACTATTATGAATCAGTTCACTTTTTTATTGATGATAAATAATACAATCTTGGCAGAAAATTTGTAGTTTGTAGTGTGTTTTAACCCTTTACCCAACATAACAGCCAAAACCAGCCAGCGCTATTCTAAAAAATCTCCAATTAATTTTCATTATTTTTTCATATTTTGTCTCAAAAACATAGGTTATGACCCCTCTTTGGAATGAGCTCGTCGAGCTCATTCCAATGAGGGGTCATAACCTATGTTTTTGAATTTATTCAAGAATTTTATTTGCAAGTGTCGTCTGCTTTTCATGGTAGGTAAAGGGTTAAGTGCCCCTTGATGAAAAGTAAAATGCTAAAAAATTTGTGGGAACCTGTATTTTTATAATGTACCAATGACCCAGACATAGCTGGTGCTAACTCTTAAAAATATAGGGCCAAACACAAATTTTGCCCCATAATCCCCAAAATTTGCATCTAAAACCAAAGAAATCATGTCCTGAATGGCCCTCCATACTTCACCTCTACTGCGCATGCGCAGTGTCAAGGACGTCCTGAAATTGTCGCCATTAATCATTCTTTGTTTGGCCCTTCATCAGTTAACATCTGACTGATCTTTGTGCTTATAAATCTCAGTTTAAATGATGCCAGACACATAAATATTAGAGAAATGGTGATTCTAAGGAGGATATAGAAGGAGGAGAGGAAAAATGAGTGACAGAAAATAATCAGGGCTGTAACTTAAAAAATTTTTTTCATGAAATTATGTTAAGTTACCTATTTTCGAGGCAAGAGCCTGTTGTTGTCATTCTTGTTATCAAGTTACACTGCTTGTTCAGTGTTTTCCTCTCTCCCTTTCCTTTAAGTCCCCCCTAGCTATTCTCCCATGCTTTTGGCATATTTTCTGTAATATTATTACTAAAATTTCTTGGGAGTTTTAGCTGGATAACAGAATGAATTCTGTTCTTTTCCCCATGTTTACGTCTTCACCTATGGTTGGTTAGGCGTAGTGTTCTGCATCTACCATCTGATGTTCTGCAGTTTCTTTCCTGGAAGTCTCTGTTTTGCATCAGATAGTGTATTATTGGTAACTGATTTCGGGCCAGGGTTATCAGTGCCTGGAGTCTTGTTTCTGGTGTTTTTACACTTCTTGTTTACATTGACAACAGCCCTCTGTGTGAGGGGGGATTTCTTGAAAATAATATCTTGATGTTAGTTTAATCATTACTAGATACATTATTATTGTTCGTAAGTGTTGCATTAATTTTTAGCTCAACTTTGACGAAGTCAAATTTGAGCTATTGTCATGGCCCGTCGTCCGTCTGTCCGTCTGTCCGTCTGTCCATCTGTCCGTACGTCAACAATTGGCTATGGCTCGGGCTAGAGGTCGTATTTATGAACCGATCTTTACGAAACTTCTTGTGTACCTTTGTTATGACCCTGGGATGGGAACGAGTGTTTTTAGGTGTGGTCCGAAATTCAAGATTTTGTACCGATGATGCAAAAATCAGTTTTTTGTACAGAACTTCTGTATGAAAATTCTGATCTGAATAAAGTTTTGTATAAATGTTTAGTACCATGGGATACATCACATATAATACAGGTTTTTTTCTCGTGCGTAAATTATGCAAATTAGACTGACTTTGATTTATTTAGTGTTACTTTCAGAGCTGTAAGTGCCAAGCTGCTATGGCTCGGGCTAGAGGCCGTATTTATGAACCAATCTTTACGAAACTTCTTGGGTACCGTTGTTATGATCGTGGGACGAGAACGAGTGTTTTTGGGTGCAGTCCCAAATTCCAGATGGCTGCCAGCAGCCATTTTGTACCGACGATGCCGAAATCAGTTTTTTGTACAGAACTTCTGTATGAAAGTTCTGATTTGAATAAAGTTTTGTATAAATGTATAGTACAATGGGATACATCACATATAATACAGGTTTTTTTCTCGTGCGTAAATTATGCAAATTAGACTAACTTTGATTTATTTAGTGTTACTTTCAGCACTGTGAGTGCAAATCCCAATACGGCTCGGGCTAGAGGCCGTATTTATGAACCGATCTTCACGAAACTTCTTGGGTACCTTTGTTATCACTGTGGGACGAGAAGGAATTGGGTCCAGTCTGAAATTCAAGATGGCCGCTAGCAGCCATTTTGTTCAAAATTAAGTGCAATCAGATTTTTGCGCAGAACTTCCAAATGAAAGATCTGATTTGAATAAATTTTTGTATGAATGTTTAGTACCATGGGATACATTACATACAATACAGAGTTTTTCTCGTGAATAAATTATGCAAATTAGGGGTCCGGGTGGGACTTAGAAAATTTTGGACCAAAATCCGGAAATTAGTTTTTTGGTTTTTTATGCGTTTTGGTCAATTTTAAGACAAAAAAAAAAAATTTTTTTTTACACTGAAAATTTGGGGTCTGGGTGGGAATTTTGGACCAAAATCCAGAAATTAGTTTTTTGTGTTTTGATGCATTTTGGTCAATTTTAAGAAGAAGAAAAAATTTTAGTCTGAAAATATTTTGTTTGGGACTGAAAATTTCCACACAAAAATAATAATCTACAATGATTGGTCTTAATCTGTAGTCCATTACAGTCACCTTGTAATTCTTTTATTATTGTTGACTGGGCTAAAACAAATACTAATTCCTGTCATATTCATTATTCAGTTGTCTTGGTCACACAGCAAGTACTGATTCCTGTCATATCCAAGTTGAGCTACAGAGTCATTGACTCTTTCATTTAAAATATTTTTCAAATTTTTGCCCACACTTAGGCTTGGGATCCATTGGGGCTCAACGTTACTTTTCAGAAACTTGGGCTTTTCTGAAAAAATATTTTTTCAAAATTTTTTTGATTTCAATTATTTTTTCTATGTTAATGGATCATGTTATTATGTATTTTGATTGTCAGGGGTTGGTGCGAGTACTAGGACTTTGTTTTCTTTTCACATTGAAAGGATATTGTTCAATTGTAATAAGAGGAAATCTTCCTCTGACTTTTTTAATCATTGTATAAATGTAGTCAGTGTACTCTCACTAACTCCTGTTCCGTATGTGTTAATTTCGCTGACAACATGGGAAGCGTGTGTCACGGTATGTTAGTGAGGAAATGGCCATTCTGGTCCTTTCCCCACAGGGTCACTCTAGTTTATCAATCTCTATTTCAGACGATCAAGAACAGGGTGATGTATCCATGATGTCTTCCAAAAGTGTGCCTCTGTCGTCACAATTAATGAAGAGCTAGCGGAAAAGTGCTCATGAAAATACGTCAATTGCCTAAGAGGTCCCTAGTAGGATCGGCGGCCTTTGACGTCCGCTAGCTCGCCCGGTGTAGCGTCCATTCATCGAATGGTTCGGCAGCTGGGTTCGTCCGTTGCGGTCCAGAAGGAGTTTTGGGTGATGCGAGCACTATAAATCAACCAAATGCACACCCAGTGACGGCAGATTAGAGGAGAGAACGGAGGAAGCCTTTTAGTCCGGTTCCTAGCTCGTCCAGGTCCATCCGGACTGCAAGCGAGAGAGGCCCCTCTCTCGTACAACAACATCTGGCCCCAGATGTTGTGGTACAAAATGTTTCGCATTCGGAGCATACGTCCGCCGCTCGGGAAGCTCCGTTAGATAGACAGCCCGGAGAGACTGTCAATAAGGCTTCCTCATCCTCATGGTAGCGCACACAACCGCTCTTGGCTACGTGACCTCGGATATCCAGTCAACTTTGCCAATCAGAGAATCCTCGGCGACCATGTCAGGCCATCCGATAGCCAGGGACACGAGGCCTGGAGACTCCGGACGTTCGCATAAGAAAGTATGCGGGAGTCAACGTACACGGAGCTTCCAGCGGCAAAGCATCGTAAGACCGCTACTGCACAGGCCTCGGTGACGGACGTGCTATCCCAAATAGCACAACTTATCGCAGCATCCCAGCAACGACAGAATCTCTGTCGCATCATGTAATATCCGACAACGCTGGGTCGGGACGCTCCGCGGAAGCATCAGGTACGGACGTCCGAAAATTTCATACGGTCCGACGGGATGCCGAAAGGGATTCTGAGGATTTCGAGCTTTCCCTTTCGGAACAACATAAGCTGCTGTATATGTCATCCGACTTCATCTTCTAGAGGTTCTTCGTCAGACCAGAATGCTGCGATGCCGGATAAGAAACTGATAGCGGCGGTGGACACAGAAATTTTTGGTTCGGTTCAGGGACATCGTCCCTCAGTTCCGACACAGTCCAATAATGTCTCAGAAACTTTCGATTTATTGAACGACGCTATATATATTTTTTATATGCTTGCTATTTACAAGCATGTCTGGTTTCTTGTTCGCAAAATTACTGAGATGTCTTTCAAAAGTGTGCCTCTGTCGTCATAGTTAATGAAGAGCTAGCGGCAATTAGTGCTCATGGAATACGTCAATCACCTAGGAGGTCCCTAGTAGGGTCGATGGAGTTGACATTCGCTAGCTCACCCGGTGTAGCGTCCATTCATCGAATGGTTCGGCAGTCGGGTTCGTCCATTGCGGTCAACGAAGGAGATTTGGGTGATGCAAGCACTATAATAGACTTTAGTACACACCCAGTGACGACGGATTAGAGGAGAGATCGGAGGAAGCCTGTTAGTCCGGTTCCTAGCTCGTCCAGGTCCGTCCGGGCGGCGAGCGAGAGAGGTCCCTCTCTCGTACAACAACATATGGGACCGGATGTTGTGGTACAGACATTTCGCATTCGGAGCATATGTCCGCCGCTCGGGACACTCCGTTATATAGACAGTCCAAGTGACTGTCGATAATGCTTCCTCATCCTCACAGCTGCGCACACGACCGCACATTGGCTATGTGACCTCGAGTATCCGGCCAGCTTCGTCATTCAGTGATTCTACGGCGAACAGGTCACGCCATCCGGTAGCCAAGGGACACGAGGCCTGTACACTCCGGTCGCTCGCATAATAGAAGTATGCACAGGGTAACGAACACGGAGCTTCCAGCGGCAAGGCATCGTAAGACCGCTTCTCCACAGGCCTCATTGACGGACGTGCTATCCAAAATAGCACAGCTTATCACAGCATCCCAGCAAATGACAGATTCTCGGTCGGATCAGGAATAATCTGATGGCACTGGGTCGGTGCGCTCCGCTGTTGCATCAGGTACGGACAACCGAACACTTCATAGGGTCCGACAGGATGGCGAAAGGGATTCGGACGATTTCGTGCTTTCCCTTTCAGAACAACAGAAGCTGCCATACATTTCTTCCGGCATTATCTTCCAGAGGGTGTTCCGTCGGACTGCAATGCTGCGATGCTGGATAAGAGATTAATAGCGTCATTGGACACGGAGTTTTGGATCCGTTCAGGGACATTGTCCCTGAGTTGCCGACGCAGTCCAATAATGTCATTAGAACATTCGAATTATTGAACGACGCTATATATAAGCTTGCTACCAAACATGCTAGTCTGGTTTCTTGTCCGCAATGCTCTATTCTGCCTTTCATCAATTCTAGGAAAATAAATTTTTATTGGCAGAACTTGGCATACCGAGAGTTCCTATGCGTCTAAGACGGCGAGGCTGAAGACTGGGAATTATCTTTTTCGCCATCTATGTCAATTCCAACCACGACGTTGGAAACGACAATGATGTCAAATAGACTTAACTTAGACGCTTTATCATACGTAGACCACCGTACTGAGTCGTTATCATTACGTCTTCAAGAGAAAGAATTCCAGGATATGATCCTCAATGAGATTTCTTTCAGGGGCAGTAGTTTTTCCACGTATAACTCCGCCCTTCAGTGGCATCCTGGAGTTGGTTAGACGTGACGCAGCCCTAGCTACATCCATGCGCGTGGATAGTAAGGTGAAGAACTCTCTCAGAGTCGCTTCGGTCTCGGAGAAGCTTCTCTTCGACGGCAACCTTTCAGCAATCTTTGAATTGCTCGATATACACGCTCTCTTGTCAATCAAGGGTAACAAGAGATTCAGACGTGGGCAAACATTCGGTGGTTGACTCAGAGAGTTCCACTGTAGTTGCCGGATCCGAGTATTTTTATACTGTACCAATGACCCAGACTTAGCTGGTGCTAACTCCAACAAAACCAGGGCCAAACACAAATTTTGCCCCCCAATCCCCAAAATTTGCATCCAAAACAAAAAGAAATCATGTCCTAAAGGACCACCATAGTACGCCTCTACTGCGCATGCGCAGTGACGCAGTTGTCCCGAAATTGGCGCCAATTTTCATTCTCTGTTTGGCCCTTCATCAGTCAACATCTCACTGATCTTTGTGCTTGTAAATCTCAGTTTAAAGGATGCCAGACACGTAATTTTTGGAGAAAATGTGATTCTAAGGAGGATAGAAGGAGGAGAGGAAAAAGAAGTGGCAAAAAATAATCAGGGCTGTACTTAAAATTTTTTGATGAAATTATGTTAAGTTGCCTATTTTCGAGGCATGGGCCTCTTGTTGTCATTCTTGCTAATTGTTGCACTGCTTATTCAGTGTTTCCTCTCCCCTAGCCTTCTAAAGTCCCCCCTGGCAATTCTCCCATGCTTTTGGCATATTTTTGAGAAGTTTCATTTCTAAAATTTCCTGGGAGAGTTGCTTGGTTACAGAATGTTTTCTGTTATTTTCCCCATAGTTACGTTTTCACCCATGGGTGTATAACGTTTGTGTTCTGCATCTTCCATCTGATGTTCTACAGATTCTCCCCTGGGAGTCTCTGTTTTGCATCAGATAGAGTGTAATTGATGACTGATTCCGGGCCAGTTTTTTCAGTGCCTGGAGTCATGTTTTCTAGTGTGTTTACACTGTTTGTTTTCATTGGCAACAGCCTTTTTTGAGGGGGGCTGTTTGCCTTTGTGGTAGTTTATCTCATTATAAGATACATTTATATTATCCGAAAGTGTCTCATTAATTATTTTATATAATTTTAAAATTTTTGACCACACTTTGCCATCGGATCCATCGGGGCTCAACGTTACTTTTCAGCAACTTGGGCTTTTCTGAAAAAATATTTTTTCAAAATTATTTTGTTTTGCAATTGTTTTTTCATTTATTAATGGATCATGTTATTATGTATCTTTGTGTCAGGGGTTTTTGCGAGTAACTAGGACTTATTGTTGTTCTTTCACAATGAAGGGACATTGTTCAAATTGTAATAGGAAGAAATCTTCCTCTGACTTTCATGATCATTGTATTAATTGTAGTCAGTGTTCTCGCATTAATCCCTGTCCTATATGTAAACATTGGGATGAGAAACATTGGAAACGTGTGTCACGATATGTTGTTTCTGGAGAAAGAGCGATGCCGGCTCTTTCTCCACAAGGTCACTCTACTCTCTCAGTTTCTATTTCGGAGGAACCAGAACAGGGTGATGTTTCCATGTTATCTTCTTCAAGTGTGCGTCCGTCGTCACAAATGAATTCAGAGCTAGCGGCAAAAGTGCTCATGGAGATTAGACAAATGTCGGCCGCTAGCTCGCCCGGTGTAGCGTCCATTCACGGAATGGTTCGGCAGCCGGGTTCGTCCGATGCGGTCCAAGAGGAAATTTTGGGTGATGCGAGCACTGTAAACATAATAGATGCACACCCAGTGACGGCGGATAGTAAACGAGAACGGAGGAAGCCTTTTAGTCCGGTTCCTAGCTCGTCCAGGTCCAGCTGGGCCGCGAGCGAGAGAGGTCCCTCTCTCGTACAACAACATCTGGGACCAGATCTTGTGGTACAAAATGTGTCTTTAGCGGAGCATACGTCCGTCGCTCGGGACGCTCCGTTGTATAAGCAGTCCGCAGAGACTGTTAAGGCTTCCTCTTCTCGCCAGCGCACACGACCGCACCTTGGCTGCGTGACCGCCGATATTTTACCAGCTTCGCCGATGAAGGATTCTTCGGCGACCAGGTCACACCATCCGGCAGCCAGGGATTCGAGACCGATGGACTCCGGACGTTCGCATAGGAAAAGTATGCGGGAGCCATCTGAGGCGGAGCTGCCCTCGGCGAAGCAGCGAAAGACTGCGCCTCCGCAGGTCTCGACGTCGGACATTCTTGTGCAGATAGCACAGCTTATCGCAGCATCCCAGCAGCCGACAGGAACGGTGTCGGATCGAGAATTATCCGACGACGCTGGGTTGGTACGCTCCGCCGAAGCATCGGGGGCGGACGACCGGGAACATCGGGAGGTCCGACCGGATGGTGAAAGGGATACGGATGAATTGGAGCTATCCCTTTCGGAACAACATAAAGCTGATGTGGACTTCATCCGGCACTTTCTTCCTCAAGTTGTTCCGTCGGGCCAGACTGCTGCGCTTCCGGACAAGAGAATTATAGCGTCATTGGACTCTGAATTTTTTGAGCGGTTCAGGGACATCGCTCCCGAGTTTCCGTCGCAGTCCAATAATGTTGCAAGAACATTTGAATTATTGAACGACGCTATTTTTAAACTTGCTTCCAGGACGGGGAAAGCAGGTTTCTTGTCCGCTAATACTCTTAACCTGCCTTTCATTAATGCAAGGAATAAATTCGATACGGCAGGACAGGGTATACCAAGAGTTCCTCTGCGTATGGACGACGAGGCGGAAGACTTAGAGCTATCATTACCGTCGTCAGCTTCTATTCCAACCGCGGTGTTGGAAACAGCTATTGCGTCTAACAGAGCCAATTTAGATGCCTTATCTTACGCAGATCACCTTACTAAGGCGTTATCACTGCGCCTTCAAGGGGAAGAGTTTCAGGATATACAATCCTCTTTAAGACTTCTTTCAAGGGCAGTAGCTTATTCCACGTGTAACCCCGCCCTTTCAGTGGCAAATCTGGAGTTGGTTAGACATGACGCAGCCCTAGCTACATCCACACTAGTGGATTCTAAGGTGAAGAACTCTCTTAGAGTCGCTTCGGTCTCAGGAGAACTTCTCTTTGACAGCAAGCTTTCCGCTATTTATGATAAAATTAAAAAGAAAGCTAATGATTCTCTGTTGTTCAGATCGGCTCCTAAAAAGTCGGATACAGCAGACACGAATAAGACAGGCACTTCTGGGTCTAATGCGCCCAAGAGAGGTTCCTATAGAGGTTCCGGTGCGTCCTCTTTGTCTTATTCGAGAGACCGTCAGGATAGCGACTCTCGTTCGGGACGTCCTTCAGGCCGGGACAATCGGTCGGACGCCCCGAGGTCGACGAGGCGAGGTGCGGGTCGTGGAAGACGTGGTTTCTCCTACCACAGGCCTCGCAGGTCCAGGAGGTGATGGCTTAAACCTCTATCGCGTTCCGGTTGGCGGAAGGTTGTCGAGTTTTTCACAAGAGTGGGCGTCGATTACGGACGACCCTTGGGTGAGAGGAGTGACTTCGGAAGGTCTAAAGATATCCTTCAAACGAAAGCCTCCATTAACTCGAAGTCCAAAGTGGACTCATCTTCCGTCAAATCCACAGAAAAGAGACGCTCTGTTATCAGAGGTGCAGTCTCTTTTAATGAAGAACGCGGTAGAGGTCGTAGAAAACCAGGAATCTCTGGGATTCTACAGCCATCTGTTTCTGGTTCCGAAACCAGACGGCTCGTTCCGTCCAGTCATAGATTTGAGCTGGATAAACAAGCTGATCGTCGCTCCGAAGTTTTATATGGAGACGATTCGATCGGTCAGAGCGAGTATTCGGGTGAACGATTATGCAACGAGCATAGATCTCAAAGATGCGTACTTTCACGTCATGGTACATCCGACATTCCGAAAGTATCTACGCTTCGCAGTCCTAGGAGTGGTGTATCAATTCCGGGCGATGTGCTTCGGATTGAATCTAGCACCCTGGGCTTTCACTCGGGTAATGAACTCGGTAATGATCTACTTTCGAGCTCATTCGTCTGCGGTAACGTCGGCCTACCTGGACGACATTCTTCAGAGGTACGGCAACGAGTTAACGCTTCAGAACGATGTTCAGAATCTTCTTCTATTGCTCCGACGTCTCGGTTTTATAGTAAACGAGGAGAAGTCGGATCTGGTGCCGTCCAAGTCATTCACTTATCTGGGAATGAGCTTCGAGACGCACAACAATCTCGTTCGTCTGCCGTTAACCAGAGCGAAATTAGTCAGTTGTTACGCTCGCTATTGTCTGCACGCAGACAAAGTCACGGCGAGAGAATTTATGAGACTGATAGGTCTGTGCGGAGCCGCCGCGGATCTCATTCCGATGGGGCGGCTACGCACACGTCCTCTTCAAATTTTCCTGACTCAGAATTGGAGTGTGAAAATTCATTCGCTCGATGTAGACGTTCTCTTGTCAGATCAAGTGAAACAAGAGATTCAGACTTGGGCAAACATTCAGTGGTTAACTCAAGGAGTTCCGCTGCAGTTGCCGGATCCGAGTTTTACCGTTATGACGGATGCCAGTCAAACAGGTTGGGGTGCATCATTAATCCCAACGGATTCGAGATGCCAGGGTCTTTGGGATCCGCAATTCCTGTGCAAGCACATAAACATCAAGGAAATGATGTCAATTTGGCTTGCGTTACGTCACTGAATGGACATTATTCACGATGCTCATGTCCAAATCCTATCCGACAATACGACAGTAGTGGCGTATATACGGAATCAGGGAGGCACTCATTCAGTTCCGTTGTTCAATCTAACGGAAAGAATCCTTCTGTTTGCGTTAGAACATCACGTTCTTCTTTCGGTCCGTCACATACCGGGTCGTCTGAATGTGCTAGCAGACTCCCTTTCACGAAAGGGTCGCTTGTTGCCGTCGGAGTGGACTCTCAACAAACAAGTATTCAATCAGATTTGCTACCAATGGGAACGGCCAATGATAGACTTATTTGCGACACATCTCAACAATCAGTTGCAGACGTATGTGTCTCCGTGTCCGGATCCAAGAGCATTTGCAGTAGAAGCTCTGTCGATCCCTTGGGACGGAATGATAGGATATGCGTATCCTCCAGCGCCGTTAATTCAACAAGTATTGCTAAAGATAAAACAATCTCAATGCAAGATTCTGTTGGTAGCATCTCTGTCGCCACAGAGACCGTGGATAAATCTACTCAGGTGTCTGTTGTGGGACCTACCGCGGAAGCTTCCTCCACGAGAGGATCTTCTTTCGCAGGGGAAATCGCGCCAACTCCATCACAACCCGCAAGGTCTCAACCTTCACGTTTTTCCGTTGTGCGGTCCTCCTTGCATGGCAAGCACTTTACAGGACGAGCAGTGGACGCGATTTCTAACTGTAGGAGGACCTCCTCTTCACTAAACTATGCGGCTAAGTGGAAGGTTTTTCGTCGTTGGTGTAGGGATCATTCTGTTGATATATTTGATCCCTCTATACCAGACATTGCTAACTTTCTAGTATACTTGTTTGACGAAATCAAACTGCAGCCTGTTACTATAAAGGGTTATAGATCTATGTTATCTGATACCTATGCACATCATGATAGTTTACAAATTGGATCTAATGTCTCTTTATCGAAATTGGTTAGAAACTTTTCGATAAATAGACCCAGAACTCTTAGATTAATTCCTAAGTGGAATTTAGCTTGGGTTCTCCTTAAATTGAAGGAAAAGCCATTTGAACCTCTTGGGACAGTAGATTTCAAATTCTTATCTTATAAGACAGCTTTTCTCTTAGCTTTCTCTTCTGCCAGAAGAGTCAGTGAGCTTCATGCACTATCGGTGGATGATTCTCATTATCGTAGTGTTGGGAACACTATCACCTTCACTACTAATGTGGGTTTTTTAAATATCCGGAACCTATTGTTATTAAGGCTCTTCCGTCTTCAGACGGGCGTAGGCCTTTACTCTGTCCTGTTAGAGCACTACGTATCTATAAACAGAGATCTCAGTTTATCAGAAAGGGACGGAAACGTTTCTTTCTGTCTTTGATGCCTAATAGAAAGGACATTTCAGTCCATTCTATTGCTAGATGGATTCAGTTAACTATCCGTACTGCTTATGAAGATTTATCTTCTTCTCAGCAGTCTGTGCTTAAGATTTCTGCTCATGAAGTAAGAGCTCTTTCTACTTCCTGGGCTTATGCTAATAGTGTTGCTATTACAGTTTTAATGAAGGCTGCTTATTGGTCTCAGCCATCCACATTTACGAATTTTTATCTCAGAAATATTGAGTCCATTTCTGGAGACCTGCATTGTTTAGGTCCGTTATCTGTTGCTCAGAATGTCGTCCGCTAAACAGTTGCAACTATAGTTATGCAGGCTTTCTGTTCCGGCAGTGACTCCGTCCGGCTGCCCTCTTCGCTCTGGGCTATTTGACCCAGGGCAAGGGGAAGGGGAGGGGCGGGTGTTCCCTTAGGTCACCTGCTTTATAGTGAAAAGCAAGGGAATGCCTCCTCCAAGTCAGTATTTCTGAGTCGCTTCCGGGATGGTTTTAAAGTGTAATATTAATGTTTAAATTCATTCATGTCTTATTTTTAAAGTGTAGCTCGGTGTGAAGCATTTGTATATGTCAAGTGTCAAACGGGCTTTAATCTACAATACTCGGACACTTTTAAATGATTATAAAGAGTCTCAATTCTCTGGACTACTTTATTTATTGGCTTGCTTTAAAAATAATTAGTATAAGGGTTATACTGGATGTTAATAGAGAACATGAATGTTATTGTGCTCAATTATTAAGGGTAGTGTATCTTTCTAATTTAATATTAAATAAGAAAGATACATGTAAAGCCTAATACTCCTTTTCTCCTTAAGGGGTTACCTCTTTACTATATAATTGAGCTTATTGGATTTTCCTCTATGTCCTAGGCCCTCCAGCCTGTTTACTATTCAGCTAAGTCTGGGTCATTGGTACAGTATAAAAATGTTAAAAAATTTATAGTAATTTATATATTTTTTATACTTACCAATGACCCAGACGGGGATGGCCCTCCCTGGAGTTGGGAACTCTTGCCTCCCCGCTGAGTACATAGCGCTGACCAGGCACTGCCAGTAAGAATGATAATTGGCGCCAATTTTGGGACGACTGCGTCACTGCGCATGCGCAGTAGAGGCGTGCTATGGAGGTCCTTTAGGATATGATTTCTTTTTGTTTTGGATGCAAATTTTGGGGATTGGGGGGCAAAATTTGTGTTTGGCCCTGGTTTTGTTGGAGTTAGCACCAGCTAAGTCTGGGTCATTGGTAAGTATAAAAAATATATAAATTACTATCAATTTTTTAACTTTTCGATTATGACGGATGCCAGTCAAACAGGTTGGGACACAATATTGATCCCAACGGATTCAAAGTGCCAGGGTCTTTGGGTTCCGCAGTTTTTAGGCAAGCACTTAACTTCCAAGAAATGATATTATTTTGGCTTGCACTACGTCATTGGATGAACATTATTCAGAAACGCATGTCCAAATCCTGTCCGATAATACGACAGTAGTTGCGTATATCCGGCACCAGGGAGGCACTCATTCGGTTCCGTTATTGATTTTAACGGAAAGAATCCTTCTGTTTGTTATAGAGCACCAAGTTCTGTTTCGGTCCGTCATATTCTGGGTCGTCGGATCGTATTAGCAGACTCCCTTTCACGTAAGAGTCGTTTGTTGCTGTCAGAATGGACTCTCAACAAACAGGTATTCAATCAGATTTGCTACCAATGGGAGCGCCCAGTGATAAATTTATTTGCGACACAACTCTCCAATCAATTGTAGACGTATGTGTCACCGTGTCCGGATCCCCGAGCATATGTAGTTAACGCTCTATCTATCTAGTAGGACGGGATGATAGGATATGCGTATCCTCCAGCGCTGTTGATTCAGCAAGTATTGCTAGGATTATACATTCACAATACAATTCTGTTGGTAGCATCTCTGTCTCCACAGAGACGGTGGATAAATTTACTTGGATGTCTGCTGTGGGACTTACCGTGGAAATTTCCTCCACGAGAGGATCTTTTTTCGCTGGGGAAATCGTGTCAACTTCATCACAACCCGCAAGGTCCCAACCTTCAGGTATTCCGTTGTGCGGTCCTTCTTGCATGGCAAGCATTGTACAGGACGAGCAGTGGACGCGATTTCTAACTGTAGGAGGACCTCCTCTTCGCTATACTCTGCGGCTAAAGTGGAGGGTCTTCCGTCGTTGGTGTAGGGATCTTTATGTTGATATTTTTGATCCTTCCATACCAGACATTGCAAACTTTCTAGTATACTTGTTTGACGAGGTCAACTGCAGCCAGTTACTTTTAAAGGTTATAGGTCTATGTTATCTGATACCTATGCACACCATGATAGTTTACAATTGAGCCTAATGTCTCTTTATCTAAGTTAGTTTGAAACTTTTCGATAATAGACCTAGAATCCTTAGATTAATTCCTATACGGAATTTAGCTTGGTTTTTTATTAACTAAAGCAACCATTTGAACCTCTTGAGACAGTAGTTTCAAATTCCGGCCTTTTAAGGCAGCAATTCTCTTAGTCTTCTCTTCTGCTGAAGAGTCAGTGAGCTTCATGCACTATCGGTGGACGATTCTCACTTTCGTAGTATCGGAAACTCTATTACCTTTACTACTAATGTTGTATTTTTGGTTAAGAATCAGGCTCCTAATAAATATCCGGAACCTATTGTTTTTAAGGTCCTTCTGTCCTCGAACTGGCATAGGCCTTTACTCTGTCCGGATAGACATTTAGGTATTTATTAACAGATCTCAGTTTATCAGTAAGGACGTAAAGCTTCTTCTGGCTCTGATGCCTAATAGAAAGGTCATTACGGTCCATTCTATTACTAAATGCATTCAATTAACTATCGGTACTGCTTAGGATAATCTATCCTTAACTCAGCAGTCTGTGCTTAAGATTTTGGCTCATGAAGTAAGAGCTCTTCTACATCTTGGGCTTACGTAAATAGTGTTGCTATTATAGATTTAAAATAGGCTGCATATTGGTCTCAGCCATCCACATTCACAAATTTTTATCTCAGAAATATCGAGGCCATTTCTGGAGGCCTGCATTATTTAGGTCCATTATCGGCTGCTCAGAATGTCGATCACTTAACAATTGCAACTATAGCTATGTAGGCTTTATGTTCCGGCAGTGACTCCATCCTGCTGCGCTCTTCGCTCTGGGCTATTTGACCCAGGGCAAGGAAAAGGGGGGTGGGGGGGGGGAGGGTGTTCCCTTGGGTCACCTGTTTTATTATGAAAACAAGGGGATACCTCCTCCGGAGTCAGTAATTCTGAGCTGTTACTGGGATGGTTTTTTAAGTGAAAAGTTATGTTTTAAAATTCATTCATGTCATAGTTTTAAAGTATAGCATTTGAATATGTCACGTGTCAATCGGGCGTTATTATACTATCCTCGGACACTTTTAAAAGAGTATAAAGAGTCTCAATTCTCTGGACTAACTTTATTTATTGGCTTACTTTAAAAATAATTAGTATAAGAATTATACTGGATATTAATAGAGAATATGGATGTTATGATGCTCAATTATAGAAGGTATTGTGTCTTTCTAATTTATCATAAATAAGAACGATACATGTGAAGCCTAATTCTCCTTTTCTCCTCCAGGAGATGACTCTATTTTATATAGTTGAGCTTATTGGATTTTCCTCTATGTCCTGGGCCCTCCAGCCTTTTTACTATTCAGCTATGTCTGGGTCATTGGTACAGTATAAAAATCTTAAAAAATTTATAGTAATTTATATATTTTTTATACTTACCAATGACCCAGACGGGGATGGCCCTCCCAGGAGTTGGGAACTCATACCTCCCCGCTGAGGACATAGCGCTTACCAGGCACTGATGATAAGAATGATTAATGGCGCCAATTTTGGGACGTCCTTGACACTGCGCATGCGCAGTAGAGGTGAAGTATGGAGGGCCATTCAGGACATGATTTCTTTGGTTTTAGATGCAAATTTTGGGGATTGGGGGGCAAAATTTGTGTTTGGCCCTATATTTTTAAGAGTTAGCACCAGCTATGTCTGGGTCATTGGTAAGTATAAAAAATATATAAATTACTATAAAATTTTTAAGTTTTTGTTTCTGTGATTTTTGCCTGACAGAACATGCACAGAAATGGAACGATAATTTTTTGAAATCTGCATACCAGCTGAAAGGTGCTTAATTCCAGTTTACAGGATTTACACTTTATGCAGTAGCTTGTTTTCTTAACTGGTTGAGAACTAGATTATTTTTGGTGGTTTGAATTTACTATTCAAAATCTGTTTTATTACAATTTATATGAACAAAAGTATTATTTGTGTTTGACTGAATACGAAACATGAGGAAGGCTTTTGCTCTGGTACTCTCATTTTATTGAATGAAAAAAAAAAATGTTCAGGAAATTATTTGCTACAATTTGTTGTAGAGTGCAAGAGGCACACTTCCGACTACAGTTGAAACTACAAGTCCTGTCACATTTGGCACAGAAAATGCTCATTAGTTAAGGCCCTCTTTACTGCAGAAGAATGAAGTAGTCTGAAATACATAAGAGCATTTTGCTGTGCAATACAAAACACTGAAGTAATGAAATCTTGAACTGAACTGATGAAACAGAAAGAAAATATTGAAACTGCAGTACGGTTAAAACTAGAAGTCCTGTCACGAATAGTGCGCTTATCTAGGCTTAATTGCGCTTTGGAATTGGGCGCAATTGCCATATCGAATGGCATCCAAAGCACGGCAGGTTCTCTTGGTTACTCATAGCAAACACATGCAATGTTTCTGCCAATGGACCTCCGGGTTACCCGGAGGTCCATTGGCTGAAACATTGCTTGTGCACAGGCCATATGTAGAAATTTGATAGCTTTACTTGGGCCTTAACGCGTACATTAATGCGCACATCAACGTGCTATTTGTGCGCATTTCATGACAGGACTTCTAGTTTTAACTGTATGTGGAGGGTGATTACTACTAAATCACTATGGGATAGATTTTTCACTTAGTAATTATTTACAATTTCTCAGTTGCACCCGGTGGTCCATGTGATGAAAGTTTGAAAGTGTTTTTGTTGTCTTGAACAATTATAAATACTTGTCGAGGGGGAATATATGGTTCTGCAATTAAGTAGTAGTCTATACTACACTTTCAATATTTCAAAAACATACTTTTTAAATAATTAGCCAACAACCGAGAGCCAGCTAGCAGCAGGATTTTTATTAAAATACATACACAGTGTTTCAGTACAATGTCATGGAGATTGCAGGCTTGTAAAAAAAAAAAAGCATGTTTTTTTTTTTTGTTTAGCATGTACCCCAGTAACGGTAATAACGCCGATCAGGAACAACCAGAGATAAAGCCACTCAGGCCAAAACTCTGGAAACCTGCGTCCAAAAGCCAATGCAGAAATTACCTTCAGGGAAGACGTTCGGACCTCGCCAAATATAAGTAAAATAGTGCTAAATTTTGTATATTCCGATATGATGTAAATAAAATTTGACATGCAACCTGCTTGCACTAAGCTCAGGATAGAAATGAAAACTCAACACACCGTAAAATATGGTGAAAGCATGCACCAATTTTATTGGTTGTAATCTAAAGCCATCGACCAATCAAAAACCAACACCGTACCAAAACGTAGAAAAATATATTTTTATACTGTACCAATGACCCAGACATAGCTGGTGCTAACTCTTAAAATATAGGGCCAAACACAAATTTTGCCCCCCAATCCCCAAAATTTGCATCTAAAACTAAAGAAAACATGTCCTGAAAGGCCCTCCACACTTCGCCCCTACTGCGCATGCGCAGTGTCAAGGACGTTCCGAAATTGGCGCCATTAATCATTCTAAGTTTGGCCCTTCATCAGTTAACATCTGACTGATCTTTGTGCTTTTAAATCTCAGTTTAAATGATGCCAGACACATAAATATTAGTGAAATGGTGATTCTAAGGAGGATAGAAAAGGAGGAGAGGAAAAGAATGTGTGACAGAATATTATCAGGGCTGTAACTTAAAATTTTTTAATGAAATTATGTTAAGTTACCTATTTTCAAGGCAGCAGCCATTTTGTTGTCATTCTGATTATTTAGTTACACTGTTTTTTCAAGTGTTTTCCTCTCTCCCTGTCCTTTAAGTTCCCCCTTGCTATTCTCCCATGCTTTTGGCATAGTTTCTGTAATTATTATTACTAAAATTTCTTGGGAGTTTTAGCTGAATAACAGAATGAATTCTGTTCTTTCCCCATGTTTACGTCTTCACCTACGGGTGGTTAGGCGTTGTGTTCTGCATCTACCATCTGATGTTCTGCAGTTTCTTCCCTGGAAGTCTCTGTTTTGCATCAGATAGTGTATTTTTGGTAACTGATTTCGGGCCTGGGTGCCTGGAGTCTTATTTAGTGTTTTTACACTCATTGTTTACATTTACAACAGCCCTCTGTGTGAGGGGGGGATTTCTAAATAATAATATCTTTATGTTATTTTAATCATAACTAGATACATTATTATTGTTCGTAAGTGTTGAATAAATTGTTTTAAATATTTTTAAAATTTTTGTCCACACTTAGGCTT
The DNA here is from genome assembly GCA_031216915.1 of Pictodentalium vernedei. Taxonomy (NCBI): domain Eukaryota; kingdom Metazoa; phylum Mollusca; class Scaphopoda; order Dentaliida; family Dentaliidae; genus Pictodentalium; species Pictodentalium vernedei. Next base: position 793,214,911 of record CM062296.1, read on the forward strand.
GGGATCCATTGGGGCTCAACGTTACTTTTCAGAAACTTGGGCTGTTCTGAAAAAATATTTTTTCAAAATATTTTGATTTCAATTATTTTTTCTATATTAATGGATCATATTATTATTATTATGTATTTTGATTGCCAGGGGTTAGTGCGAGTACCAGGACTTGTTTTCTTTTCACATTGAAAGGATATTGATCAATTGTTTTAAGAGGAAGTCTTCCTCTGACCTTATTATCATTCTATATGTGGTCAGTGTACTCGCATTAACTCCTGTTCTGTATCGTATGATTTCGATGACAATATGGGAAGCGTATGTCACGGTATGTTGTTGGGGATTTGGACACTCCGGTCCTTTCCCCGCAGGGTCACTCTACTTTATCAATTTCTATTTCAGACGATCAAGATTAGGGTGATGTATCTGTGATGTCTTCCAACAGTGTGCCTCCGTCGTCACAATTAATGAAGGGCTAGCGGAAAAGTGCTCATGTAATACGCCAATTGCCTAAGAGGACCCTAGTAGGTTCGACGGCCTTTGACGTCCGCTAGCTCGCCCGGTGTAGCGTCCATTCACCGAATGGTTCGGCAGCCGGGTTCGTCCGTTGCGGTCTAGAAGGAATTTTGGGGTGATGCGAGCACTATAAAATTAACTTAATGCACACCCAGTGACGGCGGATCGGAGGGAGAACGGAGGAAGCCTTTTAGTCCGGTTCATAGCTCGTTCCGGTCCATCCGGACGGCAAGCGAGAGAGGCCCCTCTCTCGTTCAACAACATCTGGCCCCAGATGTTGTGGTACAAATGTGTCGCTAGCGGAGCATACGTCCGTCGCTCGGGACGCTCCGTTGTATAGGCAGTCCGCTGAGACTGCTAAGGCTTCCTCTTCTCGTCAGCGCACACGACCGCACCTTGGCTGCGTGACCGCCGATATATTACCAGCTTCGCCGATCAAGGATTCTTCGGCGACCAGGTCACTCCATCCGGCAGCCAGGGTTTCGAGACCGATGGACTCCGGACGTTCGCATAGGAAAAGTATGCGGGAGCCATCTGATGCGGAGCTGCCCTCGGCGAAGCAGCGATAGACTGCGCCTCCGCAGGTCTCGACGCCGGACATTCTTGTGCACATAGCACAGCTTATCGCAGCATCCCAGCAGCCGACAGAAACGGTGTCGGATCGAGAATTATCCGACAGCGCTGGGTCGGTAGCCGGGGACTCGAGGCCTGCAGACTCCGGACGTTCGCATAGGAAGTGTGCGGGAGTCAACGTACACGGAGCTTCCAGTGGCAATGCATCGTAAGTCCGCTACTGCACAGGCCTCGGGAACGGACGTGCTTTCCTTAATAGCACAGTTTATCGCAGCATCCCAGCATCAACTGAATCTGTCGCATATATTTTATCCGACGATGCTGGGTCGGGATGCTCCGCGGAAGCGGGTACGGACGTCCGAAAGTTTCATCCGGTCCGACGGGATACCGAAAGGGATTCGGAGGATTTCAAGCTTTCCCTTTCGGAACAACATATGCTGCGATGCCGGATAAGAAACTGATAGCGTCGGTGGACTTAGAAATTTTTGGTTCGGTTCAGGGACATCGTCCCTCAGTTCCGACATAGTCCAAATATGTCACACAAACTTTCGAATTATTGAACGACGCTATATATATTATTATTTTATGCTTGCTATCCAAGCATTTCTGGTTTCTTGTTCGAAGAGTTATGGAGATGTCTTTCAAAAGTGTGCCTCTGTCGTCATAGTTAATGAAGAGTTAGCGGCAATAAGTGCTCATGGAATATGTCTATCGCTTACGGAGTGACATTCGCTAGCTCACCCGGTGTAGCGTACATTCATCGAATGGTTCGGCTGCCGGGTTCGTCCGTTGCGGTCTAGGAAGGAGATTTGGGTGATGCGAGCACTTTAATTACTTTAGTACTCACCCAGTGACGGCAGATTGAGGACAGATCAGAAGAAGCCAACAACATAGGGGACCGCATGTTGTGGTTCAGATATTTTACATTCGGAGCATATGTCCGTTGCTCGGGACGCTCCGTTATATTGACAGTCCGAGAGACTGTCTTTAATGCTTCCTCATCCTCACAGCAGGGCACACGACCGCACATTGGCTACGTGACCTCGAGTATCCGATCAGTTTCGGCATTCAGTGATTCCACGGCGAATAGGTCGCGCCATCCGGTAGCCAAGGGACACGAGGCCTATACACTCCGTTCGCTCGCATATTGGAAGTATGCATGGGGTAACGATCTCGGAGCTTCCTGCGGCAATGCATCGTAAGACCGCTTCTCCTCAGGCCTCAGTGACGGACGTGCTATCCGAGTTAGCACAGTTGTTTCGCAGCATCCCAGCAATTGACAGTTTCTCGGTCGAATCAGGAATTATCCGACGGCGCTGGGTCGGTGCGGTCCGCGGTTGCATCAGCTACGGACGACCGAACGCTTTATAGGGTCCGACAGGATGGCGAAAGGGATTCGAAAGATTTCGAGTTTTCCCTTTAGTAGTATCGGAAGATGCCTTTCATATCTTCTGGCATTTCTTCCAGTGATTATTTTTCGGACTTCATTGCTGCGATCTTGGATAAGAGACTTATAGCGTCATTGGACTCGGATTTTTCGATCGGTACAGGGACATTGTCCCTGACTTACCGACGCAGTCCAATATTGTCATTACAACATGTGTTTTATTTTTCGACGCTATATATTTATATATATATACAAGCCTGCTACTAAGCATGATAGTTTAGTTTCTTGTCCGCGTGGCTCATTTCTGCCATTTTATCATTTTTACAAATACTTTATTTTGGCAGAGCAGGGCATACCGAGAGTTCATATGCGTCTAGACGGTGTGATTAAAGACTGCATATATTCTTTTTCGCCGTTTATGTCTTTTCCAATTTCAATGTTGGGAACGACATTATGTATAGTAGACTTAACTTAGACGCTTTATTATACGTAATCCGCCTTACTGAGGCGTTATCATTACGTCTTCAAGAAAAGATTTACGGGATATTATTCTCAATGTAATTTCTTTTGAGGGCACTAGTTTGTTCACGTATAACTCCGCCCTTCAGTGGCTGATTGGAGTTGGTTAGACGTGACGCAGCCCTAGCTACATCCACACGCGTGGATAGTAAGGTTAAGAACTCTCTCAGAGTCGCTTCGTTCTCGGAGGAGCTTCTCCTCGACGGCAACTTTCCGGCAATCCATGAATTGCTCGATTTATACATTCTCTTGTCTATCTAGTGTTACAAGAGATTCAGACTGGGGCAAACATTCGGTGGTTGACTCAGAGAGTGCCGCCGCAGTTGCCGGACCCGAGTGTGGCTGTTATGACGGTTGCCAGTCAAACAGATTGGGATATATACTGATCCCTACGGATTCGAAGTGCCAGGGTCTTTGGGTTCCGCAGTCTTTTAGCTATCAGTTTAACTTCCGCGGAATAATGTTTTTTAGGCTTGCTTTATGTCATTGCATGAACATTATTCAGAAACGCATGCCCAAATTCCTGTCCTTTAATTCGACAGTAGTGGCGTATCTCCGGAACCAGGGAGGCACTCTTTCGTTTCCGTTATTCAATTTAATGGAAAGAATCCGTCTGTTGGTTATAGTACACCAAGTTCAGTTTTGGTCCGTCATATTCTGGGTCCTCTGATTGTTTTATCGGACTCCCGTTCTCTTACGGGTCGCTTGTTGCTGTCAGAACGGACTCTCAACAAACAAGTATTCAATCAGATTTGCTATCTATGGGAGCGCCCAATGATGTTTTATTTATGACACAGCTTGCTAATCAATTGCAGACGTATGTGTTGGCTTGTCCAGATCTCGGAGCTAATACTGTTAACGCTCTATTGATCTATAGGACGGAATGATAGGATACGCGTATCCTCCGGCGCTGTTGTTTTAGCAGGTATTGCTAAGATAAACAACCACAATACATTTCTGTTGATAGCATCTCTATCTTCACAGAGATCATGAGTAATTTACTCTCTTGTCTACTGTGGATCTTAACGTGAAATCTTCCTCTATGTGAGGATCTTTTTTCACTGGGTAAATCGTGTCATCTTTATCACAACCAGCAAGGTCGCAACCTTCATGTATTCCGTTGTGTGGTCCGTATTGCATTGTAAGCACTGTACTGGACGAGCTTTGGACGCGATTTCTTACTATAAGAGATCCTCTTCTTCGCTATTCTATGCGACTAAAGTGGAGGCTCTTCCGTCGTGGTGTAGGGATCATTATGTTCATATTGTTGATCCCTCCATACTACTCATTGCTATTTTTTAGTATACTTGTTTCACAAGATCTACTGCAGCCTGTTATTATTTAGGTTATAGGTTTATGTTACCTCATACCTATGCACTCTACGATAGTTTACAATTGAGTCTTTTGTCTCTTTATCTAAGTCAGTTAGTAACTTTTTGATAAATAGACTTAGAATCTTTAGATTAAATTCCTATACGGATTTTAACTTCGGTTCTTATTTAGCTAAGTAATCATTTGAGCCTCTGGAAACAGTAGTTTTCAAATTCTGACCTTTTAGACAGTAATTCTGTTGGTTTCTCTTTTACTGTAGAGTCAGTGAGTTTCATGCACTATCGATGGATGATTTTCACTTTCATAGTTTCGGAATCAATACTTCCGTTACTATTTAGGTTGGATTGTTGCATAAGAGTTAGGCTCCTATTATCCGGAACCTATTATTTTAAGGTCCTTCCGTCTTCGTATGGGCATAGGCCTTTACTCTTTCCGGGTACAGTTTATGTATTTATAAACAGATATCTGTTTATTACAAGGGCGTAAGCTTCTTCTGTCTTTGATGTCTAGTAGAAGGACGTTACGCTCCATTTTATTGTTAATGGATTCTATTAACTAGCGTACTGCTTATGGTATATCATTGACTTAGCAGTTGTGCTTAAGATTTCGGCTCATGAAGTAAGAGTTCTTCTACTTCTTGGGCTTACTTTAATAGTGTCGCTATTATAGATTTTTGAAGGCCGCTCATTGCGCTCAGCCATCCACATTCATGAATTTTATCTTAGAAATATCGAGTCAATTTCTTGAGGCCTCTTTTGTTAGGTCTATTATCTACTGCTCAGAATGTCATTCTCTTAACAGTTGCTACTATAGCTAGGTAGGCTGTCTGTTTCGGCAGTGTCTCCGTTCGGCTGCCCTCTTCGCTCTGGGCTATTTGACCCAGGGCAAGAAAAAGGGGGGGGGGGGAGGGTGTTCCCTTGGGTCACCTGTTTTTACTATGAAAACAAGGGGATACCTCCTCCGGAGTTAGTAATTCTGAGCTGTTATTGGGATGGTTGTTTAGTGAGAAGTTTAAGTTTATAAAATTCATTCAAGTCTTAGTTTTTAAAGTATAGCTTTTGAATATTGCATATGTCAACGGACATGATTATGCAATTCTCAGACACTTTTAGGAGTATAAGAGTCTCTATTCTCTAGACTTACTTTATTATTGGCTTACTTTCAAAAATATTAGTATAAGGATTATATTGGATATTGATAGAGTACATGGATGTATGAATCTCAATTTTTGGAAGGTGTTGTATCTTTCTAATTTATCATAAATAAGAAAGATACATGTAAGGCCTATTACTTCTTTTCCCTACAGGGGATGACTCTATTTTATTTTATTGAGCGTATTCCATTTTGCTCTATGTCCTTGGCCCTCCAGCCTTTTTACTATTCAGCTATGTCTGGGTCATTGGTACAGTATAAAAATGTTAAAAAATTTATAGTAATTTATATATTTTTTATACTTACCAATGACCCAGACGGGGATGGCCCTCCCAGGAGTTGGGAACTCTTGCCTCCCCGCTGAGTACATAGCGCTTACCAGGCACTGGTTATTAGAATGATTAATGGCGCCAATTTCGGAACGTCCTTGACACTGCGCATGCGCAGTAGGGGCGAAGTGTGGAGGGCCTTTCAGGACATGTTTTCTTTAGTTTTAGATGCAAATTTTGGGGATTGGGGGGCAAAATTTGTGTTTGGCCCTATATTTTAAGAGTTAGCACCAGCTATGTCTGGGTCATTGGTAAGTATAAAAAATATATAAATTACTATAAATTTTTTAACTTTCCGTTGTCGCATAGACAAACATTTTTGGCTATACTCTGAAACGCCAAAAATTGATAATCCACTCTCTTCATTCTGTACATGCAGTCAGATTTTAACATCTATTTATGACATTACATGCATATGTACATGTATCCCTGTAGAGGTTAGCAATGATGTTAATGATCTCCATTTACTAGTATAGAATTGCAAAGTTGGGCACACTGTTTTTCTACAGGAATTGTGTCACGTTAATGGTGCAGTTTGATAGGGACAAAAGTGCACTTACTTATCTTGCTATTACTTCAAATTAGTGTACAACACAGTCACAGGACTTCTAGTTTCAACTGTAAGTTTGAACAAAATCATTATTTGTGAATGAAATTATGCAAAACGGAGACTGATACCTTAGAAAATAACACTTATTAACTCTTTTTACCTTTGAAAAATAATTCATCACATGATCACCATCAGATAGTTCATTACAGAAAATATTGTTCACAGAATGACACATGCGTGTGAATGGGTTAATCGATATGGCATGAGTGCCAGCGCAGAAGGATAAAACAAGAGGCCACAGGCCTCTTGTTTTATCCTTCTGCAATGGCATAAGTGCCATATTGATTAACCCATTCACATGCGCGTGTCGTTCTGTGTTCATTACACGCCTTCACGTCTATAAAACCAATTATTAGAAAGACACTCAGCAATTTATTTGACAACTTGTGTCCTGAGTTCCAATGTGTTCTGTTTGCCAGTAGACACGTAGAACACATTGAACTCAGGAGGTGAACTATCAACGAAAAAACACATTTTATCGACAACCAAATTTGTGAGGGGAACCCTGTTACTATTTTTAGCTATCGCTAGGGAATCAAATTGTAAGTGTCATGCACGTTTTGGAGAGAATTACAGTGAAATTTTGCTTCTATTTAAATATAGTCTGTCAAGGATTTCTGTTCCGCACATGTGTGCAGAACAGATTTTCATTTTCCTCATGGTTTAGTGTTGCTATAAATGGGGATTTCATAGAACAGGCATGTAATAAATCTAATTCGGGAATGATGTCAGAAGTCAGATGTGGTTATGTTCGTTTTGGAAGTAGAATTAATATTCTCTTATTTTTCATAAAATGTCCTAATACAAATAGCTGGCATTTGCAGAAAAAATTTCCTGCATAACTAAATATTTAAATTTTTGTCTCAATAACATAGCTTATGACCCTTTTTTTGAGTTTGTGTGGCCTGCTCATTCCAATAAGGGATCACAACATATGTTTTGGAGGCAAAAGTTGAAAAGGATTAATAAAATTTGATAGCGATTTTTGTGAACAGTGCTCGCCAGCTTTATAGTTATGTTGGCTAAAAGTTTAAATTACACATTATGTGATAAAATGAGTCTTAAATTTGTCTTGATTGGACATGAAATTATTTGTCTTGATTTGACATGAAATTTCTGAACCTCATTTACTGAGATCGATCTGAGCCATGGTTTATTTTCTTGAACTCTGTGCAGAAATTTTGTATGAAATCACGACTCGGTACACATCTTGTATTTTGCACTTTGCCTGTTAACCCTTACGGGGCTGGAGATTTTTACAAATATTTCGCTTCACTCTGACAGGTTACATCCTATGGCTTTGCTGTTGTTTTTGGCAGGTCTGAGGTCTTGGCTGTCTGTATAGGCAAAACAAACAAACGTATCCCATTTGTTACAAATTACCATCCTATAGGCATATGCCTATTTAGAAAACAATAAAAAATACAATCTTCTACTTAATGAAAGTTTCAATATTGCCTGCTCTTTGCAAAACATGTCCCCTGTGGGAACCCCGGGAAGTGAAGCAGTGCTTGTTTACTGTGGTAAACAAGCTCTGTTTCACTGGTAAAATAGGACCCAGTCACTAATGCTTGGGGTGTGAGTCCTCTAAAATAGGCAACATGTGGTATAAACGATTGACTGACCTTGACTTTATCTCCATGTTCTGGTCATGATTAGCCATTGTGGCGAAGTATGTGACCATAAACAACAATAAATAAATAAATATTGCAAAACATGTACCCCTTCTCACCTTTAGACATAACAAGAATCTAAAGGACCCATTTCTTAGCCCCGTAAAACCTGGGTTTTCAGAAAAAATCATGTATCAAACCATGCACAGATAACAATTGCACCATCTGCAAATTAATGGACACACAAAAATATTTCAAAAGCACCCAAACCAAACACAGCTTCTGCCTCTGTGGGAAAGTGACATGCCACCACAATGTGGTATACATTATCACATGCAAACAATTCTGCACACAGTACATCGGTGAAACAAAAAGGGAATTACACATCAGAATAAAAAAACACCTTTACGGCATCAGGAAACAGCTTGATAAATTGGTAGCCATCCATTACAACTCCACCAATCACAGAGCAAATGAGCTTTCAGTCTGTATGATTGAAATTATACGAGGAAACCCGGAAAGCACATCGGGCACCTGAGCCAGAAAACAACGGGAAAACACTGGATTTACACAATGCACTTGCTAAACCATTTGGCCTCAACAGCCTTGACTTGGGCACCTCTCAAAATAGTGCCTGTATAGGCAGCCAAGACTTGCCAAAAAACAACTGCCTAAAAATTTAGAATTACTTGTGAGTTAACCCTGTGACAGCATGCAAGCCATAAAATAAGCAGAGTCGTCTGCAAAATGAGGTCCCCGTAGGGTGAATTTTGTGATGCTACCCTGCACAGCAGGGTAGCATCACTAAATTTACCCTCTGCAAACCTCAATCTGAATCAGGGTCTCAAAACTAAACAGAAAGAGGTACCCAGAAGATAAATTTGCTCACTGTATGGGATAGCATCATCAAATTCACCATTTGGGGACCTCATTCTGCAAATGTCAGATTGCTTACTTTCAGGCCTTACAGCATGTTGGGGCACCTGTTCTTTTGCAGTAAAAGTGATCAATTTTGGAATTAGGCCCTTAACTCTTTACCTAACATGAAAAGCAGACGGCACTTGCAAAAAATATTCTTGAATAACTAATTTTTTTCATTTTTTGTCTCAAAAAGCATAGGTTATGACCCCCTTATTGGAACGGGCTCGACAAACTCATTCCAGCAGGGGGTCATAACCTATGTTTTTGAAACAAAAAATGAAAAAATAATGAAAATTAATTGCCGATTTTTTTAGAATAGCACTGGCAGTTTTGGCCGTTTCGTTTGGTAAAGGGTTAAGAATTAAGAAAACTGTAGTGAAAATGACAAGTTTGGACACTGAAAGGCCTGGGAAAGTTTTCAAAGAATATCCATTACACCCCAGCATGTCATAGTCAAGACGTGACTCAACATTATTGTCAAGGTAATTTAACCCTCTGCACACCAATCTCAGAATGCCAAAATTTGAAGCAGCAAATTTTTTCCCATTCTGTATCAAGGGATTTAACTGGTTGAGGGCTACGTTATTTTTGGTAGTCGGAATATGTTCATCAAAATTTGTTTTATTACAAATTATTAAAGAGTGCCCACAGTCAATCTTCAATAATTTGTGATAAAACAAATTTATACAAACAAAATATTATTTTCGTTTGACTGAAAATGAAACATAAGCAAGGAAAATGTTGGTTTTTGCTCTGATACCCTCATATTTTTGAAAGCTTTGACAATTTTGGCAAATGTTCCTAGTTGTGTTTGATAAAGGTTAAAGAAGTGTATTTTTTATTACCACTTGACTGTATAAATATTATGTTCTATTTTTAGTTCATGCCAAAATCCAATGATTCTATATTGGTAACTGGTGCTGCTGATTGTAAAATAAGAGTACATGATTTGAATGTTAAGGAAACAACACATATATTTGGATGTCATGCTGGCCGTGTAAAGAGAATAGCCACTGCACCAAATGTGCCCTTTATGTTTTGGAGTGCAGCTGAGGATGGCACAATAATGTAATTATTTTAGATTTCCTGTCATATGTTTCAAAGTACCAACTACAGTTAAAACTAGAAGTCCTGTCACAAATAGTGCGCTTATCTAGGCTTAATTGCACCTTGGAATTGCACGCATTTGCCATATCGAATGGCATCCAAAGCATGGCAGGTTCTCTTGGTTACTCATAGCAAACACATGCAATGTTTCTGCCAATGGACCTCCGGGTTACCCGGAGGTCCATTGGCTGAAACATTGCTTGTGCACAGGCCATATGTAGAAATTTTATAGCTTTACTTGGGCCTTAACGCGTACATTAACGCGCATATCAACGAGCTATTTGTGCGCATTTCATGACAGGACTTCTAGTTTTAACTGTATACAACTCACTGACAAATCCAGGATTATGTATTACCCCAGCTCTAACAAATCTGTTGATATATCCTTGAATTTTACAGGCCTGGCAATCTAGAAAATCAAGGAGTGCAAAACAATTGCCCTCCGATTGCTTGGGAGTGCAATTGCACCTGAAATTTTCAATGCAAAACGTGTATGCTATTTTGCATGTATTCACTTCAAGGTATTAATATTGTGACTGAAAAATTGTACTATATTCAGCTGCATGGTGGAAAAATTGGCACACACATCTTCTCATTATTAAAAATGTTACATTCAGTTATTATGTGACTGTCTTTTACACTAAAAATGTATCGAAATGCGACACAGAATGGGCCATGAATTATTGCGAGTCAATACAACATTGACAAATCGTCCCCTGAGTTCCGATGTGTTCTCTGAGCACATTGGAACTCAGGGGACGATTTGATAATAAATTTTAAAGGCAGTCCCAAGCAGGTCTGGCATTCCAGAAAATCAAGGGGTGCAAAAAATTGCCCTCCTCAATTTTTTCTAGGCGTGCAGTAGGCATGCAGCACTCCGACTCTCCAAAAGAATGCCAGGCCTGATTTTATTGGCTAAGAATGTCAGGTGCATACCGGCGGTTAATCACATACACTGTGGGTGTCACCTGAATACACAGTTACCAAGAGTTATCTTTTTTGGGTGAGTAGCCACTCTTTCTTGGGTGAGTAGCTGCCATTACTATTTTCATGTATTTCCATTCGGCTCAAATTTTCAAAATTAAAATTGAAACAAAATAAGAGAATTTAAGTACCAACAAATTTTCAAGATACCATATTTATTGATTTAAAACATTAAATATTTGAAAAATGGACAGAAAATATTATTTGTAGTCCCAAAAGTTCTTTGTTATTTTTATACCCCTGCCCCCAGTGGGGATATATAGGATTTGCCTTGTCCATTCATCTGTCTGTCAGTTTGTTCATCCATCTGTCTGTCCATCCCAAAATTCAATCATGAATAACTTGTAAAGTACTTGTTGAGTGACTTGATATTTGGTATGCAAGTGTATCCTAATGCTGTATACTCATAGTGAAATGTAGGTGTCGTGCAAGATTTTATTGCCAAAGTCATTGGCCTTCATGAACTTAGAATTTGTTCTTCTTGAAATTAATTCATGAATAACTTGTAGAGTACTCAACGGAATGATTTCATCATATTTGGTGTGCAAGTCTATCCTATTGATGTCTACCCACAGTACAAGGCAGATGTTATGCAGTGTATTATGGTAGGAGTTCTTGCATTTTATGGACCTTGATTTTGTCCGTCCCAAAATTCAGTCATAAATAACTTGTTTAATTAAGGATATCTTCATGGTGTGATCAACTCCTCCCATAGTTTCTAATGTAAAGAGTTGAAACTTTAAGATATGGTTACACATATCTTGCAGATGCGCAACATATATAAAGTTTGCAGAAAAATTTTTTTTCAGAGAATTAGAGGCAGGGGTAAGTTTTTGTGTCACCCTTTAGTGACAATGGTTTTTATGATATATGCTCAATGGTCTGTAATCTGTCACAGGTCTGTCATCTGCTATCCTTCAGCGTCACTCAGTAATAAATGTTTCTTTTCTGTAATGCTATCCATGCTATTGCAGGCGGGGATATATGCCACCCTCGACTTTGCTCTAGTAACAATTCTATCAATTTTTTTGTGCTGAAGCGAACATTTTCTTTACAGTTTTCTCAACAAAGTAAAAGTGAATTTTTGAACATTTAAAAGTGCTTTGTTAACTCTTTTCAGGTGGTAATGACAGTAAATGTATGTAAACTTGATGGTTTTTATTCAACTATTCATTAACCTTATTCCTGAAGATCATCGGCAGGGTAAATTCGTAATATAGTTAGCAAGTGACCAGTACTTGCTGACTATGTAACTAACATTAGCCTGATAGAATGACCAATGAATGGTTATAATTAGCTACCAAGGTCTGAGGAATACAATGATAGTTATGGTCAACAGTGTGCCCCATATTAACTCAATATACCAACACTGGTGGTACATTTATATACCAATTGTCTCTGTCCATCATTTTGTTTTTGTCGCAAAAATGGTTGTTGGAATTCCACAAACTGGCACTTTAGAACAGAGTTCCCTCTCAAATGAAAAGTCCTTGAATTTTAGCTCCTTCCTTAGGAAGTGCTTGAATTTGTTTCTGTCCTTGAAAAGTACTTGATTTACCACCATCTTACATGAAAAGTACAGTAGAATCCTCTTAATTGAATATCCATTTTGCCAGTGAAAATTATTCAATTAACAGGAGTATACAATTAACAGGGATTTGGTCAGTTTCCTGTGTTCTGGAGGTAAACTGAGCATTTATTCTATTATACCTTGTTTGACAGAGCTCATAGAGCTCTGTCAAACAAGATATAATAGAATAAATGCCTGTATTGGATACAGTGAGGCCAAAAAGGTTGATAAATAAGGGGAATTTGGAGCATGTCACAGTAATTTTTTCGACATATTACAAAAATTTATATACAATTAACAGGCGTTTACTCTACAACCCATATGCAGTTAACAGATCAAATTTGTACAGAAGGTATGATAAATGGTTTTGTGTTTGAAAATTATATTCAATTAACAGGGATATACAATTAAGAGATATCCAATTAAGTGGGCTCCACTGTACTTGAATTTAGTTTACCTTCAGTGCTGAGCATCGATATAAGAGGTCTGACACGGACAAAGTCCGACTCAGTTATGCGTTTGTCAAACGGCCAGTTGCTTGCGCCTGTCTCTCTGTCTGAGGCCAAGTTTTATAGTTAAGTGGGCAGTGACGCATGGGAATGGTGGGTGAATTATCGCTCACCTCTATTTTTGTTCATTGAAAGTACAAATCCATAACAGTTTATTTCCTGTCATCATAATATAAGACAATCCTTTACGAATTCCATATACCATGTTATAAAACTTCAATGCAAAACAAAAACATAAAACAAGGATTTTGTAGATGGACTCTTTCCCAGGGGATTACTCCTGCAACGTATCGAACATGCAGTGCTTACCCTTGATTTGAATTTCCGTATTCACAATTGTCAAAAGCAACCTGAATGCAGTGTTTTCAATTGAAGTACTGTCGTCACACTGACTTATCAATGATATGTTATAAACCCTTCAGGGTATGTGTTAATTATAATTAGAATGTCTAACCTGTTGCTAATTTCAGTGGATGTCACCTATTCTTTGCCAGTAACATTTTACCTGTGTCTGGCAGGGTCTCTAAATGTCTGATAGGAGTCAGTTTGCACCTGTCATTTTGTCCGGCACCCCCCCTCCCCCCCCCCCCCCCCCCCAAAAAAAAAATTATATTCAGGCTTGATGCTGAGACAAGGAGATTTGAGATAAACAACCTCAGCCTGCCCCCATGGAAACACTAGGTAGTAAAGCAATGCTTGTCTACTGTGGTAAAGAGGCTCCACTTTACTGGTAAAATAGGATCCAGTCAGCATGCTTTGGGGTGGAAGTCCGCTAAAATGGGCAACCTGGGTATAACGTGTAACTAAACATTACTTTATTTCCATATTGTGGTTACGATAAGACAGTGTGCAGAAATATGTGATCTTAAACACCAATACATGAATAAATAACTTCAGTCTGATGTGTAGATTCTATAGGCCACTGCATTTTATTTCATGAGTTTCTGTCAGATCTGAAAATATGCTGTGATGTAATGCACTGTTGGAAAGGCCTCTCTCAGCCCTTTCCAACAGTTTGTCACATCACCGCATTTCGTCGTCCTGTCATCATAACAATAGGTTTTATCATCATTGCAAAGTAGATCATGGTTCTGGAAGAGTTACAATTTAATCTATTTAGTTTTGGGTCATTGTGCCAAAGGTTAAGATCACAGTGCCTAGAACTTAAATTTTTTTCTGTGGAGTTGGTTTCTGCTCTCTGATTAAAATTCTGCTTGGTCAGTCAAAACCAAATTGAAATGGGGGGTGGGGGTTCAAAGAGATGATGAAGGGAAGAAATAATGATTAACAAATGTTTGGCAATCGCATCGGACATTGGCCGATTTCAAGTCATAGGTTGACCATCGGTAGATGTGTATGAACCTCGGTTTGTGCCAATGGTTACATGGAACACCATGTGATCAAAATTGTTTGTATTTACATTTGTTTATAACGATTTAATATGAGCAGTAACAAGCTAATTATTACTCATCAGCTCAAAATAATGATATATACAGAGTTTCTATCCCATATCAGGATGGTCAGATGCCATCTTATACATGTACACATATTTTTATTGTTGCCATAATTCATTCTAGTCAAATCAATAGAGAGTAATCATTTGACTGGACTTGTTACGTGAAATAATTCATGAGAGGTGAGGGACATTGTACCAACACAAGTGCACGAATGTGCACAAGTGTTTTACAATATAGTCCCTCACCTCGAATGAATTATTTCACGTAACCAGTCCAGTCAAGCGATTACTCTGTTTATTACTTTTCTTTATCAACGCTAATTATATTATTTAACCCTTTACCTAACGTAACGGCCAGCACTATTCTCAAAAATCACCAATTAATTTTTTTTCATTTTTGGTCTCTAAAACATAGGTTATGACCCCCCATTGGGCTCGTTCCAATGAGGGGTCATAACCTATGTTTTTGAGACAAAAACTGAAAATAATAGCTATTCAAGAATTTTTTTTGCAAATGTCATCTGCTTTTCATATTAAGTAAAGGGTTAAAAAAAACAAAAAACAATTAAGTCCCCATTACATCCACGGCAAAGCATCTTCGTTTGTGCGCCCAGATACATGACACAATTGTTGATTGCATAATTCACTTGTGAAGTTATCATTTATAATCAAACCCAGAAATCCCAGTAAATCACACTTTGGAAAGTAATAAAAATTCTACTTCGCCGAACCTCTATTAAATTCACAGCGTGTATTTGGCATCCCTGTGCTGCTCATGAAGCTGCATATTATTTTTCATTTATCATGTGCCGATTCATGCACATTCTGTAAATAATTGAGGATTTGCCCCACAGGTGCCTAGATATAATACCTTTATATAACTAATAATAATAAAAAAAAATCCCATATCTTACTGTACATATTTCAGTCTTTCTATTATGATCGTTTCAAAACTAATATATTCGTAAAAGCACAATGGCAAGTTTTATGACACATGTTGATTGATGGAAGGCTGCTTCAGTTATTAAGAGAAGATGACTGGAACCAAATTGGTTCAACCAATAAAAGAACTTGCTACAATGATTGGCAGGAACCACGATTGGTTTAATTTCATTGATTGGTCTGATCTTACTCTTGGCAGCAGCTCACGATGCACTGACATGTCATGTGATGACTCAAGAAATTCGACATCAAGAGAAAAATATCGAAAAAGTTTTTCGATTTTGGAAAAGGGAGTCACGGCATATCCTTCTGGCTACCATATGGAGTGAAACATGCTATTGTTAAGTCCTAGAACTGGGAAAATGTTTTGGAACAAAAACATCATGTAACATCTGCACATCTTTCACTCCACTGGTGCACAGGAAGTGGGGATTCAAAAAATATTACCTGATTTTCGAATAAGATTTTTGCCGTCATAATCAAGTTTTTTTGAGTTTGACAAAATACATGAAATGCATCATCAATGGGGCACTCGTAAGTCAATCAAATGTTTCTCCATGGAATGCATGACTGACAAGACATTGAGTAGCATTACTGGCCTTTGATGTTTATCGAATTATGTTGTTTACGTACCAATTCTCATAAAGTGAATTTTGATTCAGTAGGAAATGGTTAATCGTTTGCTAGGTGGAACCAAAGCACGCTGTTGTCTTCTCGCAAAAAGAAAACATTGCAGGTGTGATGGCATACAAAAGTGACAACTTTCCTCAAAATTAAAATACTGTGGCATAATATGTGGGTCAATGTGCCAAAGGTCACAGTGACTTTGAACTTAAAATTTTTTGGTAGTTGGTTTCCACTTTCCAGTAGAAATTCCCACTTGGTTGCTTGAATCCAGACTTGACATGTGAGTTGAGAATGATGAGGGAAAGAACCTTATTCATTTTGGGGTCATTGCACCCAAGGTCAAGGTCACAGTGATCTAAAACTTGATT
Organism: Pictodentalium vernedei; assembly: GCA_031216915.1. NCBI lineage: Eukaryota > Metazoa > Mollusca > Scaphopoda > Dentaliida > Dentaliidae > Pictodentalium > Pictodentalium vernedei. The sequence goes on from CM062296.1 coordinate 793,231,414, forward strand.
TCAGTTTCAAAACTGACACTGACATCTGTGATTACATAATACAGTGGAGCCCACTTAATTGGATATCTTTTAACTGAATAACCCGTTAATTGAATATAATTTCCCAACACAATGCTATTTACCATACCTACAGTACAAATTTGACCTGTTAATTGAACATAGGTTATCCAGTAAACTCCTGTTAATTGAATAAAACATCTTGTAACCTGTTGAGAAATTACCATGACTCTCCCCAGTTTTCCTTTGTTTGTTGATCTGTTTGACCTCAGTACATCCAGTACATGCATTTAATCTGTTATAGCTTATTTGACAGAGCTCATGGAGCTCTGTCAAACAAGATATAATAGAATAAATGCTAAGGTTATCTCTAGAATACAAGAAAGTGACACAATTTTTGTTAATTGAATACTCCTGTCAATTGAATAATTTTCATTGGCAAAGTGGGTATTCAGTTCACAGGGTTTCACTGTATAACCCTTCAACAGCAAGGAAAATATTCACCTGTGTTTAGAGATACTGACCATTTGGACTGCTGACTATAAAGATATCATCTATCAGTTCTCATCAGAGACATAATGTTATTTGTATTGTTATAATAAATCCTACCAACAGTGGATGTATTAACCCTTTACTTAACACGAAAGACAGAGGACACTCACAAAATTATTGAATAACTAATCTTTGTCATTTTTTGCCTCAAAAACATTGCTTCTCATTAAAATGAGCACAAGCTCATTATACCCCCACAAAACGAAGTTTAAGAGGGTGTATATAGGAGTCAACTTGTCTGTAGGTCTGTCGACGTCTTCAGTCCGTTGCACATGTAAACTTGTGGAGTGAACTACTTCCACAGTTTTAGTCGCATTTTCATGAAACTTCACAGAAATGATCAACATTATGAGGGAAAATGCGTGACATAATTTTTTTCCAGTTCGGATTCAAGATGGCCGACTGGTGGCCATATTGGATTTTGCAAAATACTTGTGGAACGAACTGCTTCTATAGTTTTTGCTGCATTTTCATGAAACTCAAAATAAATTGATCGACGTGATGAGGAGCAGTGCGTGACATGAATTTTTTCCAGATTGGATTCAAGATGGCTGACTGGAGTCCATAATGGATTTTGCAAAATACTTGTTGAGTGAACTACTTCCTGAGTTATAGTCCCATTTTCATGAAACTTCACCAAAATGATCAACATGATGAGGAGCAGTGCTTGACATAATCATTTTCCTGATCGAATTCAAGATGGCCGACTGGCAGCCATATTGGATTTTTTTTTACTTAGAAAAATTGAATGCCCCTTTTCAGTCCCCCACACAAGGCGGTATGCCATGGTGGGGGTATTCTGAGTGACAGACATCTTTAGTTCCAATGAGGGTTGATAAGCTGTGTTTTTGACAAAAAAATGAAAAAATGAAGAAAATTGAATGGTGATTTTTGTGAATAGCCCTGGCTGGATTTGGCTGTTATGTTGGGTAAAGGGTTAATTTATCGTAATGTGTTTCTGAGATTATTTACAGTACCACGGTGTTATTTCTTTGATAACAGAGTGGTGTCCAAGTGGATAAGTGTGCTGGTGACCGAGTGGATAAGAGAGTGGTGGGTAAGTGCACCGGTCTCTCATGCCAGAGGTCCAGGGATTGATCTTCAGGTAGGGAAAGATCTTGAAGTGTCCAAACACTCTCTGTCATCATCACTTGTGGGGTTGATGTTGTCACAACATACCATCCTATCGGGTGGAGATGTAAAATGGCAGTCCTCTATGTGGAGAGAGACATACTCGGACAGGCTAAAGATTCCTTCATATTATTCGAGAAAAGTAAGACCACAAAATTGCCGCTATGAAGGTCATCCCACACACCTGCGCCATTGCCCCAAGGAGAAGCATTAATCTAAGTTGCATAACTCGCTCGCAAATCCTTGTAAAACAAATAAGCTTAATATTTCCAGAGATTAGCTGTCTCTGGTGGCCACCTCTAGTTACTTTGATATTTTGACAATTTGGCTATGTTCAATTCAGCATAAAACACCCAAAAACTGAGATATAAATATTGACAAATGGCCACACATGTGCACGAATTCATATATAATCTAGGATAAGCTGGGTTAACCCTTTACCCAATGAATTGCCCGCATCCACCTGCGTAATATGCAAATTTTGTAGTTTAAAAAATATTATTTTTCAGAAAATTTCAACAAAACCATATCATGTGACCGCTCGTTGGAACAAGCTCGTCGAGCTCGTTCCAACAAGGGGTCATATGATATCGTTTTGTTGAAATTGTTTGAAAAATTTGAAAACATATTTAAAATAATAAATTTTGATATCGTCTGCATTGGGTAAAGGGTTAAGTTGTTCTATTCTAGCCTTGTTTTAAGAATGAAAAATTTTATTTTTTAGGCAATTTGATCTGAGATGTCCAGAAAAAAGCCAAACTCAACCAAAGAATGTTCTCATCAATTTGAATGCTCACATTGGGCATCAAGCTGAAGCCAAATGTATTTCCATAAATCCAGTCCGACCTGAGCTGTTAGCAGTAGGAGCTAATGATCCATATGTTAGAGTATATGATCGTAGACATTTAACATGTAAAGGAATTAAATTCCCAAGTGATTATGGCAATAGGTATGGTTATGATTTATATGCCTGTTTTTAACCCTAAAGGGCCTGGACAAGTGTCGTGAATTCCCTCCAGCCCACAGCCTATATACATCCAGAGGCTAGCAGTGATTTCTAGTAATGTCTTGGCTGCCTTAATAGACTTGATTAGATACAACTGCCTATCTAATCTGTCTGTGGTCAACCGGACCTCCTCATCATGGCATGTTAAGGGCACCTGTTCTGAGCTCGAAAAAGTCAGAAATAGTCCTTTAGAGGTTAAAAATCTGGAGTATTATGTTATGGCACTGTCTGTCTCTTTCTGTTCATCCAGATATCTGGCCACTTGTCCATCTGTCAATTAACTTTTCCGTGTTCAAGCCATAACTTTTTATTAGCTCACCTTGACAAAGTCAGGCTGAGCTAATCTCATCGCTCTCCATCCGTCGTCCGTCCATCATCACTCGTCCATCAACACCATGTTTTGGTCTTCTCCTCCAAAACCACTGAGCCAATTCAAGAGAAAGTTTGTGTGAGTGATGGTCCCGGAGAGGCATTGCATTTTTGTTCAACTCAACATGCCCAGCCCCATAGGGAGGGGGTGGGGGAAAATGCTCCAAAATATTTTTAAAATCTTCTTCTCATGAACCAGTGGTCGTAATGACTTGATATTTGTTATGGAGCTTCCTTTTGAGGTGTAGAATCAAGTTTGTTCAAACGAAGTTCGTGAAGCAATATTTGACTTTGTAATGGGATTGGTAAGATTTTTGGCCCTGCCCAAAATTTCTACATTTTTATACAACAACCAATGGCCCAGACTTGGCTGGTGCTAACTCAAAAATATCCAGGGCCAAACACAAATTTGACTTGTGCAAAAAAAAAAAAAAAAATCCCGCATCCCCATGGGAACCCCAGGAGCTAAAAATAGAAATATTTTCAAATGCCCATATTTCCCAAACCACATGGAACAGAGAGCTGTTATTTGGTATGAAGGGCCCTTAGGACCAGTAAAATTGAATGGTAAAAACAAATAGCCTTTGGTTATGTTAGGGTGTTCTGTAGAGGACCATCAACAAAAATGCTGAGTCAGCATATTTGCAAAAATTAAAAAAATATTTTCTCCAGAATCAGTGGTCAGAATCTTTTGATATTCGGTACACAGCATTTATAGGGAGGTCAGATACAAGTTTGTTAAAATAAAGCCCATTGGTTCATATTTGGAATCAATACAGGAGCTCGAATTTTTAACTTAGGGCAATATGGGGAATATTCTTTAAAAATCTTCTCCTTCAGAACCACCAGTCAGAATCGTTTGATGTTTGTTATACATCATTGTTATGAGGGTCAGATTCAAAAATTTTTACTAAGTTCTTTATGGGGGATAATTTTTAAAAATCTTCTTCTTCAGATCCACCAGTCAGAATGCTTTCATATTTGGTATACAACATCTCTAGGGAGGTCAGATTCAAGTTTGTTCAAATTGGGTCTCTATGTATATATTTGGGCTCGCTATTGTAGCCCAAATTTTAACTTAGTGTAATGTGAGGAAATTTCATTAAAAATCTTCTTCTTCAGATCCACCAGTCAGAATGCTTTCATATTTGGTATACATCTCTAGGGGGGGCAGATTCAGGTTTGTTCAATTCGAGTGCCTTGGTTAATATTTGGGCTCCATATGGGAATCTGAAATTTAACTTGGTGCAATATGAAGAAATTTCTTTAAAATATTTCTTCTTCAGATCCAGCAGTCAGAATGCTTACAATATGATGGAATTTCTTCAAAAGTCTTCTTCTTCTTCAGATTCACTTGTCAGAATCCTTTCATATTTGGTTTACAACATCTCTAGGGAAGTCAGGTTTAAGTTTGTTCAAATTGGTTCCCTGGCTTAACATTTGGGCTCCCTATGGTAGCCCAAATTTTAACTTTGTGCAATATGAAGAAATTTCTTTAAAATATTTCTTCTTCAGATCCAGCAGTCAGAATGCTTTCATATTTGGTATACAACATGTCTAGGTAGGTCAGATTCAACTTTGTTCAAATCGAGAGCCTGGGTTAATATTTGGGCTCCCTATGGGAGCTGGAATTGGCCATGTAGCTGAAGAATTAGAAATTTTGTATTCAGAACCCTCTTGAGGTGTGTAACTAAGATTAATCCACATAGGTTGTATGTAGGGGCTTCATGGGGGAGCTCCACATTTTACATTATGATCAAGTGAAGAAAAGACATGATGACATGACTATTTTTGTCACTCCTAAGGGGCTCAAGGATTGACAATGTATCCTATGGAGATGGATTGCTTAATGTGGACTCATTCTTGGACTCTGTTTATATCGTGTTCTGTTCAAGGGGAGCGCTTCAGGCCCCCATGGGGCCTCTTGTTTTAATGGGAGGAGATATATCATTGGAACTTTCACACCATATGTACCACCTGTAGACAGTATATCACTACAAAATTCACGATCAGCACACCAAGGTCAAGGTTAGAGATGGAGGCCAACTTCTGGAATCAGCATGCACAGCAACTTTTTCGTGACTTGCCAGACCTCTGATTGAGAGGTCTAGCCAGAGTCCTTAAGCAAGACTCTTAATCCTTTTCCTAGCATACTTTTCATGCTATTAACAAAAATAGCCATTTAAACTTATTAGGCCGAAAAAGTTGAAAATAAGTTTCTCGGGCCCTCCCACATGGTCCTTTTGGCTACCACAAGCTCTCTTTTACAACCATTGCAAGCTTAAAAAAATTTAAAATTAAATGGTTTATGTGTGATAAGTTACTAAAATTGTTAAATTTGTCCCTTGAGTTTAACTCGAGGGACGAAAGACACCACCACCCATGCTATTCTGTAGATTATGAGGCCTAAAACATAAAACAAACCAAGAACAAGAACTTTTGATACAAAGAAATAATTACAAAAATAAAAAATAAAATAAAAAATCACCCGCCCACATGCAATTTTACAAAACATGGCCTGAGAAACAAGATATACTTTGTGGGACCTTATTAATTTAAAAAAATTTTTTTTTCATTTTTTACCTCCAAAACAGACGCTCTGGTTTGCTCCCCTGAATGATAATAAGCTATCTTTTGGAGGCAAAAAATGAAATGTTTTAGTTATTCAAGAGAATTTTTTACTGATGTAGTCTTCTGGTCATGTTATTTAACCCCCCTTCCTCGAGTGGGAGCACAGAGGAGCAGTGTTTCAAGGTATATGGCTTATTAATGGAAACATGCCTTTAACAGTGGACCAGGAGGTGCGGTGGCATTGCGGTAACCGATTCTCATCAGATCACCGAAGTTAAGCAATGTCGAGCCCGGTTAGTCCTCGGATGGGTGACCATCTGAGCGATCGATTCGGACTCCCACGTTGTGTCCTTGGGCAAGGCACTTCACCCCGATTGTCCACATGGGGGCACGATGACGCCGTGTACTAAGGCATACTGCACGTCACTGATGTGCATGTCTTCAACCAATCTAACCCTGCATGTGTGGAGTTACGATGTTGGGGAGCTGGCAGCTGCTCGTCATTGCTCGGTGGTTCTCTCCGAGTACTCCGGCTTCCTCCACCCGTAAAGCTGTCACAGTCATGATTAGCCATTGTGCATAAGTATGTGACCTTAAACACCAATAAATAAAATAATAACAAATATAACAATGGATCAGTGAAATTCTGCTTGTACTTCAGCTTCATGCAGTATTATAAATATTTGCTGGGTGCAAAATTCATCTAACAATACTTCATTCAGTATACATTTCTTTCAGAACTGAATGTTTCAGCAGGATATGTAAAATTTTGTTGTAAAAGTTGGAAAATTTTGTCCATATGATTTGATGAGTATTGACTTTGAGTGTAGAAAATAAGGCTAAATCAAAAGATGATTCACAGGACAGATTAGATTAGATTAGATTTATTAGAAAATACACCCATAACGGGCAGAATGCATAATAATACACGATCAGGTAGATTCATAACACTAATTTACAATGTACAACAATAAGTAATTAATAATATACACTACACAACAATGACCATTCACCTATTTTTCAATCCCTCTCTTGCGTAGTAAAGAATTTGTGCACAGCACCACAGATTTCATTGCAAATGGCAGGATTTTTATTCTGCATAATATAAAGAAATTTGCAAGTATTGTCCATGTCACCAAATAAACGATTAGTACTTACAATAACTTCCCAAAGTTCTTCACGCAATAGCTTATATTTCAAACACTCTATGTAATCAGATCCAGGCTGCAGTAATACAAAGAGTCACTGTCAAGTTGAGAGAAGATGATAATCTGTCACAGTCTTTTAAGAACCAGCATAATTCATATATTCATATATGTACAATGATCCCTAAAAGGCCTGGAGATTTTTATTCATTTTTTGCCGACAGTCTACATCCAGTGGCTTTGCAGTTGTCTCTAGGCAAGTCTTGGCTGCCTATATAGGCAGCCAAGATTTGCCTAGAAACAACTGTCAAATTACTTAAAATGTAATTTGCAAATTAATCCAGAGGCTGCATTGTGGGGCATCTCTTCTGTTGCAGGAAAAGAGATCAAAGTCAGAATTAGGCCTTTGAGAGTTAGTCAAGCCCTCTGGTACTACTCTTTTACTGATGAAAAGATATCAGAACTATTCCCTTGGAAAAAGGTTAAATAGTATAATGCTACCAGGGTTTTACACTTGTGTCTATAGGGGCTGATATTCATGCCTTTTCCTAATGCAAAATAGGCAGGTTTTTTTCCACTTTTGGGCCAAAGATTCCTATTCTACTCAGGTTCTTCCTCCTCCAGTTTCAGTTCCAAGTCATCATTGTTATATTTTTACACTGTAAACCAATGGCCCAGACTAGCTGGTGCTTAACTCAAAGTTATTAAGGTCCAAACACAAATTTTGAACCCCCCAATCCCCAAAATTTGCTTGCAAAACCGAAAATTAAAAGTCCTATCTGGCCCTCCATACATTTACTCTCCACGCAGGAAGTGACCAGAATTGACGCCAACATCATTTCTTTGTTTGGCCCTAAAGTCATCAACAATGAAATGACATCTTTGCTTTTAAATCTCCTTTTTTGAGGATGCCAGACACAAATCAATGCAAGAATTGGTGGATACAAGGCTGTTATTGGATGAAGGAAGTGTTCAACGGTGGTTTTGAGTTTTGGACGTTCAGAGCTGTAACATTATAATATTTATAAAATTATTTTATGTTTCCTAATTTCGGGACATATGCCTGACGTCATCATTTTTGATAATTATTATGCCACTGTTTGTTAAGTATTCCTTCCCTATCCTTCCATGAACCCTTTCTGTTAAACTCTTAAGCTTTTTGACTATTTTTTGGGTGTTAGGTTGTTTTGTCTTGCATCTTCTATCTGATGTATCGTTTTTTCTTTGTATGAAGATATAGCTTTGCATCTGATAGCATTTCAATTGGTTCTGTCTTTGGGCCTTTTTGTGTGCTTGATGTCTTGTTTACATTGACGTTGTTTACATTGTCAACGTCCTCATATGTAGGTAGTTTTTTTATATTCTATTACTGTAGTATACTGTAGGATACATGGATTATTATTCCAGTAGTGTAGCTCAAAAAATTTGGATTTTGTCCACACTTAGGCTCTTTTGGGATGCCCTTGGGCTCTTAATATTCCCTTTGTGAACTTAGGCGTTTTTTCAAAATTTTTTGTTTACAAAAAATATTTTGAATTTAATTATGATTGCTATTATTCATGTATCTCAGTTATATATATATATATTGTTGTGGAGTTTGGAGGACTGATATCGACATTAGTTGATACACTCCTGCAGACTCTTGTCATTCTTATGTTCACTGGGATGACTGATGTTGGAGTCGGGTGTCGAGGTACGTTTTGGCGGTGAAGTTCTGAGGATCAGGGCTCTCACCACATTTTAATTCATTCTGTCAGTTTCTATTTCAGAGGAACATGAACATGGTGATGATATACTGACATCTTTCCAAGTGTGCTACCATCGTCGCACTCTGTGGAGCATATAGAGCTAGTTGCAGTGCTCATTATTGCAAGAGCTAGGGCCTTTTGTTAAGGGTTTTAGTTCTTGCAAGCAGCTAGCTCGACCGGTGAAGCGGTACTCCATCCGTGGGTGACGTGACTCTGGGTAAGTCCGTTGCGGTGATAAGAAGTGGATGTGGGTAGAGCGAGCACTATGATATAAATAGCTCACCCAGCGACAACAGAAATAGGGAGGAAATCAGCAAGTTCTTGTACTCGGTGAGGTCTGATAGACCGCGAGTGGGAGAGCCCCCCCTCTCTAATCTAGCAACGTCTGGGGTCAGATGTTGTTTTGAGAAACTTGCACAAGCCGGAGCATATGTCCGCCCTCCACTCGGGATGCTCTGTTTAGTCTGCAGCCGGGGTCGGCTTCAGGCACGGCTTCCTCCGCTACGTTTCACAAGGCCGAAATGAAGTTTTCTGGTTGGAAACTTGCACTAGATGGAGCATATGTCCGCCTGCCATTCGGGACGCTCTGTCCAGTCTGCAGCTGAGGTCGGCTTCAGTCACGGCTTCCTCCGCTACATTATTATACCCCCACTTCGAAAAGTGGGGGGCTATATAGGAATCGCCCTGTACATCCGTCCGTCCGTCCGTACTACATTAATGAACCGATTTTGATGAAACCTTCATCTCTACTAAGTGAACATGCGCATATTCCAAGATTTTTGATCTGCGACAATTTTAACCAGGTTATCTCCCTTTGACTTAGATTTATTGTGTCTTTCCATCCGAACAAATTCTTGTGTGCGCAACTCCTCCTACATTAATGAACCGATTTTGATGAAACCTTTCAAACATCATCTCTACTAAGTGAACATGTGCATGTTCCAAACTTTTTCTTCTGCGACAATTTTAACCAGGTTATCTCTCTTGAACTTTGATTTAATATGGGTTTCTACATGAAATTCTTGTGTGCGCAACTCCTCCTACATTTATCAATCAATTTGGACAAAACTTTTCAGACATCATCACTACTAAGTGAACATGCGCATATTCCAAGATTTTTGATCTGCGACAATTTTAACCAGGTTATCTCCCTTTGACTTAGATTTATTATGTCTTTCCGTTCGAACAAATTCTTGTGTGCGCAACTCCTCCTACATTAATGAACCGATTTTGATGAAACCTTTCAAACATCATCTCTACTAAGTGAACATGTGCATATTCCAAACTTTTTGATCTGCGACAATTTTAACCAGGTTATCTCTCTTGAACTTTGATTTAATATGGGTTTCTGCATGAAATTCTTGTGTGCGCAACTCCTCCTACATTTATCAATCAATTTTGACGAAACCTTTCAAACATTATCACAACTAAGTGAACATACGCATATTTCCAAATTTTTGATCTGCAACAATTTTAACCAGGTTATCTCCCTTTAACTTGGATTTATTATGGGTTTTCAAATGGGATTCTTGTGTGTGCATCTCCTCCTACATTAATGAACCGATTTTGAATACATGTTGCACATTGTAAATGTGTTTTTCCAAATGTAAACCATATATGTGTGGGCTCTTTAAGTATTCAGTGCTGTTCTGTGGAAGGCCACATGCAAATACAAATTTCAACAACAGAAAATGATCTTTATGTATACATTTCCTTATGGCCTTCGCCTACAAAAGCCCAAAGCGGGGCTATTAATCACCTTCAGTGATAGTTCTAGTTTAAGCACACATGACCGAATCCTAGTACCCGACTTCGGATATCCAGCCTGTTGCACAAAGAAGGAATCACTCTTCGCCCGTGAAGTCGGACCATCCGGTAGCTAGGGAGACGAGGCCTCGATCATCAGAACGTTCAGAGAAAGGATCCGTTTCCGACACACCGTACCAGGAGCAGCATGTGGCTAAGGAACGGAAGACCGCTCCTCCTCAGGCTTCGATGATGGACTTGCTGTCGCAGATTGCGCAGCTGATCGCAGCATCCAAGAAAGTGCAGATGCAGCCTCCCTCAGGCTCAGAATCTGAGCTGTCGGATGGTGCTGCGTCGGTCCAGTCATCTGTTCACGCAGATGCAATGGACCGAGATTCGCAACTGATTCTCTCGGATGGTGAAAGGGATAAGAAAGAGGAATACCCTTCCCTTTCGGAACAGTACATGGTTGCGATGGTTTTCATCCATCAATACTACCCTGATTTTGTTCCACCGAATCAGAATGCTGCGATGACAAGAAACCGCTAGCTTCGTTGGACGCAGACTTTATCTGGACAAAGGAGGAAGTCCTTTCTTTTCCAGTTCAGTTTATGCAGGTGTCGCAGGCCTTCGGCCATATAGACGACACAGTATTTATCCACTTGAGTGCGAGGAAGAAGGCAGTTTCATATCTTCATCTTCCGTACATATACCATTTTTTGGACCATGTTCATTTAAAAATGGTCGGGGAAGATATTCAGAGAGTTCTGCGTTTGAATGAGCAGGCCGGGGATCTAGAGGTATCCTTACCTGTATCATTCACTATTCGCTCAGACAAAATTGAGACAGCACTTTCTTCAAATAGAGCGAATTTGGACGTTATGTCTTACGCAGATCACCTTACAAGAGCTATGGCACAACGTCTCAAGGGAAAGGAATTTGAGGACGTTCGTACCTCTCTTAGAGTTCTTTCCAGGGCAATTATGTATACCACATATAACTCCGCCCTAACTGTGGCTAATCTGGAGGTAATCAGATGTGATGCTGCCCTTGCGTCGTCATCACTGATAAGATAACAAGGTGAAAAGCTCTCTCCGAGTCGTTCCGGTTTCCAGACATTTTATTTTCGACGACTAGCTTTCGTTAGTCTATGAACAGGCTACTAAGAAAGCGTCTAGTGCTCTGCTTTTGAAGTCGGCGTATCAATGACCCGCTTCAGCAGACAAGAGTAAAGGAGGGCGTTCCAGACAAAAATCGTCAAAAGGAAACTCCTCACGAGGGTACAAGAAACCCTCTTATAATTACTCTGGAGGTTGTCAGTATAGCAACTTGGGAAAGGGGCATTGGTCTGATCGGGACTATTGGTCAGACACCCCTAAGCTGACAAGACAAGGTTTTTGCAGGGAGGACATGGTTCCTCCTCCTGTAAGCCTCACAGGTCATACAGGTGATGGTTTAGACCTCTATTGCTGGCCAGTTGGCGGAAGGTTATCAAGCTCCGCAAAAAACTGGATAACTCTCGCAGAAGATCAGTGGGTGAGAAGTGTAGTCTCAGATGGCTTACTGCTATCATTCTGAGCAAAAACCCCACTAACCAGTTGTCCACGTTGGACAAAGCTTCCATCAAATTCTTGCATAAGAGAGTTTCTCCTACCGGAGGTATAAGCTCTCTTATCAAAGGAAGCAATACAGGTCATCGGGAATCAGGATTCTCAAGATTTTTACAGTCACCTGTTCCTTGTACCAAAGCCAGACGGCTCGTTCTGACCGGTAACAGAACTGAGCTGGATAACAAGCTTATCATGGCTACAAAAGTTTATTTATGGAGACCCTTCGGTAGGTAAAAGCAAGCGTTCGAGTGATGGACTATGCGGCAAGCATAGATCTAAGGATGCATACTTTCATGTCCTGGTTCATCCGGCATTCTAAAAGTACCTGCGGTTCGCCATACAAGGGAAGGTGTATCAGTTCAGAGCAATATGCTTTGGTCTGAACCTGGGCCCCTGGGCATTCACTCGAATAATGAACTCGGTAATGTCATACTTACGAGCTCATTCGTCTGTGGTAACGTCAGCTTACTTGGACGTCCTTCTACAGGGATACGGCAACAGAATTATTCTTCAGAATGATGTTCAGAGTCTGCTTCTATTACTCCGACGTCTCGGTTTCATCGTAAACGAGAAAAAGTTGGATCTAGCTCCGTACAAGTCGTCTATTCACTTGGAAATGAGTTTTGATACTCACAACACTCTGGTTCGTCTGCTGTTACCCAGAGCGAAACTAGTCAGTTGTTATGCTCGCTTTTGTCTACTCTCAGACGCATTAATAGTGAGGAAATTCATGCGACTGTTGGAGCTGTGCGGAGTGGCTGTGGATCTCATTCCGATGGGCCGTCTGCGCTCACGTCCCCTCCTGATATTCTTTTCTCAGAACTGGAGTGTGAAGACGCTTTCGCTTGAACCAGTATTGTTTTAACGGACCTAGTGAAACAAGGGTTCAGATTTGGGCAGATATTCAGTGGTTAACTCGGGGAGTTCCGCTGCAACTGCCGGATCCGGCTTTCACGATTATGACGGATGTGTGTCAGACGGGTTGGTGCATGACCCTAAGTCCTGCAGACTTGAAGTGTCAGGGTCTTTGGGACCCTCGGTTCCAGGAGAAACACATAAACATCAAAGAGATGATGTCAATATGGCCAGCTCTACAACGTGGGACTCACCTAATAATGGACTTCCATGTTCAATTTGGCCGGACAACTCGACAGTAGTAGCGTACATCAGGAACCAGGGTGGCACCCATTCATTTCCATTATGCCAACTAACGGACAAGATTTTCCTATACGTCATGAATCATCACGTTCAACTTTCTATCCATCATATACCGGGTCGTCTGAATGTACTAGCAGACTCACTCTCTTGGAAAGGTCGCCTGTTGCAATTGGAGTGGATGCTCAACAAGCAAGTATTTGGGCAGATTTGCTTCCAGAGGAATCGCCCCATGATAGATCTGTTTGAGACGCACCGGAACAATCAGTTGCCGTCATTCGTGTCACCATGCCCAGACCACCGAGTGTACGCAGTAGATGCTCTGTCGATCTCATGGGGATGAATGATAGGATATGCGTATCCTCCAATTCAGTTGATTCAGTAGATTATGTTTAAGATCAAACAGTCTCGTTGTGATTCCTACTAGTAGCACCTCTGTTGTCACAGAAACCTTGGATCAGTCTTCTCAGGTGTCTGTTATGGGACGTTCCCCGGAAGATGGCTCCACGAAAGGACCTTCTTTATCAGGGGAAGTTTTTGTTCTTCACGTCCTTCTCTGCCCATAGTGGCATACAGTTAAAACTAGATGTCCTGTCATGAAATGCACACAAATAGCATGTTGATATGCGCGTTAATGTACGCGTTATGGCCCAAGTAAAGCTATCAAATTTCTACATGTGGCCTGTGCACAAGCAATGTTTCAGCCAATGGACCTCCGGGTTACCCGGAGGTCCATTGGCAGAAACATTGCATGTGTTTGCTATGAGTAACCAAGAGAACCTGCCGTGCTTTGGATGCCATTCGATATGGCAGTTGTGCGCTATTCCAGCGCGCAATTAAGCCTAGATAAGCACACTATTCGTGACAGGACTTCTAGTTTTAACTGTAATGGAGTTGGTTAGACGTGAGGGAACCATTGCGGTTCCTATATTATTTTATGACAAACACAAGAACGATTAAAGTAATTCAGGTGAGGAGGGTTCGATATGACTTTGAATCCCCAAGACCCTCCCCCCACCACCGATGTGTTTAGAGGCGATTACCAGGCAAGATGTAGTTTTCTTCCCGCAAGCCTCTTATGAGTTTAAATACATACATGCATTTCTTGACTTCTCGATTGGGTCGTGTTCTATGGCGACCTCATGGGCACATCCACTTTTTAGTTGGTTGGTTTCCTGTGAGTGTTCGTCTATATGTCATATACGAGCGCATAATTCAGCATAAATAAATTGGTAGTCATTGGGTACCTCGCAGGCTGCATAGCCAGTTAACTGGTATTCACATGATAATGTGGGATTTCAATGCTCACGAGCATAATAATTATTAGGCAGACGCTTTATTGTATGTAATGGACCTTAGAAATTAAGAATTATTTTGGGGGCGGTCCGTGTCGAGTCTGTTAATCATACCTACTTCCATTTCTAGATCCAGGTTTCTATTAATGTCGGTACTCAATAATTGAATACACCTTGTTTTACACTCTCGTGTATTCGCACATTTATAATGTCATAGATATTGGATAGTACCTGTCGGGGAGTGTTGTTACTGGAATTTATTGTATGCCTGAATGGGGTCGCCTGTGGGTTACCTCAGAAGTGTGTTTACTCTCCAGAGATCGTTCATTGTGGTTCTATTGGACCTGTGTATGTTATATATTATATCTCCGGTTTTCGACCTATTTGCGTATGCCGACTCTGGTGTACGTTATATAGCGGGCGATATTAATTACTGGGATCGTCGCTATAGCCTTAGCTTCTTACATGGCGTTAAGCACCATTTGTTAATAATAATTAATACCTGAGTGTCTGTTCGATGAATATTTATATTGTTTTTTGGTACTGCTTTTACTGATTCCAGAGCGCTCCCGTCTTTCATTTTGAAGATTCCTTCAAAAGAAAAGGGGGGGGGGGGGGGGGGGTGATTTTTTACCTCTCCTCCGGCTTGATAAGTATGTAACTATGAGTGAAGCTGTTTTGTCTGTTATTATATCCTACATACAGCTGGAGTTTTATTGTATATGGCGTATGTTTGTGGGGGATATTCTCTCATTCTCAAATATGCCATCCTAATTTTGGGGGGCTTAGTCTGGGCTAGCCTTAAAAATTGGGAACTCGTTACATCCAATTAGCATAGTCTTCATGCTAAGTTTACGGAATTACTTTCACTGAGCTCCTTTTTTATGATACGTCGTCTCCATTACTGTATAGAGAGACATTCATGTAATTCCTAATAATTTTAATTTCCTTTCACCTTGGATTGCAGGATTGGAACTATGTTGATCTACTAATTCTGAAGTCCATGGCCCCCTGCCTTTTTACGATTCAGCTGGTCTGGGCCATTGGTTTACAGTGTAAAAATATTATAAATTTAAAGTAATTTGTTTATTTTTGTACTTACCAATGGCCCAGACGGAGATGGCCCTCCCATGAGTGGGCACTCATTCCTCCCGCTGAATTATTATGTAGTACTCTCTTCTACAAAGAATGATGTTGGCGCCAATTCCGGTCACTTCCTGACATCTGCGCATGCCAGAGAGTAAATGTATGGAGGGCCAGATAGGACTTTTTAATTTTCGGTTTTGCAAGCAAATTTTGGGGATTGGGAGGTTAAAAATTTGTGTTTGGCCCTTAATAACTTTGAGTTAAGCACAAGCTAATCTGGGCCATTGGTAAGTATAAAAATATACAAATTACTTTAAATTTATAATTTTTAATGGAACTGTAGTTGCTAATGCACTCAAAACATGACTATTAGCTTGCCTGTAAATGCGAGTTTAATGAACTAAATTAATTGTGGAGAATAGTGCTAGTATTCACTAAAATATGACTATTGCAACTTCTTTCAATTATCACCCTTGCTCTTAGCCAGAGTTGATGTAGGAAGTATAACTCTTATGTTCTCAGCATCTCGTGCTGATAGAGAAGTTGTTGCATATTTTCACATATGTCCTCCCTCAACTCCAGATATTATCAGGGTAGTCTGAAGCTCAAATGGCCCAATGCTGGTGCTGATTGCCAGTCTATTGAATAATTTCTCAAAATGACACCGGAGAGGGATCTGTACCCACATCTGAACTCAGTTTACTGTTGGGAAAAGTAATTTTGGTACCATTGACACCAGCTGACTATACTCTTTTCTCTAACAATCATAAAGATTTTGGTCTGAAAGCTATGAGAAACAGTACGTATCACGTAATCTGTTCTGATTCCGTATCATATAGATGACTCATTCTGATTCCATATCATATAGATGACTCGTTTCCGGGAAAGAGACATGCTATCATAACAGGCATATGAATGCATTTTATGTGCATTTCAGGGATCAACACAGCTGATCACTTGCAAAACAAAATAAAATTCCTTAAAGTTAGAAACAGAACTATTAATAGCCAATGACCCCCACCCCCCACAATAAATAGAAACTGTACAATTCAGTATTACACACTCGTAGTTTCAAGTGTATCATCATAGAAAATTACACCGAGATTGAATAATTTGACAAAGCAACTTTGAAAATTTCAGTGACTGCTTTACTCATTGTTATAGTGCACAACAAAATAGTTCCATAAAATATGGGTTTTTTTTTAACTTTTTCTCACCCAACATTATGTCCAAAAACTGTATTAATAATTTAAGAAATAATCTGTTTATGTGACAGAATTGTCAGATAAATGATTTATCATGATAATGTGCATGTCCTGTTATTTGCATCAGATTCTCGTTGGTGTCCAAAAATGGGATCACAACTCGCCTGCAAAGCCGGCTTGTTGAGATCCCATTCTGGACACCACCTCGAATCTGATACAAATCACTGGACATGCACATTAGTATGATAATCTGTATATATCAAATTGAGAGTTCAAGTAAAGTAAACAGTTAATATAATAAGCATTCAGTTTTCATTTCACAAACATAAGAAAAATATAATAATTTGGGCCCTTATGTCATGAAATTTACCAGTTGGAAGGGACCCGGACCATTTCTCAAAATTGGTGTTTAAAACCCTCTTTATGTCGTATTCAGCTTGTTGTTGTTCCAAAATTTGTATCTTTTGTAGAGTGTACTGTTTATTATATTTTAGATCTCCATGGGAGAGAATTAATCTATTAACTACAATGTTTTCCGATCCAGAAGAATTTGAGTTACCACAAGAGGGTGTTCATTATTTTATTGCAGGTTTGTTACTTACATTTCTTAATGTTAAACCAGAGAAGTGTGGCAGAGTTAGTATACATGACAGCTGCAGTGGACTTGTCACTTTCCACGGGTGGGCAATATTTTCCTGGATGCAATAATCTTAGTTTCCACACACTATTTATAGGAATAATAATAAAAAATGTTATTAATGAAGCAGTGGGTACTTCGGTAATCAAGTTCTGTTTTACTGATAAAATAGGACTTGGTACCCAACACCTTTTGGTGGAAGCCCTCAAAAGTTGGCAACATAGGCATAAATGATTGGCCAAACTTGACTCCACACAAGAGATGCTTTCTGAAATTTAGAAGTAGGGGAACGGAGGCTCTTCATTACAGGAGTTTAGGTATAGGGGTCTGGGTGTGCGTGAAATTTTTTACCAAAGAATCACATTCTCATGATATTTTCGCAGTGAATTTCATTATTCTGATAATGAGGATGATTCACCCCCCACCCCCTCCTTTTAACTGAGAAGAACATGGAAATGTCCCTCTGATGAGGCATGATTGAGGTGCAACTTACTAGAGCTGAAATGGTTAACCCTTTACTGGCCAGCACTATTCTAAAAAATCCCCAATTAATTTTCATTATTTTATCATTTTTTGGCTCAAAAACATAGGTTATGACCCCTCGTTGGAACCTATTTTTTTTGCAAGTGTTGTCTGCTTTTCATGTTAGGTAAAGGGTTAAAGAGTTTTCTTGATCGATTAATCATATGGATTAACCTTGGTTAACCGATTAATCACTTGTTTTAGTAGGTAGATGAATTATCGCTGTACCGTTGATTATTTATAGAATTAACCCTTCACCCAAAGTAACGGAAAAAAACGGCAAGCGCTTTTTATAAAAATCTTCTTCAAATTTTAGATGTATGAAATCATAAGACTTTTAATTTTACCTTTTTTGATTGATGTCAATCACAATACAGTGAAACCCAATTAATTGAATAGCCACTTTGCCAATGAAAATTATTCAGTTAACAGGAGTATTCAATTAACAGGGATAGTGTCACTTTCCTGTATTCTAGAGATAAACTTAGCATTTATTCTATTATATCTTATGAGCTCTGTCAAACAAGATATAATAGATTAAATGCGTGCATTGGATGTACTGAGGCCAAATAGGTCTGCAAACAAAGGAAGACTGGGGACAGTCAGGGTAATTTCTTAACAGGTTGCATGATTTTTTATTCAATTAACAGGAGTTTACTCTATAACCTATATTCAATTAACAGGTCAAATTTGTACTGGAAGTATAGTAAATGGTTTTATGTCGGGAAATTATATTCGATTAACAGAGTTATTCAGTTAAGAGATATCCAATTGAGTGGGTTCCAGTGTATAACAAAATAAGTGCTCAATTTGTCGCTAAAGTACAGAAAAATGCTCAAATTTCATTTTATTGAATACTGTTGTTCATTGAATATGTTTCACTGGCAAAGAGGCTATTCAATTCACTGGATTCCACTGCATTTGGGGTGATTTCCATGTTGACTGAGTTGTCATTGAATTCATGGTGTACTCCTTGGTATGGATAGCGAATAATGTATTGAAGAGTATTGGTTATGTCTTAAAAAGTAAAAAAAATGTTTCTAAGGCATTCACATATGGTCCTTTAGGCTGTTACATGCTCTCTTTTTATAACCAATGCAAACTTAAAAAAATAAACATTAAATGGCTTATGTCTGATATTTTACCAATAAAATTGATAAATTTGTCCCTCGAGTGCAACAAGGCTTTGCAATGCCTTAGCATTGCAAAGCCTTCTTGCAGTCAAGGGACGAAATACACCACCACTCACGCTATTCTGTAGATTATGAGGCCTCAAAGGTAAAACAAACCGAGAACATTAATTTTTGATGGCAAAAATATAATTACAAAAATAAAAAGTAAACTAAAAAAATGCCCACACTACATGCAGTTTTACAAAAAATGACCTGAGAAACAGAAGATCTACTTTGTTAGGCCTGAACATATTGTTGATATATATATCTACTGTAATAGCAAAATGCAAGACCTTCTGTCCTACAGTATTGTGATCACAAAAGTGGTGTTTTTTGCAATCAGATTGTGATCCGATAGCAACACATTTTCACCATGCCAGTGGGTTAATATTTCTCATATAAAATATGACAAAATCAACAAAAACCAAATGACAATATCATCTCAGTTTCAATATTCTTCTATTTCCTTTTCGATGGTTGAGTTTCTGTAGTCCTGCAGAAAGATAAATGAACAGTGAATTTTGATCAGATCAAAATTCTCTGCTTTTGTGATCACAGTACTGTACATACAGTACCACTGAGATTTGATGGCATTTCTGTTGGCCTGATGCCAACATGATGAAATTGGGAGGATTCTGGGAGTTGCATCGGCCTGAAATGGTCACTTTTTAAAGATGTCTCATCTGTCTCACCAATTTGCATATGAAATTTCAAGAAATACAATTACTTTTTAAAACCGTTTTTTTTTTTCAAGCTGGGCAGTATACCATATATACATTGCAGTATGTATCGAGAAACAGCCTTGAATAGTTTTGGATTTCATCAGTTCTTGACTGTAGGAACCCTGAGTAATTGTAGTGTCCTTTGTCAGACAGTTCTCAGATATAATACTTGGTTTGCTCTCCAGAAGGGTATGCGTGCGATTGTTTTCAAGCTTACTGTTAATATTACCATATCAGGTTGATTTTTCTTAGGATGGGCAGTCTCCAAAATTGAGAAATTAGGTTAGTTTGTCAGTGTCATTCTCATGAGACATGATTTCTTCTACTCAGGTTTTAATGGCACTTTCAACATCCAGGGTTATATCAGTGGAGAAGTGTTTTACACAGTGCACATGATGACCATTGGAAGTCCAGTGCCAATGTGCAGGGATGTTTCCTCCATGAGAGATGATGTGGCCTTCCTTAACCCTTTACCTAACATGAAAAGCAGACGATATTTGCAAAAATTCTTGAATAACTAATTTTTTTCATTTTTTGTCTCAAAAACATAGGTTATGACCCCTCATTGGAACGAGCTCGATGAGATCCTTCCAGTGAGATGTCATAACCTATGTTTTTGAGACAAAAATTGAAACAGTAATGAAATATTAACTTGCGATTTTTGAGAATAGCTCTGGCCGGTTTTGGCCGTTACATTGGGTAAAGGGTTAATAAATATCTGCAGTTAGTAATGACTTGCAAACAAAAGTTAACTCTTTACGTAACACAACAGACATATATAGCAATTATTATTCACAAAATTGCCATTTAAATTTTATTATTCTTTAAATTTTTGCCACAAAAACATAACTTATGGCTACTCAATGGAACGATCTCAGTGAGCTCGTTCCAATGAGAGGTAATAAGCTATGTATTTTTCAGGCAATTTTTTTCTGATTTTTTGGACTAAGGAGGGAGGCCTTTTTTTATTAGCTCACATGAGCGTAACTCAATGGGAGCTCTAATGATCACTTTCTGTCCGTCGTCAAACCTGTGTTAACTGTACATTATCAACTTCTCATAAACTACTGGACTGAATTGAACCAAATTTGAAATCCATGTTCCCTATCATATGTCAATTCAAGTTTGTTAAAACTAAGTTGCCATGTCCAAGAAGGGGATCATTTTCTTAGTACTGCAAACAGTATTCCTATGAGGACCATATTCAAGTTTGTTCAAATTAAGTTCCTGGGTCCATATTTGGATTTTTATGTGAGCCCAAATTTTAACTTTGTGCAATATGAGGAATATCCTTTAAAGATTTTCTTCAGATCCACCAGTCAGGATCTTCTGATATTTGGTATACAACATCCTTGTGGGAGTGCCAGATTCAGGTTTTTCAAATCAAGTCCTGGGTCTGTGTTTGGGATTCTTATGTAAATCTGAATTTTAACCTAATCAGATCTGCCCCCCACCACTACCTTCACCCCCACCCCCAAATTTGTTGATATGTGTCATCCTTTAGGGGGGTCACATTCAAGTTTGTTGAAATCCTATTTGGGGTGCTTATGGGAACCCAAATTTGAACTTAGTGCAATATGTGGAATATTCTCTAAAAATTTTCTTCTTTAGATCCAGCAGTCATATTCTTTTGATATTGATATTTGGTATACAGCATCCACAGATACCCAGATTCAAATTAGCTCAAATCAAGTCTCGGGATTAATATTAGGATTCTTATGGAAACTGGTCATAAATCTCCCTTAAACCCTTAATGGCCTGGACAAGGATCTTGAATTCCCACCATTCTGCAGTCTCTATACGTCTAATTGCTTTGCAGTGATTTCTAGTTAAGTCTTGGCTGCCTTAACAGGCAGCCAAGGCTTGATTAGAAACCACTGCCTAGGTAAGTTGTCTATATGCAGCAGGCCCTCCTCATGATGGCGTCTTAAGGGCACCTGTTCTGAGTTTGGAATTAGGCTATTAAGGGTTAAACAATTTTCTCAGGTGAGCAATTAATGGGTCCTTTGGGATCTCGTATTTAATTCCTGAAAATATTTTGAAATGTCTCAGAAATTTGAAATGTTTACTCTCCCTTTCCAGCAGATTTATAACACATCAAAATTTAAAAAGAATTAGCTTTAACCAGTACAGATATTGACTTGCTCAATTTGAATGATTAGGAAGATGCCTGAGAAACAAAGATTTTTTTAATAGCCTTTTCAACAAATGTATTTTAGAATGACATCTTCCAGGTTAGGTAAAAAGTTAGTTTATGGATACCAC
Organism: Pictodentalium vernedei; assembly: GCA_031216915.1. Lineage (NCBI taxonomy): Eukaryota > Metazoa > Mollusca > Scaphopoda > Dentaliida > Dentaliidae > Pictodentalium > Pictodentalium vernedei. The sequence goes on from CM062296.1 coordinate 793,253,348, forward strand.
ATTATAGGGATTTTTCAGATATTACAAGACAAAATTGTTTTTCTTAATTGTAGGTCATCTTCCACAAAAGCAACAAGATTATAAAAAGAGGTATCGAACACTGGCATCTACATATTTAAATTTTAGTCCTGATGGAGCAGAATTACTAGTGAATTTGGGAGGTGAACAGATCTATCTGTTTGATGTAAATAACAAAAGGAGGTTGAAGAAATTTGATATATCTCAGATGTTAGCAACCAATGGGTTTATCAAAGGTTTGTTCTAGTAAATCAAATTCATAGAATGTATCTAACTTGGGAGCTGAGCTTGGTGAAATTTGGGGTGGGGGGGGGGGAGGAGGGGATAACCTAATATAGTTATGTGATAAGAGGAGAAAGTTTCAAAGCACTGCATTGAATTTGACTTCAAAATCATTCACGTCCCCCTGAAATCCTGGCAATTGGGTCAGGAGGCCTTGAATATTCACAAACTACTGCTTCACAATCTTTTCCTGGTCCCTGGAAAATCCACAGTGTGGAATCTGATCCCATATCACAATAGTATGACAAATTATTTACAGGTGCATAATTAGCTGTTCCGGTCGCAGAGAGTACTTTACTCCGAGCTAGAGTGTGTGCGCTCGAACAGCTGTCAGTTTTTTTTTTATCATATTCATGTGCATCGGAGGATTCCCCAAATGCGCTTGAATACACAATGATACGTGTAAACAAAAATAGTTCTTTTTCAGTTCAATCCAATTTACCCCCAAAAAGGTTGGGGGAATTGTTAATGCTGGCATTGGCATGTGATGTGCTATAAGTCGGATAATAAACCTTTTGTCGCTACTGTGAAGTGATCTGGATCATTGCATTGCATCTCATTGAGGAGGTCAGATTGCCGGTTTAAACGAGTTGCCACAGGCAGCTTGTTTGATTTGGCGATCTGACATCAACTTGATGTAATACTACGTTCCAGATCACTTCACTGTAGCGATAATATGTATATATGTATGCTACAGCATTTTGAAGGCATTGTCCAAAATAGCACCCTCTGATTGTTACCCCTTCCTCCCAAGCCTCTTCAAAGGAAGTGAGAAGAAAAGGTAACAACCATGGGGCCCCTTGAAATTCCTTGAATTTGGCCCTTTGGGGGGCTTAATGAAAAAACAGCTTTGAATTTTATTAGTTATTTCCTGCGGGAAAAAAAATTGTTTGTTTTTGTGATTATTCTTTTTTTTCAAATTTTCAAAAAATTCCAACAAAATCATATCATGTGACCCCCCTCACTGGAACATGTTTGACTGGCTCATTCCCATGAGAGGGTCACATAATATTGTTTTGTTGAAATTGTTTGAGGAATTATTATACCCCACGCAACGAAGTTGCGGGGGTATAATATTTTTGACTGGTCCATCCATCAGTCCGTCAGTCTGTCAGTCCGTCAGTCAGTCCTACTTGTTTTCTGGACATTGTTTCTACACGCTTCCAGATATTGAGGTGCTTTTTGGTATCTGAGTCTAACATGGTGGCCTACAGATCAAGTTTGCATTTTGTTCCGCTCCACTGATTTTTACTAAAATTACGGCCATTGGACTCTGAAAAATTCATCAAAATCACAGTTTTCCAGACTCTTTTTCTACACACTTCCAGATATTGAGCTGATTTTTGGTATGTTAGTCTGACATGGTGGCCTACAGATCAAGTTTGCATTTTGTTCCGCTCCACTGATTTTTACCGAAATTACGGCCCTTGAACTTTGAAAAGTTCATCAAAATTACAGTTTTGCAGACTTTTTTCCTACACGCTTCCAGATATTGAGCTGATTTTTGGTATGTTAGTCTAACATGGTGGCCTACAGAACAAGTTTGGGTTTTGTTCCGCTCCACTGATTTTTACCGAAATTATGGCCCCTGGACTCTGAAAAATGCATCAAAATTACAGTTTTCCGGACTTTTTTTCTACACGCTTCCAGATATTGAGCTAATTTTTGGTATGTTAGTTCTGACATGGTGGCCTACAGATCAAGTTTGCATTTTGTTCCGCTCCACTGATTTTTACTGAAATTACGGCCCTTGAACTTTGAAAAGTTCATCAAAATTACAGTTTTGCAGACTTTTTTCCTACACGCTTCCAGATATTGAGCTGATTTTTGGTATGTTAGTCTAACATGGTGGCCTACAGAACAAGTTTGGGTTTTGTTTCGCTCCACTGATTTTTACCGAAATTATGGCCCCTGGACTCTGAAAAATGCATCAAAATTACAGTTTTCCAGACTTTTTTTCTACACGCTTCTAGATATTGAGCTAATTTTTCGTATGTTAGTTCTGACATGGTGGCCTACAGATCAAGTTTGCATTTTGTTCCGCTCCACTGATTTTTACCGAAATTACGGCCCTTGAACTTTGAAAAGTTCATCAAAATTACAGTTTTGCAGACTTTTTTCCTACACGCTTCCAGATATTGAGCTGATATTTTTATACTGTACCAATGACCCAGACTTAGCTGGTGCTAACTCTAACAAAACCAGGGCCAAACACAAATTTTGCCCCCCAATCCCCAAAATTTGCATCCAAAACAAAAAGAAATCATGTCCTAAAGGACCTCCTTACTACGCCTCTACTGCGCATGCGCAGTGACGCAGACGTCCCGAAATTGGCGCCAATTATCATTTCTCTGTTTGGCCCTTCATCAGTCAACATCTCACTGATCTTTGTGCTTGTAAATCTCAGTTTAAAGGATGCCAGACACGTAATTTTTGGAGAAAATGTGATTCTAAGGAGGATAGAAGGAGGAGAGGAAAAAGAAGTGACAAAAAATAATCAGGGCTGTACTTAAAATTTTTTGATGAAATTATGTTAAGTTGCCTATTTTCGAGGCATGGGCCTCTTGTTGTCATTCTTGCTAATTGTTGCACTGCTTATTCAGTGTTTCCTGTCCCCTAGCCTTCTAAAGTCCCCCCTTGCAATTCTCCCATGCTTTTGGCATATTTTTGAGAAATTTCATTTCTAAAATTTCCTGGGAGAGTTGCTTGGTTACAGAATGTTTTCTGTTATTTTCCCCATAGTTACGTTTTCACCCATGGGTGTATAACGTTTGTGTTCTGCATCTTCCATCTGATGTTCTGCAGATTCTCCCCTGGGAGTCTCTGTTTTGCATCAGATAGAGTGTAATTGATGACTGATTCCGGGCCAGTTTTTTCAGTGCCTGGAGTCATGTTTTCTGGTGTTTTTACACTGTTTGTTTTCATTGGCAACAGCCTTTTTTGAGGGGGGCTGTTTGCCTTTGCTGTAGTTTATCTCACTATAAGATACATTTATATTATCCGAAAGTGTCTCATTAATTATTTAATATAAATTTAAAATTTTTGACCACACTTTGCCATCGGATCCATCGGGGCTCAACGTTACTTTTCAGCAACTTGGGCTTCGCTGAAAAAATATTTTTTCAAAATTATTTTGTTTTGCAATTGTTTTTTCATTTATTAATGGATCATGTTATTATGTATCTTTGTGTCAGGGGTTTTTGCGAGTAACTAGGACTTATTGTTGTTCTTTCACAATGAAGGGACGTTGTTCAAATTGTAATAGGAAGAAATCTTCCTCTGACTTTCATGATCATTGTATTAATTGTAGTCAGTGTTCTCGCATTAATCCCTGTCCTATATGTGAACATTGGGATGAGAAACATTGGAAACGTGTGTCACGATATGTTGTTTCTGGAGAAAGAGCGATACCGGCTCTTTCTCCGCAAGGTCACTCTACTCTCTCAGTTTCTATTTCAGAGGAACCAGAACAGGGTGATGTTTCCATGTTATCTTCTTCAAGTGTGCGTCCGTCGTCACAAATGAATTCAGAGCTAGCGGCAAAAGTGCTCATGGAGATTAGACAAATGTCGTCCGCTAGCTCGCCCGGTGTAGCGTCCATTCACCGAATGGTTCGGCAGCCGGGTTCGTCCGATGCGGTCCAAGAGGAAATTTTGGGTGATGCGAGCACTATAAACATAATAGATGCACACCCAGTGACGACGGATAGTAAGCGAGAACGGAGGAAGCCTTTGAGTCCGGTTCCTAGCTCGTCCAGGTCCAGCCGGGCCGCGAGCGAGAGAGGCCCCTCTCTCGTACAACAACATCTGGGACCAGATGTTGTGGTACAAAATGTGTCTTTAGCGGAGCATACGTCCGTCGCTCGGGACACTCCGTTGTATAAGCAGTCCGCAGAGACTGTTAAGGCTTCCTCTTCTCGTCAGCGCACACGACCGCACCTTGGCTACGTGACCGCCGATATATTACCAGCTTCGCCGATCAAGGATTCTTCGGCGACCAGGTCACACCATCCGGCAGCCAGGGATTCGAGACCGATGGACTCCGGACGTTCGCATAGGAAAAGTATGCGGGAGCCATCTGATGCAGAGCTGCCCTCGGCGAAGCAGCGAAAGACTGCGCCTCCGCAGGTCTCGACGCCGGACATTCTTGTGCAGATATCACAGCTTATCGCAGCATCCCAGCAGCCGACAGAAACGGTGTCGGATCGAGAATTATCCGACGGCGCTGGGTCGGTACGCTCCGCCGAAGCATCGGGGGCGGACGACCGGGAACATCATGAGGTCCGACCGGATGGTGAAAGGGATACGGATGACTTGGAGCTATCCCTTTCGGAACAACATAAAGCTGCCGTGGACTTCATCCGGCACTTTCTCCCTCAAGTTGTTCCGTCGGGCCAGACTGCTGCGCTTCCGGACAAGAGAATTATAGCGTCATTGGACTCTGAATTTTTTGAGCGGTTCAGGGACATCGCTCCCGAGTTTCCGTCGCAGTCCAATAATGTTGCAAGAACATTTGAATTATTGAACGACGCTATATTTAAACTTGCTTCCAGGACGGGGGAAGCAGGTTTCTTGTCCGCTAATACTCTCAACCTGCCTTTCATTAATGCAAGGAATAAATTCGATACGGCAGGACAGGGTATACCGAGAGTTCCTCTGCGTATGGACGACGAGGCGGAAGACTATCATTACCGTCGTCAGCTTCTATTCCAACCGCGGTGTTGGAAACAGCTATTGCGTCTAACAGAGCCAATTTAGATGCCTTATCTTACGCAGATCACCTTACTAAGGCGTTATCACTGCGCCTTCAGGGGAAAGAGTTTCAGGATATACAATCCTCTTTAAGACTTCTTTCAAGGGCAGTAGCTTATTCCACGTGTAACTCTGCCCTTTCAGTGGCAAATCTGGAGTTGGTTAGACGTGACGCAGCCCTAGCTACATCCACACTAGTGGATTCTAAGGTGAAGAACTCTCTTAGAGTCGCTTCGGTCTCAGGAGAACTTCTCTTTGACGGCAAGCTTTCCGCTATTTATGATAAAATTACAAAGAAAGCTAAGGATTCTCTGTTGTTCAAATCTGCTCCTAAGAAGTCGGATACAGCAGACACGAATAAGACAGGCACTTCTGGGTCTAATGCGCCCAAGAGAGGTTCCTATAGAGGTTCCGGTGCGTCCTCTTGGTCTTATTCGAGAGACCGTCAGGATAGCGACTCTCGTTCGGGACGTCCTTCAGGCCGGGACAATCGGTCGGACGCCCCGAGGTCGACGGGGCGAGGTGCGGGTCGTGGAAGACGTGGTTTCTCCTACCGCAGGCCTCGCAGGTCCAGGAGGTGATGGCTTAAACCTCTATCGCGTTCCGGTTGGCGGAAGGTTGTCGAGCTTTTCACAAGAATGGGCCTCGATTACGGACGACCCTTGGGTGAGAGGAGTGACTTCGGAAGGTCTAAAGATATCCTTCAAACGAAAGCCTCCATTAACTCGAAGTCCAAAGTGGACTCATCTTCCGTCAAATCCGCAGAAAAGAGACGCTCTGTTATCAGAGGTGCAGTCTCTTTTAATGAAGAACGCGGTAGAGGTCGTAGAAAACCAGGAATCTCCGGGATTCTACAGCCATCTGTTTCTGGTTCCGAAACCAGACGGCTCGTTCCGTCCAGTCATAGATTTGAGCTGGATAAACAAGCTGATCATCGCTCCGAAGTTTTATATGGAGACGATTCGATCGGTCAGAGCGAGTATTCGGGTGAACGATTATGCAACGAGCATAGATCTCAAAGATGCGTACTTTCACGTCATGGTACATCCGACATTCCGAAAGTATCTACGCTTCGCAGTCCTAGGAGTGGTGTATCAATTCCGGGCGATGTGCTTCGGATTGAATCTAGCACCCTGGGCTTTCACTCGGGTAATGAACTCGGTAATGATCTACTTCCGAGCTCATTCGTCTGCGGTAACGTCGGCCTACCTGGACGACCTTCTTCAGAGGTACGGCAACGAGTTAACACTTCAGAACGATGTTCAGAATCTTCTTCTATTGCTCCGACGTCTCGGTTTTATAGTAAACGAGGAGAAGTCGGATCTGGTGCCGTCCAAGTCATTCACTCATCTGGGAATGAGCTTCGAGACGCACAACAATCTCGTTCGTCTGCCGTTAACCAGAGCGAAATTAGTCAGTTGTTACGCTCGTTATTGTCTGCACGCAGACAAAGTCACGGCGAGAGAATTTATGAGACTGATAGGTCTGTGCTGAGCCGCCGCGGATCTCATTCCGATGGGGCGGTTACGCACACATCCTCTTCAAATTTTCCTGACTCAGAATTGGAGTGTGAAAATTCATTCGCTCGATGTAGACGTTCTCTTGTCAGATCAAGTGAAACAAGAGATTCAGACTTGGGCAAACATTCAGTGGTTAACTCAAGGAGTTCCGCTGCAGTTGCCGGATCCGAGTTTTACCGTTATGACGGATGCCAGTCAAACAGGTTGGGGTGCATCATTAATCCCAACGGATTCGAGATGCCAGGGTCTTTGGGATCCGCAATTCCTGTGCAAGCACATAAACATCAAGGAAATGATGTCAATTTGGCTTGCGTTACGTCACTGGATGGACATTATTCACGATGCTCATGTCCAAATCCTATCCGACAATATGACAGTAGTGGCGTATATACGGAATCAGGGAGGCACTCATTCAGTTCCGTTGTTCAATCTAACGGAAAGAATCCTTCTGTTTGCGTTAGAACATCACGTTCTTCTTTCGGTCCGTCACATACCGGGTCGTCTGAATGTGCTAGCAGACTCCCTTTCACGAAAGGGTCGCTTGTTGCCGTCGGAGTGGACTCTCAACAAACAAGTATTCAATCAGATTTGCTACCAATGGGAACGGCCAATGATAGACTTATTTGCGACACATCTCAACAATCAGTTGCAGACGTATGTGTCTCCGTGTCCGGATCCAAGAGCATTTGCAGTAGATGCTCTGTCGATCCCTTGGGACGGAATGATAGGATATGCGTATCCTCCAGCGCCGTTAATTCAACAAGTATTGCTAAAGATAAAACAATCTCAATGCAAGATTCTGTTGGTAGCATCTCTGTCGCCACAGAGACCGTGGATAAATCTACTCAGGTGTCTGTTGTGGGACCTACCGCGGAAGCTTCCTCCACGGGAGGATCTTCTTTCGCAGGGGAAATCGCGCCAACTCCATCACAACCTGCAAGGTCTCAACCTTCACGTTTTTCCGTTGTGCGGTCCTTCTTGCATGGCAAGCACTTTACAGGACGAGCAGTGGACGCGATTTCTAACTGTAGGAGGACCTCCTCTTCGCTAAACTATGCGGCTAAGTGGAAGGTTTTTCGTCGTTGGTGTAGGGATCATTCTGTAGATATATTCGATCCCTCTATACCAGACATTGCAAACTTTCTAGTATACTTGTTTGACGAAATCAAACTGCAGCCTGTTACTATAAAGGGTTATAGATCTATGTTATCTGATACCTATGCACATCATGATAGTTTACAAATTGGATCTAATGTCTCTTTATCGAAGTTGGTTAGAAACTTTTCGATAAATAGACCCAGAACTCTTAGATTAATTCCTAAGTGGAATTTAGCTTGGGTTCTTCTTAAATTGAAGGAAAAGCCATTTGAATCTCTTGGGACAGTAGATTTCAAATTCTTATCTTATAAGACAGCTTTTCTCTTAGCTTTCTCTTCTGCTAGAAGAGTCAGTGAGCTTCATGCACTATCGGTGGATGATTCTCACTATCGTAGTGTCGGGAACACTATCACCTTCACTACTAATGTGGGTTTTTTAGCTAAGAATCAGGCTCCTAATAAATATCCGGAACCTATTGTTATTAAGGCTCTTCCGTCTTCAGGCGGGCGTAGGCCTTTACTCTGTCCTGTTAGAGCATTACGTATCTATAAACAGAGATCTCAGTTTATCAGAAAGGGACGGAAACGTTTCTTTCTGTCTTTGATGCCTAATAGAAAGGACATTTCAGTCCATTCTATTGCTAGATGGATTCAGTTAACTATCCGTACTGCTTATGAAGATTTATCTTCTTCTCAGCAGTCTGTGCTTAAGATTTCTGCTCATGAAGTAAGAGCTCTTTCTACTTCCTGGGCTTATGCTAATAGTGTTGCTATTACAGATTTAATGAAGGCTGCTTATTGGTCTCAGCCATCCACATTTACAAATTTTTATCTCAGAAATATTGAGTCCATTTCTGGAGACCTGCATTGTTTAGGTCCGTTATCTGTTGCTCAGAATGTCGTCCACTAAACAGTTGCAACTATAGTTATGCAGGCTTTCTGTTCCGGCAGTGACTCCGTCCGGCTGCCCTCTTCGCTCTGGGCTATTTGACCCAGGGCAAGGGGAAGGGGGGGGGGGGGGGGGGGGGGGGGGGGCGGGTGTTCCCTTAGGTCACCTGCTTTATAGTGAAAAGCAAGGGAATGCCTCCTCCAAGTCAGTATTTCTGAGTCGCTTCCGGGATGGTTTTAAAGTGTAATATTAATGTTAAAATTCATTCATGTCTTATTTTTAAAGTGTAGCTCGGTGTGAAGCATTTGTATATGTCAAGTGTCAAACGGGCTTTAATATACAATACTCGGACACTTTTAAATGACTATAAAGAGTCTCAATTCTCTGGACTACTTTATTTATTGGCTTGCTTTAAAAATAATTAGTATAAGGGTTATACTGGATGTTAATAGAGAACATGAATGTTATTGTGCTCAATTATTAAGGGTAGTGTATCTTTCTAATTTAATATTAAATAAGAAAGATACATGTAAAGCCTAATACTCCTTTTCTCCTTAAGGGGTTACCTCTTTACTATATAGTTGAGCTTATTGGATTTTCCTCTATGTCCTAGGCCCTCCAGCCTGTTTACTATTCAGCTAAGTCTGGGTCATTGGTACAGTATAAAAATGTTAAAAAATTTATAGTAATTTATATATTTTTTATACTTACCAATGACCCAGATGGGGATGGCCCTCCCTGGAGTTGGGAACTCTTGCCTCCCCGCTGAGTACATAGCGCTGACCAGGCACTGCCAGTAAGAATGATAATTGGCGCCAATTTTGGGACGTCTGCGTCACTGCGCATGCGCAGTAGAGGCGTAGTATGGAGGTCCTTTAGGACATGATTTCTTTTTGTTTTGGATGCAAATTTTGGGGATTGGGGGGCAAAATTTGTGTTTGGCCCTGGTTTTGTTAGAGTTAGCACCAGCTAAGTCTGGGTCATTGGTAAGTATAAAAAATATATAAATTACTATAAATTTTTTAACTTTTGGTATGTTAGTCTAACATGGTGGCCTACAGAACAGGTTTGGGTTTTGTTCCGCTCCACTGATTTTTACCAAAATTACGGCCCCATAGACTTTGAAAAGTTCATCATAATTACAGTTTTCCAGGCTTTTTCTCTACATGCTTCCAGATATTGAGCTGATTTTTGGTATGTTTGTCTAACATGGTGGCCTACAGTTCAAGTTTGCATTTTGTTCTGCTCCACTGATTTTTACCGATATTACGGCCCTTCAACTTTGAAAAGTTCATCAAAATTACAGTTTTCCGGACTTTTTTTCTTCGCGCTTTCAGATATTATTGAAATTACGGCCATTTTAGTATGTGAGTCTCCCACAATGACTTACAGATCAAGTTTACGTTTCGTTCTGCTCGGTAGATCTTTGCGGAAATTACGGGCCCTGGACTCTGAAAAATACAAGTAACAGATTTCCGGGTCATTTTCCTAAAAATTACAGTTTTCCGGACTTTTTTTCTACACGCTTCCATTTATTATCTAAATTATGGCCATTTTAGTATGTGAATCTACCACAATGACTTACAGATGAAGTTCGCGTTTCGTTCTGTGCGGCTGATTTTTGCAAAAATTACGGGCTCTGAACTCTGAAAAATACAAGTAAATCTTAACATGGCTCCACATTTCAATTAACATTAATTCTGCTTGAATTCTTTCAATACCATTGAAACTACAGAACACTGTTTTCTGCAATATTCCTAGAATCTATGTTTATTTTTAAAAAAATGATCAGAGCTTGAAATATCGGGGTGCGTGGGGTATGTGAGAGTGCTCACTAAGGTTCTATGTTTTTTTTTGAACTGGTGAATTTGAAAATTAAGTGGGTAGATGTGGTCGATTCATTAGGTAATTGGTAAAGATTCACCATTCAAGGATCCAAAATTGGCACTGTAGATGTTCAATTTTACTGCTTCGTGAGTTTTTACCAGAGTTTGAAATGCATGTGATTTGACTCCGAACATTTTTCATACAGTACGTGGAGAGTGTATTATCACTAAATCACCTGCAGAGTGGAGATTCCACCAAAGCAATAATTGCAGATTTATTGCAAAGCATAACCAGCACAAGCAAAGTTTCAGCCAATGGACCTCTGGGTTTACCCCGGAGGTCCATTGGCTGAAACTTTGCTTGTGCTTTTTGTTGATATGTGCAAAATTTGAAAGTTATAGCTTGGGTGATAACTCCATTCTGCAGGTGATTTAGTTACAGTCCACTCTCCACGTACTGTAAGTTACAATGGGAACGAAATATTTGACTGTTGTTTTCTGGGATTTTTGGTCCAAAGCTGATCCCGTCCGGGAGGCCGGGAACTACACTGAAATTCTGGGATTTTCCTGGGCATTCTGGGAGAGTTAACATGTCTGTGTTCAAGGCAAGTGATTTTGAAAAGAGTATGTTATTTTCTTCATACAACTGTATCTTAGATGCTACTATAACACCTGTGAAATGATTAAAATAACTTGTATGATAATCACAGGAAAAATTTGCTTTGCATTGATTCTGAGCTCAGCTAAACATAGCAAGGAAGTTGAAATTAACGAATAAGAACAAAACATTGCATCCGGTATATTAAGGCACCAACATTGCTGTGTCTGTGTTAGTAGTAGTCTATGTAACAGGATACTTCACCTCTGTTCTATCTTTTCTCGGATTGTAGGATAAAATACCCTCGGACAAAATACCCTTAGGACATAATACCCTCAAAAAAAAATACCCTTAGGACATAATACCCTCAATGGGTAGGACAAAATACCCTCGGACAAAATACCCTCAGACCAAATGTATATAAAGTTGGATTTTTGTAGCAATTTTGTCTACTTTTGAAGTAATTATTGCTTTGAAAACTGCGTATGAGATCAACTGATCTGTTTTAATAGAATTGTTTGGCAAAGCATTCTGAGCTCTGTCAAACAAGATAAAATGACTTAAATATTTTATATTTCTTATAAAATATCAAATAATAATATATATATCTTGTCTGAGAGAGCGCAAATCATTAAGTTAGAAATAAAGAATTCATTCATCAAAAATATCAAAATTCACTTATTTATTCCTCACCAAATTATTATTAGATATTTCATAAGAAATAAGATTTGTTAAAAATCTTTGTTTTGTACTTCATTTTTGATTTGTTTCATGTTCTGTGCTATCTGCCATTTATATTGTGCTTCATATTCATTTGCTATCTGCCATTGGTATTGTGCTTCATATCTATTTAGTTTAATAAAAAAAATTTAAAATATTGGTACTTGTTATTTCAAACAAAACAACAGCTAGTGCCTCAGATGCAATTACCCCCCCCCCCCCCTCCAAATCCAACTTTATATACATTTGGTCTGAGGGTATTTTGTCCGAGGGTATTTTGACCTACCCATTGAGGGTATTATGTCCTAAGGGTATTTTTTTTTAGGGTATTATGTCCTAAGGGTATTTTGTGTGAGGGTATTTTGTCCGGATACCCTTTTCTCGCACTCCATAAATATCAGAACTAATGTCTCCCATTCCAAATGTGTATTTAGACCATTTTTTTTTCATGAATTCCAGTCCTAAAAAGTCAAAATTGTCTATTAAGTAGGTATATGTATTTATTTATTTATTGGTGTTTAAGGTCACATATTTATGCACAATGGCTAATCATGACCGTGACAGTTTTACGGGTGGAGGAAGCCGGAGTACCCGGAGAGAACCACCGAGCAACGACGAGCAGCTGCCAGCTTCCCAACATCGTAACTCGCGTTAGATTGGTTGGAGACATGCACACCATCGACGTGCAGTACGCCACAGTACACGGCGTCATCGTGCCCCCACACGGGCAATGGAGATGAAGTGTCTTGCCCAAGGACACAACGTAGTTGCCGCAGGTGGGATTCGAACCGAGGACCTCTCGGTTTGCAGCCTGCACCTCTACCTACTGAGCCACCGTGCTCCCAGTAGGTATATGTAATAGAAATCTACTGAAATACCAAATAAATCTATTTTTAAGTGGAAACAGTTCAATATAAGCTTTAAGCTTACTGCTCAATCCACAGTTTGTAATTTGTTGAATTTTGTTCTATACAGATATTTGAAATAAAATATTATTTAAACGATATAAATATACTGTGCATATAGGCTAAAACGGCCTGTCAGGGCAAAGCCAGTCTATAAGGGAGGAGGCCCCCCTCCCCTACTTTCAAGTTCAGATATATGTATATATTTCTTCTCTCTGTGTTGTAAGCACACAGGTTTTAATTAGATAATTAGCCTTAGGCGATTCACAGTGGGATACTTTTTTTGGCATATTACTAGTCAGAAAAAGATGTCTTCTGGCACTTATAATACCTGTTTGTAATCGTATGCGTCCATTTGATTTGTTCCTGTAATTTGTTACATGTTATCAATGTTCTTGTCATCTATCTCGGTTGATACTTAGACAATAAATATCTTATCTTATGTATCTTATAAATTAATTCCAATCATCATGGCTATCAAGTATATTATTTCTCGGGATATGCTTGATAGCAGATTTTATCTTCAGAAATGTCGCGTGTCAGGTTTAGGCATCCGAGTTTGGCCCGTGCCTGGATTCCGACACTCCTTGTTGGCTTGTCCCCCAATATTTTTAATGGCAAGGCTAAACAACCCCCATGTCACTCCTCCCACTTGGATAGAGGTGTTCTGACACGGCCTTATAATTTATGGAGAGCCATAACTCCTGTTCCCTGTGGCCCCTGAAAAGTTAAAATAACCCTCTGCACACTGCTGTTGGAAAATCAAAATTTTAACCGGCAATTTTACCCCACAATGCAACAGAACATTTAACCAATTCAGTCTTGCTTGACAGAGCTCATTGGAGAGAGTTAAGGGAAGCCATAATTGCTCTCTTGAAACTTTAAAAGAAAGCTCTCCTTAATTTTGATTAAATACCAAAATGACAGTTAAAGTCAGTCAATTGGAATATGGTTCTCTCTTCCTCTGAGTGATTTAAGGAGGTCTGCTATGGTTTTCCTGTGATTTTCAGTTGACCTGACCTGGTAAATCTCAACACTACTCTTTATTGTAAAGTATGTGACACACTGCACAAAGGTAATTTTGTAAACTGCTTAAATTATACAACTGAACGAACATCAAAATTATGAAGACTTTTCAAGCCAGAAAATAACCAGACTGACATCTGCAAAATGAGGTCCCCAGAGGGTGAATTTAGTGATGCTACCCTGCATAGCAGGGTAGCATCACTAAATTTACCCTCTGTGAACCTTGGTGAACCTCAATCTGAATCAGGGTCTCAAAACTAAACAGAAAGAGGTACCCAGAGGATAAATTGACCCACTGTATAGTGTATCATCAAATTCACCCTCTGGGGACCTCATTCTGCATATGTCAGACTGCTTATTTTCAGGCCTGAGACTCTCAAAAGTCTATTAATGTAGGCTTGGACTTTGAAAATACATTTTAGGTGGACTTATTATGTGTAATTTGTTTTTAGAAGCAACATGTCCTCCAAGTAATGGCTTTAGTATACACAGAAATGGCACTACAAATGGTGTAACCAAGCATCAAATCATCGCCGGGGCATCATCATCATCATCAGCTGTAGAGTTAGATGAAGAACGACATAAACATGTATCACACAAAAGGTAAGCCAAGACTTCACTAGACACCACTGCTAAGTCAAAATGTTACCTTAGGAGGCATCAAAAAATAGGTACAATTCTCCATGCCTTTAACCCTTTACCTATCATGAAAAGCAGACGACACTTGCAAAAATATTTCTTGAACGACTATTTTTTTTCATTTTTTTGTCTCAAAAACATAGGTTATGACCCCTCATTGGAATGAGCTCGACAAAAAAATGATGAAAAATAACTGACGATTTTTTAGAATAGCGCTGGCCGGTTTTTCCGTAACTTTGGGTAAAGGGTGAAGAAAACGTTTAGAATCAATGACGAGAATCAAATGAATATTTTCGAGGATCAAAGTTGTTGCTCATTATTTTCCTTGCAAGAATCATTTGCGAGAATCATTTGTAATTTTTGCATGGTGTATACGTCTTTGAACACTGATGGTATCTTCAAAGTCAGTTCAGTGACCTCAGTGATTGGGAGAGTCCATATTCAGTAATTATACTCCACGCAAACAAAGTTTGGGGGGGTATATAGGAATCACCCTGTCCGTCCGCCTGTCCGTCTGTTCTAAACCGTTTGAAGAATTTTCATGAAACTTTACACAATGGAAAAACTCCATATGAAGATGTGCATGAAGCAATATAATTCAGTCCTGACATTTCCAAGGGGAGATAATCTAACTTATACCGTCTGTCCATCCTTGTAAGCTCAACTCCTCCTAAACCGTTCGAAGAATTTTCATGAAACTTTACAGAATGGAAGATCTCCATGTGAAGATGTGTATGAAGCAATATAATTCCGTTCGGACATTTCCAAGGGGAGATAATCTAACTTACACCGTCTGTCCATCCTTGTAAGCGCAACTCCTCCTAAACCGTTTGAAGAATTTTCATGAAATTTTACACAATGGAAGAACTCCATATGAAGATGTGCATGAAGCAATATAATTCCGTTCTGACATTCCTAAGGGGAGATAATCTAACTTACACATTTCAGGCGTGGGGGTGGGGGGGGGGGGGGGGGGCGGGTATCACTTTGTGAGTTTGCTCACAGTACCTCTAGTTAGAGTTTGGCAAATAAATTCAGTGTTCAACCTTGGGCTGGAGGGTGTGGTGGTTCAGCAGGTAGAGGTGCAGGCTGCAAGCCCAGAGATCCTCGGCTCGAATTCCACCTGTGGCAACCGGGTTGTGTCCTTGGGCAAGACACTTCACCCCCATTGCCCATGTGGGGGCACAATGATGTTGTGTACTAAGGCGTACTGCACATTGATGGTGCACCTGTCTTCAACCAATGCTAACCCTGCTGGTGTGGAGTTCATATGGTGGGGAGCTGACAGTTGCTTGCCATTGCTCAGTGGTTCTCTCCAGGTACTCCAGCTTCCTTCACCCGTAAGACTGTCATAATGATTAGCCATTGTGCAGAAACATGTGACCTTAAATACCAATAAATAAATAAATAACCCTGGACTGTATATGGGTAATATTGATTAGTCTACCCCACAAAGTCACTGATCAGCCATAAACTTTACAAAATTTATATTTGTTTTGCAACTTTTTTTTATGAGGTATTTAGGTTGTCATGCTTAATTGGTCAACTTACAGTTCACTATGTTGGTTTTTCAAGTTTTTTTTTAGTTTTAAATAGACGTTCACTGCTCAGATTCGAGAATGATTTTTGTCCTTGAGTGGGGCATGCAGAGGATTGTTTCATGAGGTGTTAGCCGAGTAGTGAAACCGAGCAGTGAATTATTGTATTTAATTTATTTTCTCCTTATTTGTTTTCCCAAAACAACCCTTTACAATCGATTCCATGGTTACTTTCAAAACATGTCCCAAAAAAATATATTCTGTCATTGCTGACATGGGAATACGATGCTAGGAGTGGAATACCATATTTTTATACTATAAACCAGTGGCCCAGATTAGCTGGTGCTTAACTCAAAGTTATAAAGGGCCAAACACAAATTTGCTTGCAAAACTGAAAATTAAAAGTCCTATCTGGTCCTCCATACTTTTACTCTCCGTGCATGCGCAGCCATCAGGAAGTGACCGGAATTGGCGCCAACATCATTCTTTGTTTCGCCCAAAAGTCAGCAACAATGTACTGACATCTGTGCTTTAAAATCTCCTTTTTGAGGATGCCAGACACAAATCAATGCAAGAATTGGTGGATCCAATTGCAAGGCTGTTATTGGATGATGGAAGTGTTCAATGGTGGTTTTAGACGTTCAGGGCTGTAACTTCATAATAATTATAAAATTTCCCAATTTCGGGACATAAGCCTGTCGTCATCATTTTTGTTAATGATTATGCCACTGTTTGTTAAGTATTTCTTCTCTATCCTTCCATTTCCCTTCCTGTTAAACTCTTAAGCTTTTTGGCTATTTTTTATTGAAATTTTTTATTAAATGTCTTGGGAATTTAACATATATTACAGAATATTTATTCTGTTTTTCCCCATCGTAACATCCTCACCCTAGGGGTGTTAGGTCGTTTAGTCTTGCATCTTCTATCTGATGTATTGTTTTTTCTTCGTATGAAGATCTAGCTTTGCATCTGGTAGCATTTAAATCGGTTACTGACTTTGGCCTTTTTTGTGTGCCTGATGTCTTTTCAGTTTTTTCATTGATGTTGTTTACATTAACAAGGTAGTATTTTATATTCTATTACTGTAGAATTACTGTAGGGTACATGGATTATTATTCCAGTAGTGTAGCTCAATAAATTTGGATTTTGTCCCCACTTAGGCTCTATTGGGATGGCCTTGTGCTCATAATGTTCCCTTTGGAACTTAGGCATTTTTAGCTCAACTTTGACGAAGTCAAATTTGAGCTATTGTCATGGCCCGTCGTCCGTCTGTCCATCTGTCCGTAGTCAACAATTGGCTATGGCTCGGGCTAGAGGTCGTATTTATGAACCGATCTTTACGAAACTTCTTGTGTACCTTTGTTATGGCCCTGGGACGGGAAGGAGTGTTTTTAGGTGTGGTCCGAAATTCAAGATGGCTGCCAGCGGCCATTTTGTACCGATGATGCAAAAATCAGTTTTTGTACAGAACTTCTGTATGAAAGTTCTGATTTGAATAAAGTTTTGTATAAATGTTTAGTACCATGGGATACATCACATATAATACAGGTTTTTTTCTCGTGCGTAAATTATGCAAATTAGACTGACTTTGATTTATTTAGTGTTACTTTCAGAGCAGTAAGTGCCAAGCTGCTATGGCTCGGGCTAGAGGCCGTATTTATGAACCAATCTTTACGAAACTTCTTGGGTACCTTTGTTATGACCGTGGGACGAGAATGAGTGTTTTTGGGTGCAGTCCCAAATTCCAGATGGCTGCCAGCAGCCATTTTGTACCGACGATGCCAAAATCTGTTTTTTGTACAGAACTTCCATATGAAAGCTCTGATTTGAATAATTTTTTGTATGAATGTTTAGTACCATGGGATATATTACATATATTACAGGTTTTTTTCTTGTGCGTAAATTATGCAAATTAGGCTAACTTTGATTTATTTAGTGTTACTTTCAGCACTGTGAGTGCAAAAAATCCCAATACGGCTCGGGCTAGAGGCCGTATTTATGAACCGATCTTCACGAAACTTCTTGGGTACCTTTGTTATCACTGTGGGACGAGAAGGAGTGTTTTTGGGTCCAGTCTGAAATTCAAGATGGCCGCTAGCAGCCATTTTGTTCAAAATTAAGTGCAATCAGATTTTTGCGCAGAACTTCCAAATGAAAGATCTGATTTGAATAAATTTTTGTATGAATGTTTAGTACCATGGGATACATTACATATAATACAGAGTTTTTCTCGTGAATAAATTATGCAAATTAGGGGTCCGGGTGGGACTTAGAAAATTTTGGACCAAAATCCGGAAATTAGTATTTTTATACTGTACCAATGACCCAGACATAGCTGGTGCTAACTCTTAAAATATGGGGCCAAACACAAATTTTGCCCCCCAATCCCCAAAATTTGCATCTAAAACTAAAGAAAACATGTCCTGAAAGGCCCTCCACACTTCGCCCCTACTGCGCATGCACAGTGTCAAGGACGTTCCGAAATTGGCGCCATTTATCATTCTAAGTTTGGCCCTTCATCAGTTAACATCTGACTGATCTTTGTGCTTTTAAATCTCAGTTTAAATGATGCCAGACACATAAATATTAGTGAAATGGTGATTCTAAGGAGGATAGAAAAGGAGGAGAGGAAAAGAATGTGTGACAGAATATTATCAGGGCTGTAACTTAAAATTTTTTAATGAAATTATGTTAAGTTACCTATTTTCAAGGCAGCAGCCATTTTGTTGTCATTCTGATTATTTAGTTACACTGTTTTTTCAAGTGTTTTCCTCTCTCCCTGTCCTTTAAGTTCCCCCTTGCTATTCTCCCATGCTTTTGGCATAGTTTCTGTAATTATTATTACTAAAATTTCTTGGGAGTTTTAGCTGAATAACAGAATGAATTCTGTTGTTTCCCCATGTTTACGTCTTCACCTACGGGTGGTTAGGCGTTGTGTTCTGCATCTACCATCTGATGTTCTGCAGTTTCTTCCCTGGAAGTCTCTGTTTTGCATCAGATAGTGTATTTTTGGTAACTGATTTCGGGCCTGGGTGCCTGGAGTCTTATTTTAGTGTTTTTACACTCATTGTTTACATTTACAACAGCCCTCTGTGTGAGGGGGGGATTTCTAAATAATAATATCTTTATGTTATTTTAATCATAACTAGATACATTATTATTGTTCGTAAGTGTTGAATAAATTGTTTAAAATATTTTTAAAATTTTTGTCCACACTTAGGCTTGGGATCCATTGGGGCTCAACGTTACTTTTCAGAAACTTGGGCTGTTCTGAAAAAATATTTTTTCAAAATATTTTGATTTCAATTATTTTTTCTATATTAATGGATCATATTATTATGATGTATTTTGATTGCCAGGGGTTAGTGCGAGTACCAGGACTTGTTTTCTTTTCACATTGAAAGGATATTGATCAATTGTTTTAAGAGGAAGTCTTCCTCTGACCTTATTATCATTCTATATGTGGTCAGTGTACTCGCATTAACTCCTGTTCTGTATCGTATGATTTCGATGACAATATGGGAAGCGTATGTCACGGTATGTTGTTGGGGATTTGGACACTCTGGTCCTTTCCCCGCAGGGTCACTCTACTTTATCAATTTCTATTTCAGACGATCAAGATTAGGGTGATGTATCTGTGATGTCTTCCAACAGTGTGCCTCCGTCGTCACAATTAATGAAGGGCTAGCGGAAAAGTGCTCATGTAATACGCCAATTGCCTAAGAGGACAGAAACGGTGTCGGATCGAGAATTATCCGACAGCACTGGGTCGGTAGCCGGGGACTCGAGGCCTGCAGACTCCGGACGTTCGCATAGGAAGTGTGCGGGAGTCAACGTACACGGAGCTTCCAGCGGCAATGCATCGTAAGTCCGCTACTGCACAGGCCTCGGGAACGGACGTGCTTTCCTTAATAGCACAGTTTATCGCAGCATCCCAGCATCAACTGAATCTGTCGCATATATTTTATCCGACGATGCTGGGTCGGGACGCTCCGCGGAAGCGGGTACGGACGTCCGAAAGTTTCATCCGGTCCGACAGGATACCGAAAGGGATTCGGAGGATTTCAAGCTTTCCCTTTCGGAACAACATATGCTGCGATGCCGGATAAGAAACTGATAGCGTCGGTGGACTTAGAAATTTTTGGTTCGGTTCAGGGACATCGTCCCTCAGTTCCGACATAGTCCAATAATGTCACACAAACTTTCGAATTATTGAACGACGCTATATATATTATTATTTTATGCTTGCTATCCAAGCATTTCTGGTTTCTTGTTCGAAGAGTTATGGAGATGTCTTTCAAAAGTGTGCCTCTGTCGTCATAGTTAATGAAGAGTTAGCGGCAATAAGTGCTCATGGAATATGTCTATCGCTTACGGAGTGACATTCGCTAGCTCACCCGGTGTAGCGTACATTCATCGAATGGTTCGGCTGCCGGGTTCGTCCGTTGCGGTCTAGGAAGGAGATTTGGGTGATGCGAGCACTTTAATTACTTTAGTACTCACCCAGTGACGGCAGATTGAGGACAGATCGGAGGAAGCCAACAACATAGCGGACCGCATGTTTTGGTTCAGATATTTTACATTCGAAGCATATGTCCGTTGCTCGGGACGCTCCGTTATATTGACAGTCCGAGAGACTGTCTTTAATGCTTCCTCATCCTCACAGCAGGGCACACAACCGCACATTGGCTACGTGACCTCGAGTATCCGATCAGTTTCGGCATTCAGTGATTCCACGGCGAATAGGTCGCGCCATCCGGTAGCCAAGGGACACGAGGCCTATACACTCTGTTCGCTCGCATATTGGAAGTATGCACGGGGTAACGATCTCGGAGCTTCCTGCAGAAATGCATCGTAAGACCGCTTCTCCTCAGGCCTCAGTGACGGACGTGCTATCCGAGTTAGCACAGTTGTTTCGCAGCATCCCAGCAATTGACAGTTTCTCGGTCGAATCAGGAATTATCCGACGGCGCTGGGTCGGTGCGGTTGCATCAGCTACGGACGACCGAACGCTTTATAGGGTCCGACAGGATGGCGAAAGGGATTCGAAAGATTTCGAGTTTTCCCTTTAGTAGTATCGGAAGATGCCTTTCATATATTCTGGCATTTCTTCCAGTGATTATTTTTCGGACTTCATTGCTGCGATCTTGGATAAGAGACTTATAGCGTCATTGGACTCGGATTTTTCGATCGGTACAGGGACATTGTCCCTGACTTACCGACGCAGTCCAATATTGGCCTCTCACTGCATTTTAATTCATTTTTTCAGTTTCTATTTCAGAGGAACATGAACATAGTGATGATATTGTGACACTCATTCAAGTGTGCTACCATCGTTGTGCTCTGTTGAGCAAAGAGAGCTAGCTGCAGTGCTCATGATATGCAAGGGATAAGGCCTCTAGCTAGTTAGTGTTCTTAATCTCCTGCAGGCAGCGAGCTCGACCGGCGAAGCGTTTACTCTGTTCGTGAGAGCCCCGATGCCAGGTAAGTCCATTGCAGTCGAAGGAAGAGTAGATGTGGGTAGAGCGAGCACTTAAATATAAATAAGCTCACCCAGCGATGACGGAAATAAGGAGGAAGTCAGCAAGTTTCTTGTTGGGAGGCTCGGCGAGGTCTAATAGACTGCGTGCGGGAGAGGCCCTCTCTAACCTTAACATTTGGGGCCAAATGTTGTTATGAGAAACTTGCACGAGACGGAGCATACGTCCACCTGCTGCTTGGGACGCTGCGACTAGTCTGCAGCCGGGGTCGGCTTCAGTCACGGTTTCCTCCGCTACATTTTTAAAGCACACACGACCGCAGACTAGCTATCCGACTTCAGATATCCAGTCAACTGCGCGAAGACAGAGCCATTCTTCGCCCCTGAAGTCAGACCATCCAATAGCTAGCGATCCGAGGCATCAGTCAATGGGACGCCCGGAGAAGAGATCTATCTCCAGATCTTCGTCCCAGGAGCAGCAAGCGGTGGAAAAAACAGAAGACCGCTGCTCCTCAAGCCTCGGGAACGGACTTGCTGTCGCAGTTGCGCAGCTATTAGAAGCATCCCAGCTAATGCATGAGCAGCCTCCCACAGACTCCAGTGTTGAGCTGTCAGACAGTGATGGGTCGGTCCGGTCAATTGTGCATGTAGAAGAAGCCAAAAGTTTCTCTACGGGACACTCGGCTAGATCTGGGGTAAGATCTGCGTTTGGAGAACCCTCTCCATCCCGTTAAGAGTTGGGGTCGACTGTGTCTGTTGTGAGAAACCATATTGAGCCAGAACATGCAGCGAAACATTCCTTCCACAGTGCAGCCGGGGCCGGCGCCAGTTATGGCTTCTTCTACTTACATGGAAGCGCACGAAGGAGGATTAGTCTAGAAGTTTCTAAGTGGGATACTCTGCGAGATCTGGGAAAAGATTGCGAGTGCAGAGCTTTTTTTCATCCTGTTAACAGTTGGGGACGACTGTTTTGTGTTGAAAGAAACTTCAATGAGGAGGAGCATCCATCCTATGTGACGAGTCGGGATGCTTCTTCTGCACTTCAGCCTGGGTCGGCTGTGGTTACGGCTTCCTCTTCTTCCATGGATATGCACGATAAGGGATAGATGCCTACAAGTTTCTAACGGAACACTCGGCGAAGACTGGAGCAGACTGCGAGTGGGAGAACCGTCTCCATTCCATCAGCAGTTGGGGTCGACTGTTTTTGGTGCGAGAAACTTGAGTGAGTTGGGACACCCATTCACGCTTGCGGTTCTTGACGCTTCTTCCACACTGCGGTCGGATTCAGTGGCAGCTAGGGCATCTTCCCTTGCTTCATTAATGAAGTGCGTTGACCACAGACTAGCTATCTGACTTCGCAGGTTCAGGTTGATAGCTAGCCATTTGAGACTAGTACTACCATTTAACAGACTCCGATGGTGAGCTGTGAGACGGTGCTGCGTTGGTTCAGTCATCCGTTCAGTCGGATGGAGTTGACCATATTTACAGATGGAACATTTGGATGGTGAGAGGGATACGGAGTGTGAGTCTCCATCTCTCACAGAAGGGCATTTTAAGACTATGAAAAGTCTTAAGCTCTTAAGAATATTGTTCCATCTGAATATAAGTCTGCATTTAGATGAGCAGGCCGGGGATGTAAATATGTTCCTACCTGCATCATTTAATATATGCTCGGAAATAGTGGAATGTGCTATTTCATTGAAAAGAGCAAATCTGGACACTATGTACTGAGCACCTTACCACAGCTATGGCGCAATGTCTTAATGGCAAGAAATATGAGGACGTGGTTCCTCGCTAAGAGTTCTTTCCAAGGCAGTCATGTATGCCACGCACAACTCCATACGGATAGGGAATTTGGAGTTGGTAAGACATCATAATGCCCTTGCGTCGTCTT
This sequence comes from Pictodentalium vernedei, assembly GCA_031216915.1. Lineage (NCBI taxonomy): Eukaryota > Metazoa > Mollusca > Scaphopoda > Dentaliida > Dentaliidae > Pictodentalium > Pictodentalium vernedei. The sequence continues at coordinate 793,276,530 of CM062296.1, forward strand.
CACTTATAGATGACAAGGTGAAAAGCTCTCTCTGAGTCGCTCCGGTTACCGGAAATATACTATTTGACGACAAGCTTGTGTTGATTTAGGAGCAGGCTACAAGAAGCATCCAGTGCTCTGCTATTGAAGTCGCTGTCTCATTAACACACTTCAGCAGACCGGGGTAAGCGAGGCCATTCTGCTTCTAAGAAAGCATCATGAGAATGTCTCACGAGGATACAATAACCCTTTTATATTTACTCTGGAAGTCATCATTATAGCGACTCGGGAAAGGGGCATAGGTCTGATCAAGGCTATGGATCAAACCCCCCTAGGCCGACAATTAACGGAAGGTTATCATCTTCACGAGGAACTGGATGCTAATCACGGAAGTTTCTTTCAAAGAGAGTCGCTTCTATAGAGGTTAAGGCTGTCTTATTGAAGGGAACAATGAGGTCGACGAGATGAGCTTCTTCGCAGGGAGGACGTAGTTTCTCCTCCCATAAGCATCGTAAGTCTCACAGGTGATGGACATGACCTCTGTTGCTTGCCAGTTGATGGAAAATTATCAACTTCACGAGAAACTGGATGTTAATCACGGAAGTTCCTTTCAAAGAGAGTTGCTCCTAGTGGAGGTGAAGGCTCTCTTATTGAAGGGAACAATTGAGGTCGTCAAGAATAGATTTCATGTTGCTTGCCACTTGGCGGTAGGTTATCAACCTTGCAAAAGTGGATAAATTACGGAAGATCAGTGGATGAGAATGTAGTCTTGGCGGGCTTGCGGCTATCAACCCGAACAAGCTCCACTTACAAGAATACTTGTTAGATAAATCTTCCAAGAGAGGCTTTACTTCTGGAGGTATAGCTTTCCTATTGAAGAAAAGCTTTAGACGTCGTCGAAATTATTCTCCAGTTTTTTATTATCATCTGTTTCTCATCCTGAATCCAGATGGATAGTGCACAGATAGGCTGAGATATGCCTTAGCGTTAAGAAATTATGTCATTGTGGATGCCATAGTAGCCTTCTGTACGGTTACAGCGGTCACTTGAGTTAGGCTCTGTTCGCTGTCTTTTGGGAATAAAACCCCAAAAGATACTGTGCTTTTTGTTTTTCCTAGGTGTCATAGACATGAGTCTTATTGTTACACCATAGTAGCCTAGCTAAAATCATGAGTGAGATTTTTTCAGTATTATGCAGTGGCATAACTGAATTTGTTATCTCTCAGGTCTGCAGTCTCTGGGAATTCAGGGCTGTTTATATAAGGGCTCTTCATTCCCTACCTTGCGCGATGATAATTGTAAGTCTCCATTAAGTGAGCCTTCAGGGTCGCAACTTACACCGATATATCTGTCCTCATGTAGATGAAGACTTATAAGCTATGGCTAGCATTGTAAGTCTCCTTAGTGAGCTTCTAGGGCCTCAGTTATCAGCTTTTAATGGTCTTCACGTACAGGAAGACCTTTAGCTACTTCATACTTCAGCTAAGCTGAGTTAGTTGTCCTATCGGACATGATAACATTTGTTAGTGACATTATGGAGTCAGTCAGACATGAGGGAGCCTTGCGGTTCCTATACTATTTGATGACTAACACAAGAATGGTTCAAGTAGTGCGAGTGAGGCAGGGGGGGTTCGATATGATTTTGAATCCCCCCCCTCCTCCCCACTGCCAATGTGTTAAGAGGCGATTATCGGGCAAAACGTAGTGTTCTTCCTGTAAGCCTTGTATGCATTTAAGTATATACATGTATTTCATGACTTCTCGATTGGTGGCTAGGTCGTATTCTATGGCGACTTCATGGGCACATCCACTTTTTAGTTGGTTTGTCTCCTGTGGTTGTTCGTCTATATGTCATATACGAGCATATGATTCATCATCAATAAGTTGCTAACCTTCGGGTACCTGTAAGGCTGTCTAGTCAGTTAATTGGTATTCAGATAATTGCATGCGGGATTTCAATGTTCACGTGCATAATAAGTGTTGTATTAGGCAGACGCATTTTTGTATGTTATGGACCTTAGAAACAATGAATTATTTCAGGGGTGGTCCGTGACGAGTCTGTTAATCATAGCTTGTTCCATTTCTAAATCCAGGTTTCCATTAATTTTGGCACCCAATCGAATATAACTTGTCTATACATTCTCGTATATTCGCACATGTCTGGGAACATAGATATCGGATAGAACACGTCTGGGAGTGTTATTTATTGGAATTTATTGTACACCTGAATAGGGTCGCCTATGGGTTACCTTGAAGTGTGTTTACTTTCCAGAGATCATCCATTGTGATTCTATTGGACATGTGTATGTTGTATATATTATATCACCTTTTTTCGACCTATCTACATATGCCAACTCCCGTATACGTTACAAGTGGGCACTATTAATTACCGGGATTGCCGCAATAGCCTTAGCTTCTGAAGTGGCATTGAGCACCAATTTATTAATAGTAATTAATATCTGGGTGCCTGTTCGATGAATATATATTGTTCTTTGGTACTGCTTTTACTGATTTTTTAAAAATCTTCTCTGGCTTGATAAGTGTGTAACTATGAGTGAATCTGTTTTGTTTGTAGATTATATCCTGGATACAGCTTGTATATAATTGTATATGGCGTATGTTTGTGGGGGTTAACCTCTCACTCTCAAGTACACCATCCTAATTTCTATGGCTTAGTCCGGACTAGCCTTAAAATTGGGAACTCGTTACATTCAATTGGCATAGTCATTCATGCTAAGAGTATGGAATTACTTGAATTTGGCTCGTTATTTATGATATTTCTTCTCTATTACTGTATAGAGAGACATACATGTAATTTGTTTTAAATTTATTTTCCTTTCACCTTGGATTGCAGGCTTGGGAACTATGTTGGTCTGCTAATTCTGAAGTCCTTGGCCCTCCGCCTTTTTACGATTCAGCTAGTCTGGGCCATTGGTGTATAAAAGTAATTTGTATATTTTTTATACTTACCAGTGGCCCAGACGGGTATGGCCCTTCCATGAGTGGGCACTCATACCTCCCCACTGAGTTATGTAGTACTCTCATCTACAAAGATTGATGTTGGCGCCAATTCCGGTCACTTCCTGATGTCTGCACATGCGCAGTGTGTAAAAGAATGGAGGACCAGATTGGACTTTTCATTTTCTGTTTTGCAAGCAAATTTTGGGATTGGGGGGTTCAAAATTTGTGTTTGGCCCTTTATAACTTTGAGTTTGCACCAGCTGGTCTGGGCCATTGGTAAGTATAAAAAATATACAAATTACTTTAAATTTATCATTTTCGGAGAGTGTGAGTGGGAATAAGATTTCTTTCGGGGAAAGAAAAATGGATGAAAATAAAACAATCATTTGTGTTCACTTTAAAAGTGATGTAAGTTGCGTTTGTGTAGATAATAAAAATGCCTACTTAGAGTTACTTTCAATATTCATTGACCTTTGTTCTCCACACTATTGTGCGATACCAGCCAGGATTTTGAAACCTCTGAGCCTTAGGCCATTAAAAAAAAATGTCTATGTTCTCAGGCAATTGTGCCTCAAATTTTTTATGAGAGTGGGAGGCTTTTTATTTTTATTACCTGCATCGCCAGCGGCAGAGCAGGTCTAGTAACCGCTCGACTCCGTCCATCAGTCCATCCGTCCATCAGTCCATCCGAAACACTTCTTCCGTCAAAGTTTTCTTGGCATCTATGAGAGGGAAGGATTTTATATTTGGTCTGCTGCTTCATAATGATGAGTTGTATCGTGTATCTAATTTTCAGAGCTGCCGTACAGCCACTTCCTGTTTGCCGATACTTTAAAGTCTGTTCATCTCTGTAATCAATTGCATGCAGCGACGCAGGTCCAGACCCAGTATTGGTCTTGGCTTGTTTATTCTGAAATCTTAAAAAGATACCCTAAAAAAATATATTGACATTTCAGGAAGAAATCTTTTACAAATTCCGGTGTTATCGCATATCAGCTTGGCTGTTGACGACATGCCAAAGATGCTCCATTGCAGGATTATGTTCAGTCCGGCACTAATTTGAAAAGATAATAATGGCATTTTCCTCAAAAGTTGTAATAGGTACCAACATAGAAAATATTTTGATAATAGTCAGAAATTTGAAGCATGAAAATACGGAGAACGGGAACAGGAAGTTGAAATACTACAGAGAAATGTGTACCGGTATTGGCGCTCAATTCCAATCCGAAAATACTGACCGGGGAAATTTTTTTTGACCAAGCGGAATATTTTTATACTGTACCAATGACCCAGACTTAGCTGGTGCTAACTCCAACAAAACCAGGGCCAAACACAAATTTTGCCCCCCAATCCCCAAAATTTGCATCCAAAACAAAAAGAAATCATGTCCTAAAGGACCTCCATACTACGCCTCTACTGCGCATGCGCAGTGACGCAGTCGTCCCGAAATTGGCGCCAATTATCATTCTCTGTTTGGCCCTTCATCAGTCAACATCTCACTGATCTTTGTGCTTGTAAATCTCAGTTTAAAGGATGCCAGACACGTAATTTTTGGAGAAAATGTGATTCTAAGGAGGATAGAAGGAGGAGAGGAAAAAGAAGTGGCAAAAAATAATCAGGGCTGTACTTAAAATTTTTTTGATGAAATTATGTTAAGTTGCCTATTTTTGAGGCATGGGCCTCTTGTTGTCATTCTTGCTAATTGTTGCACTGCTTATTGAGTGTTTCCTCTCCCCTAGCCTTCTAAAGTCCCCCCTGGCAATTCTCCCATGCTTTTGGCATATTTTTGAGAAATTTCATTTCTAAAATTTCCTGGGAGAGTTGCTTGGTTACAGATTGTTTTCTGTTATTTTCCCCATAGTTACGTTTTCACCCATGGGTGTATAACGTTTGTGTTCTGCATCTTCCATCTGATGTTCTACAGATTCTCCCCTGGGAGTCTCTGTTTTGCATCAGATAGAGTGTAATTGATGACTGATTCCGGGCCAGTTTTTTCAGTGCCTGGAGTCATGTTTTCTAGTGTGTTTACACTGTTTGTTTTCATTGGCAACAGCCTTTTTTGAGGGGCTGTTTGCCTTTGTAGTAGTTTATCTCATTATAAGATACATTTATATTATCCGAAAGTGTCTCATTAATTATTTTATATAAATTTAAAATTTTTGACCACACTTTGCCATCGGATCCATCGGGGCTCAACGTTACTTTTCAGCAACTTGGGCTTCTCTGAAAAAATATTTTTTCAAAATTATTTTGTTTTGCAATTGTTTTTTCATTTATTAATGGATCATGTTATTATGTATCTTTGTGTCAGGGGTTTTTGCGAGTAACTAGGACTTATTGTTGTTCTTTCACAATGAAGGGACGTTGTTCAAATTGTAATAGGAAGAAATCTTCCTCTGACTTTCATGATCATTGTATTAATTGTAGTCAGTGTTCTCGCATTAATCCCTGTCCTATATGTGAACATTGGGATGAGAAACATTGGAAACGTGTGTCACGATATGTTGTTTCTGGAGAAAGAGCGATGCCGGCTCTTTCTCCACAAGGTCACTCTACTCTCTCAGTTTCTATTTCAGAGGAACCAGAACAGGGTGATGTTTCCATGTTATCTTCTTCAAGTGTGCGTCCGTCGTCACAAATGAATTCAGAGCTAGCGGCAAAAGTGCTCATGGAGATTAGACAAATGTCGTCCGCTAGCTCGCCCGGTGTAGCGTCCATTCACCGAATGGTTCGGCAGCCGGGTTCGTCCGATGCGGTCCAAGAGGAAATTTTGGGTGATGCGAGCACTATAAACATAATAGATGCACAACCAGTGACGGCGGATAGTAAGCGAGAACGGAGGAAGCCTTTTAGTCCGGTTCCTAGCTCGTCCAGGTCCAGCCGGGCCGCGAGCGAGAGAGGTCCCTCTCTCGTACAACAACATCTGGGACCAGATGTTGTGGTACAAAATGTGTCTTTAGCGGAGCATACGTCCGTCGCTCGGGACGCTCCGTTGTATAAGCAGTCTGCAGAGACTGTTAAGGCTTCCTCTTCTCGTCAGCACACACGACCGCACCTTGGCTGCGTGACCACCGATATATTACCAGCTTCGCCAATGAAGGATTCTTCGGCGACCAGGTCACACCATCCGGCAGCCAGGGATTCGAGACTGATGGACTCCGGACGTTCGCATAGGAAAAGTATGCGGGAGCCATCTGATGCGGAGCTGCCCTCGGCGAAGCAGCGAAAGACTGCGCCTCCGCAGGTCTCGACGCCGGACATTCTTGTGCAGATAGCACAGCTTATCGCAGCATCCCAGCAGCCGACAGAAACGGTGTCGGATCGAGAATTATCCGACGGCGCTGGGTCGGTACGCTCCGCCGAAGCATCGGGGGCGGACGACCGGGAACATCGTGAGGTCCGACCGGATGGTGAAAGGGATACGGATGACTTGGAGCTATCCCTTTCGGAACAACATAAAGCTGCCGTGGACTTCATCCGGCACTTTCTCCCTCAAGTTGTTCCGTCGGGCCAGACTGCTGCGCTTCCGGACAAGAGAATTATAGCGTCATTGGACTCTGAATTTTTTGAGCGGTTCAGGGACATCGCTCCCAAGTTTCCGTCACAGTCCAATAATGTTGCTAGAACATTTGAATTATTGAACGACGCTATATTTAAACTTGCTTCCAGGACGGGGAAAGCAGGTTTCTTGTCCGCTAATACTCTCAACCTGCCTTTCATTAATGCAAGGAATAAATTCGATACGGCAGGACAGGGTATACCGAGAGTTCCTCTGCGTATGGACGACAAGGCGGAAGACTTAGAGCTATCATTACCGTCGTCAGCTTCTATTCCAACCGTGGTGTTGGAAACAGCTATTGCGTCTAGCAGAGCCAATTTAGATGCCTTATCTTACGCAGATCACCTTACTAAGGCGTTATCACTGCGCCTTCAAGGGGAAGAGTTTCAGGGTATACAATCCTCTTTAAGACTTCTTTCAAGGGCAGTAGCTTATTCCACGTGTAACTCCGCCCTTTCAGTGGCAAATCTGGAGTTGGTTAGACGTGACGCAGCCCTAGCTACATCCACACTAGTGGATTCTAAGGTGAAGAACTCTCTTAGAGTCGCTTCGGTCTCAGGAGAACTTCTCTTTGACGGCAAGCTTTCCGCTATTTATGATAAAATTAAAAAGAAAGCTAATGATTCTCTGTTGTTCAGATCGGCTCCTAAAAAGTCGGATACAGCAGACACGAATAAGACAGGCACTTCTGGGTCTAATGCGCCCAAGAGAGGTTCCTATAGAGGTTCCGGTGCGTCCTCTTGGTCTTATTCGAGAGACCGTCAGGATAGCGACTCTCGTTCGGGACGTCCTTCAGGCAGGGACAATCGGTCGGACGCCCCGAGGTCGACGAGGCGAGGTGCGGGTCGTGGAAGACGTGGTTTCTCCTACCGCAGGCCTCGCAGGTCCAGGAGGTGATGGCTTAAACCTCTATCGCGTTCCGGTTGGCGGAAGGTTGTTGAGTTTTTCACAAGAGTGGGCGTCGATTACGGACGACCCTTGGGTGAGAGGAGTGACTTCGGAAGGTCTAAAGATATCCTTCAAACGAAAGCCTCCATTAACTCGAAGTCCAAAGTGGACTCATCTTCCGTCAAATCCACAGAAAAGAGACGCTCTGTTATCAGAGGTGCAGTCTCTTTTAATGAAGAACGTGGTAGAGGTCGTAGAAAACCAGGAATCTCTGGGATTCTACAGCCATCTGTTTCTGGTTCCGAAACCAGATGGCTCGTTCCGTCCAGTCATAGATTTGAGCTGGATAAACAAGCTGATCGTCGCTCCGAAGTTTTATATGGAGACGATTCGATCGGTCAGAGCGAGTATTCGGGTGAACGATTATGCTACGAGCATAGATCTCAAAGATGCGTACTTTCACGTCATGGTACATCCGACATTCCGAAAGTATCTACGCTTTGCAGTCCTGGGAGTGGTGTATCAATTCCGGGCGATGTGCTTCGGATTGAATCTAGCACCCTGGGCTTTCACTCGGGTAATGAACTCGGTAATGATCTACTTCCGAGCTCATTCGTCCGCGGTAACGTCGGCCTACCTGGACGACATTCTTCAGAGGTACGGCAACGAGTTAACGCTTCAGAACGATGTTCAGAATCTTCTTCTATTGCTCCGACGTCTCGGTTTTATAGTAAACGAGGAGAAGTCGGATCTGGTGCCGTCCAAGTCATTCACTCATCTGGGAATGAGCTTCGAGACGCACAACAATCTCGTTCGTCTGCCGTTAACCAGAGCGAAATTAGTCAGTTGTTACGCTCGCTATTGTCTGCACGCAGACAAAGTCACGGCGAGAGAATTTATGAGACTGATAGGTCTGTGCGGAGCCGCCGCGGATCTCATTCCGATGGGGCGGCTACGCACACGTCCTCTTCAAATTTTCCTGACTCAGAATTGGAGTGTGAAAATTCATTCGCTCGATGTAGACGTTCTCTTGTCAGATCAAGTGAAACAAGAGATTCAGACTTGGGCAAACATTCAGTGGTTAACTCAAGGAGTTCCGCTGCAGTTGCCGGATCCGAGTTTTACCGTTATGACGGATGCCAGTCAAACAGGTTGGGGTGCATCATTAATCCCAACGGATTCGAGATGCCAGGGTCTTTGGGATCCGCAATTCCTGTGCAAGCACATAAACATCAAGGAAATGATGTCAATTTGGCTTGCGTTACGTCACTGGATGGACATTATTCACGATGCTCATGTCCAAATCCTATCCGACAATACAACAGTAGTGGCGTATATACGGAATCAGGGAGGCACTCATTCGGTTCCGTTGTTCAATCTAACGGAAAGAATCCTTCTGTTTGCGTTAGAACATCACGTTCTTCTATCGGTCCGTCACATACCGGGTCGTCTGAATGTGCTAGCAGACTCCCTTTCACGAAAGGGTCGCTTGTTGCCGTCGGAGTGGACTCTCAACAAACAAGTATTCAATCAGATTTGCTACCAATGGGAACGGCCAATGATAGACTTATTTGCAACACATCTCAACAATCAGTTGCAGACGTATGTGTCTCCGTGTCCGGATCCAAGAGCATTTGCAGTAGACGCTCTGTCGATCCCTTGGGACGGAATGATAGGATATGCGTATCCTCCAGCGCCGTTAATTCAACAAGTATTGCTAAAGATAAAACAATCTCAATGCAAGATTCTGTTGGTAGCATCTCTGTCGCCACAGAGACCGTGGATAAATCTACTCAGGTGTCTGTTGTGGGACCTACCGCGGAAGCTTCCTCCACGAGAGGATCTTCTTTCGCAGGGGAAATCGCGCCAACTCCATCACAACCCGCAAGGTCTCAACCTTCACGTTTTTCCGTTGTGCGGTCCTTCTTGCATGGCAAGCACTTTACAGGACGAGCAGTGGACGCGATTTCTAACTGTAGGAGGACCTCCTCTTCGCTAAACTATGTGGCTAAGTGGAAGGTTTTTCGTCGTTGGTGTAGGGATCATTCTGTAGATATATTTGATCCCTCTATACCAGACATTGCAAACTTTCTAGTATACTTGTTTGACGAAATCAAACTGCAGCCTGTTACTATAAAGGGTTATAGATCTATGTTATCTGATACCTATGCACATCATGATAGTTTACAAATTGGATCTAATGTCTCTTTATCGAAGTTGGTTAGAAACTTTTCGATAAATAGACCCAGAACTCTTAGATTAATTCCTAAGTGGAATTTAGCTTGGGTTCTCCTTAAATTGAAGGAAAAGCCATTTGAACCTCTTGGGACAGTAGATTTCAAATTCTTATCTTATAAGACAGCTTTTCTCTTAGCTTTCTCTTCTGCCAGAAGAGTCAGTGAGCTTCATGCACTATCGGTGGATGATTCTCATTATCGTAGTGTTGGGAACACTATCACCTTCACTACTAATGTGGGTTTTTTAGCTAAGAATCAGGCTCCTAATAAATATCCGGAACCTATTGTTATTAAGGCTCTTCCGTCTTCAGACGGGCGTAGGCCTTTACTCTGTCCTGTTAGAGCACTACGTATCTATAAACAGAGATCTCAGTTTATCAGAAAGGGACGGAAACGTTTCTTTCTGTCTTTGATGCCTAATAGAAAGGACATTTCAGTCCATTCTATTGCTAGATGGATTCAGTTTACTATCCGTACTGCTTATGAAGATTTATCTTCTTCTCAGCAGTCTGTGCTTAAGATTTCTGCTCATGAAGTAAGAGCTCTTTCTACTTCCTGGGCTTATGCTAATAGTGTTGCTATTACAGATTTAATGAAGGCTGCTTATTGGTCTCAGCCATCCACATTTACGAATTTTTATCTCAGAAATATTGAGTCCATTTCTGGAGACCTGCATTGTTTAGGTCCGTTATCTGTTGCTCAGAATGTCGTCCACTAAACAGTTGCAACTATAGTTATGCAGGCTTTCTGTTCCGGCAGTGACTCCGTCCGGCTGCCCTCTTCGCTCTGGGCTATTTGACCCAGGGCAAGGGGAAGGGGGGGGGGGGGGGGGGCGGGTGTTCCCTTAGGTCACCTGCTTTATAGTGAAAAGCAAGGGAATGCCTCCTCCAAGTCAGTATTTCTGAGTCGCTTCCGGGATGGTTTTAAAGTGTAATATTAATGTTTAAATTCATTCATGTCTTATTTTTGAAGTGTAGCTCGGTGTGAAGCATTTGTATATGTCAAGTGTCAAATGGGCTTTAATATACAATACTCGGACACTTTTAAATGATTATAAAGAGTCTCAATTCTCTGGACTACTTTATTTAAATAATTAGTATAAGGGTTATACTGGATGTTAATAGAGAACATGAATGTTATTGTGCTCAATTATTAAGGGTAGTGTATCTTTCTAATTTAATATTAAATAAGAAAGATACATGTAAAGCCTAATACTCCTTTTCTCCTTAAGGGGTTACCTCTTTACTATATAGTTGAGCTTATTGGATTTTCCTTTATGTCCTAGGCCCTCCAGCCTGTTTACTATTCAGCTAAGTCTGGGTCATTGGTACAGTATAAAAATGTTAAAAAATTTATAGTAATTTATATATTTTTTATACTTACCAATGACCCAGACGGGGATGGCCCTCCCTGGAGTTGGGAACTCTTGCCTCCCCGCTGAGTACATAGCGCTGACCAGGCACTGCCAGTAAGAATGATAATTGGCGCCAATTTCGGGACGACTGCGTCACTGCGCATGCGCAGTAGAGGCGTAGTATGGAGGTCCTTTAGGACATGATTTCTTTTTGTTTTGGATGCAAATTTTGGGGATTGGGGGGCAAAATTTGTGTTTGGCCCTGGTTTTGTTGGAGTTAGCACCAGCTAAGTCTGGGTCATTGGTAAGTATAAAAAATATATAAATTACTATAAATTTTTTAACTTTTTATTTATTTTTTTTCACTGGGTATTAAAAAGTTTTGAGGCAGCAGAAATTTAATGATGCGGGCGGTGCCTGAGAACATGGACTTTTTTTAATGGTCTTAGCTTTTGTCCCTAGCACTCTCATAGTGCAACAGAATTTTCTCCCATATCTCTGTTTTTTTTTAACTATGAATTCAACCATTTATATCTTGTTTGACAGAGCTCATTGAGCTCTGTCAAACAAAGTATATTTGGTTAAATATCAAACTGCTTTATGGGATATATTTACTGTTGCAGAGGGTTAAGCAGTGTACCTTGCTTGTATATAATTCAATTTCTAAAATTATTTCTGTGTAAACAGAGACTTTGGTAGAGTACATTTCATTCACCCATTGCCTAATTCTGATGGTTCAACACCTTACATGCTGGTGGTAGATATTCCAGCCCAAGACAGGATTTCTCTTGCTACAAAAATAAGTATAATTTGGGCACAATAATCAAATTTCCCCCCAGTAAATTGAAATGGATTTTTAGACTAATAATTTTTTGAGTTAAATATGGATAAATTTCTCATCAAATCTAGTCATGGCTTCTTTACAGCAGCCATGACTAGATTTGATGAAATATATTTTGAAAGTACAATTAAGGGAGGCAATTAGTTAAATATAAAAATTGACAGTTGTGACTACTCTGTTAGGTATAGGAAACTTTAAGGTCATTTTTACACCATTGGTATATTATCTTTTCAGACACAAACCAGAAACTAAAGCTTTACCTTTTGAAGTAGATAACATTAAAAGAAGAGCAAACTCATATTTTGAGAAGGAGCAATATACAAAAGCAATTATCTTATACAATGAAGCAATCAGTCGTGCTCCTTACTCTGCTGTACTGTTTGGTAACAGAGCCGCAACTTACATGAAACGAAGATGGTATGTCTATTAATATAACATTGATATTTGTCTGGTCCCAGTTTTTTAGACAGTGACAACAGGGGTGGATCAGTGATCCGAGTTGGAGTTTTTCAAGTTTTTCTAGAGTGCCACAGGAGCCCTGAAATATAGGAAAAACTCCAACAAAGGTTGTTGATTCCTCTCCCCCATTACACTGCCTGAGGTTTGTTCTGTATTTAGACCATGATTAAACATGAATTAACCCTTTACCCAACATAACGGCCAAAACCGGCCAGCGCTATTCACAAAAATTGCCAATTTTCAGTATTTTTTTCTTTTTTTCTCTCAAAAACATAGGTTATGACCCCCTCTTTGGAACGAGCTCCTCAAGCTCATTCCAAAGAGGGGTCATAACCTATGTTTTTTGAGACAAAAGATGAAAAAAATTAATTATTCAAGAATTTTGTTTACAAGTGTCTTCTGCTTTCATTTCAAGTAAAGGGCTAAGTAAATAAAGCAGACATTTTTAAAGAAAAATATCACCCTTGGTAGTCGTTTTATTTTCTTGCTTGACAGTGTTTTGTGTCAAATTATTAGCTCAACTTGACGTCAAGTATGAGCTGTTGGGATGGGTTGCAGTCCATCGTCCATCCATATGTAAGTGCGCTCTTACAGCCATTCCCAAATTTAAGATAGCCACTGGCGGCCATGTTTTTCAACGAAATTCACAAATTAGAAATTGTCAACAATTCCATTGGCACACCCTACAGGCCACATCTCTCTCCCAATCAGTTTCAGATTTCATATGTAGTTTTGGTTTGAGGTCTAGATGAGAACTATCAAATTTTTGGTCGAGTTGTCTTAACAACCGAGACCTATGGTTTGGCGAAGGCCAGTGTACATCTGGGTGGGCGTCTAGGTATCCTCGCACTGTTTGCACAATAACTTGAACAAACATACAGGTCTTTTGCAATAATATCTCAAACAAGTTTGAAAACTGGCCCGGCCCGATTTTTCATTACAGAGTTATGGGCCTTAATTCGTCAATGTTTACGAATTTTGTGCTTGTTAGCGTAACAACTTGAACAAATGATCTCCGATTTGACTAATATTTGCCATACAAGTCTCTTTTGCAATAATGTCTCAAAGAAGTTCGAAAACTGGCCTGGCATGATTTTTCATTACAGATTTATAAGCCTTAACTTTACAAATTTTGAGCTCGTTTGCACAGTAATTTGACAAACGTTCACCTATTTTACTAATATTTGCTATGCAGGTCTTTTGCAATAATATCTTAAACAAGTTTGAAAACTGGCCCGGCCCGATTTTTCATTACAGAGTTATGGGCCTTAATTTGTTAATTTTACAAATTTTGTGTTCGTTAGCACAATAACCTGAACAAACGTTCTCCGATTTGACTAATATATGCTATACAGGTCTTTTGCAATAATATCTTAAGCGAATTTGAAAACTGGTCTCGCCCGATTTTTCACTACAGAGTTATGGGCCTTAATTCATCAACTTTTATGAATTTTGAGCTCGTTAGCGCAATAACTTGTACAAAAGTTCTCCGATTTGACTAATATTTGCCATACAGGTATTTTGCAATAATATCTCAAACAAGTTTGAAAACTGGCTCAGAGCCCATTTTTTGTTACAGAGTTATGGGCCTTAATTTGTCAATGTTTACAAATTTTGAGCTTGTTAGCGCAATAACTTGAACAAATGTTCTCCAATTTGACTAATATTTGCCACACAGTTCTTTTGCAATAATATCTCAAGCAAGTTCAAAAACTGGCCTGGTCTGAATTTTTATGAAATTTGAGCTCAGCGAGATGACATTTCTGATTTTCAATAGAGAGTGCATGAAGAAAGTAGCCACAACTCAACGCCTGCATCTCCGATGTGCACCTCTTGTTCTGAATTTCGTTGAAAAGCATGGCCATCAGCAGCCATCTTGGACTCGGCATATAAATTGTCAACATTTCCATTAGCACACCCCAAGGCCACATATCTCCCCCAATTTTTTTCAAATTTCATGTGTACCTTTGGTGTGATGTCTACATGGAAGATATCAAATTTTTCTGAATTTCATTCAAAAACATGACCACCATCAGCCATCATGGATTTGGCATATAAATTGTGAACAATTCCATTAATACACCTTACAGTCGCACCCCTCACCTGATCTTTTTCAGATTTCATATGTAGCTTTGGTGTGGTGTCTTTTCTGTAGAAACTTGATTAAATGACTTGGTGTTTGTTGCTGGAGCTTTCTATTTAATTCAGTCCCTTCTTGGACAAGTTGAGCTGCAGTGTCATTGACACTTTCAGTTCATTTATGTCATAACATCAGTCAGATACACAATGGCCAATCAGATGCATTCTTACATGACAATCTTACAAGCAGGCCTGATTCCAAAAATGAACTCTAACCGACAGACCATTCATGTGGCTTGGAGATGGCTAACGGAATGTTCGGCTATGTAAAAATACTTGGAAAACTGTTTTTTTTTATCATAAACAAGTATTCACATATTGCATGGAATTGAAATATTTACATGTATAGCCTTTCAAGGCAAAAGTCTAAAAATATATCAGACACAAGAAAGGCTGGTTAACTGGTTTTGCTGGAAGCCCATGTTCAGTCTTTATTCTGGAATGCAGGTGCCAAAAGTTGAAGACTTCATAGTTTGTGGATTTCCTTCTTATCTTGGAAGTAAAATTACTTCACTCCATCAGTTTGCATTGTTACAATTTATGGGAGAGTGCATATTTTGGCACTCTCCCATAAATTGTAACAAGACAAAAATGTGTGAACAAATCTTGAGGCTGAGAAAAAGTTTAGCACTCTACCAGTTAAGTTACTCAAACTTTACCAATCAAGATGCAACTTTTATCTAACCAGACTTCCGTTCACGTAGATTTAAATTTGTGTAACCATCACGCGAACGAAACGAGCGTTCTCGTCAAATTTTGCACACTGGTATCTGACACATTTCTCAAAGTATGTATTGTATCTGCTAACATTGAACACACACAGCAAGTGTGGTATAAAACCCACTAAAATGGGAGTTCGAAGAGAATGCACATATCTGAATGTAAACACCTTCACACTGATGTTCAAATTTTTTAAAATTTTCCTGTAATGCAACATCGAATTTGACCTATTCAGTCTTGATTGACATACAGAGTTCATTGAATTGGTTAAATTTCTAGTTGCATTATGGGAAATGTGTCCTGCTTGAAACTTTTGTTGTATTTTGACATCAGTGTTCAGAGGGTTAATTCTGTCTGTAGCTTAACCCTTTAACTTAACCCTTTACCCAATGAATCGACCGCATCTGCCCACATAATATGCAAATTCAGCAGCCAAAAAAATATTATATTTTTATACTGTACCAATGACCCAGACTTAGCTGGTGCTAACTCTAAAAAATCCAGGGCCAAACACAAATTTTGCCCCCCAATCCCCAAAATTTGCATCTAAAACCAAAAGAAATCATGTCCTATAGGACCTCCATACTTTGCCCTTACTGCGCATGCGCAGGGTCAAGGACGTTCCGAAATTGGCGCCAATTATCATTCTCTGTTTGGCCCTTCATCAGTCAACATCTCACTGATCTTTGTGCTTGTAAATCTCAGTTTAAAGGATGCCAGACATGTAATTATTGGAGAAATGGTGATTCTAAGGAGGATATAGAAGGAGGAGAGGAAAAAGGAGTGACAAAAAATAATCAGGGCTGTACTTAAAATTTTTTATGAAATTATGTTAAGTTGCCTATTTTCGAGGCATTGGCCTCTTGTTGTCATTCTTGCTAAGAAGTTGCACTGCTTATTCAGTGTTTCCTCTCCCCTGGTCTTCTAAGTCCCCCCTTGCAATTCTCCCTTGCTTTTGGCATATTTTTGAGAAAAATCATTTCTAAATTCTCTTGGGAGAGTTGCTTGGTTACAGAATGTTTTCTGTTATTTTCCCCATAGTTACGTTTTCACCCATGGGTGTATAAACGTTGTGTTCTGCATCTTCCATCTGATGTTCTGCAGATTCTCCCCTGGGAGTCTCTGTCTTGCATCAGATAGAGTGTAATTTTGATGACTGATTTCGGGCCAGTTTTGTCAGTGCCTGGAGTCATGTTTTCTGGTGTTTTACACTGTTTGTTTACATTGGCAACAGTCTCTTTTGAGGGGGGCTGTTTGCCTTTGGTGTAGTTTATCTCACTATAAGATACATTTTTATTATCCGTAAGTGTTGCATTAATTATTTAATATAAATTTAAAATTTTTGACCACACTTAGCCATTGGATCCATTGGGGCTCAACGTTACTTTTCAGAAACTGGGGCTTTGCTGAAAAAATTATATATTTTTATACTGTACCAATGACCCAGACATAGCTGGTGCTAACTCTGAAAATATAGGGCCAAACACAAATTTTGCCCCCCAATCCCCAAAATTTGCATCTAAAACTAAAGAAAACATGTCCTGAAAGGCCCTCCACCCTTCGCCCCTACTGCGCATGCGCAGTGTCAAGGACGTTCCGAAATTGGCGCCATTTATCATTCTAAGTTTGGCCCTTCATCAGTTAACATCTGACTGATCTTTGTGCTTTTAAATCTCAGTTTAAATGATACCAGACACATAAATATTAGTGAAATGGTGATTCTAAGGAGGATAGAAAAGGAGGAGAGGAAAAGAATGTGTGACAGAATATTATCAGGGCTGTAACTTAAAATTTTTTAATGAAATTATGTTAAGTTACCTATTTTCAAGGCAGCAGCCATTTTGTTGTCATTCTGATTATTTAGTTACACTGTTTTTTCAAGTGTTTTCCTCTCTACCTGTCCTTTAAGTTCCCCCTTGCTATTCTCCCATGCTTTTGGCATAGTTTCTGTAATTATTATTACTAAAATTTCTTGGGAGTTTTAGCTGAATAACAGAATGAATTCTGTTCTTTCCCTATGTTTACGTCTTCACCTACGGGTGGTTAGGCGTTGTGTTCTGCATCTACCATCTGATGTTCTGCAGTTTCTTCCCTGGAAGTCTCTGTTTTGCATCAGATAGTGTATTTTTGGTAACTGATTTCGGGCCTGGGTGCCTGGAGTCTTATTTTAGTGTTTTTACACTCATTGTTTACATTTACAACAGCCCTCTGTGTGAGGGGGGGATTTCTAAATAATAATATCTTTATGTTATTTTAATCATAACTAGATACATTATTATTGTTCGTAAGTGTTGAATAAATTGTTTAAAATATTTTTAAAATTTTTGTCCACACTTAGGCTTGGGATCCATTGGGGCTCAACGTTACTTTTCAGAAACTTGGGCTGTTCTGAAAAAATATTTTTTCAAAATATTTTGATTTCAATTATTTTTTCTATATTAATGGATCATATTATTATTATGTATTTTGATTGCCAGGGGTTAGTGCGAGTACCTGGACTTGTTTTCTTTTCACATTGAAAGGATATTGATCAATTGTTTTTAGAGGAAGTCTTCCTCTGACCTTATTATCATTCTATATGTGGTCAGTGTACTCGCATTAACTCCTGTTCTGTATCGTATGATTTCGATGACAATATGGGAAGCGTATGTCATGGTATGTTGTTGGGGATTTGGACACTCCGGTCCTTTCCCCGCAGGGTCACTCTACTTTATCAATTTCTATTTCAGACGATCAAGATTAGGGTGATGTATCTGTGATGTCTTCCAACAGTGTGCCTCCGTCGTCACAATTAATGAAGGGCTAGCGGAAAAGTGCTCATGTAATACGCCAATTGCCTAAGAGGACCCTAGTAGGTTCGACGGCCTTTGACGTCCGCTAGCTCGCCCGGTGTAGCGTCCATTCACCGAATGGTTCGGCAGCCGGGTTCGTCCGTTGCGGTCTAGAAGGAATTTTGGGGTGATGCGAGCACTATAAAATTAACTTAATGCACACCCAGTGACGGCGGATCGGAGGGAGAACGGAGGAAGCCTTTTAGTCCGGTTCATAGCTCGTTCCGGTCCATCCGGACGGCAAGCGAGAGAGGCCCCTCTCTCGTTCAACAACATCTGGCCCCAGATGTTGTGGTACAAATGTGTCGCTAGCGGAGCATACGTCCGTCGCTCGGGACGCTCCGTTGTATAGGCAGTCCGCTGAGACTGCTAAGGCTTCCTCTTCTCGTCCGCGCACACGACCGCACCTTGGCTGCGTGACCGCCGATATATTACCAGCTTCGCCGATCAAGGATTCTTCGGCGACCAGGTCACACCATCCGGCAGCCAGGGATTCGAGACCGATGGACTCCGGACGTTCGCATAGGAAAAGTATGCGGGAGCCATCTGATGCGGAGCTGCCCTCGGCGAAGCAGCGATAGACTGTGCCTCCGCAGGTCTCGACGCCGGACATTCTTGTGCACATAGCACAGCTTATCGCAGCATCCCAGCAGCCGACAGAAACGGTGTCGGATCGAGAATTATCCGACAGCGCTGGGTCGGTAGCCGGGGACTCGAGGCCTGCAGACTCCGGACGTTCGCATAGGAAGTGTGCGGGAGTCAACGTACACGGAGCTTCCAGCGGCAATGCATCGTAAGTCCGCTACTGCACAGGCCTCGGAAACGGACGTGCTTTCCTTAATAGCACAGTTTATCAAAGCATCCCAGCATCAACTGAATCTGTCGCATATATTTTATCCGACGATGCTGGATCGGGACGCTCCGCGGAAGCGGGTACGGACGTCCGAAAGTTTCATCCGGTCCGACGGGATACCGAAAGGGATTCGGAGGATTTCAAGCTTTCCCTTTCGGAACAACATATGCTGCGATGCCGGATAAGAAACTGATAGCGTCGGTGGACTTAGAAATTTTTGGTTCGGTTCAGGGACATCGTCCCTCAGTTCCGACATAGTCCAATAATGTCACACAAACTTTCGAATTATTGAACGACGCTATATATATTATTATTTTATGCTTGCTATCCAAGCATTTCTGGTTTCTTGTTCGAAGAGTTATGGAGATGTCTTTCAAAAGTGTGCCTCTGTCGTCATAGTTAATGAAGAGTTAGCGGCAATAAGTGCTCATGGAATATGTCTATCGCTTACGGAGTGACATTCGCTAGCTCATCCGGTGTAGCGTACATTCATCGAATGGTTCGGCTGCCGGGTTCGTCCGTTGCGGTCTAGGAAGGAGATTTGGGTGATGCGAGCACTTTAATTACTTTAGTACTCACCCAGTGACGGCAGATTGAGGACAGATCGGAGGAAGCCAACAACATAGGGGACCGCATGTTGTGGTTCAGATATTTTACATTCGGAGCATATGTCCGTTGCTCGGGACGCTCCGTTATATTGACAGTCCGAGAGACTGTCTTTAATGCTTCCTCATCCTCACAGCAGGGCACACGACCGCACATTGGCTACGTGACCTCGAGTATCCGATCAGTTTCGGCATTCAGTGATTCCACGGCGAATAGGTCGCGCCATCCGGTAGCCAAGGGACACGAGGCCTATACACTCCGTTCGCTCGCATATTGGAAGTATGCACGGGGTAACGATCTCGGAGCTTCCTGCGGCAATGCATCGTAAGACCGCTTCTCCTCAGGCCTCAGTGACGGACGTGCTATCCGAGTTAGCACAGTTGTTTCGCAGTATCCCAGCAATTGACAGTTTCTCGGTCGAATCAGGAATTATCCGACGGCGCTGGGTCGGTGCGGTCCGCGGTTGCATCAGCTACGGACGACCGAACGCTTTATAGGGTCCGACAGGATGGCGAAAGGGATTCGAAAGATTTCGAGTTTTCCCTTTAGTAGTATCGGAAGATGCCTTTCATATCTTCTGGCATTTCTTCCAGTGATTATTTTTCGGACTTCATTGCTGCGATCTTGGATAAGAGACTTATAGCGTCATTGGACTCGGATTTTTCGATCGGTACAGGGACATTGTCCCTGACTTACCGACGCAGTCCAATATTGTCATTACAACATGTGTTTTATTTTTCGACGCTATATATTTATATATATATACAAGCCTGCTACTAAGCATGATAGTTTAGTTTCTTGTCCGCGTGGCTCATTTCTGCCATTTTATCATTTTTACAAATACTTTATTTTGGCAGAGCAGGGCATACCGAGAGTTCATATGCGTCTAGACGGTGTGATTAAAGACTGCATATATTCTTTTTCGCCGTTTATATCTTTTCCAATTTCAATGTTGGGAACGACATTATGTATAGTAGACTTAACTTAGACGCTTTATTATACGTAATCCGCCTTACTGAGGCGTTATCATTACGTCTTCAAGAAAAGATTTACGGGATATTATTCTCAATGTAATTTCTTTTAAGGGCAGTAGTTTGTTCACGTATAACTCCGCCCTTCAGTGGCTGATTGGAGTTGGTTAGACGTGACGCAGCCCTAGCTACATCCACACGCGTGGATAGTAAGGTTAAGAACTCTCTCAGAGTCGCTTCGTTCTCGGAGGAGCTTCTCTTCGACGGCAACTTTCCGGCAATCCATGAATTGCTCGATTTATACATTCTCTTGTCTATCTAGTGTTACAAGAGATTCAGACTGGGGCAAACATTCGGTGGTTGACTCAGAGAGTGCCGCCGCAGTTGCCGGACCCGAGTGTGGCTGTTATGACGGTTGCCAGTCAAACAGATTGGGATATATACTGATCCCTACGGATTCGAAGTGCCAGGGTCTTTGGGTTCCGCAGTCTTTTAGCTATCAGTTTAACTTCCGCGGAATAATGTTTTTTAGGCTTGCTTTATGTCATTGCATGAACATTATTCAGAAACGCATGCCCAAATTCCTGTCCTTTAATTCGACAGTAGTGGCGTATCTCCGGAACCAGGGAGGCACTCTTTCGTTTCCGTTATTCAATTTAATGGAAAGAATCCGTCTGTTGGTTATAGTACACCAAGTTCAGTTTTGGTCCGTCATATTCTGGGTCGTCTGATTGTTTTATCGGACTCCCGTTCTCTTACGGGTCGCTTGTTGCTGTCAGAATGGACTCTCAACAAACAAGTATTCAATCAGATTTGCTATCTATGGGAGCGCCCAATGATGTTTTATTTATGACACAGCTTGCTAATCAATTGCAGACGTATGTGTTGGCTTGTCCAGATCTCTGAGCTAATACTGTTAACGCTCTATTGATCTATAGGACGGAATGATAGGATACGCGTATCCTCCGGCGCTGTTGTTTTAGCAGGTATTGCTAAGATAAACAACCACAATACATTTCTGTTGATAGCATCTCTATCTTCACAGAGATCATGAGTAATTTACTCTCTTGTCTACTGTGGATCTTAACGTGAAATCTTCCTCTATGTGAGGATCTTTTTTCACTGGGTAAATCGTGTCATCTTTATCACAACCAGCAAGGTCGCAACCTTCATGTATTCCGTTGTGTGGTCCGTATTGCATTGTAAGCACTGTACTGGACGAGCTTTGGACGCGATTTCTTACTATAGGAGATCCTCTTCTTCGCTATTCTATGCGACTAAAGTGGAGGCTCTTCCGTCGTGGTGTAGGGATCATTATGTTCATATTGTTGATCCCTCCATACTACTCATTGCTATTTTTTAGTATACTTGTTTCACAAGATCTACTGCAGCCTGTTATTATTTAGGTTATAGGTTTATGTTACCTCATACCTATGCACTCTACGATAGTTTACAATTGAGTCTTTTGTCTCTTTATCTAAGTCAGTTAGTAACTTTTTGATAAATAGACTTAGAATCTTTAGATTAAATTCCTATACGGATTTTAACTTCGGTTCTTATTTAGCTAAGTAATCATTTGAGCCTCTGGAAACAGTAGTTTTCAAATTCTGACCTTTTAGACAGTAATTCTGTTGGTTTCTCTTTTACTGTAGAGTCAGTGAGTTTCATGCACTATCGATGGATGATTTTCACTTTCATAGTTTCGGAATCAATACTTCCGTTACTATTTAGGTTGGATTGTTGCATAAGAGTTAGGCTCCTATTATCCGGAACGTATTATTTTAAGGTCCTTCCGTCTTCGTATGGGCATAGGCCTTTACTCTTTCCGGGTACAGTTTATGTATTTATAAACAGATATCTGTTTATTACAAGGGCGTAAGCTTCTTCTGTCTTTGATGTCTAGTAGAAGGACGTTACGCTCCATTTTATTGTTAATGGATTCTATTAACTAGCGTACTGCTTATGGTATATCATTGACTTAGCAGTTGTGCTTAAGATTTCGGCTCATGAAGTAAGAGTTCTTCTACTTCTTGGGCTTACTTTAATAGTGTCGCTATTATAGATTTTTGAAGGC
Source organism: Pictodentalium vernedei (assembly GCA_031216915.1). NCBI lineage: Eukaryota > Metazoa > Mollusca > Scaphopoda > Dentaliida > Dentaliidae > Pictodentalium > Pictodentalium vernedei. Next base: position 793,299,002 of record CM062296.1, read on the forward strand.
CGCTCATTGCGCTCAGCCATCCACATTCATGAATTTTATCTTAGAAATATCGAGTCAATTTCTTGAGGCCTCTTTTGTTAGGTCTATTATCTACTGCTCAGAATGTCATTCTCTTAACAGTTGCTACTATAGCTAGGTAGGCTGTCTGTTTTGGCAGTGTCTCCGTTCGGCTGCCCTCTTCGCTCTGGGCTATTTGACCCAGGGCAAGAAAAAGGGGGGGGGGGGGGGGGTGTTCCCTTGGGTCACCTGTTTTTACTATGAAAACAAGGGGATACCTCCTCCGGAGTTAGTAATTCTGAGCTGTTATTGGGATGGTTGTTTAGTGAGAAGTTTAAGTTTATAAAATTCATTCAAGTCTTAGTTTTTAAAGTATAGCTTTTGAATATTGCATATGTCAACGGACATGATTATGCAATTCTCAGACACTTTTAGGAGTATAAGAGTCTCTATTCTCTAGACTTACTTTATTATTGGCTTACTTTAAAAATTATTAGTATAAGGATTATATTGGATATTAATAGAGTACATGGATGTATGTAGCTCAATTTTGGAAGGTGTTGTATCTTTCTAATTTATCATAAATAAGAAAGATACATGTAAGGCCTATTACTTCTTTTCCCTACAGGGGATGACTCTATTTTATTTTATTGAGCGTATTCCATTTTGCTCTATGTCCTTGGCCCTCCAGCCTTTTTACTATTCAGCTATGTCTGGGTCATTGGTACAGTATAAAAATGTTAAAAAATTTATAGTAATTTATATATTTTTTATACTTACCAATGACCCAGACGGGGATGGCCCTCCCAGGAGTTGGGAACTCTTGCCTCCCCGCTGAGTACATAGCGCTTACCAGGCACTGGTTATTAGAATGATAAATGGCGCCAATTTCGGAACGTCCTTGACACTGCGCATGCACAGTAGGGGCGAAGGGTGGAGGGCCTTTCAGGACATGTTTTCTTTAGTTTTAGATGCAAATTTTGGGGATTGGGGGGCAAAATTTGTGTTTGGCCCTATATTTTAAGAGTTAGCACCAGCTATGTCTGGGTCATTGGTAAGTATAAAAAATATATAAATTACTATAAATTTTTTAACTTTTATACTGTACCAATGACCCAGACTTAGCTGGTGCTAACTCCAACAAAACCAGGGCCAAACACAAATTTTGCCCCCCAATCCCCAAAATTTGCATCCAAAACAAAAAGAAATCATGTCCTAAAGGACCTCCATAGTACGCCTCTACTGCGCATGCGCAGTGACGCAGTCGTCCCGAAATTGGCGCCAATTATCATTCTCTGTTTGGCCCTTCATCAGTCAACATCTCACTGATCTTTGTGCTTGTAAATCTCAGTTTAAAGGATGCCAGACACGTAATTTTTGGAGAAAATGTGATTCTAAGGAGGATAGAAGGAGGAGAGGAAAAAAGAAGTGGCAAAAAATAATCAGGGCTGTACTTAAAATTTTTTGTTGAAATTATGTTAAGTTGCCTATTTTCGAGGCATGGGCCTCTTGTTGTCATTCTTGCTAATTGTTGCACTGCTTATTCAGTGTTTCCTCTCCCCTAGCCTTCTAAAGTCCCCCCTTGCAATTCTCCCATGCTTTTGGCATATTTTTGAGAAGTTTCATTTCTAAAATTTCCTGGGAGAGTTGCTTGGTTACAGAATGTTTTCTGTTATTTTCCCCATAGCTACGTTTTCACCCATGGGTGTATAACGTTTGTGTTCTGCATCTTCCATCTGATGTTCTGCAGATTCTCCCCTGGGAGTCTCTGTTTTGCATCAGATAGAGTGTAATTGATGACTGATTCCGGGCCAGTTTTTTCAGTGCCTGGAGTCATGTTTTCTAGTGTGTTTACACTGTTTGTTTTCTTTGGCAACAGCCTTTTTTGAGGGGGGCTGTTTGCCTTTGTAGTAGTTTATCTCATTATAAGATACATTTATATTATCCGAAAGTGTCTCATTAATTATTTTATATAAATTCAAAATTTTTGACCACACTTTGCCATCGGATCCATCGGGGCTCAACGTTACTTTTCAGCAACTTGGGCTTCTCTGAAAAAATATTTTTTCAAAATTATTTTGTTTTGCAATTGTTTTTTCATTTATTAATGGATCATGTTATTATATATCTTTGTGTCAGGGGTTTTTGCGAGTAACTAGGACTTATTGTTGTTCTTTCACAATGAAGGGACATTGTTCAAATTGTAATAGGAAGAAATCTTCCTCTGACTTTCATGATCATTGTATTAATTGTAGTCAGTGTTCTCGCATTAATCCCTGTCCTATATGTGAACATTGGGATGAGAAACATTGGAAACGTGTGTCACGATATGTTGTTTCTGGAGAAAGAGCGATGCCGGCTCTTTCTCCACAAGGTCACTCTACTCTCTCAGTTTCTATTTCAGAGGAACCAGAACAGGGTGATGTTTCCATGTTATCTTCTTCAAGTGTGCGTCCGTCGTCACAAATAAATTCAGAGCTAGCGGCAAAAGTGCTCATGGAGATTAGACAAATGTCGTCCGCTAGCTCGCCCGGTGTAGCGTCCATTCACCGAATGGTTCGGCAGCCGGGTTCGTCCGATGCGGTCCAAGAGGAAATTTTGGGTGATGCGAGCACTATAAACATAATAGATGCACACCCAGTGACGGCAGATAGTAAACGAGAACGGAGGAAGCCTTTTAGTCCGGTTCCTAGCTCGTCCAGGTCCAGCCGGGCCGCGAGCGAGAGAGGCCCCTCTCTCGTACAACAACATCTGGGACCAGATGTTGTGGTACAAAATGTGTCTTTAGCGGAGCATACGTCCGTCGCTCGGGACGCTCCGTTGTATAAGCAGTCCGCAGAGACTGTTAAGGCTTCCTCTTCTCGTCGGCGCACACGACCGCACCTTGGCTGCGTGACCTCCGATATTTTGCCAGCTTCGCCGGTGAAGGATTCTTCGGCGACCAGGTCACACCATCCGGCAGCCAGGGATTCGAGACCGATGGACTCCGGACGTTCGCATAGGAAAAGTATGCGGGAGCCATCTGATGCGGAGCTGCCCTCGGCGAAGCAGCGAAAGACCGCGCCTCCGCAGGTCTCGACGTCGGACATTCTAGTGCAGATAGCACAGCTTATCGCAGCATCCCAGCAGCCGACAGAAACGGTGTCGGATCGAGAATTATCCGACGGCGCTGGGTCGGTACGCTCCGCCGAAGCATCGGGGGCGGACGACCGGGAACATCGGGAGGTCCGACCGGATGGTGAAAGGGATACGGATGAATTGGAGCTATCCCTTTCGGAACAACATAAAGCTGCCGTGGACTTCATCCGGCACTTTCTCCCTCAAGTTGTTCCGTCGGGCCAGACTGCTGCGCTTCCGGACAAGAGAATTATAGCGTCATTGGACTCTGAATTTTTTGAGCGGTTCAGGGACATCGCTCCCGAGTTTCCGTCGCAGTCCAATAATGTTGCAAGAACATTTGAATTATTGAACGACGCTATATTTAAACTTGCTTCCAGGACGGGGAAAGCAGGTTCCTTGTCCGCAAATACTCTCAACCTGCCTTTCATTAATGCAAGGAATAAATTCGACACGGCAGGACAGGGTATACCGAGAGTTCCTCTGCGTATGGACGACGAGGCGGAAGACTTAGAGCTATCATTACCGTCGTCAGCTTCTATTCCAACCGCGGTGTTGGAAACAGCTATTGCGTCTAACAGAGCCAATTTAGATGCCTTATCTTACGCAGATCACCTTACTAAGGCGTTATCACTGCGCCTTCAAGGGGAAGAGTTTCAGGATATACAATCCTCTTTAAGACTTCTTTCAAGGGCAGTAGCTTATTCCACGTGTAACTCCGCCCTTTCAGTGGCAAATCTGGAGTTGGTTAGACGTGACGCAGCCCTGGCTACATCCACACTAGTGAATTCTAAGGTGAAGAACTCTCTTAGAGTCGCTTCGGTCTCAGGAGAACTTCTCTTTGACGGCAAGCTTTCCGCTATTTATGATAATATTAAAAAGAAAGCTAATGATTCTCTGTTGTTCAGATCCGCTCCTAAAAGGTCGGATACAGCAGACACGAATAAGGCGGGCACTTCTGGGTCTAATGCGCCCAAGAGAGTTTCCTATAGAGGTTCCGGTGCGTCCTCTTGGTCTTATTCGAGAGACCGTCAGGATAGCGACTCTCGTTCGGGACGTCCTTCAGGCCGGGACAATCGGTCGGACGCCCCGAGGTCGACGAGGCGAGGTGCGGGTCGTGGAAGACGTGGTTTCTCCTACCGCAGGCCTCGCAGGTCCAGGAGGTGATGGCTTAAACCTCTATCGCGTTCCGGTTGGCGGAAGGTTGTCGAGTTTTTCACAAGAGTGGGCGTCGATTACGGACGACCCGTGGGTGAGAGGAGTGACTTCGGAAGGTCTAAAGATATCCTTCAAACGAAAGCCTCCATTAACTCGAAGTCCAAAGTGGACTCATCTTCCGTCAAATCCACAGAAAAGAGACGCTCTGTTATCAGAGGTGCAGTCTCTTTTAATGAAGAACGCGGTAGAGGTCATAGAAAACCAGGAATCGCTGGGATTCTACAGCCATCTGTTTCTGGTTCCGAAACCAGACGGCTCGTTCCGTCCAGTCATAGATTTGAGCTGGATAAACAAGCTGATCGTCGCTCCGAAGTTTTATATGGAGACGATTCGATCGGTCAGAGCGAGTATTCGGGTGAACGATTATGCAACGAGCATAGATCTCAAAGATGCGTACTTTCACGTCATGGTACATCCGACATTCCGAAAGTATCTACGCTTCGCAGTCCTAGGAGTGGTGTATCAGTTCCGGGCCATGTGCTTCGGATTGAATCTAGCACCCTGGGCTTTCACTCGGGTAATGAACTCGGTAATGATCTACTTCCGAGCTCATTCGTCTGCGGTAACGTCGGCCTACCTGGACGACATTCTTCAGAGGTACGGCAACGAGTTAACGCTTCAGAACGATGTTCAGAATCTTCTTCTATTGCTCCGACGTCTCGGTTTCATAGTAAACGAGGAGAAGTCGGATCTGGTGCCGTCCAAGTCATTCACTCATCTGGGAATGAGCTTCGAGACGCACAACAATCTCGTTCGTCTGCCGTTAACCAGAGCGAAATTAGTCAGTTGTTACGCTCGCTATTGTCTGTATGCAGACAAAGTCACGGCGAGAGAATTTATGAGACTGATAGGTCTGTGCAGAGCCGCCGCGGATCTCATTCCGATGGGGCGGCTACGCACACGTCCTCTTCAAATTTTCCTGACTCAGAATTGGAGTGTGAAAATTCATTCGCTCGATGTAGACGTTCTCTTGTCAGATCAAGTGAAACAAGAGATTCAGACTTGGGCAAACATTCAGTGGTTAACTCAAGGAGTTCCGCTGCAGTTGCCGGATCCGAGTTTTACCGTTATGACGGATGCCAGTCAAACAGGTTGGGGTGCATCATTAATCCCAACGGATTCGAGATGCCAGGGTCTTTGGGATCCGCAATTCCTGTGCAAGCACATAAACATCAAGGAAATGATGTCAATTTGGCTTGCGTTACGTCACTGGATGGACATTATTCACGATGCTCATGTCCAAATCCTATCCGACAATACGACAGTAGTGGCGTATATACGGAATCAGGGAGGCACTCATTCAGTTCCGTTGTTCAATCTAACGGAAAGAATCCTTCTGTTTGCGTTGGAACATCACGTTCTTCTTTCGGTCCGTCACATACCGGGTCGTCTGAATGTGCTAGCAGACTCCCTTTCACGAAAGGGTCGCTTGTTGCCGTCGGAGTGGACTCTCAACAAACAAGTATTCAATCAGATTTGCTACCAATGGGAACGGCCAATGATAGACTTATTTGCGACACATCTCAACAATCAGTTGCAGACGTATGTGTCCCCGTGTCCGGATCCAAGAGCATTTGCAGTAGACGCTCTGTCGATCCCTTGGGACGGAATGATAGGATATGCGTATCCTCCAGCGCCGTTAATTCAACAAGTATTGCTAAAGATAAAACAATCTCAATGCAAGATTCTGTTGGTAGCATCTCTGTCGCCACAGAGACTGTGGATAAATCTACTCAGGTGTCTGTTGTGGGACCTACCGCGGAAGCTTCCTCCACGAGAGGATCTTCTTTCGCAGGGGAAATCGCGCCAACTCCATCACAACCCGCAAGGTCTCAACCTTCACGTTTTTCCGTTGTGCGGTCCTTCTTGCATGGCAAGCACTTTACAGGACGAGCAGTGGACGCGATTTCTAACTGTAGGAGGACCTCCTCTTCGCTAAACTATGCGGCTAAGTGGAAGGTTTTCCGTCGTTGGTGTAGGGATCATTCTGTAGATATTTTTGATCCCTCTATACCAGACATTGCAAACTTTCTAGTATACTTGTTTGACGAAATCAAACTGCGGCCTGTTACTATAAAGGGTTATAGATCTATGTTATCTGATACCTATGCACATCATGATAGTTTACAAATTGGATCTAATGTCTCTTTATCGAAATTGGTTCGAAACTTTTCGATAAATAGACCTAGAACTCTTAGATTAATTCCTAAGTGGAATTTAGCTTGGGTTCTCCTTAAATTGAAGGAAAAGCCATTTGAACCTCTTGGGACAGTAGATTTCAAATTCTTATCTTATAAGACAGCTTTTCTCTTAGCTTTCTCTTCTGCCAGAAGAGTCAGTGAGCTTCATGCACTATCGGTGGATGATTCTCATTATCGTAGTGTTGGGAACACTATCACCTTCACTACTAATGTGGGTTTTTTAGCTAAGAATCAGGCTCCTAATAAATATCCGGAACCTATTGTTATTAAGGCTCTTCCGTCTTCAGACGGGCGTAGGCCTTTACTCTGTCCTGTTAGAGCACTACGTATCTATAAACAGAGATCTCTGTTCATCAGAAAGGGACGGAAACGTTTCTTTCTGTCTTTGATGCCTAATAGAAAGGACATTTCAGTCCATTCTATTGCTAGATGGATTCAGTTAACTATCCGTACTGCTTATGAAGATTTATCTTCTTCTCAGCAGTCTGTGCTTAAGATTTCTGCTCATGAAGTAAGAGCTCTTTCTACTTCCTGGGCTTATGCTAATAGTGTTGCTATTACAGATTTAATGAAGGCTGCTTATTGGTCTCAGCCATCCACATTTACTAATTTTTATCTCAGAAATATTGAGTCCATTTCTGGAGACCTGCATTGTTTAGGTCCGTTATCTGTTGCTCAGAATGTCGTCCACTAAACAGTTGCAACTATAGTTATGCAGGCTTTCTGTTCCGGCAGTGACTCCGTCCGGCTGCCCTCTTCGCTCTGGGCTATTTGACCCAGGGCAAGGGGAAGGGAGGGGGGGGGGGGGTGTTCCCTTAGGCCACCTGCTTTATAGTGAAGAGCAAGGGAATGCCTCCTCCAAGACAGTATTTCTGAGTCGCTTCCGGGATGGTTTTAAAGTGTAATATTAATGTTTAATTTCATTCATGTCTTATTTTTAAAGTGTAGCTCGGTGTGAAGCATTTGTATATGTCAAGTGTCAAACAGGCTTTAATATACAATACTCGGACACTTTTAAATGATTATAAAGAGTCTCAATTCTCTGGACTACTTTATTTATTGGCTTGCTTTAAAAATAATTAGTATAAGGGTTATACTGGATGTTAATAGAGAACATGAATGTTATTGTGCTCAATTATTAAGGGTAGTGTATCTTTCTAATTTAATATTAAATAAGAAAGATACATGTAAAGCCTAATACTTCTTTTCTCCTTAAGGGGTTACCTCTTTATTTATAATTGAGCTTATTGGATTTTCCTCTATGTCCTAGGCCCTCCAGCCTGTTTACTATTCAGCTAAGTCTGGGTCATTGGTACAGTATAAAAATGTTAAAAAATTTATAGTAATTTATATATTTTTTATACTTACCAATGACCCAGACGGGGATGGCCCTCCCTGAGTTGGGAACTCTTACCTCCCCGCTGAGTACATAGCGCTGACCAGGCACTGCCAGTAAGAATGATAATTGGCGCCAATTTCGGGACGACTGCGTCACTGCGCATGCGCAGTAGAGGCGTACTATGGAGGTCCTTTAGGACATGATTTCTTTTTGTTTTGGATGCAAATTTTGGGGATTGGGGGGCAAAATTTGTGTTTGGCCCTGGTTTTGTTGGAGTTAGCACCAGCTAAGTCTGGGTCATTGGTAAGTATAAAAAATATATAAATTACTATAAATTTTTTAACTTTTCAAAAATTATTTTGATTTGCAATTGTTTTTTCATTATTAATGGATCATGTTATTATGTATCTTTGTGTCAGGGGTTTGTGCGAGTAACTAGGACTTGTTGTTGACTTTTCACAATGAAAGGATATTGTTCAAATTGTAATAGGAAGAAATCTTCCTCTGACTTTCATGATCATTGCATTAATTGTAGTCAGTGTTCTCGCACTAATCCCTGTTCTATATGTCAATATTGGGATGACAAACATTGGAAACGTGTGTCACGATATGTTGTTAGTGGAGAAAGGGCTATGCCGGCTCTTTCTCCGCAAGGTCACTCTACTCTCTCAGTTTCTATTTCAGAGGAACAAGAACAGGGTGATGTTTCCATGTTATCTTCCGCAAGTGTGCTTCCGTCGTCACAAATGAATACAGAGCTAGTGGCAAAAGTGCTCATGGAGATTAAACAAATGTCGTCCGCTAGCTCGCCCGGTGTAGCGTCCATTCACCGAATGGTTCGGCAGCCAGATTCGTCCGATGCGGTCCAGGAGGAAATGTTGGGTGATGCGAGCACTATAAACATTCAACGTGCACACCCAGTGACGGCAGATAGTAGGCGAGATCGGAGGAAGCCTTTGAGTCCGGTTCCAAGCTCGTCCAGGTCCAGCCGGGCCACGAGCGAGAGAGGCCCCTCTCTCGTACAACAACATCTGGGACCAGATGTTGTGGTACAAAATGTGTCGCAAGCGGAGCACACGTCCGTCTCTCGGGACGCTCCGTTGTATAGGCAGTCCGCGGAGACTGCTCAGGCTTCTTCCTCTCGTCAGCGCACACGACCGCACCTTGGCTACATGACCGCCAATATTTTACCAGCTTCGCCGATCAGGGATTCTTCGGCGACCAGGTCACACCATCCGGAAGCCAGGGACACGAGGCCGATGGACTCTGGACGTTCGCATAGAAAGAGTATGCGGGAGTCATCAGATGCGGAGCTGCCCTCGGCGAAGCAGCGAAAGACGGCGCCTCCACAGGCCTCGATGTCGGACGTACTTGTGCAGATAGCACAACTTATCGCAGCATCCCAGCAACCGACAGAAACGGTGTCGGATCGGGAATTATCCGACGGCGCTGGGTCGGTATGCTCCGCCCAAGCATCGGGGGCGGACGACCGGGAGCATCATGAGGTCCGACCGGATGGTGAAAGGGATACGGATGACTTGGAGCTATCCCTTTCGGAACAACATAAAGCTGCCGTGGACTTCATCCGGCACTTTCTCCCTCAAGTTGTTCCGTCGGGCCAGACTGCTGCGGTTCCGGACAAGAGAATTATAGCGTCATTGGACTCTGATTTCTTTGAGTGGTTCAGGGACATCGCTCCCGAGTTTCCGTCTCAGTCCAATAATGTTGCAAGAACATTTGAATTATTGAACGATGCTATATTCAAACTTGCTTCCAAAACGGGAAAAGCAGGTTTCTTGTCCGCCAGTACTCTCAACCTGCCTTTCATTAATGCAAGGAATAAATTCGACACGGCAGGACAGGGTATCCCGAGAGTTCCTCTGCGTATGGACGACGAGGCGGAAGACTTAGAGTTATCATTACGTTTGTCCGCGTCTATTCCAACCGCGGTGTTGGAAACAACTATTTCGTCTAACAGAGCCAGTTTAGATGCCTTATCTTACGCAGATCACCTTACTAAGGCGTTATCACTGCGCCTTCAAGGGAAAGAAATTCAGGATATACAATCCTCTTTAAGACTTCTTTCAAGGGCAGTAGCTTATTCCACGTGTAACTCCCCCCTTTCAGTGGCAAACCTGGAGTTGGTTAGACGTGACGCAGCCCTAGCTACATCCACACTCGTGGATACTAAGGTGAAGAACTCTCTCAGAGTCGCTTCGGTCTCCGGAGAACTTCTCTTTGACGGCAAGCTTTCTGCAATTTACGATAAAATTACAAAGAAAGCTTCGGATTCTCTGCTGTTCAAATCTGCTTCTAAGAAGTCGGACACGGCAGATAAGAGTAAGACAGGCACTTCTGGGTCTAATGCACCCAAGAGAGGTTCCTATAGAAGTTCCGGTGCGTCCTCTTGGTCTTATTCAAGAGACCGTCAAGGTAGCGACTCACGTTCGGGACGTCCTTCGAGCCGGGACAACCGGTCGGACGCCCCGAGGTCGACGGGACGAGGTGCGGGTCGTGGAGGACGTGGTTTCTCCTACCGCAGGCCTCGCAGGTCCAGGAGGTGATGGCTTCAACCTCTATCGCGTACCGGTTGGCGGAAGGTTGTCGAGTTTTTCACAAGAGTGGGCGTCGATTACGGACGACCCTTGGGTGAGAGGGGGGGTGACTTCGGAAGGTCTAAAGATATCCTTCAAACGAAAGCCTCCATTAACTCAAAGTCCAAAATGGACTCAACTTCCGTCAAATCCGCAGAAAAGAGACGCTCTATTATCTGAGGTGCAGTCTCTTTTAATGAAGAACGCGGTAGAGGTCGTAGAAAACCAGCAGACTCCGGGATTCTACAGCCATCTGTTTCTGGTTCCGAAACCAGACGGCTCGTTCCGTCCAGTCATAGATTTGAGCTGGATAAACAAGCTGATCGTCGCTCCGAAGTTTTATATGGAGACGATTCGGTCGGTCAGAGCGAGTATTCGGGTGAACGATTATGCAACGAGCATAGATCTCAAAGATGCGTACTTTCACGTCATGGTACATCCGACATTCAGAAAGTATCTATGCTTCGCAGTCCTAGGAGTGGTGTATCAATTCCGGGCGATGTGCTTCGGATTGAATCTAGCACCCTGGGCTTTCACTCGGGTAACAAACTCGGTAATGATGTATTTCCGAGCTCATTCGTCTGCGGTAACGTCGGCCTACCTGGACGACATTCTTCAGAGGTACGGCAACGAGTTAACGCTTCAGAACGATGTGCAGAATCTACTTCTATTGCTCCGACGTCTCGGTTTTATAGTAAACGAGGAGAAGTCGGATCTGGTGCCGGCCAAGTCATTCACACATCAGGGAATGAGCTTCGAGACGCACAACAATCTCGTTCGTCTGCCGTTGACCAGAGCGAAATTAGTCAGTTGTTACGCGCGCTATTGTCTGCACGCAGACAAAGTCACAGCGAGAGAATTTACGAGACTGATAGGTCTGTGCGGAGCCACTGCGGATCTCATTCCGATGGGGCGGTTACGCACGCATCCTCTCCAAATTTTCTTGACTCAGAATTGGAGTGTGAAAATTCATTCGCTCGACATAGACGTTCTCTTGTCAGATCAAGTGAAACGAGAGATTCAGACTTGGGCAAACATTCAGTGGTTAACTCAAGGAGTTCCGCTGCAGTTGCCGGATCCGAGTTTTACCATTATGACGGATGCCAGTCAAACAGGTTGGGGTGCATCATTGATCCCAACGGATTCGAGATGCCAGGGTCTTTGGGATCCGCAATTCCTGGGCAAGCACATAAACATCAAGGAAATGATGTCAATTTGGCTTGCGTTACGTCATTGGATGGACATTATTCACAATGCTCATGTCCAAATCCTGTCCCGACAATACGACAGTAGTGGCGTATATACGGAATCAGGGAGGCACTCATTCAGTTCCATTGTTCAATCTAACGGAAAGAATCCTTCTGTTTGCTCTAGAACATCAGGTTCTTCTTTCGGTCTGTCATATACCGGGTCGTCTGAATGTACTAGCAGACTCCCTTTCACGAAAGGGTCGCTTGTTGCCGTCGGAGTGGACTCTCAACAAACAAGTATTCAGTCAGATTTGCTACCAATGGGAACGGCCAATGATAGACTTATTTGCGACACATCTCAACAATCAGTTGCAGACGTATGTGTCTCCATGTCCGGATCCAAGAGCATTTTCAGTAGACGCTCTGTCGATCCCTTGGGACGGAATGATAGGATATGCGTATCCTCCAGCGCCGTTAATTCAGCAAGTATTGCTAAAGATAAAACAATCTCAATGCAAGATTCTGTTGGTAGCATCTCTGTCTCCACAGAGACCATGGATAAATCTACTCAGGTGTCTGTTGTGGGACCTACCGCGAAAGCTTCCTCCACGGGAGGATCTTCTTTCGCAGGGGAAATCACGTCAACTCCATCACAACCCGCAAGGTCTCAACCTTCACGTTTTTCCGTTGTGCGGTCCTTCTTGCATGGCAAGCACTTTCACTTTACAGGACGAGCAGTGGACGCGATTTCTAACTGTAGGAGGACCTCCTCTTCGCTAAACTATGCGGCTAAGTGGAAGGTTTTTCGTCGTTGGTGTAGGGATCATTCTGTGGATATTTTTGATCCCTCTATACCAGACATTGCAAACTTTCTAGTATACTTGTTTGACGAAATCAAACTGCAGCCTGTTACTATTAAGGGTTATAGGTCTATGTTATCTGATACCTATGCACATCATGATAGTTTACAAATTGGATCTAATGTCTCTTTATCTAAGTTGGTTAGAAACTTCTCGATAAATAGACCCAGAACTCTTAGGTTAATTCCTAAATGGAATTTAGCTTGGGTTCTTCTTAAACTGAAGGAAAAGCCATTTGAACCTCTTGGGACAGTAGATTTCAAATTCTTATCTTATAAGACAGCTTTTCTCTTAGCTTTCTCTTCTGCTAGAAGAGTCAGTGAGCTTCATGCACTGTCGGTGGATGATTCTCACTATCATAGTGTCGGGAACACTATCACCTTCACTACTAATGTGGGTTTTTTAGCTAAGAATCAGGCTCCTAATAAATATCCGGTACCTTGTTATTAAGGCTCTTCCGTCTTCAGACGGGCGTAGGCCTTTACTCTGTCCTGTTAGAGCGTTACGTATCTATAAACAGAGATCTCAGTTTATCAGAAAGGGACGAAAACGTTTCTTTCTGTCTCTGATGCCTAATAGAAGGGACATTTCGGTCCATTCTATTGCTAGATGGATTCAATTAACTATCCGTACTGCTTATGAGAGTTTATCTTCTTCTCAGCAGTCTGTGCTTAAGATTTCGGCTCATGAAGTAAGAGCTCTTGCTACTTCTTGGGCTTACGCTAATAGTATTGCTATTACAGATTTAATGAAGGCTGCTTATTGGTCTCAGCCATCCACATTCACGAATTTTTATCTCAGAAATATTGAGTCCATTTCTGGAGACCTGCATTGTTTAGGTCCGTTATCTGTTGCTCAGAATGTCATCCACTAAACAGTTGCAACTATAGTTATGCAGGCTTTCTGTTCCGGCAGTGACTCCGTCCGGCTGCCCTCTTCGCTCTGGGCTATTTGACCCAGGGCAAGGGGAAGGGGGGGGGGAGGGTGTTCCCTTAGGTCACCTGCTTTATAGTGAAAAGCAAGGGAATGCCTCCTCCGAAGTCAGTATTTCTGAGTCGTTTCCTGGATGGTTTTAAAGTGTAATATTAATGTTAAAAATTCATTCATGTCATATTTTTAAAGTGTAGCTCGGTGTGAAGCATTTGTATATGTCAAGTGTCAAACGGGCATTAATATACAATCCTCGGACACTTTTAAAAGAATATAAAGAGTCTCAATTCTCTGGACTAACTTTATTTATTGGCTTACTTTAAAAATAATTAGTATAAAGGGTTATACTGGATGTTAATAGAGAACATGAATGTTATTGTGCTCAATTATGAAGGGTATTGTATCTTTCTAATTTAACATAAAATAAGAAAGATACATGTAAAGCCTAATACTCCTTTTCTCCTTGAGGGGTTGACTCTATATTATATAGTTGAGCTTATTGGATTTTCCTCTATGTCCTAGGCCCTCCAGCCTTTTTACTATTCAGCTAAGTCTGGGTCATTGGTACAGCATAAAAATGTTAAAAAATTTATAGTAATTTATATATTTTTTATACTTACCAATGACCCAGACGGGGATGGCCCTCCCAGGAGTTGGGAACTCTTACCTCCCCACTGAGTACATAGCGCTGACCAGGCACTGCCAGTAAGAATGATAATTGGCGCCAATTTTGGAATGTCCTTGACCCTGCGCATGCGCAGTAAGGGCAAAGTATGGAGGTCCTATAGGACATGATTTCTTTTGGTTTTAGATGCAAATTTTGGGGATTGGGGGGCAAAATTTGTGTTTGACCCTGGATTTTTTAGAGTTAGCACCAGCTAAGTCTGGGTCATTGGTGAGTATAAAAAATATATAAATCACTATAAATTTTTTAACTTTTCGAAAATTTTCAATAAAATCACATCATATGACCCTTCTTTGGAACGAGCTCATTGAGCTCGTTCCAAGGAGGGGTCACATGACATGGTTTTATTGAAATTTTTTGAAAAAATTTAAAAAATGATATTTAAAATAATAAATTTTGAAATCATCTGCGTTGGGTAAAGGGTTAACAGGTGTGCAGAAGATTATGGAAGCAATAATGTGAATACACCAAATACCTATTTTTACACATAATGAATTTACACCTGCAAAGCAATGGAAAATGGGTTGGGAACTTAAGTTTAGTGGATTACGGTGATATTTTCATTACAAAATTTCAGTAGTAAATGTTTATTTACCAAATAACAATCAAATTTAACATATACCTTTTAAATAAAAATTTTGTAAGTTTTACATGATCTTTTACACTCAGACTTGTTGGAAATGAGGAGGCGACAGGAGGGAGGGGCAATGATTTTAAAACTTTGAAAACATTAGGGCTGTCACGATTAATCCACTAATCGATTGTCGATCAGTCACGCTGAAATTGATTAGTATTTTTCATTGTCGAAGAATCGGTAAATTTTACCCCGTTTTAGACGTTTAATAATTAAAAAAAACTTTGATGAAAATACTATTGTTTCTAAAGGTAAAACATCAAGACAACGTTAAATCTCAAAGAGCCGTTAGAAGAATTTATCTTTTAGGTACATTCAAAGTTTTGATGCTCTGAACTTTTTAACTGTCAGTGTAATAATCAAGACCGGTCGCCAGTTGTGAACTTGTGAAGTTCGCAACTGCTGACAGGGCTTGATTATTACACTGACGGTTCAAAAGTTCAGAACATCAAAGCTTTGAATGTACCTAAAAGAGGATCGGCTTCGTTGTTTATTTGAGGTAGGTCAACTGACTTCAACTTCATTGTAACAAATTCAAAGAGAGGGGGAGGGGGTCATCTATGTGCGATTAATTGATTATTATCGATTATTTGCGAGGATTAATCGATTCCTAAATTCAAAAATCATGACAGCCCCAGAAAACATGCAAACGTATATGCAAATGCACTAAAATGGCGGATACGATTTTCAAAAGAATAACCATCATTTGGGGAAAGAAACAAACCCCTTACTTAGTAGCTTAGATCTATAAAGAAAGCAGCATCTTTTCTTTCACAGTTGATTTCTAAAGGCGGTACCTGATTGATATTTTTATATAACAACCAATGGCCCAGCCTAGCTTTTGCTAACTCAAAAATTAATCCAGGGCCAAACACAAATTTTGCCCGCCAATCCTCAAAATTTGCATTTTGCATGCAAAACAGAAAAAATCAAGTCCCTGCCTGGTACTCCATACTTTTTAGATCTGCGCATGTGCAGTATCCAGGAAGGTACCGAAATTGGCGCAAACCATCATTCTTTGTAATGCTCTAAAGTCAACAACATTCAGCTGACATCTGTGCTTTTAAATCTCAGTTTTGAGGATGCCAGACACAAATCAATGGTAAAATTAGTGGATCCAAGGAATAAGTGGATGATGGAAGTGAACAATTGTGGTTAGAAATGTTCAGGGCTGTAACTTTATAATTTTTATAAAAATTATTTCATGTTTCCCAATTTCGGGACATGTGCCTGACTTAATCATTCTTGCTGATGATTTAGGCCATAAAAAAAGAACCTCTGTTTCTCAGGCCCGCGCACATGCTTATTTTTTGTGTGCATGCAACCTTTTTATGACCCCCCAAAATTTTTTTTTAAAATTGAGATATTGTGCTCATTTCGGTAATTCGATATTATGGAACGCTTGCGTTAGCGAAATTAACACATTCCAAACTTATTCTTCATCATACGTTAATAAAGTAGGTGGATTTTAGCAATATTCACAACAGAAAATGTTTTATTCTGCAAGAGGTAAATCATAACGACAGCCAGAATGACAGTGTCTTTCACTGTTTCAGACTGACAATAAAGAGTCACAAAGGGGAATGGTCGATTCGCACCAACCCCAAAGTCACTTCACACCATCCCAGAAAATGGTGCAATTCGATTTTTGAGATTTTGCGAATCAACTTCGGCATGGTGCGAATCGATTTTGGAGATGGTACCATGTATATATAATAATATATTCTCAGGGGCGAACTCGCTTGGGGCGATTGACCAGTTTCGACAAACTTTCGTTTCCAGGTTGTATTTTTAGCTCAACTTGACAAAGTCAAGCTGAGCTATTGCCATCACTTCTCGTCCGCCGGCGTACGTATGTACATACGTACGTACGTATGTACATACGTACGTATGTACAGTTGTACATACATACGTACGTACGTACCTCACAGGTCGCATTTATGATAAGATCTGTTTGAAACTTGGTATGCTTGTTTGGGGTGACCTCTAGACGGGAGCTATCGATTTTCTTCAATTTCCGTCAAAAAATGTTGCTGCAGCCAATGTTCTTAGAACTTAGTTTAGTCAGACCTCAATATTTCCCTTTGGCACACCCTACAGGGCACATTTGTGATCGGATTGCTTTAAAACCTGGCATGCTTGTTTAGGGTACATCTAGATGGGAGCTATCGATTTTCTTCAATTTCCGTCAAAAAATGTTGCCGCGCCCAACGTTCTTAGAACTTAGTTTAGTCAGACCACAATATTTCCCTTTGGCACACCCTGCAGGGCACATTTATGATTGGATTGCTTTGAAACCTGGTATGCTTGTTTGGGGTGACCTTTAGATGGGAGCTATCGATTTTTTTCCATTTCCGTCAAAAAATGTTGCCACGGCCAACGTTCTTAGAACTTAGTTTAGTCGGAAGACCTCAATATTTCCCTTTGGCACACCCTACAGGGCACATTTATGATCTGATTGCTTTGAAACATGGCATGCTTGTTTGGGGTGATGTCTAGATGGGAGCTATCAATTTTCTTCCATTTCCGTCAAAAAATGTTGCCACGGCATATGTTCTAAGAACTTAGTTTAGTCAGATCTCAATATTTCCCTTTGGCACACCCTACAGGGCACATTTATGTTCGGATTGCTTTGAAACATGGCATGCTTGTCTGGGGTGACCTATAGATTGGAGCTATCGATTTTCTTCCAATTCTCCCCGTCAAAAAATGTTGCCACTGGCAACGATCTTTGAACTAAGTTTAGTCAGGCATCAATATGTTCCTTTGGCATGCCCTACAGGGCACATTTATGATCAGATCGGTTTGAAACTTTGTATGCTTGTTTGGGGTTACCTCTAGATGCGAGCTATTGATTTTCTTCGATTTCCGTCAAAAAATGTTGCCACTGGCAATGACCTTCGATCAACATAGTAAAAACTTAGTGCAGTTAAACATCAATATTTCTATTTGACACACCCTGCAGGGCACATTTAAGATTGGATCGCTTGCAAACTTGGTGTGCTTGTGTAGGGTGACATCTATATGGGAGCTGTCGATTTTCTTCCATTTCTGTCAAAAAATGTTGCCGCTGACCTTTGAACTTAGTTTAATCAGACCTCAGTATTTCCCTTTAACACACCCTTCAGGGCACATTTATGATCGGATCACTTTGAAACTTGGTATGTGTGTTTGGGGTGACCTCTAGATGTGAGCTATTTTTTAATTTCCATAAAAAGTTATTGTCGTTATCACCAGCCTTTGAACTTACTGCATTTGTGCATCAACTTATCCCTTTTGCACTCTCTGTAGGGTATATTTATGAATTTCCATAAAAAAAACCCAAAAAAACATTGCCTCAAAGCAATGACCTTCTGCTTAGTGCATTTGTGCATTAACATCTTCCTTTGGCATGCCTCAGAGGGCACATTCATTACCAGGTTTTGAAACTTTGTATGCTTATGCAGGGTGACAAAGATAGGACCTATTGATTTTCTTTTCATTTCCATCAAAAACTGTTGCTGATTGCAACAATCTTTGAATTTATTGCATTTGTGCATCAGTATTCTTTGACATGGCCTACAGGCCACATTTATCATAGGATTGTTTTTGAACTTGGTGTGCTCATTAGTCAAGAACTCTAGATAAGAGCTGTTGAGTAGCATTCATTTCTGTGAAAAAAGTTGCCATTTACAATAACCTCTGAACATACTGCATTTGTGTATCAACATTCTTCCTTTAGCCAGTCTTACAGTTTACATTTAAAAATGCATGGATTACTCTGACGTTGTGCACACACAATGCTGTTATGTTAAAATTTCATCAAAAAACATGGGTACCAATGATCTTCAATTTTGCCATTTCATTTATAACTTACCAAGTTCAAATTTGTCAAGTTGAGCTACAGTGTCATTGACACTTTCATTTACTCAACAGTTTCAGCATTGAGTTGCTTGGAAACGTGAACGTGCAGGTCAAGGTTGACAGCCATTTGATGTTTCAATATTTATATATTTTTATACTGTACCAATGACCCAGACATAGCTGGTGCTAACTCTTAAAATATAGGGCCAAACACAAATTTTGCCCCCCAATCCCCAAAATTTGCATCTAAAACTAAAGAAAACATGTCCTGAGAGGCCCTCCACACTTCGCCCCTACTGCGCATGCGCAGTGTCAAGGACGTTCCGAAATTGGCGCCATTTATCATTCTAAGTTTGGCCCTTCATCAGTTAACATCTGACTGATCTTTGTGCTTTTAAATCTCAGTTTAAATGATGCCAGACACATAAATATTAGTGAAATGGTGATTCTAAGGAGGATAGAAAAGGAGGAGAGGAAAAGAATGTGTGACAGAATATTATCAGGGCTGTAACTTAAAATTTTTTAATGAAATTATGTTAAGTTACCTATTTTCAAGGCAGCAGCCATTTTGTTGTCATTCTGATTATTTAGTTACACTGTTTTTACAAGTGTTTTTCCTCTCTCCCTGTCCTTTAAGTTCCCCCTTGCTATTCTCCCATGCTTTTGGCATAATTTCTGTAATTATTATTACTAAAATTTCTTGGGAGTTTAGCTGAATAACAGAATGAATTCTGTTCTTTCCCCATGTTTACGTCTTCACCTACGGGTGGTTAGGCGTTGTGTTCTGCATCTACCATCTGATGTTCTGCAGTTTCTTCCCTGGAAGTCTCTGTTTTGCATCAGATGGTGTATTTTTGGTAACTGATTTCGGGCCTGGGTGCCTGGAGTCTTATTTTAGTGTTTTTACACTCATTGTTTACATTTACAACAGCCCTCTGTGTGAGGGGGGGATTTCTAAATAATAATATCTTTATGTTATTTCAATCATAACTAGATACATTATTATTGTTCGTAAGTGTTGAATAAATTGTTTAAAATATTTTTAAAATTTTTGTCCACACTTAGGCTTGGGATCCATTGGGGCTCAACGTTACTTTTCAGAAACTTGGGCTGTTCTGAAAAAATATTTTTTCAAAATATTTTGATTTCAATTATTTTTTCTATATTAATGGATCATATTATTATTATGTATTTTGATTGCCAGGGGTTAGTGCGAGTACCAGGACTTGTTTTCTTTTCACATTGAAAGGATATTGATCAATTGTTTTAAGAGGAAGTCTTCCTCTGACCTTATTATCATTCTATATGTGGTCAGTGTACTCGCATTAACTCCGGTTCTGTATCGTATGATTTCGATGACAATATGGGAAGCGTATGTCACGGTATGTTGTTGGGGATTTGGACACTCCGGTCCTTTCCCCGCAGGGTCACTCTACTTTATCAATTTCTATTTCAGACGATCAAGATTAGGGTGATGTATCTGTGATGTCTTCCAACAGTGTGCCTCCGTCGTCACAATTAATGAAGGGCTAGCGGAAAAGTGCTCATGTAATACGCCAATTGCCTAAGAGGACCCTAGTAGGTTCGACGGCCTTTGACGTCCGCTAGCTCGCCCGGTGTAGCGTCCATTCACCGAATGGTTCGGCAGCCGGGTTCGTCCGTTGCGGTCTAGAAGGAATTTTGGGGTGATGCGAGCACTATAAAATTAACTTAATGCACACCCAGTGACGGCGGATCGGAGGGAGAACGGAGGAAGCCTTTTAGTCCGGTTCATAGCTCGTTCCGGTCCATCCGGACGGCAAGCGAGAGAGGCCCCTCTCTCGTTCAACAACATCTGGCCCCAGATGTTGTGGTACAAATGTGTCGTTAGCGGAGCATACGTCCGTCGCTCGGGACGCTCCGTTGTATAGGCAGTCCGCTGAGACTGCTAAGGCTTCCTCTTCTCGTCAGCGCACACGACCGCACCTTGGCTGCGTGACCGCCGATATATTACCAGCTTCGCCGATCAAGGATTCTTCGGCGACCAGGTCACTCCATCCGGCAGCCAGGGATTCGAGACCGATGGACTCCGGACGTTCGCATAGGAAAAGTATGCGGGAGCCATCTGATGCGGAGCTGCCCTCGGCGAAGCAGCGATAGACTGCGCCTCCGCAGGTCTCGACGCCGGACATTCTTGTGCACATAGCACAGCTTATCGCAGCATCCCAGCAGCCGACAGAAACGGTGTCGGATCGAGAATTATCCGACAGCGCTGGGTCGGTAGCCGGGGACTCGAGGCCTGCAGACTCCGGACGTTCGCATAGGAAGTATGCGGGAGTCAACGTACACGGAGCTTCCAGCGGCAATGCATCGTAAGTCCGCTACTGCACAGGCCTCGGGAACGGACGTGCTTTCCTTAATAGCACAGTTTATCGCAGCATCCCAGCATCAACTGAATCTGTCGCATATATTTTATCCGACGATGCTGGATCGGGACGCTCCGCGGAAGCGGGTACGGACGTCCGAAAGTTTCATCCGGTCCGACGGGATACCGAAAGGGATTCGGTGGATTTCAAGCTTTCCCTTTCGGAACAACATATGCTGCGATGCCGGATAAGAAACTGATAGCGTCGGTGGACTTAGAAATTTTTGGTTCGGTTCAGGGACATCGTCCCTCAGTTCCGACATAGTCCAATAATGTCACACAAACTTTCGAATTATTGAACGACGCTATATATATTATTATTTTATGCTTGCTATCCAAGCATTTCTGGTTTCTTGTTCGAAGAGTTATGGAGATGTCTTTCAAAAGTGTGCCTCTGTCGTCATAGTTAATGAAGAGTTAGCGGCAATAAGTGCTCATGGAATATGTCTATCGCTTACGGAGTGACATTCGCTAGCTCACCCGGTGGAGCGTACATTCATCGAATGGTTCGGCTGCCGGGTTCGTCCGTTGCGGTCTAGGAAGGAGATTTGGGTGATGCGAGCACTTTAATTACTTTAGTACTCACCCAGTGACGGCAGATTGAGGACAGATCGGAGGAAGCCAACAACATAGGGGACCGCATGTTGTGGTTCAGATATTTTACATTCGGAGCATATGTCCGTTGCTCGGGACGCTCCGTTATATTGACAGTCCGAGAGACTGTCTTTAATGCTTCCTCATCCTCACAGCAGGGCACACGACCGCACATTGGCTACGTGACCTCGAGTATCCGATCAGTTTCGGCATTCAGTGATTCCACAGTGAATAGGTCGCGCCATCCGGTAGCCAAGGGACACGAGGCCTATACACTCCGTTCACTCGCATATTGGAAGTATGCACGGGGTAACGATCTCGGAGCTTCCTGCGGCAATGCATCGTAAGACCGCTGCTCCTCAGGCCTCAGTGACGGACGTGCTATCCGAGTTAGCACAGTTGTTTCGCAGCATCCCAGCAATTGACGGTTTCTCGGTCGAATCAGGAATTATCCGACGGCGCTGGGTCGGTGCGGTCCGCGGTTGCATCAAGCTACGGACGACCGAACGCTTTATAGGGTCCGACAGGATGGCGAAAGGGATTCGAAAGATTTCGAGTTTTCCCTTTAGTAGTATCGGAAGATGCCTTTCATATCTTCTGGCATTTCTTCCAGTGATTATTTTTCGGACTTCATTGCTGCGATCTTGGATAAGAGACTTATAGCGTCATTGGACTCGGATTTTTCGATCGGTACAGGGACTTTGTCCCTGACTTACCGACGCAGTCCAATATTGTCATTACAACATGTGTTTTATTTTTCGACGCTATATATTTATATATATATACAAGACGGCTACTAAGCATGATAGTTTAGTTTCTTGTCCGCGTGGCTCATTTCTGCCATTTTATCTTTTTTTACATATAGTTTATTTTGGCAGAGCAGGGCATACCGAGAGTTCATATGCGTCTAGACGGTGTGATTAAAGACTGCATATATTCTTTTTCACCGTTTATGTCTTTTCCAATTTCAATGTTGGGAACGACATTATGTATATTAGACTTAACTTAGACGCTTTATTATACGTAATCCGCCTTACTGAGGCGTTATCATTACGTCTTCAAGAAAAGATTTACGGGATATTATTCTCAATGTAATTTCTTTTGAGGGCAGTAGTTTGTTCACGTATAACTCCGCCCTTCAGTGGCTGATTGGAGTTGGTTAGACGTGATGCAGCCCTAGCTACATCCACGCGTGGATAGTAGGTTAAGAACTCTCTCAGAGTCGCTTCGTTCTCGGAGGAGCTTCTCTTCGACGGCAACTTTCCGGCAATCCATGAATTGCTTGATTTATACATTCTCTTGTCTATCTAGTGTTACAAGAGATTCAGACTGGGGCAAACATTCGGTGGTTGACTCAGAGAGTGCCGCCGCAGTTGCCGGACCCGAGTGTGGCTGTTATGACGGTTGCCAGTCAAACAGATTGGGATATATACTGATCCCTACGGATTCGAAGTGCCAGGGTCTTTGGGTTCCGCAGTCTTTTAGCTATCAGTTAACTTCCGCGGAATAATGTTTTTTAGGCTTGCTTTATGTCATTGCATGAACATTATTCAGAAACGCATGCCCAAATTCCTGTCCTTTAATTCGACAGTAGTGGCGTATCTCCGGAACCAGGGAGGCACTCTTTCGTTTCCGTTATTCAATTTAATGGAAAGAATCCGTCTGTTGGTTATAGTACACCAAGTTCAGTTTTGGTCCGTCATATTCTGGGTCGTCTGATTGTTTTATCGCACTCCCGTTCTCTTACGGGTCGCTTGTTGCTGTCAGAATGGACTCTCAACAAACAAGTATTCAATCAGATTTGCTATCTATGGGAGCGCCCAATGATGTTTTATTTATGACACAGCTGGCTAATCAATTGCAGACGTATGTGTTGGCTTGTCCAGATCTCTGAGCTAATACTGTTAACGCTCTATTGATCTATAGGACAGAATGATAGGATACGCGTATCCTCCGGCGCTGTTGTTTTTAGCAGGTATTGCTAAGATAAACAACCACAATACATTTCTGTTGATAGCATCTCTATCTTCACAGAGATCATGAGTAATTTACTCTCTTGTCTACTGTGGATCTTAACGTGAAATCTTCCTCTATGTGAGGATCTTTTTTCACTGGGTAAATCGTGTCATCTTTATCACAACCAGCAAGGTCGCAACCTTCATGTATTCCGTTGTGTCGTCCGTATTGCATTGTAAGCACTGTACTGGACGAGCTTTGGACGCGATTTCTTACTATAGGAGATCCTCTTCTTCGCTATTCTATGCGACTAAAGTGGAGGCTCTTCCGTCGTGGTGTAGGGATCATTATGTTCATATGGTTGATCCCTCCATGCTACTCATTGCTATTTTTTAGTATACTTGTTTCACAAGATCTACTGCAGCCTGTTGTTATTTAGGTTATAGGTTTATGTTACCTCATACCTATGCACTCTACGATAGTTTACAATTGAGTCTTTTGTCTCTTTATCTAAGTCAGTTAGTAACTTTTTGATAAATAGACTTAGAATCTTTAGATTAAATTCCTATACGGATTTTAACTTCAGGTTCTTATTTAGCTAAGTAATCATTTGAGCCTCTGGAAACAGTAGTTTTCAAATTCTGACCTTTTAGACAGTAATTCTGTTGGTTTCTCTTTTACTGTAGAGTCAGTGAGTTTCATGCACTATCGATGGATGATTTTCACTTTCATAGTTTCGGAATCAATACTTCCGTTACTATTTAGGTTGGATTGTTGCATAAGAGTTAGGCTCCTATTATCCGGAACCTATTATTTTAAGGTCCTTCCGTCTTCGTATGGGCATAGGCCTTTACTCTTTCCGGGTACAGTTTATGTATTTATAAACAGATATCTGTTTATTACAAGGGCGTAAGCTTCTTCTGTCTTTGATGTCTAGTAGAAGGACGTTACGCTCCATTTTATTGTTAATGGATTCTATTAACTAGCGTACTGCTTATGGTATATCATTGGCTTAGCAGTTGTGCTTAAGATTTCGGCTCATGAAGTAAGAGTTCTTCTACTTCTTGGGCTTACATTAATAGTGTTCTATTATAGATTTTTGAAGGCTGCTCATTGCGCTCAGCCATCCATTCATGAATTTTATCTCAGAAATATCGAGTCCATTTCTGGAGGCCTCTATTGTTAGGTCTATTATCTACTGCTCAGAATGTCATTCACTTAACAGTTGCTACTATAGCTAGGTAGGCTGTCTGTTTCGGCAGTGTCTCCGTTCGGCTGCCCTCTTCGCTCTGGGCTATTTGACCCAGGGCAAGAAAAAGGGGGGGGGGGAGGGTGTTCCCTTGGGTCACCTGTTTTTACTATGAAAACAAGGGGATACCTCCTCCGGAGTTAGTAATTCTGAGCTGTTATTGGGATGGTTGTTTAGTGAGAAGTTTAAGTTTTTAAAATTCATTCAAGTCTTAGTTTTTAAAGTATAGCTTTTGAATATTGCATATGTCAACGGACATGATTATGCAATTCTCACACACTTTTAGGAGTATAAGAGTCTCTATTCTTTAGACTTACTTTATTATTGGCTTACTTTAAAAATTATTAGTATAAGGATTATTGGATATTAATAGAGTACATGGATGTATGAAGCTCAATTTTTGGAAGGTGTTGTATCTTTCTAATTTATCATAAATAAGAAAGATACATGTAAGGCCTATTACTTCTTTTCCCTACAGGGGATGACTCTATTTTATTTTATTGAGCGTATTCCATTTTGCTCTATGTCCTTGGCCCTCCAGCCTTTTTACTATTCAGCTATGTCTGGGTCATTGGTACAGTATAAAAATGTTAAAAAATTTATAGTAATTTATATATTTTTTATACTTACCAATGACCCAGACGGGGATGGCCCTCCCAGGAGTTGGGAACTCTTGCCTCCCCGCTGAGTACATAGCGCTTACCAGGCACTGGTTATTAGAATGATAAATGGCGCCAATTTCGGAACGTCCTTGACACTGCGCATGCGCAGTAGGGGCGAAGTGTGGAGGGCCTCTCAGGACATGTTTTCTTTAGTTTTAGATGCAAATTTTGGGGATTGGGGGGCAAAATTTGTGTTTGGCCCTATATTTTAAGAGTTAGCACCAGCTATGTCTGGGTCATTGGTAAGTATAAAAAATATATAAATTACTATAAATTTTTTAACTTTCACACTGACGTTTCTTAAAGTTTTGATAATATCATACATTTGTATCAGTTTGAATGCCTTTACCTCTTGAAGAAAATGCCCTGTCTTATTTCTGTTCAAATGAAGTTGGCTCTGACTGTTGTGTTAGATTGGTGCATTGTAGATGACTTTAATCCAAACACACTCAACGAACTGTTTCAGGGTTTGTGTACGGGACAGGTGGGGCATGGGGAATTGAAACCTGGTCTTGTGGACTACAGTTCGTCACACATGGAATTTTTTGTGGGCAAAAGTAGAGAGCCTGATAAATTCCAACGTGTATTTCTTCAAGCAACCGTGAGTGACGTGGCAGTGGAGTTTGGAAAGGATTTCCGATTTTGCATTGATAATTATGACAGAACTAACGGTACTGAACCTGCGTCCACTCGGTCAAAAACTCAAAATGCTATTTTTATACTGTACCAATGACCCAGACTTAGCTGGTGCTAACTCTAAAAAATCCAGGGCCAAACACAAATTTTGCCCCTCAATCCCCAACATTTGCATCTAAAACCAAAAGAAATCATGTCCTAAAGGACCTCCATACTTTTCCCTTACTGCGCATGCGCAGTGTCAAGGACGTTCCGAAATTGGCGCCAATTATCATTCTCTGTTTGGCCCTTCATCAGTCAACATCTCACTGATCTTTGTGCTTGTAAATCTCAGTTTAAAGGATGCCAGACACGTAATTATTGGAGAAATGGTGATTCTAAGGAGGATATAGAAGGAGGAGAGGAAAAAGGAGTGACAAAAAATAATCAGGGCTGTACTTAAAATTTTTTATGAATTATGTTAAGTTGCCTATTTTCGAGGCATGGGCCTCTTGTCATTCTTTCTATAAAGTTGCACTGCTTATTCAGTGTTTCCTCTCCCCTGGTCTTCTAAGTCCCCCCTTGCTATTCTCCCATGCTTTTGGCATATTTTTGAGAAAGATCATTTCTAAATTCTCTTGGGAGAGTTAGCTTGGTTACAGAATGTTTTCTGTTATTTTCCCCATAGTTACATTTTCACCCATGGGTGTATAAACGTTGTGTTCTGCATCTTCCATCTGATGTTCTGCAGATTCTCCCCTGGGAGTCTCTGTCTTGCATCAGATAGAGTGTAATTTTGATGACTGATTTCGGGCCAGTTTTGTCAGTGCCTGGAGTCATGTTTTCTGGTGTTTTTACACTGTTTGTTTACATTGGCAACAGTCTCTTTTGAGGGGGGCTGTTTGCCTTTGGAGTAGTTTATCTCACTATAAGATACATTATTATTATCCGTAAGTGTTGCATTAATTATTTAATATAATTTTAAAATTTTTGATCACACTTAGCCTTCGGATCCATTGGGGCTCAACGTTACTTTTCAGAAACTTGGGCTTCGCTGAAAAAATATTTTTCAAAAATTATTTTGATTTTCAATTGTTTTTTCATTATTAATGGATCATGTTATTATGTATCTTTGTGTTAGGGGTTTGTGCGAGTAACTAGGACTTGTTGTTGACTTTTCACAATGAAAGGATATTGTTCAAATTGTAATAGGAAGAAATCTTCCTCTGACTTTCATGATCATTGTATTAATTGTAGTCAGTGTTCTCGCACTAATCCCTGTTCTATATGTCAATATTGGGATGACAAACATTGGAAACGTGTGTCACGATATGTTGTTAGTGGAGAAAGGGCTATGCCGGCTCTTTCTCCGCAGGGTCACTCTACTCTATCAGTTTCTATTTCAGAGGAACAAGAACAGGGTGATGTTTCCATGTTATCTTCTACAAGTGCGCTTCCGTCGTCACAAATGAATACAGAGCTAGCGGCAAAAGTGCTCATGGAGATTAAACAAATGTCGTCCGCTAGCTCGCCTGGTGTAGTGTCCATTCACCGAATGGTTCGGCAGCCGGGTTCGTCCGATGCAGTCCAGGAGGAAATGTTGGGTGATGCAAGCACTATAAACATTCAACGTGCACACCCAGTGACGGCGGATAGTAGGAGAGATCGGAGGAAGCCTTCGAGTCCGGTTCCTAGCTCTTCCAGGTCCAGCTGGGCCGCGAGCGAGAGAGGCCCCTCTCTCGTACAACAACATCTGGGACCAGATGTTGTGGTACAAAATGTGTTGCAAGCGGAGCACACGTCCGTCGCTCGGGACGCTCTGTTGTATAGGCAGTCCGCGGAGACTGCTCAGGCTTCTTCCTCTCATCAGCGCACACGACCGCACCTTGGCTACGTGACCGCCGATATTTTACCAGCTTCTCCGATCAGGGATTCTTCGGCGACCAGGTCACGCCATCCGGTAGCCAGGGACACGAGGCTGATGGACTCTGGACGTTCGCATAGGAAGAGTATGCGGGAGTCATCAGATGCAGAGCTGCCCTCGGCGAAGCAGCGAAAGACGGCGCCTCCGCAGGCCTCGATGTCGGACGTGCTTGTGCAAATAGCACAACTTATCGCAGCATCCCAGCAATCGACAGAAACGGTGTCGGATCGGGAATTATCCGACGGCGCTGGGTCGGTACGCTCCGCCGAAGCATCGGGGGCGGACGACCGGGAGCATCATGAGGTCCGCCCGGATGGTGAAAGGGATACAGATCCCTTTCGGAACAACATAAAGCTGCCGTGGACTTCATCCGGCACTTTCTCCCTCAAGTTGTTCCGTCGGGCCAGACTGCTGCGGTTCCGGACAAGAGAATTATAGCGTCATTGGACTCTGATTTCTTTGAGTGGTTCAGGGACATCGCTCCCGAGTTTCCGTCTCAGTCCAATAATGTTGCAAGAACATTTGAATTATTGAACGACGCTATATTCAAACTTGCTTCCAAAACAGGAAAAGCAGGTTTCTTGTCCGCCAATACTCTCAACCTGCCTTTCATTAATGCAAGGAATAAATTCGATACGGCAGGACAGGGTATCCCGAGAGTTCCTCTGCGTATGGACGACGAGGCGGAAGACTTAGAATTATCATTACCGTCGTCGGCGTCTATTCCAACCGCGGTGTTGGAAACAACTATTTCGTCTAACAGAGCCAGTTTAGATGCCTTATCTTATGCAGATCACCTTACTAAGGCGTTATCACTGCGTCTTCAAGGGAAAGAATTCCAGGATATACAATCCTCTTTAAGACTTCTTTCAAGGGCAGTAGCTTTTCCCACGTGTAACTCTGCCCTTTCAGTGGCAAACCTGGAGTTGGTTAGACGTGACGCAGCCCTAGCTACATCCACACTCGTGGATAGTAAGGTGAAGAACTCTCGATTACAGTCGACCCTTGGGTGAGAGGAGTGACTTCGGAAGGCCTAAAGATATCCTTCAAACGAAAGCCTCCATTAACTCGAAGTCCAAAGTGGACTCAACTTCCGTCAAATCCGCAGAAAAGAGACGCTCTGTTATCAGAGGTGCAGTCTCTTTTAATGAAGAACGCGGTAGAGGTCGTAGAAAAACAGGAGACACCGGGATTCTACAGCCATCTGTTTCTGGTTCCGAAACCAGACGGCTCGTTCCGTCCAGTCATAGATTTGAGCTGGATAAACAAGCTGATCGTCGCTCCGAAGTTTTATATGGAGACGATTCGATCAGTCAGATCGAGTATTCGGGTGAACGATTATGCAACAAGCATAGATCTCAAAGATGCGTACTTTCACGTCATGGTACATCCGACATTCAGAAAGTATCTACGCTTCGCAGTCCTAGGGGTGGTGTATCAATTCCGGGCGATGTGCTTCGGATTGAATCTAGCACCCTGGGCTTTCACTCGGGTAATGAACTCGGTAATGATGTATTTCCGAGCTCATTCGTCTGCGGTAACGTCGGCCTACCTGGACGACATTCTTCAGAGGTACGGCAACGAGTTAACGCTTCAGAACGATGTGCAGAATCTACTTCTATTGCTCCGACGTCTTGGTTTTATAATAAACGAGGAGAAGTCGGATCTGGTGCCGTCCAAGTCATTCACACATCTGGGAATGAGCTTCGAGACGCACAACAATCTCGTTCGTCTGCCGTTAACCAGAGCGAAATTAGTCAGTTGTTACGCTCGCTATTGTCTGCACGCAGACAAAGTCACAGCGAGGGAGTTTATGAGACTGATAGGTCTGTGTTGAGCCGCTGCGGATCTCATTCCGATGGGGCGGTTACGCACGCGTCCTCTCCAAATTTTCTTGACTCAGAATTGGAGTGTGAAAATTCATTCGCTCGACATAGACGTTCTCTTGTCAGATCAAGTGAAACGAGAGATTCAGACTTGGGCAAACATTCAGTGGTTAACTCAGGGAGTTCCGCTGCAGTTGCCGGATCCGAGTTTTACCATTATGACGGATGCCAGTCAAACAGGTTGGGGTGCATCATTGATCCCAACAGATTCGAGATGGCAGGGTCTTTGGGATCCGCAATTCCTGGGCAAGCACATAAACATCAAGGAAATGATGTCAATTTGGCTTGCGTTATGTCATTGGATGGACATTATTCACAATGCTCATGTCCAAATCCTATCCGACAATACGACAGTAGTGGCGTATATACGGAATCAGGGAGGCACTCATTCAATTCCGTTGTTCAATCTAACGGAAAGAATCCTTCTGTTTGCTCTAGAACATCAGGTTCTTCTTTCTGTCCGTCATATACCGGGTCGTCTGAACGTACTAGCAGACTCCCTTTCACGAAAGGGTCGCTTGTTGCCGTCGGAGAGGACTCTCAACAAACAAGTATTCAATCAGATTTGCTACCAATGGGAACGGCCAATGATAGACTTATTTGCGACACATCTCAACAATCAGTTGCAGACGTATGTGTCTCCGTGTCCGGATCCAAGAGCATTTGCAGTAGACGCTCTGTCGATCCCTTGGGACGGAATGATAGGATATGCGTATCCTCCAGCGCCGTTAATTCAGCAAGTATTGCTAAAGATAAAACAATCTCAGTGCAAGATTCTGTTGGTAGCATCTCTGTCTCCACAGAGACCGTGGATAAATCTACTCAGGTGTCTGTTGTGGGACCTACCGCGAAAGCTTCCTCCACGAGAGGATCTTCTTTCGCAGGGGAAATCGCGTCAACTCCATCACAACCCGCAAGGTCTCAACCTTCACGTTTTTCCTTCTTGCATGGCAAGCACTTTACAGGATGAGCAGTGGACGCGATTTCTAACTGTAGGAGGACCTCCTCTTCACTAAACTATGCGGCTAAGTGGAAGGTTTTTCGTTGTTGGTGTAGGGATCATTCTGTTGATATTTTTGATCCCTCTATACCAGACATTGCAAACTTTCTAGTATACTTGTTTGACGAAATCAAACTGCAGCCTGTTACTATTAAGGGTTATAGGTCTATGTTATCTGATACCTATGCACATCATGATAGTTTACAAATTGGATCTAATGTCTCTATCTAAGTTGGTAAGAAACTTCTCGATAAATAGACCCAGAACTCTTAGGTTAATTCCTAAGTGGAATTTAGCTTGGGTTCTTCTTAAACTGAAGGAAAAGCCATTTGAACCTCTTGGGACAGTAGATTTCAAATTCTTGTCTTATAAGACAGCTTTTCTCTTAGCTTTCTCTTCTGCTAGAAGAGTCAGTGAGCTTCATGCACTGTCGGTGGATGATTCTCACTATCGTAGTGTCGGGAACACTATCACCTTCACTACTAATGTGGGATTTTTAGCTAAGAGTCAGGCTCCTAATAAATATCCGGAACCTATTGTTATTAAGGCTCTTCCATCTTCAGACGGGCGTAGGCCTTTACTCTGTCCTGTTAGAGCATTACGTATCTATAAACAGAGATCTCAGTTTATCAGAAAGGGACGAAAACGTTTCTTTCTGTCTCTGATGCCTAATAGAAAGGACATTTCGGTCCATTCTATTGCTAGATGGATTCAATTAACTATCCGTACTGCTTATGAAAATTTATCTTCTTCTCAGCAGTCTGTGCTTAAGATTTCGGCTCATGAAGTAAGAGCTCTTGCTACTTCTTGGGCTTACGCTAATAGTATTGCTATTACAGATTTAATGAAGGCTGCTTATTGGTCTCAGCCATCCACATTCACAAATTTTTATCTCAGAAATATTGAGTCCATTTCTGGAGACCTGCGTTGTTTAGGTCCGTTATCTGTTGCTCAGAATGTCGTCCACTAAACAGTTGCAACTATAGTTATGCAGGCTTTCTGTTCCGGCAGTGACTCCGTCTGGCTGCCCTCTTTGCTCTGGGCTATTTGACCCAAGGCAAGGGGAAGGGGGGGGGGGGGGGGGTGTTCCCTTAGTTCCCCTGCTTTATAGTGAAAAGCAAGGGAATGCCTCCTCCGAAGTCAGTATTTCTGAGTCGTTTCCGGGATGGTTTTAAAGTGTAATATTAATGTTAAAATTCATTCATGTCATATTTTTAAAGTGTAGCTCAGTGTGAAGCATTTGTATATGTCAAGTGTCAAACGGGCGTTAATATACAATCCTTGGACACTTTTAAAGAATATAAAGAGTCTCAATTCTCTGGACTAACTTTATTTATTGGCTTACTTTAAAAATAATTAGTATAAAGGGTTATACTGGATGTTAATAGAGAACATGAATGTTATTGTGCTCAATTATGAAGGGTATTGTATCTTTCTAATTTGTCATAAAATAAGAAAGATACATGTAAAGTCTAATACTCCTTTTCTCCTTGAGGGGTTGACTCTATATTATATAGTTGAGCTTATTGGATTTTCCTCTATGTCCTAGGCCCTCCAGCCTTTTTACTATTCAGCTAAGTCTGGGTCATTGGTACAGTATAAAAATGTTAAAAAATTTATAGTAATTTATATATTTTTTATACTTACCAATGACCCAGACGGGGATGGCCCTCCCAGGAGTTGGGAACTCTTACCTCCCCGCTGAGTACATAGCGCTGACCAGGCACTGCCAGTAAGAATGATAATTGGCGCCAATTTTGGAATGTCCTTGACACTGCGCATGCGCAGTAAGGGCAAAGTATGGAGGTCCTTTAGGACATGATTTCTTTTGGTTTTAGATGCAAATTTTGGGGATTGGGGGGCAAAATTTGTGTTTGGCCCTGGATATTTTAGAGTTAGCACCAGCTAAGTCTGGGTCATTGGTAAGTATAAAAAATATATAAATTACTATAAATTTTTTAACTTTTTTGAATTGATGAAAAATCATCCACAGCAATTACCGAATCCGCATGATGACACCCTTGTTTCTCGAAACAATAAATCCAGACTTTATAATGATGTGATAAAAATGCTTAAAACTGAAAATGTTGGGTGGTCTGTTGAGTCAGTTGACACAGTGGGGAAGCCATTTGTGGAGACCCTTGTGAATATTCTGTGGTACTTAGAACCCCATATTGACAAACTGAAGGAACGGTCTTGTTTTCTACCTGAAATGTTCACCCCCTTTACTGGTTACAAATGTTTTCAGACACATAAACATACTGTACCCCCGATTGGTAAACAGAATTTAGTGAAACTCTTATCTGCACTTGATAGATTTGTTGATTCACCTTGGATGAAGGGAAAGGTTTGGGGTCAAGTCAGTTGTGAAATAAAAAAACTTTGTGAGTGCATGAGTAAATGTGTTGATTATTTGAATAATAAAAGTAGAAACAATGTGGGGAGTTCATGATGCCACAGAATTGTTTAGATCTCCCAGAGATTCTCAGGTAATATATTGCAGTCATAAAACCAAAATTCATAGTAAAGCCAAGTATATCAGCAGGCTATAAATTGCTTAATGCAAAATTAACAAGTTCAGACTATTATGAGGTCATAAATTAGATGAATATACACCCCGAGATACTCGACAACGAAGATACTACCTTGATCATTTGGATGAGGGGTTGTCAAATAAATGTATTCATTTTACCATTTCAAGTGGAAACAATCATGGCACACTTCATGTTATTTGGAAAATTCCAGCACATATGAATGGGACTGACCTTACTTCAGAGACTAATAAAATTATAAAAGACATTGAAACTGATATACCTTATTATCACTCCAGAGCTATGCGAAAAAACTTTCGTGCGACATGTGGTTTACGTATGCAAACATCTCCTGCTATGCTCAGACACATATATGCTCGCTTTACAGGCGATTCATCTGTTGCGGAAGATAAAATTACTGCAGCTGTTAATGAAAGAGTTAAATTATCCTTTGAGTTAGAAGATCCTGATATAATTATCGACTTAAGGGAAAATAACACAAGACTGCAAATATGAACTTTTCTTTGAAAAATGTAAAGAATATCTCACCAACTTTGTGGAAGAAGCCGTTGATGAACGGCGACATGACAAGTACACTCATTTGGCAGCAGCCATATCTGAGAGATTTAAAAGAAAGTGTCACAAAAATGTGCCCTGAGAATACTCCAATACCAAGTGAACAATGGATACGCCTTCAGTTTGTGCCGAAAGTTCCATCATCAGTAAGTAGCTTGCAATACACAGGCAAATTGAATATTAAATATGCTCTCCAGGCTCGACAATTCAGAAAGGAACACTCAGACAGTCATATACGCCTCTGCCATTTTCCGATATCAAAAAGAAATAGCTGTGAAATTCAGAGAGTATTCTACATTTGCTGCTATGGATGAAAAACATGCATGTAAAGTTGGGGAGCCGGGATTCCCTGTTGCTGCGGTAGAAAGGGGCAGGGAGGTTTTAGTTTCAACAAATAAAAAATATGTTGTTGGAGACCATGTTCACCCTTGTACCAAGTGTAACATTCCTGATAGACATCCCCCAAGATATTTGTAGGTCTTTTTATGATGGGCAGGTTCATATCTGTGTGAAAAATCATATCTTTGAGCTATTAACTCCTCTCAGACATGTTACTGAACTACAGAATATACTTAAATCTACACCTGGAAAGGAAATTTTGTTTCTTTACACTTATGGAGGGCCTGAGCACAGACTGACCTATCTTTCAGTGCAGTTGTATTTACTGTGTGTATTTCTTTCTTGTGATTTTGATATGATTGTTGCTGCAAGAACACCCCCACATTGGGCATGAAAAGATCCTGCAGAGAGAATGATGTCTGTTTTAAATCTAGGTCTGCAGTGTATTGGGTTGATGCGAGAAAGTATGAGTGATTCTGATGAAGCAGCGATTTCATCATGTTATGGTTGTAATGATATAAGACAAAAAATTGATATTTTGCCACATCTTAAGAATTCAATCCATCGCAGTTTAGAACCAGTTAAAAATCTAATGACCAACATTTTTCAGCGTTTGAAATTAAAGGGGAAATGTTTTCAGACATATTCACCTGCAGCTAATTATAATCAGGAGATTGTGACCTTTGGTCTGTTCTTTCAAAATTTGGTGAAACGGGCACCAATGATTTTTCACAAAAAACTCTAAAAAATATTGTTGATCAGAATACTGAACTCAAAACTATTCTGGATCACTGCAGTGGGGCTAGACATTATTCATTCTGTCTGAAAAAGTGTGGCCAGAAAGGGTGCAATATTTGTATGCCTGTAAGACTACCAAAATACATATTTGAAACATTTCACTTCATCCCGGATCCCATGCCTGGTGAGGATGGGCATAACAGAGACTTTTCTGATGTTTATGGAAAAGATACAACTGAAGATCATAGACCTTCTCTTAAAGAAGCATCTGGTAAAGGACATGGCATCCCATTCAGCCCGTCTGGTCAGACAGCTAAATGTGTTCAAGAAGTTGTAAAATGTGTGGACTGTAATAAACCTTGTGTCATTCATGCAGCCAAGAAGCTCACTTCCAAAGAAAGTGACATTTTGCAGCCTATCCTGCAGTTTTACCAGTACAGCTGCGGTTCAGTTCTTCATGATTTGATGACTAATGATGACAAAACCTCACAAATACATGCTCTTCGAGAAAAAATTTATGTGAGAAAAAGCCTTACATTCAGTTTGTCTATTGAGGTTCCCCACTATAGCAGTGAATCATATGTTGATGTGTGTTACTTTTGTGCAGATACTAAAGATATAGTACGAGGGGAAAGGGCCGAGAGTATTCACCCCACATGCGAAATGTGCTTTCTTAAATTTAAGAAACAGTTGCTACTAAAGAAACCTCTAAAAAACTAAAACAACAGAAGTTAAAGTTTTGATTGAGAAATCAAGCAAAGCAAACAGTAGGGAGTATGTATGGGTAGAACCCAGTGGACCATTAACAGAACGTTTGCCAGTGGTTCTCTTGTTTTTTTTCTCAGATATTGAAATTGATTTTCAGATAAAAAGTCTACCCCACAGTGTTTTGGTAGAAGACCACTCTCCCCGCACTAAAGAGTTGAGTGGGTTTACTAGAAAAGATATTCTGGGAAGAGTTATCTCCAAATGGGTAATCAAGAATTCAACCAGTTATATCTGAAACCAGATATAAGTGCCTGAAATCTTGGTGACACAATAGGATATAGCTGGGGTTGACAGTTGGTGACTTTTCACATCAGAGAGTTGGCAGTTTGAAGAAACTTTTACGTCAATGTTAAATGAGTGGGACCAAGTTTTCTTGTCTGAATTGTTACAATATGGTATGAGGAGAGTAGATGCTGCCTACCATACACCACTGGCAAATCACTCTCAAAATCACATTAACCCTTTACCTAACGAATCGCCCGCATCCGCCCGCATAATATGCAAATTGAGCAGTTGAAAAAATTAAATATTTTTATACTGTACCAATGACCCAGACATAGCTGGTGCTAACTCTTAAAATATAGGGCCAAACACAAATTTTGCCCCCCAATCCCCAAAATTTGCATCTAAAACCAAAGAAAACATGTCCTGAATGGCCCTCCACACTTCACCTCTACTGCGCATGCGCAGTGTCAAGGACGTTCCGAAATTGGCGCCATTAATCATTCTAAGTTTGGCCCTTCATCAGTTAACATCTGACTGATCTTTGTGCTTGTAAATCTCAGTTTAAATGATGCCAGACACATAAATATTAGTGAAATGGTGATTCTAAGGAGGATAGAGAAGGAGGAGAGGAAAAATGTGTGACAGAATATTATCAGGGCTGTAACTTAAAATTTTTTAATGAAATTATGTTAAGTTACCTATTTTCGAGGCAGCAGCCATTTTGTTGTCATTCTGATTATTTAGTTACACTGATTTTTCAATTAGTTACACTGATTTTTCCTCTCTCCCTGTCCTTTAAGTCCCCCCTTGCTATTCTCCCATGCTTTTGGCATAGTTTTTGTAATTATTATTACTAAATTTTCTTGGGAGTTTTAGCTGAATAACAGAATGAATTCTGTTCTTTTCCCCATGTTTACGTCTTCACCTATGGGTGGTTAGGCGTTGTGTTCTGCATCTACCATCTGATGTTCTGCAGTTTCTTCCCTGGAAGTCTCTGTTTTGCATCAGATGGTGTATTTTTGGTAACTGATTCCGGGCCTGGGTGCCTGGAGTCTTATTTTAGTGTTTTTACATTCATTGTTTACGTTTACAACAGCCCTCTGTTTGAGGGGGGGATTTCTGGAAAATAATATCTTGATGTTATTTTAATCATAACTAGATACATTATTATTGTTCGTAAGTGTTGAATAAATTGTTTAAAATATTTTTAAAATTTTTGTCCACACTTAGGCTTGGGATCCATTGGGGCTCAACGTTACTTTTCAGAAACTTGGGCTGTTCTGAAAAAATATTTTTTCAAAATATTTTGATTTCAATTATTTTTTCTATATTAATGGATCATATTATTATTATGTATTTTGATTGCCAGGGGTTAGTGCGAGTACCAGGACTTGTTTTCTTTTCACATTGAAAGGATATTGATCAATTGTAATAAGAGGAAGTCTTCCTCTGACTTTTATAATCATTCTATATGTGGTCAGTGTACTCGCATTAACTCCTGTTCTGTATCGTATGATTTCGATGACAATATGGGAAGCGTATGTCACGGTATGTTAAGGGGGAATTGGACACTCCGGTCCTTTCCCCGCAGGGTCACTCTACTTTATCAATTTCTATTTCAGACGATCAAGATTAGGGTGATGTATCTGTGATGTCTTCCAACAGTGTGCCTCCGTCGTCACAATTAATGAAGGGCTAGCGGAAAAGTGCTCATGTAAATACGCCAATTGCCTAAGAGGACCCTAGTAGGTTCGACGGCCTTTGACGTCCGCTAGCTCGCCCGGTATAGCGTTCATTCACCGAATGGTTTGGCAGCCGGGTTCGTCCGTTGCAGTCTAGAAGGAATTTTGGGGTGATGCGAGCACTATAAATCAACCAAATGCACACCCAGTGACGGCGGATCAGAGGGAGAACGGAGGAAGCCTTTTAGTCCGGTTCATAGCTCGTTCTGGTCCTTCCGGACGGCGAGCGAGAGAGGCCCCTCTCTCGTACAACAACATCTGGCCCCAGATGTTGTGGTACAAAATGTTTCGCATTCGGAGCATACGTCCGTCGCTCGGGACGCTCCGACATATAGTCAGTCCGGAGTAGACTGTCAATAAGGCTTCCTCATTCTCATGGTAGCGCACACGACCGCTCTTGGCTACGTGACCTCCGATATCCAGTCAGCTTCGCCAGTCAGAGAATCATCTGCGACCAGGTCACACCATCCGGTAGCCAGGGATACGAGGCCTGCAGACTCCGGACGTTCGCATAGGAAGTGTGCGGGAGTCAACGTACACGGAGCTTCCGGCGGCAATGCATCGTAAGACCGCTACTGCACAGGCCTCGGGAACGGACGTGCTTTCCTAAATAGCACAGTTTATCGCAGCATCCCAGCATCAACTGAATCTGTCGCATATTTTTTATCCGACGATGCTGGGTCGGGACGCTCCGCGGAAGCGGGTACGGACGTCCGAAAATTTCATCCGGTCCGACGGGATACCGAAAGGGATTTGAAGGATTTCGAGCTTTCCCTTTCGGAACAACATATGCTGTTGTGTATGTCATCTGACTTGGTCTTCTACAGCTTCTTTCGTCAGACCAGAATGCTGCGATGCCGGATAAGAAACTGATAGCGTCAGTGGACTTAGAAATTTTTGGTTCGGTTCAGTGACATCGTCCCTCAGTTCCGACATAGTCCAATAATGTCACACAAACTCTCGAATTATTGAACGACGCTATATATATTATTATTATATGCTTGCTATAACCAAGCATTTCTGGTTTCTTGTTCGCAAAGTTACGAAGATGTCTTTCAAAAGTGTGCCTCTGTCGTCATAGTTAATGAAGAGCTAGCGGCAATAAGTGCTCATGGAATATGTCTATCGCCTAAGAGATCCCTTGTAGGATCGACGGAGTGACATTCGCTAGTTCACCCGGTGTAGCATGCATTCATCGAATGGTTCGTCTGCCGGGTTCGTCCGTTGCGGTCTAGGAAGGAGATTTGGGTGATGCGAGCACTTTAATTACTTTAGTACTCACCCAGTGACGGCAGATTGAGGACAGATCGGAGGAAGCCTGTTAGTCCGGTTCCTGGCTTGTCCAGGTCCGTCCGGGCTGTGAGCGAGAGAGGTCCCTCTCTCGTCCAACAACATAGGGGACCGCATGTTGTGGTTCAGATATTTTACATTCGGAGCATACATCTGTCGGTCGGGACGCTCCGTTATATTGACAGTCCGAGAGACTGTCCATAATGCTTCCTCATCCTCACGGCAGGGCACACAACCGCACATTGGCTACGTGACCTCGAGTATCCGATCAGTTTCGTCATTCAGTGATTCCACGGCGAATAGGTCACGCCATCCGGTAGCCAAGGGACACGAGGCCTATACACTCCGTTCGCTCGCATATTGGTAGTATGCACGGGGTAACGATCACGGAGCTTCCAGTGGCAATGCATTGTAGGACCGCTTCTCCTTAGGCCGCAGTGACGGACGTGCTATCCGAGTTAGCACAGTTGTTTCGCAGCATCCCAGCAATCGACAGTTTCTTGGTCGAATCAGGAATTATCCGACGGCGCTGGGTCGGTGCGGTCCGCGGTTGCATCAGGTACGGACGACCGAACGCTTTATAGGGTCCGACAGGATGGCGAAAGGGATTCGAAAGATTTTGAGTTTTCCCTTTCGTAGTATCGGAAGCTGCCATTTATATCTTCTGGCATTATCTTCCAGTGATTGTTATTTCGGACTACATTGCTGCGATGTTGGATAAGAGACTTATAGCGTCATTGGACTCGGAATTTTGGATCGGTTCAGGGACATTGTCCCTGACTTACCGACGCAGTCCAATAATTTCATTACAACATGTGATTTATTTTTCGACACTATATATGCATACAAGCCTGCTACCAAGCATGGTAGTTTAGTTTCTTGTCTGCGTTGCTCATTTCTGCCGTTTTATCATTTATACGAATAGTTTATTTTGGCAGAGCAGGGCATACCGAGAGTTCATATGCGTCTAGACGATGTGGTTAAAGACTGGAAATATTCTTTTTCGCCGTCTATGTCTTTTCCAACCTCAGTGTTGGAAACGACAATGATGTCTAGTAGACTTAACTTAGACGCTTTATCATACGTAATCCACCTTACTGAGGCGTTATCATTACGTCTTCAAGAAAAGATTTACGGGATATTATTCTCAATGTGATTTCTTTTGAGGGCAGTAGTTTGTTCACGTATAACTCCGCCCTTCAGTGGCTGATTGGAGTTGGTTAGACGTGACGCAGCCCTAGCTACATCCACGCGCGTGGATAGTAAGGTTAAGAACTCTCTCAGAGTCGCTTCGTTCTCGGAGAAGCTTCTCTTCGACGGCAACTTTTCAGCAATCCATGAATTGCTCGATTTACACGTTCTCTTGTCTATCTAGTGTTACAAGAGATTCAGACTGGGGCAAACATTCGGTGGTTGACTCAGAGAGTGCCACTGCAGTTGCCGGACCCGAGTGTTGCAGTTATGACGGTTGCCAGTCAAACAGATTGGGATATAATATTGATCCCAACGGATTCGAAGTGCCAGGGTCTTTGGGTTCCGCAGTCTCTTAGCAACCAATTATCTTCCGCGGAATAATGTTTTTTAGGCTTGCTTTATGTCATTGCATGAACATTATTCAGAAACGCATGCCCAAATCCTGTCCGTTAATTCGACAGTAGTGGCGTATCTCCGGAACCAGGGAGGCACTCATTCGTTTCCGTTATTCAATTTAATGGAAAGAATCCGTCTGTTGGTTATAGTACACCAAGTTCTGTTTCAGTCCGTCATATTCCGGGTCGTCTGATTGTTTTACCGGACTCCCGTTCACTTAGGGGTCGCTTGTTGCTGTCAGAATGGACTCTCAACAAATAAGTATTCAATCAGATTTGCTATCTATGGGAGCGCCCAATGATGATTTATTTACGACACAGCTTGCTAATCAATTGCAGACGTATGTGTTGGCTTGTCCGGATCTCTGAGCTAATGTTGTTAACGCTCTATTGATCTATAGGACGGAATGATAGGATACGCGTATCTTCCGGCGCTGTTGTTTCAGCAGGTATTGCTAAGATAAACAACCTCAATACATTTCTGTTGATAGCATCTCTATCTTCACAGAGACCACGGGTAATTTACTCTGTTGTCTACTGTGGGACTTAACGTGAAATCTTCCTCAATGAGAGGATCTTTTTTCGCTGGGTAAATCGTGTCATCTTTATCACAACCCGCAAGGTCGCAACCTTCACGTATTCCGTTGTGTGGTCCGTATTGCATTGTAAGCATTGTACTGGACGAGCTTTGGATGCGATTTCTTACTATAGGAGATCCTCTTCTTCGCTATTCTATGCAGCTAAAGTGGAGGCTCTTCCGTCGTTGGTGTAGGGATCATTATGTTCATATTGTTGATCCCTCCATACTACTCATTGCAACTTTTTAGTATACTTGTTTGACAAGATCTACTGCAGCCTGTTATTATTAAGGTTATAGGTTTATGTTACCTCATACCTATGCACTCTAGGATAGTTTACAATTGAGTCTTATGTCTCTTTATCTAAGTCAGTTAGTAACTTTTTGATAATTAGACTTAGAATCTTTAGATTAAATTCCTATATGGAATTTAACTTCGGTTCTTATTTAGCTAAGTAATCATTTGAGCCTCTGGAAACAGTAGTTTTCAAATTCTGACCTTTTAGACAGTATTTCTGTTGGTTTCTCTTTTACTGAAGAGTCAGTGAGTTTCATGCACTATCGATGGATGATTTTCACTTTCGTAGTTTCGGAATCACTACTTCCTTTACTATTTAGGTTGGATTTTTGCATAAGAGTTAGGCTCCTATTATCCGGAACCTATTGTTCTTAAGGTCCTTCCGTCTTCGTACGGGCATAGGCCTTTACTCTCTCCGGTTAGAGTTTTTGTATTTATAAACAGATATCTGTTTATTACGACGGGCGTAAGCTTCTTCTGTCTTTGATGCCTAATAGAAGGACGTTACGCTCCATTCTATTGCTAATGGATTCTATTAACTATCGGTACTGCTTATGGTATATCATTGATTCAGCAGTTGTGCTTAAGATTTCGGCTCATGAAGTAAGAGTTCTTCTACATCTTGGGCTTACATTAATAGTGTCGCTATTATAGATTTTTGAAGGCTGCTCATTGCGCTCAGCCATCCACATTCATGAATTTTTTTCGCAGAAATATCGAGTCCATTTCTGGAGGCCTCTATTGTTAGGTCTATTATCTACTGCTCAGAATGTCATTCACTTAACAGTTGCTACTATAGCTAGGTAGGCTGTCTGTTTCGGCAGTGACTCCGTTCTGCTGCCCTCTTCGTTCTGGGCTATTTGACCCAGGGCAAGAAAAAGGGGGGGGGGGGGGAGGGTGTTCCCTTGGGTCACCTGTTTTACTATAAAACAAGGGGATACCTCCTCCGGAGTTAGTAATTCTGAGCTGTTATTGGGATGGTTGTCTAGTGAGAAGTTTATGTTTTAAAAATTCATTCAAGTCTTAGTTTTTAAAGTATAGCTTTTGAATATTGCATGTGTCAACGGACATGATTATGCAATCCTCAGACACTTTTAAGGAGCATAAGAGTCTCTATTCTCTAGACTTTCTTTATTTATTGGCTTACTTTAAAAATTATTAGTATAAGGATTATATTGGATATTAATAGAGTACATGGATGTATGATGCTCAATTTTGGAAGGTGTTGTATCTTTCTAATTTATCATAAATAAGAAAGATACATGTAAGGCCTATTACTTCTTTTTCCCTTGAGGGGATGACTCTATTTTATATTATTGAGCGTATTCCATCTTGCTCTATGTCCTTGGCCCTCCAGCCTGTTTACTATTCAGCTATGTCTGGGTCATTGGTACAGTATAAAAATGTTAAAAAATTTATAGTAATTTCTATATTTTTTATATTTACCAATGACCCAGACGGGGATGGCCCTCCCAGGAGTTGGGAACTCTTGCCTCCCCGCTGAGTACATAGCGCTTACCAGGCACTGGTTATTAGAATGATTAATGGCGCCAATTTCGGAACGTCCTTGACACTGCGCATGCGCAGTAGAGGTGAAGTGTGGAGGGCCATTCAGGACATGTTTTCTTTGGTTTTAGATGCAAATTTTGGGGATTGGGGGGCAAAATTTGTGTTTGGCCCTATATTTTAAGAGTTAGCACCAGCTATGTCTGGGTCATTGGTAAGTATAAAAAATATAGAAATTACTATAAATTTTTTAACTTTTCAAAATATTTCAACAAAACCATATCATGTGACCCCTCATTGGAACGAGCTCATTGAGCTCGTTCCAATGAGGAGTCACATGATATGGTTTTGTTGAAATTTTTTGAAAAAATTTAAAAAATGATATTTAAAATAATAAATTTTTATATCGTCTGTGTTGGGTAAAGGGTTAAAAGCATAAGAATTGGTAGCAAACATTCCGTTAAGGAACCACCAGGTTTACCTGGTATACTGTACATTAACAGAAATTTTGCTAGTGACTCCCATGCTTTTTCTCATATTGTAAATTTATGTCATGTGGATAATCCACTCTACAAGGATAGTATTGGAATCCACTTTTCCTTTATTACTATTTATATATATGTGATATTAATACAGTAGACCTGTAGGTTGTTTTAAATTTTTAGCCCCCAATGGTAAACAAGCAATGGCAATGCCACAAATTATGGCTGGTATTTTTGTATGTATGTTCCTGCATTCTTTATTTTATCACAGACTACCCCATATTGCTGAACTGTTTATTAGATATTAAGAGGGGTTCTGTTTTGGTGTTTACACACCCAGGTGCAGTGGATCTGCTTTTTAAGTTTTACACTAATGGTCAGCAGTAAACAGTGAATAGCACAAACAGTAGCTGATGATAGTAAATGTTGAAAAGAAGATTTATTTCTGTTAAAATAGAATAAAATCTTTTTTCAACATTTTCTATCCAAATTCCCCACCTGGCAAACCTAGAAATTTAATTTTGGGTTGAGAATGGCCTCAACTCTGATATTAAACCCCCCCCACCTGGCAACCCTAGATATCAAATTAGGGCTGAGAAGTTGGAGGATAGGGGGGTGGGTGACATTAGAGTGAAGGGAGTTGAAATATTGTCTTCAACAACTGTTCACCAGATAATTACTGTTGGATATTATCTGATGTACAATCGTTGAAGGCAATATTTTAACCCCCTTCACTCTGATGTCAAACCCCCGTACTTCTCAACTCCCAATTTAATATTAATTTAGGGTTGAGAAATTGGGGGTTTTGACCACAGAGTGAAGGGAGTTAAAATATTGCCTTCCACGATTGTCGCTGGATAATTTCCATTAGATATTATCTGGTGAACAATTGATGAAGGCAATATTTCAACTCCCTTCAGTCTGATGTCACCCACCCCCCTATTCTCCAACTTCTCAGCCCTAATTTGATATCTAGGGTTGCCAGGTGGGGGATTTTAATATCAGAGTTGAGGCCATTGAAATTTGTGAGTATCATCACTGGTGACTACCATAGATGGTAGAAAGCATATTAAGTGAAACAAGACATGTTTTTTTTTTGTTGATTTGTTTTATTTGAAATAAAAATACAGCTTCTATTTAAAATATACGTGCATTTTCTATTAGTCAGACCATTATTCTGACATATACAGCTTTACATCTAACACTATTTTTGCAGTATTCTGTATATTTGAGACCCTGAAACATAAAGCAAATGTTCTATATTAAGCCTATGG
The DNA here is from genome assembly GCA_031216915.1 of Pictodentalium vernedei. Lineage (NCBI taxonomy): Eukaryota > Metazoa > Mollusca > Scaphopoda > Dentaliida > Dentaliidae > Pictodentalium > Pictodentalium vernedei. Next base: position 793,343,835 of record CM062296.1, read on the forward strand.
GGAAAAATAAAAAATTTTAAAAAAACGCCCGCCCGCATGCTTTTTTTGAGAAAAAAATGGCCTGAGAAACAGACAATCAACTTTGTATGGTCTTATCCAAAGTTTGTTAAGTGTTCCTTCCCTATCCTTCCTTGAAGCCCTCCTGTTAAACTCCCAAGCTTTTTGACTTATTTTTATTTAAACTTTTTATTAAATTTCTTGGGAGTTTAATGTGTATTACAGAATGTTTATTCTGTTTATCTCCATGGTTACGTCCTCACCCTAGAGGTGTTGGGTCATTTGGGTCATGCATCTTCTATCCGATGTATCGTTTTTTCTTCGTTTGAAGATCTTGCTTTACATTTGGTAGCTTTAAAAATCTGTTGTAAACTGACTTTGGGCCTTTTTTTTCTGTGCCTGATGTCTTGTTTCTGTTTTTTTCCTTGACGTTGTTTACATTGGCAACGTCCTTAAATATATGAAGTATTTGGTTATTATTACTGTAGGATTGTTGTAAGATACATTAATTAATGTTCCGGAAGTGTAGCATTAATGTTTTGAATTTTGTCCACACTTGGGCTCTTCATGTTCCCTCAGGGAACTTGGGCTTTTGTCAAAATTTTTTCGAAAAATTTTTTGAATTAAACTTTTCTATTTCGATTGTTGATTATTATGTATATTTATTATATATTTGTTGTGAAGTTTGTGGGAGTTCGATCGACTTAGTTTTGTTTAATCATGAAAGCTTATTGCTCAAAATGCAAGGCGAGGAAGTCTTCCTCAGATTTACATACGTGTTGCCATGCTTGTACTCAATGTACTCCTACAAAATCTTGTCCTACATGTTGATTGGGATGACAAATGTTGGATGCAGGTGTCATGGTACGTTGTTAGCGGTGAGAGGCCAATGCTGGTACTCTCGCCGCAAGGTCATTAAAGTTTTTCAGTTTCTTTTTCAGAGGATCAAGAACATGGTGGTGGTAATGTGACACCTACCAAAAGTGTGCTACCGTCATCACGCTCTGATGAACAAACAGAGCTAGCTGCTAAGGTGCTCTTGAATATTAGGCAAGGGATAAGGCCACTGGGCGGTTGTTTTAATCCTTTGCCAGCAGCCTCCCCGTGGGAACCCCGGGAAGTAAGCAGCACTTGTTTACTGTGGTAAACCAGTTCCGCTTTACTAGTAAAATAGGACCCAGTCACCAATGCTTGGGTGAAAGTCCTCTAAAATGGGCAACATGTTGATCAGCGATTGACTAAACTTGACTTCATCTCCATGTTGTGTCACGATTAGCCATGGTGCATAAATATGTGACGTTAACCACCAACAAACCAAACTTGCCAGCAGCTAGCTCAACCGGTGAAGTGGTTACTCCGTCTGTGGGAGCCATGACACCGGGTATGTCCATTGCAGTCGCAGGAAGTGTAGCGGGTAGATCGAGCACCTCAAAAACAAAACAGGCTCACCCAGTGACGACGGAACTGGGGAGGAAGGCAGCAAGTTTTTTGTCGGGAGGCTCGGCGAGGTCTGAAAAGGCCGCAAGCGGGAGAGGTCCCTCTCTAACCCAGCAACATCTGGAGCCAGATGTTGTTATGAAAAACTTTCACTGGCTGTAGCATATGTCGACACCTGCTGCTCGGAACGCTCCGTCTAGACTGCAGCCGGCCTTGGCTACAGTCACGGCTTCTTCTGCTATCATCATTAAGCACACACGACCCCATCCTAGCTACCCGACTTCCGATATCCAGCCTGCTGTTTAAAGAAGGAACCACTCTTCGCCCGTGAAGTCGGGACCATCCAATAGCTAAGGAGCCGAGGTCTCGATCATCGGGACGTTCGCAGGAGAGAACCATCTCCGTAATGCCATCCCAGGAGCAGCAAGCGGCTGAGAAACAGAAAACCGCTGCTCCTCAGGCCTCGATGACGGACTTGCTGTCACAGATTGCACAGCTGATCGCAGCATCCCAGCAAGTGCGGAAGCAACCTCCCTCAGACTCAGAACCTGAACTGTCGGATGGTGCTGGGTCGGTCCAGTCGTCTGTTCACGCAGATGTAATGGACCGAGATTTGCAACTGATTCACTCGGATGGTGAAAGGGATAAGGAAGAGGATTACCCTTCCCTTTCGGAGCAACACATGGTTGGATTTTATCCATCAGTACTACCCTGAGTTTGTTCCACCGAATCAGCAAGCTGCGACAACACGAGAGAAACTGCGGGCGTCTCTAGATGCAGACTTTATACGGAGGAAGGAAGAAGTTCTTTCTTTCCTGGTTCATTCTAGGCAGGTGTCGCAGGCCTTCGGCCATGTAGACGATGCCATATTTAACCTCTCACATGCGAGGAAAAAAGGCGGTTTCTTGTCAACATCTTCCATAAATATACCGTTCCTTGGACCACATTTATTTAAAACCGTTTGGAGAAGATGTGCAGAGAGCTCCACTGCATTTGGATGAGCAGGCCAGGGATTTAGATATTTCCTTACCTGCATCATTCAGTATTCGCTCAGATGTAATGGAAACTGCAATTTCATTGAATCGAGCGAATTTGTACACAATGTCCTGCGCAGATCACCTTACCAGAGCTTTGGCACAACGTCTCAACGGTAAGGAATTTGAGGACGTATGTACCTCTCTAAGAGTTCTTTCAAGGGCAATCATGTATGCCACGTATAACTCCACCCTGACAGTGGCTAATCTGGATTTAATTAGATGTGATGCTGCCCTTGCTTCGTCATCACTTATGGACGACAAGGTGAAAAGCTCTCTCCGGGTCACTCCGGTCTCCGGACATACTATCTTTGACAAGCTTTCGTTAGTATACAAACAAGTGACTAAGAAAGCATCCAGTGCTCTGTTATTGAAGTCGGCATCTCAACAACCCGTTTCCTCCACCCGCAAAACTGTCAAGGTCATGATTAGCCATTGTGGATAAGTATGTGACCTTAAACACCAATAAATAAATAAATAACTGGTTGAGAGCTAGAAGCCACCATCATGGCTTTATTGGAAATGCTAAAAACCACTTTAGTGGCTTTACACTGTATGAGTTAAGTTGCATAAAATTTTTTTATAAAAATTGTTCTTCACAATTTATTGGAGAGTACCAACAGGCACTCTCCAATAAATTGTAACAAGACATTAAAATCTTGCTACATCTTTGAAATGAAAAAAGGTACAAATCAATTTTGAAAAAATATTTTGCTCTCTACTGTTTAATAATTCTCCCTCGAAATCTAATTTACAGATTTTAGGCTCCACAAAGTAGATCTTCTGTTTCTCAGGCCATTTTTGGTAAAATTGCATGTGGGCTGGCAGTTTTTTTTATTTTATTTTTACCTGCGTCGCCAGCGGCAGAGCAGGTCTAGTAACCGCTCGACTCCGTCTGTCGTATCGTCCATCCGTCAGTCCGTCCATCAGTCCGTCCGAAACATTTTTCCGTCAAAGTTTTCTTAGCTTCTATGAAAGGGAATGATTTTATATTTGATCTGCTGCTTCATAATGATGAGTTGTATCGTGTAAGCAATTTTCAGATCTGCTGTGCAGTCACTTCCTGTTTGCCGATACTTTGAAATTTTACTGTACCCACTGAACATTGAAATTTTCCGTCAAGGTTTTCTCGGTTTCTATGCAACGGATTGATTTTATATTTGGTCTGCTGCTTCATTATGATGAGTTGTATCGTGTAAGTAATTTTCAGATCTGCCGTGCAGCCACCCCTGTTTGCCGATACTTTGAAATTTTACTGTACCCACTGAACATTGAAATTTTTCGTCAAACTTTTCTCGGCTTCTATGCAAGGGATTGATTTTATATTTGGTCTGCTGCTTCATAATGATGAGTTGCATCATGTAAGCAATTTTCAGATCTGCCGTGCAGCCACTTCCTGTTTGCCGATACTTTGAAATTTTACTGTACCCACTGAACATTGAAATTTTTCGTCAAACTTTTCTCGGCTTCTATGCAAGGGATTGATTTTATATTTCATCTGGAGCCTGATAATGATCAGTTGTATCGTGTATGCAATTTTCAGATCTGCCGTGCAGCCACTTCCTGTTTGCCGATTCAATTACATGCAGCGCGCAGGTCCAGACCTGGTATTGGTCTTGTTATTTTTGTAATTATTTCTTCGCCATCAGAAGTTCTTGTTCTTGGTTTCTTTTATGTTTTAGGTCTCATAATCAACAGAACAGCATGGGTGGTGGTGTATTTCATCCCTTGAATGCAAGAAGGCTTTGCAATGCTAAAGCATTGCAAAGCCTTTTTGCACTCAAGGGACATATTTATCAGTTTAATATATTAACTTGGGCAAAATATAGAGACCTAAACCATTTAATTTTTATTTTTTCAAGTTTGTGTTAGTTATAAAAACAGATTATGCAGCTGCCAAAAGGACCATGCAGGAGGACCTGAGAAACAGAATTTTAACTTTTTTGCACCTAATAAAAGTTTTTTATCCCATAAATGGAAGTTTATTCTAACAATAAAAGTCTGCGACTGCGCCTTGTTTATTTTTGGCAGTTTTGCTTGTTGATCGAATTGAACCAGTGTGCTCCTTACTTCTCGCAATGTTTTGCTGAGAGTAAGAGGCCGATTTTGCCGCGACTATCGTGTAAATTGTTTGTGGGATAAACAAAATAAACATCTAGTGTTTTCAAGTAAAAAATTTATTCTACTCGTAGGACTAAGAATGAAACTGACTTGCCAGAGGCTTGTCGGTTCCATTCTTAATCCTACTCGTAGAATAAATTTTTTACTTGAAAACATTATATGTTTATTCTATATATAACTGTATTACAGTTATTTGTCACACTCCGATTAGTATGATGAAAAAATTACTGTCATATGGGATATTATAAGTTATGGGGCTTTCAGGGGATGGATATGGTGTGATATAAGGCGAAGTGAGATCAATATTAGGCGCGGCCTTCGGCCTAATATTGATCTCGCTGAGCCTTATATCACACCATATCTGCCCCCTGAAAGCCCCATAACGTATTTATTATGCCAGTCCTTTGAAAGAGACACAACCATAAGTGTAATTTATGTTCGATATCGATCAACCTTCAAGTTCAATTATTCAAATCAGAACAACACAGATGATAAAATTTACAGTCCAGGGGGAGTAACTCAAAAATATTTGCATGAACTGAGAAAGGCAGATTATTCGGGTAAGGATTTTCACTTGAGTTTGTCTCAGACAGTGCCAGTTAGCTTCTATACATGTCGTTTTAGTGGTTTATTTATTGTATTTATTTACATTTGTTTATTAAAATTTCTCAAAGACAGGAAAAAACGTATTATAGTTGTACGTTGCTCAACAGACACACACGCAAAATTATTTGTTGTTCGTTGAACATGCGAAATTAGGAAAAACATCGAAGCGAGCATTGGATGTCACAAACAAAATGTCGGAACTGACCGTATATAAGCTCAGTATACGGTTAGCTCGATGTTACACGGTCTCATATACGGTCACTAGATATTGAAGCTGATTGGTCAATAACAATTACTGGCATAATAATTTATATTTCAGGGATGGAGATCTTTATGCTGCACTACGAGACTGCCACACTGCCTTACAGAAAGACCCCAATCACCTTAAAGCTCATTTTCGCCTGGCAAGGTGTTTGTATGAACTTTCTTGGCCTCAAGAGGCACATGACTGTTTACAAGAGTTCCAGTCTAAATTTCCTGACTATGCAAAAAGCCATGCTTGTGAAGCATTGGATAGAGATATTAAGGCAGCGATATATTCAAAAACAGAAGAAGGTAAATTATTTCTTGCATAAGGCCATAAAAAATGAATACCTAGTTCAGGATTCCTGTGGGGCCTTGGATTCAAAGAATGGCCTGGAATTCGACTAAGGGTCATTCAAGTCCTTTAAATCCTGGAATATGTGTTGCAACGCATTGAAAAGCCTTGGATATTCATGGCATAAAAATGCTTACAAACCACATAATCATAATTATATAATTTTATATGCCAGAAGAGAAGTCATAGTCCTAACTAGGGCCTCTGATCATTACCCCATCCTCCCACTTCCCTTGTAGGAAGTGGGAGGATGGGGTAATGATCAGAGGCCCTTTTTAGGACTAGTGAAGCAGGGCCTTGAAAATCATTGAATTTGTCTATTGTAGGGCCTTGAAAAATGCTGAAAGATGTTACAAAATGGCCTTGAATTTCATTAGTACTTGCCCGCAGGAACCCTGTAGTTTATCATCAGCACCTGCCCCCCCATATTTAGGCCCCCACCATAGATTGTTTTTTGGTATTATCCACCCAAGAACCCCAGCAGGCTTTTAAATTCTTCACAAAAAACGACGGTAAATGCTGTGCCCAAATAAGATAATTGCGCCCAAATTATGCAGAGTTTGAAACTTTTTCCAAAGTTTTGAAGTGTTTCGACAATATATAGTTTGGCCAGGTTTCCCTGATACTCACAATATAGCATAGAGCTTACCTTCAAAGCAAACAATGCAACAGATAAATAATTTTTTTAAAAAACCCACAGAGACGCCAATTGCTTTTCTCTGGACAATTCTGTGTGATCATGCACTTGAAGCTGGAGATCTATTATATATATTCATGTTTGTGGCATTTCCTATTAAACGTCATTTGTAATTTACATTCAAATAGGACTTTGGCTCAACACTGGAAAAATAAGACGCCTTCTCAAGTACACTTACATCAAGGGGGTGGTGGGAACCAGTGATAATGGTGAAGACCTATAACAAGGGGTTGTAAACTATCATTATACCCCCGCTTCGAAGAAGTGGGGGCTATATAGGAATCGCCCTGTACGTCCGTACGTCCGTCCGTCCGTACGTCCGTCCGTACGTCTTTCCGGACATGAAATTCTTGTGCGCGCAACTCCTCCTACATTTATCAATCAATTTGGACAAAACTTTTCAGACATCATCACTACTAAGTGAACATGCGCATATTCCAAGATTTTTGATCTGCGACAATTTTAACCAGGTTTTCTCCCTTTGACTTAGATTTATTGTGTCTTTCCATCCGAACAAATTCTTGTGTGCGCAACTCCTCCTACATTAATGAACCAATTTTGATGAAACCTTTCGAACATCATCTCTACTAAGTGAACATGTGCATATTCCAACTTTTTAATCTGCGACAATTTTAACCAGGTTATCTCTCTTGAACTTTGATTTAATATGGGTTTCTACATGAAATTCTTGTGTGCGCAACTCCTCCTACATTTATCAATCAATTTGGATGAAAGTTTACAGACATCATCACTACTAAGTGAACATGCGCATATTCCAAGATTTTTGATCTGCGACAATTTTAACCAGGTTATCTCCCTTTGACTTAGATTTATTATGTCTTTCCGTTCGAACAAATTCTTGTGTGCGCAACTCCTCCTACATTAATGAACCGATTTTGATGAAACCTTTCAAACATCATCTCTACTAAGTGAACATGTGCATATTCCAAATTTTTTGATCTGCGACAATTTTAACCAGGTTATCTCTCTTGAACTTTGATTTAATATGGGTTTCTGCATGAAATTCTTGTGTGCGCAACTCCTCCTACATTTATCAATCAATTTGGACGAAAGTTTACAGACATCATCACTACTAAGTGAACATGCGCATATTCCAAAATTTTTGAGCTGTGGCAATTTTAACTAGGTTATCTCCCTTTAACTTAGATTTATTATGGGTTTCTACATGAAATTCTTGTGCGTGCAACTCCTCCTACATTTATCAATCAATTTGGACAAAACTTTTCAGACATCATCACTACTAAGTGAACATGCGCATATTCCAAGATTTTTGATCTGCGACAATTTTAACCAGGTTATCTCCCTTTGACTTAGATTTATTATGTCTTTCTGTTTGAACAAATTCTTGTGTGCGCAACTCCTCCTACATTAATGAACCGATTTTGATGAAACCTTTCAAACATCATCTCTACTAAGTGAACATGTGCATATTCCAAACTTTTTGATCTGCGACAATTTTAACCAGGTTATCTCTCTTGAACTTTGATTTAATATGGGTTTCTGCATGAAATTCTTGTGTGCGCAACTCCTCCTACATTTATCAGTCAATTTGGATGAAAGTTTACAGACATCATCACTACTAAATAAACATGCGCATATTCCAAAATTTTTGAGCTGTGGCAATTTTAACTAGGTTATCTCCCTTTAACTTAGATTTATTATGGGTTTCTACATGAAATTCTTGTGCGTGCAACTCCTCCTACATTTATCAATCAATTTTGACGAAACCTTTCAAACATTATCACAACTAAGTGAACATGCGCATATTCCCAAATTTTTGATCTGCGGCAATTTTAACCAGGTTATCTCCCTTTAACTTGGATTTATTATGGGTTTTCAAATGGGATTCTTGTGTGTACAACTCCTCCTACATTAATGAACTGATTTTGAATACATGTTGCACATTGTAAATGTGTTTTTCCAAATGTATACCATATATGTGTGGGCTCTTTAAGTATTCAGTGCTGTTCTGTGGAAGGCCACATGCAAATACAAATTTCAACAACAAAAAATGATCTTTATGTATACATTTCCTTATGGCCTTCGCCTACATGATCAGAAGTGCATTCCTCTAAAAACCCAAAGCGGGGGTATTAATCACCTTCAGTGATAGTTCTAGTTTTAAGAGGGGGGCTTGAAACCTAAAACAGATGCCAAGAAGAAGAAAATACTGGTGCTTTTTCTCCAATCATGCAGGCCACAATACAGCTGACCCGTATTTGCCGTTGTGCCCAAATTAGACTGATCTAAAGTTCTGAACCCCAGCAGCTGAATCAGTTTGGGTATGAGTTACATCACCTATGCATCATACTGCTCATAGGTCTAAAGGACAGCAATATGGATAATAATAGTATCATTAAATACCATTCATTAATGCCATTACTGTCATTAATATATGACATTAGTTTAATATTATATCATTATCTAGCTTTAATCTTTTCTTGGACATGGCCTGATGTCAAAACCTTTCAAATTTTACTTTTTGTCATTTATTGTCTCCAAACCAATTTTACCCCCAAACCATTACTTTTGACCCCCATGTAACAAGCTTGTTCCAATCAAGAGCCATATTTTGAAGCCAAAAAGTAAAAATTTTTAGTTATTCAGGACAAGCGATTCATCTTCTTTTCAGGTAGGGTAACAGGTGCATTCCCTGTACTCAGGTGACAAATTTTCAGTCCCGCTAAACTGCACTTAAAATGATATTATGTGACTTCTATCCCAGCAATTGGTTGTCAGCCTGACAAGTAGGTTTCTGTAACACTTTACCCAACGAATTGCCCGAATCCGCCCACGTAATATGCAAATTCAGCAGCTGAAAAAATATTATTTTTCGAAAAATTTCAACAAAACCATATCATGTGACTCCTCTTTGGAACGAGCTCGTCGAGCTCGTTCCAAAGAGGGGTCACACAATATGGTTTTGTTGAAATATTTGGAAAAAATTATATTTAAAATAATAAATTTTGATATCGTCTTCGTTGGGTAAAGGGTTAACCATAAATGTTAGAATCTTGTTACACTTGTTCCATCCTCTCCTGAGAGGATACATAGTGAGAGGCTGCGCATTTGTATATTACAGATTGGGGGCGCGGTGGCTCAGTAGGTAGAAGTGCAGGCTGCAAGCCGAGAGGTCCTCGGTTCGAATCCCACCTGCGGCAACCGCGTTGTGTCCTTGGGCAAGACACTTCACCCCCATTGCCCATGTGGGGGCACGATGACGCCGTGTACTAAGGCGTACTGCACGTCAATGGTACGCATATCTTCAACCAATCTAACCCTGCCTGTGCTGCAGTGCGGAGTTACGATGTTGGGGAGCTGGCAGCTGCTCGTCGTTGCTCGGTGGTTCTCTCCGGGTACTCCGGCTTCCTCCACCCGTAAAACTGTCACGGTCATGATTAGCCATTGTGCATAAATATGTGACCTTAAACACCAATAAATAAATAAATAGTATATTACAGATTAGAGTAGTGTTACCTCAAAAGTTAGCCTGAATAAAAACAACCTGTCATTTGCAAGATGAGCACCCCAGAGGGTGAATTTGCTGATTCTATCCCATACAGTGGGCCAGTTTATCCTCTAGGTACATTTTATGTGTACCCATACTATGTATGGTACACATAATGCCAGCATCCGGGGTGGCCATCCGTCATTCATCCATCCTTTGTCTGTTCATCTGTCTGTCTGTCTGTCCATCCGTCCATCTGTCCATCCGGCATCCGTATCCATTTCTTTGACATTCGATAACTTGAAAAAAAAATATTGCTTGGATTGTCAAGTTGCTTTATATTTGTGTTCAGGTTACTGATGTGCTGAGCTGTATAGTTTTTGGTCTAAATCTGTTATTTTGATCCTGAGATATTAACCCTTTATCTTTCAAATTGAAAATTCAACCAGTCCTTTTGGCATTCGATAACTTGAAAAATAATGCTTGGATTGTCAAGTTACTTTATATTTGTGTTCAGGTTACTGATGTGCCGAGCTGTATAGTTTTTGGTGAAAATCTGATAATTTGATCCTGAGATATTAACCCTTTATCCTTCAAATTGAAAATTCCTCCAATCCCTTTGGCATTCGATAACTTGAAAAATATTGCTTGGATTGTCAAGTTACTTTATATTTGTGTTCAGGTTACTGATGTGCCGAGCTGTATAGTTTTTGGTGTAAATCTGTTATTTTAATCCTGAGATATTAACCCTTTATCCTTCAAATTGAAAATTCCTCCAATCCCTTTGGCATCCGATATCTTGAAAAATATTGCTTGGATTGTCAAGTTACTTTATATTTGTGTTCAGGTTACTGATGTGCCAAGCTGTATAATTTTTGGTGTAAATCTGTTATTTTGATCCTGAGATATTAACCCTTTATCCTTCAAATTGAAAATTCCTCCAATCCCTTTTGCATTCGATAACTTGAAAAATATTGCTTGGATTGTCAAGTTACTTTATATTTGTGTTCAGGTTACTGATGTGCCGAGCTGTATAGTTTTTGGTGTAAATCTGATAATTTGATACTGAGATATTAACCCTTTATCCTTCAAATTGAAAATTCTGCCAATCCCTTTGGCATGAGATAACTCAAAAAATATCAATCCGATTGTCATGTTACTTCATATATGTATTCAGGTTACTGATGTGCCGAGCTGTATAGTTTTTGGTGTAAATCTGATAATTTGATCCTGTGATATTAACCCTTTATCCTTCAAATTGAGAACTCTTCCAATCCATTTCTTCGGCATGCGATAACTCAATAAATATTAATCCGATTATCAGGTTACTTTATATGTGTATTCAGGTTACTGATGTACTGTGCTGTGTAGTTTTTTATGTAAATCTAATAATTTGATCCGGAGATATTAACCCTTTATCCATCAAATTAGGCACTCCTCCAATCCATTTCTGTATGTACCCATACCATGTATGGTGTACATAATTTTGCCATCCAGGGTGGCTCTCCGTCATACAGCTTTCTACTAGTTGCGCATATGGGTACACATCTGACGATTTCATCAGCCTATTTTTCTGTTTTGGCTTGAGACCTTCATTCAGACTGAGGTTCACAAGGGGTATATTTTGTGATGCTACCCTGCTGTGCAGGGTAGCATCACCAAATTCACCCCCTGGGGACCTCCTTTTGAAAATGGCAGTCTGCTTATATTTTTATACAACAACCAATGGCCCAGACTAGCTGGTGCAAACTCAAAATTAATCCAGGGCCAAACACAAATTTGAACCCCCCCCCAATCCCCAAAATGTGAAACCGAAAAATTCAAGTCCTATCAGGGCCTCCATACTTTTGAGATCTGCGCATGCGCAGTATCCAGGAAGGTACCGGAATTGGCACCAACCATCATTCTTTCTTACTTTGGCCCTTTGAGGATGGCAGACACAAATCAATGGTAAAATTGGTGGATCCAAGAACATAAATGGATGATGGAAGTGAACAACGGTGGTTAGAAACGTTCAGGGCTGTAACTTTATAATTTTTATAAAAATTATTTCATGTTTCCCAATTTCGGGACATGTGCCTGACGTCATCATTCTTGCTAATGATTTATCCACTGTTTTTTGAGTGTTCCTTCCCTGTCCCCCCTTGAAGCCCTCGTGTTAAACTCCCAAGCTTTTTTGGCTTATTTTTATTGAAATTTTTTATTAAATTTCTTGGGAGTTTAACGTGCATTACATAATGTTTATTTTGTTTATCCCCATGGTTACGTCCTCACCCTAGTGGTGTTCGGTCGTTTCGGTCATGCATCTTCTATCCGATGTATCTTTTTTCTTTGTTTGAAGATCTTGCTTTACATCTGGTAGCTTTAAAAATCTGTTACTGACTTTGCGCCGTTTTTTTCTGTGCCTGATGTCTTGTTTCCGGTTTTTTCCTTGACGTTGTTTACATTGACAACATCCTTAAATATATATAGTATTTAGTTATTATTACTGTAGGATTGTTGTAAGATACATTATTTCATATTCTGGTAGTGTAGCAATAATTTTTGGAATTTTTTCCACACTTAGGCTCTATCGGGATACCCTTGGGCTCTTCATGTTCCCTTTGGGAACTTGGGCTTTTGTCAAAATCTTTTCGAAAACTTTTTTTGAATTTAATTTTTCAATTTCGATTTTGATTGTTGATTATTATGTATCTTTATCAGATATTTATTGTGAAGTTTGTGGGAGTACGATCGACTTAGTTTTGCTTAATCATGTAAGCTTATTGCTCAAAATGCAAGGCGAGGAAGTCTTCCTCAGATTTACATGCATGTTGCCTTGCCTGTAGTCGATGTATTCCTTCGAATTCTTGTCCTACATGTGTTGATTGGGACGACAAACGTTGGATGCAGGTGTCACAGTATGTTGTTAGCGGTGAAAGGCCTATGCCGGTACTCTCACAGCAAGGTAATTCAAGTTTTTCAGTTTCTTTTTCAGCAGAAAAAGAACATGGTGATGGTAAATTGACACCCACCAAAAGTGTGCTCTGTCATCACGTTCTGATGAACAAACAGAGCTCTAAGGTGCTCTTGAATATTAGGCAAGGGATAAGGCCACTGGGCGGTGGTCTTAATCTTCTGCTGACAGCTAGCTCGACTGGTGAAGCGGTTAATCCGTCTGTGGGAGCTGTGACACCGGGTATGTCAATTGTGGTCGAAGGAAGTGTAGTGGGTCGAGTGAGAACCTTAAAAACAAAACAAGCTCACCCAGCGATGACGGAACTAGTGAGGAAGCCAGCAAGTTTCTTTCGGGAGGCTTGGTGAGGTCTGAAAAGGCTGCGAGCGGGAGAGGTCCCTCTCTAACCCAGCCACATCTGTGGTCAGATGTTATGAGAAACTTGCTTGGGCCGGAGCATACGCTTGGGACGCTCTGTATAGACTGCAGCCGGCCTCGGCTACAGCCATGGCTTCTTCCGCTACGATTACTATGCAAACATGACCCCATCCTAGCTACTCGACTTCGGATATCCGGCCTGCTGCATGAAGAAGGAGCCACTCTTTGCCCGTGAAGTCGGACCATCCGGTATCTAGGGAGCCGAGGCCTCGATCATCGGGACTTTCGGAGAAGAAATCCATCTCCGGAACGCTGTGCCAGGAGCAGCAAGCGCCTAAGAAACAGAAAACTGCTGCTCCTCAGGCCTCGATGATGGACTTGCAGCATCCCAGCAAGTTCAGGAGCAGCCTCCCTCAGACTCGGAACAAGAGCTGTCGGACGGTGCTGGGTTGGTCCAGTCGTCTGTTCACGCAGATGTAAACGACCAAGATTCTCAACTGATTCATTCGGATGGTGAAAGGGATAAGGAAGAGGATTACCCTTCCCTTTCGGAACAACATATGGTTGCGATGGATTGTATCCATCAATACTACCCTGAGTTTGTTCCACCAAATCAGCAAGCTGCGACAACAAGAGAGAAACCGCTGTCGTCTCCAGACGCAGACTTTATACGGAGGAAGGAAGAAGTCCTTTCTTTCCCGGTTCAATCTAGGCAGGTGTCGCAGGCCTTCGGCCATGTAGACAATGCCATATTTAAACTCTCAAGTGTGAGGAAAAGAGGCGGTTTCTTGTTAACATCTTCCATAAATATACCGTTCCTGAGCTACACTACCGGAATCATAATCAATGTATCCTACAGTAATCTTACAGTAATATAATACTAAATACTACATATATTTGAAGACGTTGACATGTGAACAACGTCAAAGGAAGACATCAGATACACAAAAAGGCCTAAAGTCAGTAACCGATTTAAATGCTACCAGATGTAAAGCTAGATCTTCATATGAAGAAAAAACGATACATCAGATAGAAGATGCAAGACCAAAATGACCTAATACCCCTAGGGTGAGGACGTAACCATGGGGATAAACAGAATAAACATTCTGTAATACACATTAAACTCCCAAGAAATTTAATAAAAAATTTCAATAAAAAATAGCCAAAAAGCTTAGGAGTTTAACAGGAGGGTTTCAATGAAGGATAGGGAAGCAACAAACAGTGGGTAAATCATTTGCAAGAATGATGACGTCAGGCATATGTCCCGAAATTGGGAAACATGAAATAATTTTTATAATTATTATAAAGTTACAGCCCTGAACGTTCCCAACCACTGTTGTTCACTTCCATCATCCATTTTCAGACTTGGATCCACCCATTTTATCATTGATTTGTGTCTGGCATCCTGAAAAAAGGAGATTAAAAGCACAGATGTCAGTTCATTGTTACTGACTTTAAGGCCAAACAAAGAATATGGTTGGCGCCAATTTCGGTACCTTCCTGGATACTGTGCATGTGCAGATCACAACAGTATGGAGGACCATCTAGGACTTAATTTTTTCAGTTTTGCATGCAAACTTGGGGGGGTTGGGGGGCAAAATTTGTGTTTGGCTCTGGATTAATTTGAGTTAGCACCAGCTAGTCTGGGCTATTGGTTGTGATATAAAAATATACTAAGTTTATTGCTTCTGTCCTATGCTTACATCGAAAAGATGTTGGATAGCTATAGGTCAAGCTTTTTCACAGGCTTAATGGATGGCTCCCAGGCCCGCAAGACAGGAGCCGAAAAAGAACTGGTATATGCAAAAATTGTTTATTACAGTGTCAGCATATGCCTGACTTGGGTGGTGAAGGAGCCGATGCATTGAAGAATGCCTTTGTTTATACATGGAGAATATTATAGAACTGCCGAAAGAATGTAAAGCTGAAACAATAGCCAAGCTTAAAGGATACTTAAATAAATTTACATCATATGAATACTTGGCATCTCTCCACTTCTATCGCCAGGTGGTGAGAGAAACTACACATTTGGAATGCACCATGCAACCACAGTCTGTGTTAGTAATGGACATTATTGAGCACTCTCAAATGCGAAAACTGAATTATCCAAAATTGCAGAAAAATCAGTAGACTTGCCATTTGATGCCACAGAGTCAGAGGGCATTGACTGTGTTACCATTTTGGCAAAAGGAACCAACCTTCCGACAACACTGGCATTCAAGTGCAAATGTAAACTTAGCCAAGACCAACAGAAGGTTGCTGACAAGTGTACAACATGTAGAGTAGTTCATCAAGACTATAAAGTGAAAAATTTGGTCAGAGGGAAGCAAGCAGTTTCTTGGATAAAGAATACACTTTTGCATATGATTTTATCCGAAATGAATAAGAGAATTGAACAATTCACTGAAAGTGATAGTGTTTATGGCACTTTGTTGATCTCAGATTACACATGAAGGGACTACAGTGACAAAGATTTTGGAATTGATAAGATTAAGACCCTGTGTTCCTCATTTTGACGTTCCATTAAATGCTCATAGATTCAATGTCAACTGAGCCTGCTCTGAATTCAGAGACCTTAAGCATCTGGTGGAAAAGAAGTACAGAAACTTCCAAGAACAAGCGTGCTGTGTGAAAGCAAAGCCAGAAAATAAGCAGACTGTCATCTGCAAAATGAGGTCCCCAGAGGGTGAATTTAGTGATGCTACCCTGCACATCACTAAATTTATCCTCTGTGAACCTCAGTCTGAATCAGGGTCTCAAAACTAAACAAAAAGAGGTACACAGAGGATAAACCGGCACACTGTATGGGAAAGCATCATCAAATTCACCTTCTGGGGACCTCATTCTGCAATGTCAGACTGCTTATTTTCAGGCCTGTGTGGAAGGCAATTTTTAGCTTAACTTGACATAGTCAAGATAAGCTATTGCCATCACGCGTGCGGAAGTCTGTTAGTCTGTTCACATTTTCCTTTAGCATGGGCTACACCCCGCAGTTCTTGTCTGATCACCACGAAATTTCATATGCAGGTTTGGGTTCATGTCTAGATGAGAACGTCCCCTTTTGGTCACTATCGGTCAACCGGTATGGCTGCCCGAGCCCAAAACCCGAAAACCATTAGCACAGTCTACAGGTCATATTTATGAAGGGATTTCATTGTAACTTGGTAGGATGCCTCTGTATAATGCATAGATGAGAATGTCCCATTTTGGGCATGATCTATCAACTGTGATGGCTGCCCAAGCCCGAACCCCAAAATCGTTTAGCACAGTCTGTAGGTCATGTTTAATATGGAGGGATTTCATTGTAACTTGGTAGGATGACTCCTTATGATGACTAGATGAGAATTTCCCCATTTGGGCGTGATCTGCCAACCGTGATGATTGCCCGAGCCCAAAACCCGAAAGCCTTTTACACAGTCTACAGATTATATTTATTGAGGAATTTCATTGTAACTTGGTGGATTGACTTCATACAATGTCTAGATGAGAAAGTCCCCTTTTGGTCCTGATTGGGCAACTGTGACGGCTACAGAGGCCCGAAGCCTGAAAACCTTTAGCACAGTCTACAGGTCATATTTATGAAGGGATTTCATTGTAACTTGGTAGGATGACTCCAAATAATGTCTAGATAAGAACGTCCCATTTTGATCGCGATCATTCAGCCTTGATGGGTGCCTGAGCCCAAAAACCTTTAGCATAGGCAAAAGGTCATATTTATGGAAGGATTTCATTGTAACCTGTTAGGTTGACTCCATATAATGCCTAGATGATGACATCCCCTTTTGGTCGTGATTGGTCAGCTGTGATGGCTACAGGTGCCCAAAGCCCGAAAACCTTGAGCACAGTCTACAGGTCATATTTATAAAGGGATTTCAGTGTAACTTTGTAGGATCACTCCAGATGATGCCCAGATGAGATTGTCCCCTTTGGTTGCGATCATTCAACCATGATGGCTGCCCGAGCCCAAAGCCTGAAAACCTTTAGCACAGTCTACAGGTCACATTTATGAAGGGATTTCATTGTAACTTGGTAGGTTGACTTCATATAATGTCTCGATGAGAACGTCCCCTTTTGGACTGAATAATTGGGAAACTGACGGCTACAGGGGCCCGAAGCCCGACAACCTTTAGCACAGTCTACAGGCCATATTTATGAAGGGATTTATATGTAACTTGATAGGATGACTCGTTTTGGAATAATTTCACTGTAACTTGGTAACTTTCGTTGATATACGTTAACTGTGAGGGCCACATACATTAACTGTGAGGTCATATTAACCCACCCCTCAGCTCTTTAGTACAGTGTACACCTCATATTATTTTTATCAAAAACATAGCATACAGGGAACAGAAATGAACATATTCCCAATTATCACAATTCTTGTCTCATTTCATAATCCTTTCATAAACATTCAACATTATCCTTTTCATCAAACACAACACACAAGTTAAGCTACAGTGTCATTGACACTTTCATTACATATCACTTTGATGAGTTCCCACACACTTTGTTGCTTATTGGTCCCAATTTCTTCAGCAAAAGTAGAATGAGCATTCAGTGTCCCGCAGAGAATTCTAAGTGATTCTTGGATTTTACTGAAAAAGAACATTTTAGATGACTTATTGGTGCTGAGGGTAAATGTGCCCATGAAGAGATTACTGGACCCTGCTTGTGATGAGCTATTGATCGACAAAGCAGCTAACAAGTATTTAAGTGCAACAAAATCTGGATTTAGGTACCACCACACCTCAAGGAATGCTTGTCAACCTGACATTGAAACTTTGCATCAGACAGCAGCAATGGCTTCAGCCAGGTTTCTTATCAACCTACCTCAATTGTTTACTACAGGCTTGCACTACAGTGGAAGAACCTAACTCGGATAAAATACTCTCTATTTTAATCTTTCCCAAGATTTGGGAAAGAAAAGTGGTGTAAAAACACCACGAAAAAATAAGCCAAAACTGAGCCGAGTGCCATCGGCGCATACCCAGTATGGGACGCTCTTCCATAGTACAAATCCACGACTTCCGTAACAGTGCACAATGCGTCAATTCGCCATTCTTTTTCTATCTGAGGCACAAGCAGGATGTGTCTCCGCCATTTGCATTATGAAACAGTGATAATTCAACTCATGGATAATGGTTTTCCTGTGACTGGAATTATGGATCTGAAGATCGTATAATAACAGGACTGTGTTTTATATATTCTCGTTTATATTTTCAACCACATTCTCATTGTTTATTATTTACTATTCCGTTTTCGCGAATGTTTTGTTTGCAACATCGTGTCATCACGATTCGACAATGAATTTTTCGGTTGATAAAAATTTGTTATTGGAGTAGGTGTCGACCGTCTGGGTTCTGCCACCTTCTCTCGTAGTTGAGGGTGTTCTACTTTTTGTTTCTGTTGATTTCACCTTTTTCTTCTACTGCTCTCACCTCTGTTCTTTCCAGTTCGGTTCCTTTTGGGCAATTCCTTTTGCCCTCACCATTGGTGCATTCTCGTGTCCGTTTCGTCCGCACCCGCGGGTGGTGTGGAATGCTGTCATTTCGGGAGCCCCCGACTCGACCACATCTGGTGTGAGTTTGACCCCCTCCGTGGGGGATGTGCAGCTCCTCCCGCTCCCGCGGGGGGTGGTGAACGCTATCGTTTCGGGTCGCCGGATTCGACCACGTCTGATGAGAATTGCCCCCCCCTCTGTGGGGGATGTGCAGCTCCTCCCGCACCAGCGGGGGGTTGGGACCGCTGTCGTTTCGGGGCTTCCCGATTCGACCATGTCTGGTGATAGTTATTCCCCTTCCGTGGGGAATGTGCAGTGTTTTACAGTGGTGAATACTGCGGGAGCTGTTGGTTTTCTGGTGTAGAGATGCCTGGTTCCGGGACTATGCGCCCTCTCCAGTCGACATCTGAGGCTGTCACTAGGGTTGTGACTCCTCCTTTGGAGGCCGAGCTTGGTGGCTCTCTCTGCTTTTCCGCCAGTTCCAACAGCTCCCGTCGTATCTGCTGCTACTGCTGTTCCGTCCACAACGTCATTGGGCACTGTTTTTAGCCAGCCTCGGCTTCTCCCTGCCAGGGTCTGCAGGGATGTCTGTAGTGTGGTTGTGGGGTTTCGGCCTCAGCCTTCCCAGACTTCCTCTCGGCGAAGTCAAATGGGGCTGCCGACTGAACCTCCTACTGTGTCCTCTGAGCCATTGAGCACAGTAGTTTTATACCTGCAGTGGTCTGCTGCGGTGTCTGGTTGTGTAGACGTGGGGGTATCAGCCTTCCCTGACTTCAACTCGGCGAAGTTGGAAGTGGCTGCCGGCCGGACCCTCTCCTGTGGTCTATGCACCGTCGAGCACCACAGTTGTCATTGGATTTGGTTGTTCTTAGTTAGGGCCCTGCGAAGCTTCGAGTATTCGATTCGATGTCGACATCGCTTTGGTATTCGTATATCGATCTCGAATAGTTTGCCCATTCGTTAGTCAAACGAAGCTTCGAGGAAAATGAATCAGTGTTCGACAATGTCGACATCAGTTGAAATAAGGAGCGAACTCTTCTAGTTTTAATGTTTCTATCAGGAAAATAGTCAAATTCATTGCAAATTTCTGTCGTTTCACTTTCAGTTTCAGATTCCCAGAAAACCACTCACCGCAAATTCGCTATTTATAGATTTCCAGGAATTCGTGTGAGAGTTATTCGCGGAATCCCGTTTGCTCAGCGGCTCTGTCCAAGTTGTAACCTGTTCACGCCCATCTATACAACCGAAATATCCAGCTATGGGCCTAAGGCCTGCTCCCAGTCCCGGAATCTTCTAACACAATAATGGAGACATGTCGCCTGGAGCGCTTCCATTATTGTGTTAGAAAACTGTGGGAGGAAAACCTCTGTAGTTTCTTTGCATTGTTCGGAGTAGGTACTTGGAAGTTGGAATGAAGTAAAAGCAATTTGTGTGAATGAGCACTGCGTCACTATTCGAGTTAACTAATGCAGAAACTAACACAGTTTAACGCCTTCGCTGCTTTTGATGTATACTGTGTTATTGAATAGAGAACGGACCGAAATCTACAAGACCCAAATTCTGATAATACAAAACAACTAAACATAACAATAATGTATTTAGGCATGCTAACGTACCTGAAGTTAGCGGCTGTAGCTGACTTCAACCCATGGGAATTAATGTGCCACTTGTATTACATTTGTGCTTTTAAGTCTCATGTTTCAATTTAGTGGTTTGTCTTAAATGTCTCTGGGCAGTAACACCTTAATTTGTCCATATTTATGTCTTGAATTTATTGTCGGGTCAAGTGAACATCTGGATGGCCATTCAACGAGAAAGAAAATTAAAACAACGCCAAGTTGTCAAGTTATGTCAACGATCTCTTCTCGCAGTGCTTTCCGGACATCTCTGCACAAGATAATGCCAGTTATAATTATTTCTCGAGTTTATCCCGATTCGATTCGAGATTCGATTCGATGTCGACATCAGTCCCGATTCGATTCGAGATTCGATTCGAACATAAATTTCCCGATTCGCAGGGCCCTATTCTTAGTGGGACACTATGAACTCCGTGGCGTTTCCGTCCACTCATTCTGGCCACACGACCAGTTTTGGGGGTCCAACGTCTTTTGTGCAGCCTGGACCTTCTGCCCTGCAGAGGTCAGCGGTGACTGTCATGAGTTCCTGCCATGTTGATCCTCGGGGTGTGTCACACCCCTATACACGTCTGCCTTCAGACATTTTCGGCTGCCCGTTGTCCCACGTCGGGTGTTTTGGAGGATCGTGACCCTTCGCTGGTTAAGAGGGTCAGAGGTGAAGCCACTTTGCCGGTTCGTTCCCCTGTCGAACCGGCCAGTACGGGCAGTGAGCTTAGGGAGGCCCTCTCCTTACTCACTCAGGTTCTGTCAAAGAGCCTTCCCGTTGCTTCCAGTGTGGCAGCAAGTGGTTTCCAGGCGCCCCCTATGGTGCCACCTCCCGGGATTGGAAACAGGCCGCTTTCTGATCCCCCTGGTGTTCCGACACCATGGGAGGCATCGGCTGGTTTGCCCACGATGGGCTATGTGTCTTCCGACTCGGGGAAGAGTCAGACATGCTTGATGTCGAGAGCCAGCAGTCTTCGGACTTGGGGGCAGCTCTTGATTTCGTGTTTGGGTTCCTTTCGGATCTCAAACCATCTAACCAGTCGTCAGTGTCAGCCAGGCTGTGATCATCGGTCGCACGCCAACAGTCTATGGAGCAACCTGCTTCTGGGCGTCTTCGACCGTGCCTGTCGGTACAGTTGGTTGAAGCATTTCCCGCCTTGGACTCCAAGCTAAGTTCTAAGGCTATGAAGGCTCCGTTCTTCACCAGGGTTGACACCTTTTTGCCTCCGGCGCGTTATCGTTCCTACGATTCCGCCAATCCATCGGTCTACCAGACTTTGACGGTTTTGGATCAGGGCTCCATTTCCCTCAGGCTTTCCAAGTCCAAGTCTGCCGTCATTCCGATGACGACTCTGGAGTCCGCATTGGGCTTATCGAGAGAGATGCTTGGTATGCTTTCTCTCTCCGATCATGTCGTCTCAGCTTTAGCTGCTTATCTGCCTTCAGATAAGTTTGACGAGGTACAGGCTCCTTTGTGTGTGCTGTCCAAGGCGCTCATGCATCTTACACGCATGCCTGTAACGCGGCTAATCTGGAATTAGTTCGAAGGGACTCTGTGCTGGACACAGGCTGATCCCTTCCTGAGGAGCAGTGCGCTACTCTTCGATCTGCTTTTTTGGCAGGTCCGCAACCTTTCCATGGTTCTGTATTGACGGTCCGGGATGACGTCCTACATCATTCCAACGATCAGCTGCT
This sequence comes from Pictodentalium vernedei, assembly GCA_031216915.1. Lineage (NCBI taxonomy): Eukaryota > Metazoa > Mollusca > Scaphopoda > Dentaliida > Dentaliidae > Pictodentalium > Pictodentalium vernedei. Next base: position 793,365,924 of record CM062296.1, read on the forward strand.
GTTTCTTCAGCTTGATCAGCCTTCTAGGGTAGGCACGGGCCATTCCAAGCCTAACAAGTACCCTCTGCTTCCTCTGCGAAGCAAAGGGGCTGATCCTTCTGCCACCGCTTCTACTTCTTACTCAAGGGGTAAGAGTAAGCGTCGGCAGTCTTGAGGGAAGTCCCAGGATTCTTCATTCAGTTGAGGAGGTGTTTTCTCCTCTCGCGAGCCTCGTCGGAGTTCGCAATGAAGGTCCTCACCTCGACTCGTCCCAGGTTGGAGGAAGGATAGCAGAGTTCGCAGACCGTTGGGCCACTATCACATTCGATCCTTGGATGTTAGATGTTGTTTGGTCCAGACTGCGAATATCCTTCCGACGGCACCCCACTCTGTCCAGGGTGCCTTTTCCAACCACAGTTCCTTCAGACATTTTACGTCGGGAACTTTTGTCCACGGAGATAGACAATCTCCTGACAAAGGGGGTAATTGAGGTCATCAAGAACATTAGGTCAATGGGTTTCTATTCCCGCCTGTTCTTGGTGCCGAAGAAGGACGGCCGACTCCGACCTGTTCTCGATCTGAGTTTCCTGAACCAGTCTATCATTGCTCCCAAGTTCAGCATGGAGACTTTCAGGTCGGTCTTCCGTTGAATTCACCAGGGAGATTTCGCTTCCAGCTTCGACCTGCGAGACGCTTACTTTCACGTTCCGATTCATTGGGCGTTATGGAAGTATCTCAGGTTCGTTTTTCTGGGGCGAGTTTACCAGTTCAAGGCCATGCCTTTCGGCCTCAACCTGGTTCCTTGGGCCTTCACCAGACTGATGTCGCATGTGATAGCTTTCCATCGCACACAGTCCAGGGTGACCACTTCGGCATATCTGGACGATATCCTCCAGGGGCATTCCAATGCTGCCTTACTGGAGTCGGATGTCGCCACTCTGTTGAGCTTGCTCACGTCGCTACGTTTCAGAGTCAACGAGGAGAAGTCGGACCTGGTCCCTTCTCAATCGTTTTATCATCTGGGGAAGGCTTTCCGCTCACAATTAAATTTGGTGGCGGTTCCCCAGGCCAAGGCTGTGATTCTCTCAGCTTTTGCTCCGACTCTGTCCCAGTCCACATCCGCGACGGCTCGGAGTTTTCTCCGGCTAATCGGTCTCGACTGCTCAGTCGTTGGAGGCCGAATGTAGATTTTCTGGATCTGGTGCTTCAGCTTCCAGAATATCTTTATCCTCACCTTCTCCTCTGGGCGGATGTCCAATGGCTTTTGCAGGGTGTTCCGTTGGACTTACCCACGTCCGATCGCGTTCTGACGGCAGATGCCAGCGATCTCGGATGGGGTGCGACGTTGGATCCTCTAGGTCTTTCCATTCACGGGATGTGGGACCAGGATCATGCAGCTCTACACATCAACCAGAAGGAGCTTCTTGCTCTTCTTCTGCGTTTCAGGCAGTGGATCCCTCACCTGTCGAATCGCCAGGTCCTTCTGTTGTCCGACCATTCGACGGTGGTTGCTTACATTCGGAACCAGGGCGGCACGCACTCTGTTCCAATGTACGAATTGGCTTGGGATCTTATACTGCTCGTTCAGGATGTCCACGCCGGGGTGGCTGTTCGTCACATTCCTGGTCGCCTGAATGTCCTAGCCGACTCCCTGTCCCATCGGGGCAGGGTCATTTCCACCAGGTGGATGCTCCACATGGCGGGTTCCATCGATCTCTTGTGACTCGTTGGAACCATCCGGTGGACACTTTCGTGTCCCCGTGTCCAGCTGCTCTGGCTTTCGCCGTGGACGCTCTGGCCCTCCTTTGGGATGGTCTTGTCGGCTACGCCTTCCTACCGGTTCCGATTCCGCCTCAGGTTCTCACCCAGATATGAACCTGCAGTCGTCGAATCCTTTCGATCACACCCGTCGCTTCGGTGGGTGTGGATCAATCTGCTCTGCTCTCTGTTAGCGGCGGTTCCGGCATGTCTCCCTCTACCTCGCGACTTTCTTTGCCAAAGTCGCCCGAGGAGGTTTTCAAGTTGACCCGACTTCATTGTGCCTTCGCACATGTCTTTTATCGGGTCCTGTCTCCTCCGTAGTGGTTTTTCGAGACACGCAGTGGAGTTGCTTTTCTTCAAGGAGGCACTCACTCCACTGGTTTAGCCTCAGTGGCTAAGTGGAAGGATCTTCTGTCGATGGTGTGCGATCACTCTGTTGCTTCTGTCACTCCTTCGATCACACCGCTTGCGGAGTTTCTGGTATATGTTTGTTTCTGGGGGTCTCCAGCAATGGGTACATGTCCATGCTTCTGAGACATTTTTTCCTATGTGATACCGCATTGTTTCGACACTCATCCTTGCCTCTCCAAGCTTGTTCAGCTCTTTTCCTTGAAAAGGCCTAGGACTTTGCAGTTTACTCCAAGATGGTCACTTTCTTGGGCGCTGCTCTGCTTGGGGGTGGGGGGCGTTCACACCTTTATCCTGGATGAATATGCGTTTTCCCACATGCCAGATCTCTCCTGCATCCATTTCTTGATGGACTTGTCTTGCTATTCGTGCAGCTTCCGCTCATCTAGCTACTGGTGATTGTATTACCAATTGTTTTTTCTGCCACGAGGTGCGTGCATTGTCTTCCTCTTTTAATAACTCTGTCATGTTGTCGGATGACTGATGTTATACTGGCAGCCTTCTGGAGAAATGCTACATTCTCCTTTTATCTGCGACAGTTGCAGGAGCTGACAGAGAACCTTGGGGCCCTCTTTCTTCGGCTCAGGATGTTGTCTATCCAAGCTTTTCAGCTTTTTTCAGGGTCAGTTCCAGCTTTGTGCTGTTACTGCCCTTTCTGTCTGTGCGTCGCACTTCACCATACGCCTCATCTTTCATTGGCTTTTCTAATGTTTGTGATGCTGTGGTTTGATAGGCCTAGGGATCTCTTCCTCTGTCCACGGTCCCAGTGCTATTGAGTTATGTGTGGGTTGGTTATGTGATTCCCTCCAGCCTTTTGTCTATTCAGCCTGTAGTAAACAATTGAGGTAGGTTGATAAGAAGTATAAATTTTATAGTAAATTTCCTTTCTTATTATACCTACCGAAATTGTTTACATGGAGGCCCCTCCCGTCTTCTTATTCGGGTAAGAATCCTTCCTCCCCGCTGATCACATAACTCCTGTGTTGTTCGGAATCAAAAGAATGACGAATTGACGCATTGCGCACTGTTACGGAAGTCGTGGATTTGTACTATGGAAGAGCGTCCCATACTGGGTGTGCGCCGATGGCGCTCGGCCCAGTTTTGGCTTATTTTTTCGTGGTGTTTTTACACCACTTTTCTTTCCCAAATCTTGGGAAAGATTAAAATAGAGAGTATTTTGTCCAAGTTAGGTTCTTCCACTGTAGTGCGTTGAGTAAAGGGTTAAGTCTAAAACCCCCTCATAATACCAGGCCGGTTTAGTTTACCATATGGGTCCATACTACATTTTAATTTTTTTAGCTTCAGTTTAGGGAAATAGCATGTGGTAGCATTTATATTTTGTTCTCCCAATGAGTCACATTAATATACTTATAATTGTTGTGTGGTCTGGAGTGCTGCTGGTATATTTTAGTTTACTGGCACATGCAAAACTTTACTTTACAGCTAGTCTTCTTAATTCCAATATGGGCACTGTGCTGGTATTAAATAAACAAGTGTAGCTGTAAACATATAAAGTTTTGCTTTTGTTAGCAAATTAAAATGTGGGTGATCAGGATCAACTCAGAACATCTAATATTTTTATACAAAAACCAATGGCCCAGACTTAACTGGTGCAAACTCGATATTATCCAGGGCCAAACACAAATTTTGAACCCCCCAATCCTCAAAATTTGCATACAAATCCGAAAGTCCTATCTGTTCCTCCATACTTTTGTGTACTGCGCATGCACGATTACCAGGAAGGTACCGAAATTGGCGCCAAGCATCATTCCTTTGTTTGGCCCAAGGCAGTAAACATCTGAACTCACATCTGTGTTTTAAAATCTCTTTTTTGAAGATGCCAGGCACAAATCATTGATGGTTATGGTGGATTCAATGTTGTAACAAGATGCTGGAAGGAAACTATGATGGTTTAGGAAATTCAGGGCTGTAACTTTAAAATAATTATGGAAAATTATTCATGTTTCCCAATTTCAGGATATATATGCCTGAACGTCATCATTCTTGCTAATGATAATATCTACTGTTTGTTAAATGTTCCTTCCCCCTTCTTCCATGAACCCTCCTGTTAAACTCCCAAACTTTTTTGGCTTTTTTTATCGAAATTTTGTATTAAATTTCTTGGGACTTTAACATGTTTCACGGAATGTTTATTCCATTTATACCCATGGTTACGTCCCCATCCTAGGTGTGTTAGGACATTTGTAGTCTTGCATCTTCTACCAGATGCATTGTGTTTTCTTCCTATGAAGATCTTGCTTTGCATCAGGTAGTAATTGATCGGTTACTGACTTTGGGCCTGTTTTGTGCCTGTTGTTTAGTTTCCAGTTTTTCCAGTTTTCCAGTTTTTCTTGTTGATGTTGTTTTCAGTTTAACAACAACTTAAATATGTATTATTTCAGTATTTAGTATAGCACAGTTATTAGTCCTCTACCGGCATCGCCGGAGGGGACTATAGGTTTGCACTCTATCCATCTGTCAGTCTGTACAGTTAAAACTAGAAGTCCTGTCACGAATAGTGCGCTTATCTAGGCTTAATTGCGCGTTGGAATTGCGCGCAATTGCCATATCGAATGACATCCAAAACACGGCAGATTCTCCTGGTTACTCATAGCAAACACATGCAATGTTTCTGCCAATGGACCTCCGGGTTACCCGGAGGTCCATTGGCTGAAACATTGCTTGTGCACAGGCCATATGTACAGAATTTGATAGCTTTACTTGGGCCATAACGCGTACATTAACGTGCATATCAACGTGCTATTTGTGCGCATTTCATGACAGGACTTCTAGTTTTAACTGTAGGTCTGTCAGTCTGTAGGTCTGTCAGTCACACTTTAGTTTTCCGGAGTTTTTTTGGAAACGCTTCAACGGAATGATTTCATTTTTGGAAAACAACTACAGAACGATGACTTACAGATCAAGTTTGAGTTTCATGCTGATTGCCTTATTCTTGTGTGAGTTACGGCCCTTGGAAATATGGGAAAAAGCACCAAAATATCAGTTTTCCGAAGTTTTTTTGGAAACGCTTCAACGAAATGATTTCATTTTTGGTAAACTACTATAGAACGATGACTTACAGATCAAGTTTGAGTTTCATGCTGATTGCATTATTCTTGTGTGAGTTACGGCCCTTGGAAATATGGAAAAGCACAAAAATATCAGTTTTCCGGAGTTTTTTTCGAAACACTTCAACGGAATGATTTCATTTTTGGTAAACTACTATAGGACGATGACTTACAGATCAAGTTTGAGTTTCATGCTGATTGCATTATTCTTGTGTGAGTTACGACCCTTGGAAATATGAAAAGCACCAAAATATCAGTTTTCCAGAGTTTTTTTGGAAACGCTTCAACGGAATGATTTCATTTTTGGTAACCTGCTATAGAACGATGACTTACAGATCAAGTTTCATTTACACTCTGTCCATCCATCCGTCAGTCTGTCAGTCAGTCTGTCGGTCATACTTTAGTTTTCCGGACTTTTTTTGGAAACGCTTCAACGGAATGATTTCATTTTTGGTAACCTACTATAGAATGATGACTTACAGATCAAGTTTCATTTGCACTCTGTCCATCCATCAGTCTGTCAGTCAGTCTGTCAGTCATGCTTTAGTTTTCCGGACTTTTTTTGGAAATGCTTCAACCGAATGATTTCATTCTTGGTAACCTACTATAAAACGATGACTTACAGGTCAAGTTTGAGTTTCAGGCTGATTGCATTATTGTTGTGTGAGTTATGGCCCTTGGAAATATGGAAAAGCGCCAAAATATCATTTTCCTGGACTTTTTTTATAAATGCTTCAACTGAATTCATGCTGATCACATCTAGGTTATAACATTTGTATAATTATTAATGCTCATTAGTCCGGTAGGGGACATTGTATTGCTTTTTTTTTATTTATTTCAAAATAATTTTGATTTCAAACTTATTGTATCCTTATTATGTTTAATTATATGTTATGTTTATAGGAGTGCAGTGGACTTGGATTTTGGCTTGAAATATTAATTATGAAAACTTTCTTCTGAAAGTGTAAGTCACGGAAGGCTGCCTCAGATTTACATGCTTGTTGTCTTGCTTGTAGTCACTGCACTCCTATTGATACATGTGCTACTTGTGTACTTTGGGATTCCAAACATTGGAAGTGGTGAAGTTCTGATTCTGGAACTGTCATTGCAGGCTAATTCTAGCTTTTCAGTTTCTTTTTCAGAGGAACAAGAACATGGTGATGGTATATCGACACCTATCCATAATGTGCTGCCATTGTCGAGCTTTGATGAGCAAACAGAGCTAGCTGCAAAGGTGCTCATGAATATCAAACAAGCGATAAGGCCTCTTATTCCTGTACAAGCAGATAGCTCGACCGGTGAAGCTGTTACTCCATTTGTGGGAGCCGTGACACCGGGTAAGTCTGTAGCGGTCGAGGAGAGTCTAGATTTGGATAGAGCAAGCACCTCTAAAATAAAAGCTCACCCAGTGATGACGGCAAAAGGGAAGAAGCCAGCAAGTTTCTCATCGGGATGCTCGGCGAGATCTGAGGCCAGATTGCAATTGGGAGAGTCTTCTCCATCCTGCCAACTGTCGGGTTGGACTGCTGCCATTGCGAGAAACTTCACTGAGTCGGAGCTAACATCCTTGCTGGCAATGCAGGACACTCCTACTCTGTAGCCATGGTCGGCGGCAGTTACGGCTTCTTCCTCGACTGTGACAAAGCACATTAGACCACTCACTAGCTGTCCGACTTCTGATGTTCAAGCTTTTTCTCGAAGATGCTCCCAGTCTTTAATAATAATAATAATAATAGATATTTATATAGCGCTCATTTCACAATAATAAAAAGTTCCATGGCGCTTTACAAGAAAAATCATGGTTACATGTGACAGTACTTCTGTACTGTAGATTTGCATAGTGCTACGCGGAAATCACTCTGAGTATGGTTTACCAAAAAGATAGGTTTTCAGTACCGATTTGAAAGCACTTGGCGCAGTCTGTCGCACTGAAATGGGTAGCTCATTGAAAAGCCTAGGTGCACTATGAGAGAAGGAGCGGCCACCATATGATACCAAGTTGCAGGTAGTCTCTTCAAGCAAGTCATGCATAGAAGACCTTAACGTGCGTTTAGGCTCATACGGAACCACTAGGTCGCTTATATAAGCCGGGGTCAGATCACAGCAGCGAGCCCTGTGTGCAAAAAGTAAGACCTTGAACTGAATCCGTGATGAAATAGGAAGCCAATGAAGATCTTTCAGGACTGGAGTTATGTGTTGGCGCCGCTTCGTCAGTGAGACAATACGGGCAGCTGTGTTCTGTATTTGTTGCAACCTTTGTATCTGCTTGCCTGGAAGCCCATACAACAATGAGTTGCAATAATCTAAGCGTGATGTGATAAATGCATGCACCAGGCACACTGCAGCCTTCTTCGTCAAAATTTTTCGAGAGCGACCCAGTTTACGGAGGTACCAGTTGGCAGACTGACATATTTTGGTAATATGATCAGCCATAGTTAGGTGTCTGTCGAAATAGACACCTAAATTCCGAACCTTAGTTGACGGATTAATCACTACATCACCAACCATGAGCCGTGGCAGAGTGTCTGGTGCGGGTCTGAATCTTGAGGAAAATACTATCAGCTCAGTTTTTTCGTCATTTAATTTAAGTTTGTTTTGTAGCATAAATGCTCTCACTTCCTTAATACAGTTTTCGAGACGCATAAACTGTGTGGCTGTATCTTCATAATCAATGGGGTTAAATTCTACATATAACTGGGAGTCATCAGCGTAAAAGATGCACTCAATACCGTGTGAGCGAATAATGGCGCCCAGAGGCTGCATATAAAGGGTGAATAAAATTGGGCCGAGAACGGAACCCTGGGGTACCCCAAATTCAAGTGAGGCTATTTCAGATTTGTTGCCATCAACGGTAACACACTGGGTTCGGTTACTCAAATAAGATCGAAACCAATCTAGTGCTGATCCTTCTATTCCTAGCTGAGAAAGTCGTTCAAAAAGAATTTCATGGTCAATCGTGTCGAATGCGGCTGAAAGGTCAAGTAGCACCAACGCAACACCTTTTTTGTTGTCAGTAGATTCCAAAACCGCATTTTGGACTGAGAGAAGGGCAGTCTCTGTTGAATAACCAGGTCTATATGCAGACTGCTTAGGGTCAAGTAAACAATTATCGTCCAAATGCGCATGCAGTTGTTGTGCAATGACTTTTTCTATAATCTTGGAGATAAAAGGAAGATTCGAGACCGGGCGATAATTTTTCAGCATTGTGGGATCAAGAGATGTTTTTTTAAGAAGTGGGGTAACAAGAGCTGTTTTCAGACTAGGCGGTAGATAGCCAGAACTCACTGAGTTGTTAACAATTTCTGTAATGCTGCCAATGAGTACGGGAAGAGATGTTTTAAGGAGTGTAGTTGGTATCGGATCCAGATCACAAGTTTTTGATGGTGAAGACATTATGATTTTTTGAACAGTCTTCTCTGAAACCGTGTGAAAATGAGTTAGTTTTGAGGATGGGTTGACAGTTTGAAAGGGCTGGTCAGGTTGCCTATTCTCCGTATCTGCCTTATCCAAAGACTCCCTGATGTTTTTAATCTTTGTGATAAAAAAACTCTGAGAACGCATTTGCGACCTCTGTTTTGGAAAGATGATCGGAGAAATTATGGGTTTCTTTGGCTTCCAGTGACTTTAGGATCTTGAAGAGCTGTTTTTGGTCAGATTCACAAGCGGAAATTTTCTCACTCAAATATTGCTTTTTTAGGTGGTTTATCAAGTTTTTAACTTTTTTACATTGTTGTTTAAACAACTCATGATGCACAGTCAACTTAGTTTTACGCCATTTCCGTTCGAGTTGATGGCGCAAACGCTTAGCCGACCATACTGCAGAATTGATCCAGGGACGAATGGCTTTTAGAGTAAAGGTTCTTGATAAAATGGGGGCCATTTCATCAAGTACATTCCTCAACTTGACATTGTATGATTCTACTTTTGAGTTTAAATCGTTGCCTGAAGTTTTTCGCATACAATCGGTAATACACTGCATAAAATTATTGATGTCAAGATCCCTAAGTATTCTGAATGAGACAGTTCTTTTCTGCAGAGATGCCTTCTTGATAGACAAAATACATTCAACAAGAAAGTGATCTGACAAGGATAAGTCATGAATTCTAGTTGAAGATATGATGTTGTCAGTATTCCTGGAAATAATGGGATCCAGCGTGTGACCTAAATTATGGGTCGGTTCATTTACATGCTGTTTGAGGTCCAAAGAACCAAGAAGATCCATAAATCGTTGGGTGTCTGTGTTGGTCGCCTTATCGAAGTGAAAGTTTAAGTCCCCAACTAACACTATCCGGTCAGTCTCGGAACAGATGTTGTGGAGAAAGGGATCAAATTCTTCGAAAAACATGGCACTAGTTATATGTCTTTTCTTACTGGGAAGCAGTCTGTAGACTATTAAAAGCCTGAAAAATGACTTTCCATCAGCGGATATGAGAATATCCATGTGTTCGAATGTTGAAAATACAGTTTTTGAAGTTTTAGAGGTCACCGTGAGGTTTTCTTTGAACAGAAAGCCCACCCCACCACCTCTAGACATCCGGGGTACATGCTTGAAAAGATACCCTGTTGGTGTTAAACAGCTAATTACATCATCATCGTGCTGGTGTAACCAGGTCTCTGTTATTGCGAGACAGTCTAGATCCTGATCGAGAACAAAATCGACAATAGCATCTGTCTTTTCTCTCACGGACTGAGCGTTAATTGTTCCTAAACTGAAGGATGAGTGTCCTTGTCTATAACCATTAAGGTTAACTGAGTCGGTGGAATGAGTGTCATTTAAACGCTTAGTAGTTGAAATTGCTATGAGGTTCTTCCAGTTAACACCTGTTTTACCTTTTTGTGGATGAATACCACGCGTGTTTCTAACAACTGGTATGTGTCTTTTACCACCCCCTCTTTTTCCACGGTGAGTTGGACAAAAAGGAGCTACATCTTGCAAGCTAACAATCTGTTTCCATATATTGGTGTTTAACCTGCTTGGGACTAAAACAGAAGACCTCAGTTGGAGCAATTCATATTTGCTATATACTATTGGCATAATTGGTAAGGAAAGTGTTAACAAGCAAAACACATTAACTGCTGCAGTGGCTGGCTGTGAGAATGTCAATTGTGCAATCATCCAAGATACTTCAATGGTTGAGCTTATAACAGTGCAATCAGTCACCCACAGTACAAACAATGGTTTATAAGAAAAATAATAAGGTAGTGAGTTGGTCTCAGTAACTGTCTCTATCAAGATGAACAGGAACAAAAGCCAGTATAAGGTGTGAAGAAAATCCATCATGTATGAATGAACACAGAGTCAAAAATACAGCTAATTTTTACAAAGTTTTTGTTCTTAAAATCCATATAAGTCGGCATTCCATGAACAAAACATATAAATTTAAACATAATCTGATCCAACAGAGTTTCTAGAATAATCCAATCCAAAAATATGTGCAGAAGTCACAGTAATAATTTTGAAAAACTTGAAAAATGTCAAGAGCAGGTTTTTGTGGCTGCCAGTAAAACAGCGCTCACTTTGCCACCGAAATCAGTCCATTCGATAGCTAGTGGTTCGAGGCTTGATTATGCAGGACGTTCGTCGAAGAGATCTTGCGAGCAGCATGCCACGAAAAAACAGAAGACAGCTGCTCCGCAAGCCTTAGTTACAGACCTGCTGTTGCAGATTGCTCAGCTTATCGCAGCTTCCCAGCAAACACTGGCTTGGCCATCAACAGACTCCGGTAGTGAGCTCTGGGAAGGTGATGGGTTGGTCCGGTCATCTGTTCATTCAGATGAAGTTGACCATAATTTACAGTTGGACCAGTCGGATGGTGAAAGGGAGCCGGAGGAAGATTCTCCGTCCCTTTCGGAACAACACATGGAAGCTAGGAATTTTATTCAGCAGTTTTTTCCAGATCTTGTTCCATCTGGTCAACAAGCTGCATCAGCCAGGCATAAACTGCTATCGTCCCCAGATAGGGACACCCTGCGGAGGAAAGACAATGTTTTTTTTCTTCCCGGGTTGATCTGTTCATGTGACGGAGGCCTTCGACCAGATTGACAACGCAATCTTTAGCCTAGCGAATTCAAAAAGAAAAAGTGGTTTCTTATCTTCATCTTCTATCCATATACCCTTTCTTGGACCACGTTACTTAAAAAGAGTAGAAGATGTTCAGAGAGCTCCTCTACATCTGGATGAGCGGGCTTTGGATCTAGATATCTCGCTACCTGCATCATTCAATGTCAGCTCTGACATGTTGGAATCTTCCATTGATTCTAGTCGGATGGTTCTGGACACTATGTCCTATGCAGACCATTTCACAGGGCTCTGGCTCAACGTCTTAGCGGGAAAGAATTTGACGATATTAATCCGTCACTCAGAGTTCTTTCTAGGGCAGTTATGTATGCCACATATCACTCTGTCCTTTCAGTGGCTAATATGGAGTTGATAAGACGTGATGGAGCCTTAGCATCGTCATCATTAATAGACGATAGAGTGAAAAGCTCTCACATAGTTGCTCCAGTGTTCGGTCATACCTTGTTTGATGACCAGCTATTATTTGACTAAGCTAACAAATAAGCTACCAGCACTTTGTTGCTCAGGTCAGTTTCCCAGCAGCAGTCGTCTGCTGGACGTGGTAGGCAAAGATGCTCCAATTCGCAGTCATTGAAAAGGGGCTCCTCACAGGGTTCTAAGAAACCCTCATACGGATACTTGGGAAACCGTCAGTATAATGACTTTGGAAAGGGGTGTAAGTCTTACAGAGACTTTAAGTCAGACGCCCTTAAGCCGACGGCACGAGGTGCTTCACGGGGAGGACGTAGTTTCTCTTCCAAAAAGCCTCGAAAATCATACAGGTGATGGTCTAGACCTCTATTGCTCTCCAGTTGGCGGAAGGTTATCAAACTTCGTGCGAAATTGGATGGAGATAATGGAAGATCAGTGGGTAAGGAATGTAGTCAGAACGAGTCTTCGGCTATCATTCCGATCAAAACCTCCACTTACAAGAAGTCCGCATTGGACAGATCTTCTGGCAAATCCTTCAAAAAGAGAGTCTCTTCTTGCAGAAGTTCAATCACCCTTAGTAAAGGAAGCAATAGAGGTCGGGAAAAATCCAAATTCTCCGTGATTTTACAGTCACCTGTTTCTTGTGTCAAAGCCAGACGGCTCGTTCCGACCGGTGATAGACTTGAGCTGGATAAACAAATTAATATTAGCTCCAAAGTTCTACATATAAACCATTCGGTCGGTAAAAGCGAACGTTCGAGTGAATGATTTTGCAGCAAGCATAGACCTAAAGGATGCTTACTTTCACGTCTTGGTCCATCCGGCTTTCAGAAAATATTGGCGCTTTGCTGTCCAAGGGAGGGTTTACCAGTTCTGAGCGATGTGCTTCGGTCTGAACCTGGCCCCTTGGGCTTTCACTCGAATAATGAACTCGGTCATGTCATACTTCCGAGCTCATTCGGTACCAGTAACGTCGGCTTACTTGGACAACATTCTTCAGAGATACGGCGACAAAATCACACTTCAGAACGATGTGCAGAGTCTGCTTCTGTTATTCTGACGTCTCGGTCTCATTGTAAATGAAAAGAAGTTGGATTTAGCTCTGTCCAAGTCCTTCATTCACTTGGGAATGAGCTTTGAGACTCACAACAATCTGGTTCGTCTGCCGGTCACCAGAGTGAAGTTAGTTGTTATGCTCGCTTTTGTCCAAACTCTCTCACAGTGTCAGCGAGGGAGTTTATGCAACTGATGGGACTGTGCAGAGTGGCTGCGGTCCTAATTCCGCTAGGTCGCTTACGCATGCATCCTCTCCAGATTTTCTTCACTCAGAACTGGAGTGCCAAGACGCATTCGCTCGGAACCCAGATTGTTTTAATGGACCTGGTAAAACAGAAGGTTCAAATTTGGGTGGATCTCCAATGGCTGACTCAGGGAGTTCCGCTTCAAGTACCGGATCCAGTATTCACTGTTATGACGGACGCGAGTCTTGACGGGTTGGGGCTCATCCCTGATTCCTGCAGACCTGAAGTGTCAGGGTCTTTTGGGACACTTGGTTCCTAGAAAAGCACATAAACATCAAAGAGATATTTGGCTAGCATTAAAACAATGGATTGATCACGAAGCAAAAGTCAATGTTGAGATTCTGTCGGACAATTCCACAGTAGTGGCATATCTCAGGAACCAGGGCGGCACTCATTCAATTCCTCAATTCGAATTGACGGAGAAAATTCTATTTGCTCTGGGTCATCACATTCATCTCTCAGTTTGTCATATTCCGGGTCGTCTGAACGTAGTAGCAGACTCGCTCTCAAGGAAATGTCGCATGTTGCCATCGGAGTGGACTCTCAACAAACGAATATTCAGGCAAATTTGCTACCAGTGGGATCATCCCTTGATAGATCTCTTTGCCGTGAAACTGAACAATCAGCTTCCGACGTTCGTGTCTCTGTGTCTGGATCACCGAACGTATGCAGTAGACGCTCTATTGATCTCATGGAACGGAATAGTAGGAGAAGTATTTCCTCCAACTCCACTGATTCAGCAGATTCTGTTAAAAATCTCATTGCACAATTCCGTTGGTAGCACCTCTGTCAGCTCAAAAACCTTGGATCAGTCTTGTCAGGTGTTTGTTATGGGACATTTCTCGGAAGCATCCTCCTATCAAGGCCCTTCTATATTGGGGGAAGTCCAACGCACTGCATCACAACCCGGAAGGTCTCAACCTTAACATATTTCCATTGTGTGGTCCTTCTTGCATGGAAAGCAGTTTACAGGACGAGCAGTGGATGCAATTTCTAGCTGTAGGAGGACCTCCTCTTCGTTGATTTACACAGTGAAGTGGACAGTTTTCTTTCATTGGTGTGCGGATCATTCGGTGGATGTCTATACTCCATCTATACCTCAAATTGCAAATCTTCTGGTCTACCTGTTTGATGAATTAAAACTGCAGCCTGTTATTATTAAGGGCTATAGGTCTATGTTATCAGACACATATGCTCATCATGATAACTTGGCTATTGGATCAGATCCTTCTTTATCCAAGCTAATTAGAAATTTCTCTATCAATAGACCTAGAACCCTCAGATTAATTTCTAAATGGAATTTGGCTTGGGTTCTCTTGAAGCTTCAAGAAGCACCTTTTGAGCCGTTAGATGATGTAGAATTCAAATTCCTGACTTATAAAATGGCTTTTCTCTTAGCCTTTGCTTCTGCCAGAAGAGTTAGCGAGCTTCATGCATTATCTGTTGAAGATTCCCATTTTGTTGTGTGGGTAATACTATTACTTTTACTGCAGAAGTGGGATTCTTGGCTAAGAATCAGATTCTGGATAAGCTGCCAGAGCCTATTATTATTAGGACTTGACTGTCTTTGGACAATCGTAGGCCAATGTTGTGTCCAGTGAGAGTGATGCACATTTATAAACGTCAATCTAGCTTTATTAGAATGGGAAGAAAGAGATTTTTTCTTTCTCTTATGCCTAACAGAAAAGAAAGGATATTTCTGTTCCTTCAATTGCAATGTGGGTTCAATTAGCAGTACGAATTGCTTATGAGAATCTATCTTCAGATCAATGTTCTGTCAATAAGATTTCAGCGCATGAGGTCAACCGTCTGCATTTACTAAGTTTTACCGTAGCAATTTAGAGTCTATAGAGCCCAAATTTTAACTTTGTTCAATATGGGGGGGTAATTTAAAAAAAAATCTTCTTCTTCAGATCCACCAGGCAGAATGCTTTCATATTTGGTATGCAACATCTCTAGGGGGGGTCAGATTCAAGTTTGTTCAAATCAGATCCCTAGGTATATATTTGGGCTCGCTATGGTAGCCCAAATTTTTACTTAGTGCAATATGAGGAAATGTTTTTAAAAATCTTCTTCAGATCCACCAGTCGGAACATCTCTAGGGGGGTCAGATTTCAGTTTGTTCAATTCGAGTGCCTGGGTTAATATTTGGGCTCCATATATGGGGACCTGAATTTAAACTTAATACAATATGAGGGAATTTCTTCAGAAATCTTCTTCTTCAGATCCACTAGTCAGAATGCTTTCATATTTGGTATACAACATCTCTGGGGGGGTCAGATTCAAGTTTGTTCAAATCGGATCCCTAGGTTAATATTTTGGCTGTCTATGGTAGCCCAAATTTTAACTTGGTGCAATATGAAGAAATTTCTTAAAAATTTCTCTTCTTCAGATCCAACAGTCAGAATGCTTACATATTTGGTACACAACATCTCTAGGGAAGTCAGATTCAACTGTGTTCAAATCGAGAGCTTGGGTTAATATTTGGGCTGACTATGGGAGCGGGAATTGGCCATTTTGCTGAAGAATTAAAAATTTTGTATTCAGTACCCTCTAGAGGTGTGTAACTAAGATTATTCCACATACGTTGTATCAAGGGGCTTCATAGGGGAGCTCTACATTTTACTTTATGATTAACTGAAGAAAAGGCGTGATGCCCGGTTTATTTCTGTTACTCCTGAGGGACTCAAGGATTGACAGTGTAGCCTATGGAGATGGCTTGCATAATGTACTCATTCTTTATTTATTATTATTATATCTCTGTTTATATTGTGTTCTGTTCAAAATGAGCACTTCAGGCCCCAGGGGGCCTCTTGTTACCATTATGATGGATGCGAGTCAAGCAGGTTGGGGCACGACCCTGAGCCCAACTGACTTGAAGTGTCAGGGTCTTTGGGACCCTATGTTCCTAGACAGACATATAAACATCAAAGAAATGATTTCAATATGGCTAGCGTTGCGTCATTGGATGAACATAATACAGAATGCACATGTTCAAATACTGTCGGACAACTCGACAGTAGTAGCGTATATTCAGAACCGAGGAGGCACACATTCGATTCCGTTATACAATCTAACAGAGAGAATTCTTCTGTATGTCTTGGAACATCACGTTCATCTATCGGTCTGTCATATACCGGGTCGTCTGAACAAAAGGTCGCATGTTGCCTTCGGAATGGACTCTCAACCAGTGAGTATTCAGGCAGATTTGCTACCAATGGGATCGGCCAATGATAGACTTATTCACGACTCATCTCAACAATCACTTGCAGACATATGTGTCGCCATGCCCAGATCCTCGAGCGTACACAGTAGACGCTGTCTCAATTTCTTGGGCCGGAATGATAGGATACGCATATCCTCTAACTCCGTTGATTCAACAGATCTTGTTAAAGATCAAGCAGACGCAATGCAAGATACTTCTGGTAGCATCTCTGTCGTCTCAGAAACTGTGGATAAATCTACTCAGGTGTCTGTTAGGAGATGTTCCCCAGGAGCTTCCTCCAAGGGAGGACCTTCTTTATCAGGGGAAGTCACACACACTGCATCACAACCCGCAGGGTCTCAACCATCACGTATTTCCATTGTGCAGTCCTTCTTGCACGGGAAGTGCTTTACAGGACGAGCAGTGGACGCAATTTCTAACTGTAGGAGAGCCTCCTCTTTGCTAAACTATGCGGCAAAGTGGAAGGTTTTCTTTCGCTGGTGTAAGGATCAGTCGATAGACGTATATAATCCATCCATTCCAGACATTACAAACTTTCTGGTCTATTTGTTTGACATTCTCAAACTTCAGCCAGTTACTATTAAGGGTTATAGGTCTATGTTATCAGACACTTATGCTCATCATGATAGCTTAGAAATTGGATCTAATGTTTCTTTATCTGAGTTAGTTAAAAACTTTTCGATCAATAGACTTAGAACCCTTAGGTTAATTCCTAAGTGGAATTTAGCTTGGGTTCTGTTGAAGCTTAAAGAAGCTCCATTTGAACGGTTGGAGGCTGTAGAGTTCAAATTCTTGACATATAAAACAGCTTTTCTCTTAGCCTTTGCTTCTGCAGGAAGAGTTAGTGAGCTTCATGCTTTATCTATAGATGATTCTCATTATCATAGTGTTGGTAATACTATTACTTTAACTACTAATGTGGTATTTTTGGCTAAGAATCAGGCTCCTAATAAATATCTTGAGTCTATTATCATTAAGGCTCTTCCGTCATCAGATAGCTGTAGACCTTTGCTGTGTCCAGTAAGAGCTATGCGCATTTATAAACGCAGATTAGAGTTTATCAGAAAAGGAAGAAACGCTTCTTTTTATCATTAATTCCCAATAGAAGGGACATTTCTGTTCATTCTATTGCTAGATGGATTCAATTAGCAATTCGTACTGCTTATGAAAGTTTATCTTCTAATCAGCAGTCGGTGCTTAAGATTTTGGCGCATGAAGTTAGAGCACTATAGCACATCTTGGGCTTATTCTGATAGTATTGCCATTACTGATCTCATGAAGGCTGCTTACTGGATACAGCCTTCTACCTTTACAAAGTTTTATCCTAGAAATATAGAGTCTATTTCTGGCGACCTTAGATCTTTAGGTCCTTTATCTGTTGCTCAGAATGTCGTCTACTAAACGATTACAGCTATAGTTATGTAGGTTTTCTGTTCCAGCAGTGACTCTGTCCTGTTGCCCTCTTCGTTCTATGGTGATTTGACCCAGAGCAAGGGGGAGGGGGGGGTGGTCCCTTATACCATCGGCTTTATAGTGAAAAGCAAGGGAATTCCTCCTCTGATGTCGGCAATTCCGAGTCGGTACTGGGATGGTTTTAAAGTATAAAGCTAATATATATCTCATTTATGTAATATTTTTAATGTGTAGCTCGGTGTGAAGCATTTGTATATTTCGCATGTCATACGAGTGCTAATATACAATCCTCGGACACTTTTAAATGAGTATAAAGAGTCTTTTTCTCTGGACTATATTTATTAGCTTCCTTTATTAAATTAGTATAATGGGTTATACTGGATGTTAATAGAGAATTATAGATGATATACTGCTCAATTATCTAGTTGGTATTGTGTCTTTCTTATTTCTAATAAATAAAAAAGATATATGTTAATCCTTTCTCTCCTTTTCTCCTTGAGGGGATATTCCTGTATATATAATTGAGCTTATTGGATTTTCCTTTATGTCCTTGGCCCTCCAGCCTTTTTTTCTATTCAACTAAGTCTGGGCCATTGGTTTACAGTATAAAAATATGAAAAAATTTAAAGTAATTTATATATCTTTTATACTTACCAATGGCCCAGACGGGGATGGCCCTCCCATGAGTTGGGAACTTATACCTCCTCGCTGATTATATACATTTAGCAGGCACTGGTTGTAAGATTGAGGCTTGGCGCCAATTTCGGTACTTCCTTGATACTGCGCATGCGCAGTAGACAAAAGTATGGAGGACCATACATGCAAATTTGGGGGATTTGGGGGGCAAAATTTGTGTTTGGCCCTGAATATTTAAGAGTTAGCACCAGCTAAGTCTGGGCCATTGGTAAATATAAAAAATATATAAATTACTTTAATTTTTTTTGTTTTCTGGAATGCCAGACCTGTTTGGTACTGCCTTTAAAATCTGTTATCATTTGTCAATCTTGCATTGATTCACAATAGTTCATGATCCATTCTCTGTTGCATTTCAATACATTTTGAGTGTAGAAGACAGTCACATAAGAATTTAATGCAACATTTTGAATAATGAGAATATGTGTGTGCCAATTTTTCCTCTTTGTAGCTGAATGTAGTGCAATTTTTCAGTCACAATAGTCATACCCTGAAATGAATATGCAGTACATAGAGAGTGTATTGTCAATAAATCACCTGCAGAGTGATAATTTCTCTCAAGCAATAAATGCTAATTTGATGCAAAGCGTAATAGCATAAGCAAAGTTTCAGTCAATGGACCTCTGGGTTAAACCCGGAGGTCCATTGGTTGAAACTTGGCTTGTATTTCTGTACGAAATTTGAGAGTAGTACGTTGGGTGATACCTCCACTCCATGGCATGGGTCATTGGATGACAATCCACCCTCTTCGTACTGTAACCAAAATAGCATACAAGTATATGTATTAAAAATTCCAGGTGCAATTGCACTCCCAAGCAACCTGAGGAGGGCAATTGTTTTGCACTCCTTGATTTTCTAGACAACCAGGCCTGCTCCTAACCTCTACTGGGATACATGTATAGGCAATGACGTACATATATATTAAAATTCAGCTGCATAATGCAGAATGAAGAGAGTGGATTACTACTTAATCGCAACACTATGTATATTCTCCACTTGAAAAGTATTTATAATTGTTCATAATATCACAAGAAACACTTGCAAACTTTCATCATATGGATCACCAGTGCAAGTTTTGAAGACATATGAATGTATTAGCCTATTTGCACAACAGCTTCTTAACTATTTCCCAGTACAAATTGTACTTTCAGTTTCATGAGACATGTGTTTACTTCACGGAAATATGTAAACTTGTGTCCCTGACATTCCAGTTTGACTTCATCAGGATTTCCACACCCACCAATCCGAAGCAATACAGTGGAACCCTGTTAATGGAATAGCCGCTTTGCCAATGAAAATTATTCAGTTAGCAGGAGTATCCAATTAACAGGGATTGTGACACTTTCCTGTGTTCTAGAGATAGACTTAGCATTTATTCTATTATATCTTGTTTGAAGAGCTCCATGAGCTCTGTCAAACAAGATATAACAGATTAAACACCTGTGTTGGATGTACTGAGGCCAAATAGGTCTATAAACAAAGGAAAACTGGGGAGACTCAGGGTAATTTCTTGACAGGTTACAAGATTTTTTATTCAATTAACAGGAGTTTACTCTATAGCCTATATTCAATTAACAGGTCAAATTTGTAAAAGAGGCATGGTAAATGGTTTTGAATTGGGAAATTACATTCAATTAACAGGGTAAATCAGTCAAGAGATATCCAGTTAAGTGGGCTGCACTGTATACTCTTTACAAGCTATGCACGGTAGTTGATGATATAATTAGTACACAATTTGCCTACTCGTTATACATCGTACCATCCAACTCTGCGATTGTGAGAATACTTTTTGAATTTGTAGATTTTATCCCAAAATAGAAAAATTAGGGCTGTCACGATTAATCTATTAATCGACTGTTGATGGTCACGGCGAAATCGATTAGTATTTTTCGTTGTCGAATAATCGGTAAATTGTATCCCGTTCTAGACGTTTAATAATTAAAAGAAAATTTGATGAAAAAACTATTGTTTCTAAAGGTAAAGAGTTAAGAACATCGATGTTAAACCCCAAGACGCTGTTGGAAGCAACAGTCTTCCAGGTACATTCATCAAAGCTTTGATGTTCTGAACTTTTGAACCGTCAGTGTAATAATCAAGACCGGTCGGCAGTTGCGAAGTTCGCAACTGCCGACCGGTCTTGATTATTACACTGACGGTTCAAAAGTTCAGAACATCAAAGCTTTGAATGCACCTAAAAAGGATTGTCTTCGTTGTTTCCTTGAGGTAGGTCAACTGACTTGAACTTCATTTTTATCGACTTCAAAGAGAGGGAGAGGAGGGTGGGGGGTCATTTAGGTACGATTAATCGTCGATTATTTGCGACGATTAATCTATTCCTAAATTAAAAAATTGTGACAGCCCTAAGAAAAATGCTAATCAATTCCAGCTATTGCATTGCAGCTCACAATTTTTGCTTTGCATTTTGGGATGCGAAACCGAACAAATCAAGGCCTGCAATTGTGACTTAGCAAACCCATGTATATGAGGAATATTCTTTAAAAATCTTCTCAACTACCTGTTAGAATCCTTTGATATATGGTACACAACATTTGTATTCAAACATTTATCAAAAATGGCTGCTGACCGATTATCAGTTATTTGAGCTCACAATCAGCTGATTCCAATGTGATTCCAATTGTAATACCGTGCACTGCTAGACAAGTCGAGGCACGCAAGAAACTACATTAAATTGAACATACTTTACAGTGTTTACAGTCCGTTCACTACTAGATAAGTAAAGACTCGGAAGAACTACATTAAACTGAACATATTTCTCAGTGTTAAACTCTGTTGGCTCAGGTCCAGTAAAATTACCAGTCGCACAGACTTGGGCAGTAAACATAGCTCTCAGATTCAAGTTTGGATTTAACACTGAAGCTGCTGTATAATGAATTCCGTCTTGTCATTTACCAAATATTTATACATTATTACACAAATCTTTTTTTTTTAACAGAAGACAAAGATATCAAAAAGTCAGATATTGACAATGCCACTCGAAGACGGAGTTCACAGATCTCAGAACAAGAAAAAATTTGGCGTTCACTGGCATATGATTATGAAGCGAGGTTTTGTGGGCATTGTAACACAACAACAGATATCAAAGAGGCCAACTTCTTTGGAAGGTAAATAATTCCAGATTTAGGCCGAATAACCGAAAAATATGTTGTTTTTCTGAAAATGATGGCTCAGAAACAGATGCAGACTGGTGTTTTTATTATTAGGTTTTTCAATTTCAAGATGTTTTTCCATGAATATTCTGAATCCCCCCCCCCACCCCCTCCCTTCCCAATTTAAAAAAAATAAAAATGACAAAAACTTCATCGATCTGTTTCTTTTATGTAAAAATAAAAACACAAACAAAATTATTTGCTATCCCACCATTGTCACTCTGACCAGATGTCATGGTTATATCTGTTCTAGACACTCCTTCCATTGTTTCACAAATTTGGGTATCGACAGGTCTTAACTGGTAGAGTGCTACAATTTTTTATCACAGATTTCCTTTTACTATCTATTGCTCTATTACATTTGATTGGATAGTGCCAAGAGGCACTATCCAATCAAATGTAACTGAGCAAGTTGTCGACAACAAAATTTGATACTTGCAAGGGTCAATATGAAACCACGATCAGTAGAGAATAGATCTTACAGTCACAGCCTGTGGTATTTAGTAAAGCCCAGGGAGCACGGTGGCTCAGTAGGTAGAGGTGCAGGCTGCAAGCCGAGAGGTCCTCAGTTCGAATCCCACCTGCGGCAACCGCGTTGTGTCCTTGGGCAAGACACTTCATCCCCATTGCCCACGTGGGTGCACGATGACGCCGTGTACTAAGGCGTACTGCACGTCGATGGTACACATGTCTTCAACCTATCTAACCCTGCCTGTGCTGCAGTGCGGAGTTACGATGTTGGGGAGCTGACAGCTGCTCGTCGTTGCTCGGTGGTTCTCTCCAGGTACTCCAGCTTCCTCCACCCGTAAAACTGTCACGGTCATGATTAGCCATTGTGCATAAATATGTGACCTTAAACATCAATAAATAAACAATAAATAAATTTAGTAAAGCCCAAATATGGACTTCCAGCACTCTACCAGTTAATTGCCTCCCTTTCCATGTGTAGAATTTGTTTTTCTTTTACCCTTAAGGGCCTAATTCTGACTTTGATGACTGTTTGCATCAGAACAGGTGCCCCAACATGATGTCTCTGGGGAAGCTTGCCAGTTACATTCTAAGTGCCTGGGCAGTTGTTTCTATTCAAGTCTTGGCTGAAGATGTAGGCAGACAAGACTTGCATAGATACAACTGCAACTTAAGCCACAGGTTGTAGACTACCAAAAGTGTAGAAAACGAGTATAAAATTCTCCAGGCACTAAAGGGTTAAGATTTTCTTGTAATTGTATGATGGGGGACGTGTTCTGGGACCAAACTTAAAAGAGTAAAACTAATGAAATCATTTTAAGAGTTAATTTTTAGATTTTCCAGTTACTCCTTTCTATGTAGGTTCTTACTTGTTTAAAATCCTAATTCTGACTTTGATCACATGTTTCTAGGTAAGTCATGGCAACCTATAGTACTGCTGCCGTGGACTGTTCACTTTCTGCAGACGCAATAATATTAGATTTCAAGCACTAATTATAGGAATAATCATCAAAAATTGAATTAATGAAGCACAGAATACAACCTGGTGCTTCATTAATTAAAATTTGGGTGATGATGATTTTCAGCTTAACTTGAGAAAGTCAAGATAAGCTTTTGCCATCATGCATGCGAAAGTCTGTAAGTCTGTGAGTCTGTAAGTCTTTGAGTCTATTCACATTTTCTTTAGCACAGGCTACACCCCATAGTTCTTGTCTGATCATCATGAAGTTGCAGATGCAGGTCCGAGGTCGTGTAGATGAGAACGTCTCCCATCTGGTCACGATCGGTCAACCATGAAGCCCAAAAACCTTGAGCACAGTCTACAGGTCGTATTTATGAAGGGATTTCATTGTAACTTGGTAGGATGACTCTGTATACTGTCTAGATGAGAACGTCCTCCTTTGGTTGGGTTCAGTCAAGTGAGTCGGCTGCAGGGGCACATTACCTAGATTCCTTTAGCACAGTCTACAACTTGCTTTTATGGAGTAATTTCATTGTAAATTGGTAGGATGACTCGGCATAATGTCTTGATGAGAACATCCTATTTTGGCCATGATCAGTCAGCCATGACTACCACACAGACTTGTGACCTAGATTTGTTTAGCACAGTCTACAGTTCATATTTATGAAGAGATTTCATTGTAACGTGGATGGATAACTCTGTATGATGTCTAGATGAGACTATCCTATTTCGGTCACAATAGGTCAGCCAATACCGCTGCCTGGTCATGTGACCTACATTCCTTTAGCACTGTCTACATGTAGTTTTTATGAAGGGATTTCATTGTAACGTGGTGTGATATCTAGATGAGACTGTCCTATTTGTCATGATCGGTTAACCATGGCCACCAGACCATCATGTGACCTAGATTCCTTTACCAAAATCTATGAGTTATATTTATGAAGGGATTTCATTGTAACTTGGTAGACTGACTCGTTTTGGAATGATTTTACTGATAACTTGGTAACTTTGGTTGACATACATTAACTGTGAGGGCCACATCAACCCAGGCCTCAATTATTCTTATTAAAAACACAGCATGTAGGGAACAGAAATTAACATATTCTCAATTATCAGTTCTTGTCTTCTTTCATAATACTTTCATAAACATTGAACACGATCCTTTTCATCAAACACTACATACAGTCAAGTTAAGCTACAGTGTCATTGACATTATTATCTGGAATATGCATGCATGGACATCACTGCCTACATGCGAATTATATTCAGTCCATGATGGCTGTACTGTACATTGGAAACAAGTCAAGGATGTGGACTGCAGCAAAATTTATAAAGTCTCTGGCCAGCCAGCAAATATGCAGCCTGTCATGGTCACTGACAGGCACAGTTTGCATGTTTGACAGGCACCAATTCAATTGTGCCTGTCATAATGACAGTACAATTTTAGAACTAAGTAGAAGTCGGGTTCAGTTTGTGTAGAATTTAACAGAACCAAATTCTTGACTTATTATCATTTATTGGAAAGCTCTCTAAAAGAGAGCTTTCCAATAAATGATAATAAACCAAGATTATTGTCAGATCTGCATATACAACACACACCACCATGATACTTTGAACTAATAACATGCTAACCCCCGAAATTTTGTAACAAAATGTCAAGAACCACATATACAGTCGAAACTCATAAACTCAGTGTTTACCTGACCAACCAATAACTTCAAATTTTATCGGCCTCCGAGTTATGCTCTTTGGAAGTATTTGAGGTATTTGAAAGCCTTGAACACAAGAACACAGAAACTTGGAAATTGGACAAGAGAAAACACCTCCACACATCCCAGAAAATATAGCCGCAAGGCCCAAATTGCTGGCCCTGATAGCCAACTTAGGGTTATCTCACATATTTGAGTTATCCGAGTTCGAGTTATCAAGTGCTGACTGTGTTTAAACATTATGACAGGTACAAAGTCTTCGATGACTGGCACAAAACTGTTGGTACCTGTCACAATGACAGGCACCAAATAAATTATTATTTGCAGGCTTGGTCTCTGGTTCTTTAAGGGTTGAATTAAGTTTTCAAGTACACTATTATATATTTTTATACTGTACCAATGACCCAGACATAGCTGGTGCTAACTCTTAAAATATAGGGCCAAACACAAATTTTGCCCCCCAATCCCCAAAATTTGCATCTAAAACTAAAGAAAACATGTCCTGAGAGGCCCTCCACACTTCGCCCCTACTGCGCATGCGCAGTGTCAAGGACGTTCCGAAATTGGCGCCATTTATCATTCTAAGTTTGGCCCTTCATCAGTTAACATCTGACTGATCTTTGTGCTTTTAAATCTCAGTTTAAATGATGCCAGACACATAAATATTAGTGAAATGGTGATTCTAAGGAGGATAGAAAAGGAGGAGAGGAAAAGAATGTGTGACAGAATATTATCAGGGCTGTAACTTAAAATTTTTTAATGAAATTATGTTAAGTTACCTATTTTCAAGGCAGCAGCCATTTTGTTGTCATTCTGATTATTTAGTTACACTGTTTTTACAAGTGTTTTTCCTCTCTCCCTGTCCTTTAAGTTCCCCCTTGCTATTCTCCCATGCTTTTGGCATAATTTCTGTAATTATTATTACTAAAATTTCTTGGGAGTTTAGCTGAATAACAGAATGAATTCTGTTCTTTCCCCATGTTTACGTCTTCACCTACGGGTGGTTAGGCGTTGTGTTCTGCATCTACCATCTGATGTTCTGCAGTTTCTTCCCTGGAAGTCTCTGTTTTGCATCAGATGGTGTATTTTTGGTAACTGATTTCGGGCCTGGGTGCCTGGAGTCTTATTTTAGTGTTTTTACACTCATTGTTTACATTTACAACAGCCCTCTGTGTGAGGGGGGGATTTCTAAATAATAATATCTTTATGTTATTTCAATCATAACTAGATACATTATTATTGTTCGTAAGTGTTGAATAAATTGTTTAAAATATTTTTAAAATTTTTGTCCACACTTAGGCTTGGGATCCATTGGGGCTCAACGTTACTTTTCAGAAACTTGGGCTGTTCTGAAAAAAAAAAATTTTTTTTCAAAATATTTTGATTTCAATTATTTTTTCTATATTAATGGATCATATTATTATTATGTATTTTGATTGCCAGGGGTTAGTGCGAGTACCAGGACTTGTTTTCTTTTCACATTGAAAGGATATTGATCAATTGTTTTAAGAGGAAGTCTTCCTCTGACCTTATTATCATTCTATATGTGGTCAGTGTACTCGCATTAACTCCGGTTCTGTATCGTATGATTTCGATGACAATATGGGAAGCGTATGTCACGGTATGTTGTTGGGGATTTGGACACTCCGGTCCTTTCCCCGCAGGGTCACTCTACTTTATCAATTTCTATTTCAGACGATCAAGATTAGGGTGATGTATCTGTGATGTCTTCCAACAGTGTGCCTCCGTCGTCACAATTAATGAAGGGCTAGCGGAAAAGTGCTCATGTAATACGCCAATTGCCTAAGAGGACCCTAGTAGGTTCGACGGCCTTTGACGTCCGCTAGCTCGCCCGGTGTAGCGTCCATTCACCGAATGGTTCGGCAGCCGGGTTCGTCCGTTGCGGTCTAGAAGGAATTTTGGGGTGATGCGAGCACTATAAAATTAACTTAATGCACACCCAGTGACGGCGGATCGGAGGGAGAACGGAGGAAGCCTTTTAGTCCGGTTCATAGCTCGTTCCGGTCCATCCGGACGGCAAGCGAGAGAGGCCCCTCTCTCGTTCAACAACATCTGGCCCCAGATGTTGTGGTACAAATGTGTCGTTAGCGGAGCATACGTCCGTCGCTCGGGACGCTCCGTTGTATAGGCAGTCCGCTGAGACTGCTAAGGCTTCCTCTTCTCGTCAGCGCACACGACCGCACCTTGGCTGCGTGACCGCCGATATATTACCAGCTTCGCCGATCAAGGATTCTTCGGCGACCAGGTCACACCATCCGGCAGCCAGGGATTCGAGACCGATGGACTCCGGACGTTCGCATAGGAAAAGTATGCGGGAGCCATCTGATGCGGAGCTGCCCTCGGCGAAGCAGCGATAGACTGCGCCTCCGCAGGTCTCGACGCCGGACATTCTTGTGCACATAGCACAGCTTATCGCAGCATCCCAGCAGCCGACAGAAACGGTGTCGGATCGAGAATTATCCGACAGCGCTGGGTCGGTAGCCGGGGACTCGAGGCCTGCAGACTCCGGACGTTCGCATAGGAAGTATGCGGGAGTCAACGTACACGGAGCTTCCAGCGGCAATGCATCGTAAGTCCGCTACTGCACAGGCCTCGGGAACGGACGTGCTTTCCTTAATAGCACAGTTTATCGCAGCATCCCAGCATCTACTGAATCTGTCGCATATATTTTATCCGACGATGCTGGGTCGGGACGCTCCGCGGAAGCGGGTACGGACGTCCGAAAGTTTCATCCGGTCCGACGGGATACCGAAAGGGATTCGGTGGATTTCAAGCTTTCCCTTTCGGAACAACATATGCTGCGATGCCGGATAAGAAACTGATAGCGTCGGTGGACTTAGAAATTTTTGGTTCGGTTCAGGGACATCGTCCCTCAGTTCCGACATAGTCCAATAATGTCACACAAACTTTCGAATTATTGAACGACGCTATATATATTATTATTTTATGCTTGCTATCCAAGCATTTCTGGTTTCTTGTTCGAAGAGTTATGGAGATGTCTTTCAAAAGTGTGCCTCTGTCGTCATAGTTAATGAAGAGTTAGCGGCAATAAGTGCTCATGGAATATGTCTATCGCTTACGGAGTGACATTCGCTAGCTCACCCGGTGTAGCGTACATTCATTGAATGGTTCGGCTGCCGGGTTCGTCCGTTGTGGTCTAGGAAGGAGATTTGGGTGATGCGAGCACTTTAATTACTTTAGTACTCACCCAGTGACGGCAGATTGAGGACAGATCGGAGGAAGCCAACAACATAGGGGACCGCATGTTGTGGTTCAGATATTTTACATTCGGAGCATATGTCCGTTGCTCGGGACGCTCCGTTATATTGACAGTCCGAGAGACTGTCTTTAATGCTTCCTCATCCTCACAGCAGGGCACACGACCGCACATTGGCTACGTGACCTCGAGTATCCAATCAGTTTCGGCATTCAGTGATTCCACAGCGAATAGGTCGCGCCATCCGGTAGCCAAGGGACACGAGGCCTATACACTCCGTTCGCTCGCATATTGGAAGTATGCACGGGGTAACGATCTCGGAGCTTCCTGCGGCAATGCATCGTAAGACCGCTGCTCCTCAGGCCTCAGTGACGGACGTGCTATCCGAGTTAGCACAGTTGTTTCGCAGCATCCCAGCAATTGACGGTTTCTCGGTCGAATCAGGAATTATCCGACGGCGCTGGGTCGGTGCGGTCCGCGGTTGCATCAAGCTACGGACGACCGAACGCTTTATAGGGTCCGACAGGATGGCGAAAGGGATTCGAAAGATTTCGAGTTTTCCCTTTAGTAGTATCGGAAGATGCCTTTCATATCTTCTGGCATTTCTTCCAGTGATTATTTTTCGGACTTCATTGCTGCGATCTTGGATAAGAGACTTATAGCGTCATTGGACTCGGATTTTTCGATCGGTACAGGGACTTTGTCCCTGACTTACCGACGCAGTCCAATATTGTCATTACAACATGTGTTTTATTTTTCGACGCTATATATTTATATATATATACAAGACGGCTACTAAGCATGATAGTTTAGTTTCTTGTCCGCGTGGCTCATTTCTGCCATTTTATCTTTTTTTACATATAGTTTATTTTGGCAGAGCAGGGCATACCGAGAGTTCATATGCGTCTAGACGGTGTGATTAAAGACTGCATATATTCTTTTTCACCGTTTATGTCTTTTCCAATTTCAATGTTGGGAACGACATTATGTATATTAGACTTAACTTAGACGCTTTATTATACGTAATCCGCCTTACTGAGGCGTTATCATTACGTCTTCAAGAAAAGATTTACGGGATATTATTCTCAATGTAATTTCTTTTGAGGGCAGTAGTTTGTTCACGTATAACTCCGCCCTTCAGTGGCTGATTGGAGTTGGTTAGACGTGATGCAGCCCTAGCTACATCCACGCGTGGATAGTAGGTTAAGAACTCTCTCAGAGTCGCTTCGTTCTCGGAGGAGCTTCTCTTCGACGGCAACTTTCCGGCAATCCATGAATTGCTTGATTTATACATTCTCTTGTCTATCTAGTGTTACAAGAGATTCAGACTGGGGCAAACATTCGGTGGTTGACTCAGAGAGTGCCGCCGCAGTTGCCGGACCCGAGTGTGGCTGTTATGACGGTTGCCAGTCAAACAGATTGGGATATATACTGATCCCTACGGATTCGAAGTGCCAGGGTCTTTGGGTTCCGCAGTCTTTTAGCTATCAGTTAACTTCCGCGGAATAATGTTTTTTAGGCTTGCTTTATGTCATTGCATGAACATTATTCAGAAACGCATGCCCAAATTCCTGTCCTTTAATTCGACAGTAGTGGCGTATCTCCGGAACCAGGGAGGCACTCTTTCGTTTCCGTTATTCAATTTAATGGAAAGAATCCGTCTGTTGGTTATAGTACACCAAGTTCAGTTTTGGTCCGTCATATTCTGGGTCGTCTGATTGTTTTATCGCACTCCCGTTCTCTTACGGGTCGCTTGTTGCTGTCAGAATGGACTCTCAACAAACAAGTATTCAATCAGATTTGCTATCTATGGGAGCGCCCAATGATGTTTTATTTATGACACAGCTGGCTAATCAATTGCAGACGTATGTGTTGGCTTGTCCAGATCTCTGAGCTAATACTGTTAACGCTCTATTGATCTATAGGACAGAATGATAGGATACGCGTATCCTCCGGCGCTGTTGTTTTTAGCAGGTATTGCTAAGATAAACAACCACAATACATTTCTGTTGATAGCATCTCTATCTTCACAGAGATCATGAGTAATTTACTCTCTTGTCTACTGTGGATCTTAACGTGAAATCTTCCTCTATGTGAGGATCTTTTTTCACTGGGTAAATCGTGTCATCTTTATCACAACCAGCAAGGTCGCAACCGTCATGTTTTCCGTTGTGTGGTCCGTATTGCATTGTAAGCACTGTACTGGACGAGCTTTGGACGCGATTTCTTACTATAGGAGATCCTCTTCTTCGCTATTCTATGCGACTAAAGTGGAGGCTCTTCCGTCGTGGTGTAGGGATCATTATGTTCATATGGTTGATCCCTCCATACTACTCATTGCTATTTTTTAGTATACTTGTTTCACAAGATCTACTGCAGCCTGTTGTTATTTAGGTTATAGGTTTATGTTACCTCATACCTATGCACTCTACGATAGTTTACAATTGAGTCTTTTGTCTCTTTATCTAAGTCAGTTAGTAACTTTTTGATAAATAGACTTAGAATCTTTAGATTAAATTCCTATACGGATTTTAACTTCAGGTTCTTATTTAGCTAAGTAATCATTTGAGCCTCTGGAAACAGTAGTTTTCAAATTCTGACCTTTTAGACAGTAATTCTGTTGGTTTCTCTTTTACTGTAGAGTCAGTGAGTTTCATGCACTATCGATGGATGATTTTCACTTTCATAGTTTCGGAATCAATACTTCCGTTACTATTTAGGTTGGATTGTTGCATAAGAGTTAGGCTCCTATTATCTGGAACCTATTATTTTAAGGTCCTTCCGTCTTCGTATGGGCATAGGCCTTTACTCTTTCCGGGTACAGTTTATGTATTTATAAACAGATATCTGTTTATTACAAGGGCGTAAGCTTCTTCTGTCTTTGATGTCTAGTAGAAGGACGTTACGCTCCATTTTATTGTTAATGGATTCTATTAACTAGCGTACTGCTTATGGTATATCATTGGCTTAGCAGTTGTGCTTAAGATTTCGGCTCATGAAGTAAGAGTTCTTCTACTTCTTGGGCTTACATTAATAGTGTTCTATTATAGATTTTTGAAGGCTGCTCATTGCGCTCAGCCATCCATTCATGAATTTTATCTCAGAAATATCGAGTCCATTTCTGGAGGCCTCTATTGTTAGGTCTATTATCTACTGCTCAGAATGTCATTCACTTAACAGTTGCTACTATAGCTAGGTAGGCTGTCTGTTTCGGCAGTGTCTCCGTTCGGCTGCCCTCTTCGCTCTGGGCTATTTGACCCAGGGCAAGAAAAAGGGGGGGGGAGGGTGTTCCCTTGGGTCACCTGTTTTTACTATGAAAACAAGGGGATACCTCCTCCGGAGTTAGTAATTCTGAGCTGTTATTGGGATGGTTGTTTAGTGAGAAGTTTAAGTTTATAAAATTCATTCAAGTCTTAGTTTTTAAAGTATAGCTTTTGAATATTGCATATGTCAACGGACATGATTATGCAATTCTCACACACTTTTAGGAGTATAAGAGTCTCTATTCTCTAGACTTACTTTATTATTGGCTTACTTTAAAAATTATTAGTATAAGGATTATTGGATATTAATAGAGTACATGGATGTATGAAGCTCAATTTTTGGAAGGTGTTGTATCTTTCTAATTTATCATAAATAAGAAAGATACATGTAAGGCCTATTACTTCTTTTCCCTACAGGGGATGACTCTATTTTATTTTATTGAGCGTATTCCATTTTGCTCTATGTCCTTGGCCCTCCAGCCTTTTTACTATTCAGCTATGTCTGGGTCATTGGTACAGTATAAAAATGTTAAAAAATTTATAGTAATTTATATATTTTTTATACTTACCAATGACCCAGACGGGGATGGCCCTCCCAGGAGTTGGGAACTCTTGCCTCCCCGCTGAGTACATAGCGCTTACCAGGCACTGGTTATTAGAATGATAAATGGCGCCAATTTCGGAACGTCCTTGACACTGCGCATGCGCAGTAGGGGCGAAGTGTGGAGGGCCTCTCAGGACATGTTTTCTTTAGTTTTAGATGCAAATTTTGGGGATTGGGGGGCAAAATTTGTGTTTGGCCCTATATTTTAAGAGTTAGCACCAGCTATGTCTGGGTCATTGGTAAGTATAAAAAATATATAAATTACTATAAATTTTTTAACTTTCAGCAATGGTCAGTACATTGCAGCTGGTTCCGATGATGGATCCTTTTTCATTTGGGAGAAGGAAACAACAAATATTGTGCGGGTGCTTAGAGGAGATGACTCTATAGTGAATTGTTTGCAGCCACATCCGTCTTCCTGTTTATTAGCTACAAGTGGAATAGATCAGGTTGTTCGACTTTGGAGTCCAAGACCTGAGGTAGGTATCTATGGTCGAATAATAGTTTCACAGGCAAAAGTGTGGCACTTTCCTTTATTTATAGCAGTGAAAGAATGTTTCTTTGCATGTCTACGTGTCTGTATATCCCAATTGACAAGAGAGATAATTATGGTCTCTGTGATGTGGAGATATCTGAATCTGAGTAACTACGATCCTCTGTTTTGGCAATTTTTCTATTAGTGCTTTTCCAGATGTCTCTCTAAGATTAATGTTGCGGGGCATATTGCAGAATATTTTTCATTGCATTTGGCTTGAACCAGTAAAATAGTGAATAAGGCCCCACAAATTAGATCTTCTGTTTCTCGGACCATTTTTGGTAAAATTGCGTGCAGGCAGGCAGTTTTTTTTTTATTTTTGTAATTATTTCTTTGCCATCAAAAATTCATGTTCTTGGTTTGTGTTAGGCTTCATAATCTACGCAATAGCATGGGTGGTGGTGTATTTTATCCCTTGAGTGCAAAAAGGTTAAAGCATTGCAAAACCTTGTTGCACTCAAGGGACAAATTTTAAAATTTATTGACTAGTTTAAAATATCAGACATAAACCATTTCATTTTTTTTATTTTTCTAAGTTTGCATTGGTTGTTAAAAAAGAGCTTGCGGCAGCTAAAAGGACCCTGCAGGAGGATCTGAGAAACAGATTTTTTAAATTAATTTAATTAATTAATTTAAGGCCTAAAAAAATTAAAAGTCTGTTTCTCAGGCCCTCCCGCATGGTCCTTTTGGTTGCTGCATGCTCTCTTTTTAAAACAATGCAAACTTTAAAAAAATAAAAATTAAATGGTTTGTGTCTGATATTTTATCAAAGTTAAAAAAAATTGATAAATTTGTCCCTTGAGTGCAAGAAGGCTTTTCAATGCTTTAGCATTGCAAAGCCTTCTTGCTCTCAAGGGACGAAATACACCACCATCCATGCTTCTCTGTAGATTATGAGGCCTAAAACATACCAAGGACATGAACTTTTGGTGGCAAAGAAATTATTACAGAAATAAAAAATAAAATAAAAACCCGCTCGCCCGCATGAAATTTTACAAATAATGGCCTGAGAAACAGAAGATCTACTTTGTGTGGCCTAATTTAATTTCTTTTAAACCTAAGATGTTTGTTTGACTTTTACAGTCCTTTCAGTGGCCAATGGTATAGTACAGAAAGTGTGATTTACTATTCATATACGACAGGGCAGGATATATCACCTGATGGATATTAACAGTTTCTTCAAAAAAAAACCCACAAGAATCACCAGCAAGGTTTCATCTTATGAACCACCAGTTTGTACCATGTGGTCCATGAACTGAAATCCTGCTTATAATGCTTGCACTTCTTGGGAATCTTAAAGAATTGTTAAGTGTAAATCCCATCCTACAGTGTTTCAGCAGTGCAGTGAAACACTGTTAATTGAATAGCCTTTTTGCCACTGAAAATTATTCATTTAACAGGAGTATTCAGCAAACAGGGATTTGGTCACTTTCCTGTATTCTAAAGATAAACTGAGCAATTATTCTATTATTATATCTTATTTTGACAGAGCTCCTGGAGATAAATAGACACAACGCGATGTGTGTTTGAATCAGTGGGTGTTTTACATAGCGAGTTGGAATGGCGTAGTCATATTTCGCAATATATAAATATGATTACGCCATTCCAACAAATTATGTAAAACACCCACCAATTCAAACACACATCGCGTTCTGTGTTAATTATGAAACCCATGCATTAAAATAAAAAAATTTTAATTCCGATGTTTAAACCCAAAGGTGAGGAGTTTGTTTTTGACTGAAGCTGTACTGATCAAATGGATCGATAAAAAATCAAAACAACCTTTTCGGAACCAGTGTTTGTTGAAATTCGTATCGCTGTTTACTAACAGTAATAGACACCAAATGGTTAGGCGTGAATGGGCTGGTGCCCATTCAGGCCTAACCATTTGGTGGCTATTACTGTTAATTAAAATATAAGTACAAATATATGCAGATTTGCAAAACAGCTGGGAGAAACGTTTTTAAAAGAAGTTCGAAGCATGTCAAGATGTACAAAGATTTACCGAAATAAAGTTGACCAATTTAGATATAATGGGATCCACAAAACGAGACTGCCACAGGGCTGGGTTAATGTTCTGGTGGGACATGATTGGGTTTTTAGCTCACCTACATCTGTAAGATGTGGTGAGCTATTGTGATAACCTCAGGCGTCAGCGTCGGCGTCCGGCATGTCCAATATTGTAAGATTTAATGTTAAGGTTCATTTCTCAAACATCAGTGGGCTCATGCCTTTGATATTGCATATGTAGGTTGTATGGGACTATCAGAACAGTATTTAACCCTGATACTACGACTTTTTTCCAAATTTCACCTAAAATTTTCTGCCAAAAGTTGTAAGAATTTGCATTTAGGTGTTGTAAGAATTTGTGTTAAAGTCAACTTTTGTGCAGATTGTGCTGCTTTAACTTCTCATTACTGTTGATTTTCATATTTTAATAACAACTGTAGGTATTAACCCTACTGTATGCAGAAATTTAACGAAAATTTTCTTTTTTTTTCACTAAAAATTTTCATGTTTTTCTCGGACTTAAGTAAATTTTAAGTTGTAAAACTTTGTAAACTTTGTGTTTAGGTGAGTTGTGTTTCTATGTGTCTTTCCAAGCGATTAATATTCTACAATTGGGTTACTGAACTCCATTGCAGTGATATTTAAACCTCATTATATGCATATTTGAGGAATTTGAGGCTGATTTTCTGCCAAAACTTGTAAGAATTAGCGTTTAGGTGTTGTAAGAATTTGCGTTAAAGTCAGCTTTTGTGCAGATCGTGGTGCTTTAGCTTCTCATTACTGTTGATTTTCACATTTCAATAACAACTGTAGGTATTAACCCGACTGTATGCAGAAATTTAACGGAAATTTTCTTTTTTTTCAGTCAAAATTTTCATGTTTTTCTCGGACTTAGTAAATTTTAAGTTCTAAAAGTTTGTGTTTAGGTGAGGTGTTAAGGTGAGTTCTCAAAGATCAGTGGGCTCAGGCCTTTGATATTGCATATGTAGGTTGTAGGGGACTATCAGAACAGTATTTAACCCTGATACTACAACTTTTTTCCAAATTTCACCTAAAATTTTCTGCCAAAAGTTGTAAGAATTTGCGTTTAGGTGTTGTAAGAATTTGCGTTAAAGTCAGCTTTTGTGCAGATTGTGGTGCTTTAACTTCTCATTACTGTTGATTTTCATATTTCAATAACAACTGTAAGTATTAACCCGACTGTATGCAGAAATTTAATGGAAATTTTCTTTTTTTTCAGTCAAAATTTTCATGTTTTTCTCGGACTTAGTAAATTTTAAGTTCTAAAAGTTTGTGTTAAGGTGAGGTGTTAAGGTGAGTTCTCAAAGATCAGTGGGCTCAGGCCTTTGATATTGCATATGTAGGTTGTAGGGGACTATCAGAACAGTATTTAACCCTGATACTACGACTTTTTTCCAAATTTCACCTAAAATTTTCTGCCAAAAGTTGTAAGAATTTGCGTTTAGGTGTTGTAAGAATTTGCATTAAAGTCAGCTTTTGTGCAGATTGTGGTGCTTTAACTTCTCATTACTGTTGATTTTCATATTTCAATAACAACTGTAGGTATTAACCCTACTGTATG
The DNA here is from genome assembly GCA_031216915.1 of Pictodentalium vernedei. NCBI lineage: Eukaryota > Metazoa > Mollusca > Scaphopoda > Dentaliida > Dentaliidae > Pictodentalium > Pictodentalium vernedei. The sequence continues at coordinate 793,401,800 of CM062296.1, forward strand.
CAGAAATTTAACGGAAATTTTCTTTTTTTTCACTCAAAATTTTCATGTTTTTCTCGAACTTAGTAAATTTTAAGTTGTAAAACTTTGTAAACTTTTTGTTTAGGTGAGTTGTGTTTCTGTGTGTCTTTCCAGGCGATTAATATTCTACACTTGGGTTACTGAACTCCATTGCAGTAATATTTAACCCTCATTACATGCATATTTGAGGAATTTGAGGCTGATTTTCTGCCAAAGCTTGTTGTAAGAATTAGAGTTTAGGTGTTGTAAGAATTTGCGTTAAAATCAGCTTTTGTGCAGATTGTGGTGCCTTCGCCCCTCATAACTGTTTATTTTCTCATTTCAATAACAACTGTAGGTATCAACCCTACTGTATGCAGAAATTTAACTGATTTCTTTTCTTTTTTTCAGTCACAATGTTCAAGTTTTTCTCTGACTTACTCAATTTTAAGTTCTAAAAGTTTGTGTTAAGGTGAGGTGTTAAGGTGAGTTCTGTTTCTATGTGTCTTTCCAGGCAATTGATATTGTATGTATGGGTTACTAAACTACATTGCGGTAATGTTGTGCCCTTATTACATGCATATTTGAGGAATTTGAGGGGGATTTTTGGGACTTATATTCACTTTCTTTAAAAAAAAATTTTTTTAACTTTTTTTTTTTTATTTAATACTTTCTCATACTTGTTACTAGTTACATTAAGGCTTATTTTAGTTGTTGATGTGATGTATTTTTGTTGGGACTTATAGTCACTTTCTTGAACGAATGTTTTTCCGCAACTCCTCTTTAACCAATGAATGTACTTCAATTACAATTTCAGTGATTTATGAAAGCCTTTCCTAATTCTTATTTATGATTTAATATCTGGCTTCACAATTCATATTCTTAATCATAAACATTTCTAAAATATATATATATCCAATGATTCTATGTTGAATTGATATATAATAAATGCAGAAATATAGACTTTCCAAAGCCATCACATAAACCACATTAATCATTTGATGCTCAGTTAATGATTTATATTAACTAAATATTAGGCATGTTACATTGGAACGACATTATCAAGCACGAATGTAAGTGAGCATTGGGATGTAACATCCCTCTTGTTTTAAAATATTATCTCATTTTTGGCTAGTTTTTTGTGAACGGACTTTATTTTACTTTAGACGTTTTCATTTTCACACTATGCGACAGACGGTTTATGATTGTGCAACAGAATTTGGAAACTTTTCGAAGCGTAACTAAACGATGCGGTAAAAAAGTTCCGGCTTGTATATCACCCGTTGAATACAGAATCATTTATATCATAGCGGCAATTCCGTTGAATACAAGGGTTTAAAGTTTAATGGATGTGTAATAAAATATAATACATTCAATGCCTGTATTAGATTTAGTGAGGCCAAATAGGTCAAGAAACATGGGGAATTTGGTCACTGTCAGGGCAATATTTTTCTACTATAACCAATGACCCAGACTTAGCTGGTGCAACCTCAACATTATTATGGGCCAAACACAAATTTTGAACCCCCAACCCCTAAAATTTGCTTACAACAACGAAATTAAAAGTCCTATCTGCCCCTCCATACTTTTAGTACTTGCGCATGCACAGTACCCAGGAAGAGACTGGAATTGGCACCAACACCATTCTTTGTTTGGCCCTAAGTCAGTAAACATCTCAACTGACATCTGTGCTTTAAATCTCTCTTTTGGTGGATGCCAGACACAAATCAAAGACATATATGGTGGATTCAAAGCAGTAAATGGATCATGGAAGTGAAGAACGGTGGTTTGAGATGTGCAGGGCTGTAACTTTTAAATAATATGAAAATTATTTCATTTTATCCAATTTCGGGATATACGCCTTGACATCATTAGTTTTGCTAATGATTTACCTACTGTTGGTTATGTGTTCCTTCCCTATCCTTCCATGAACCCTCCGGTTAAACTCCTAAGCTTTCTGGCTGTTTTTTATTGAATTTTGTATTAAATTTCTTAGGAGTTTGACATGTTTTACAGAAGGTTTATTCTTTTTATCCCCACTGTTACGTCCTCACCTCTGGGGGTGTTGGGTCATTATTGTCTTGCTTCTCCTACCGGATGCATTGTTTTTTCTTCACATGCAACCTAGCTTTGCATCAGGTATCAGTTAATTATTTACTGACTTGGGCCTTTTGTGTGCCTATTGTCTAGTGTCCGTTTTTTCTAATCCTGACATTGTTTACTTTTAACAACGCCCTTAACAGGTAATATTCAGGGTTTTATTTCATCACAATTATAGTATGATACATTTATTAATATTCCGGTAGTGTAGCTTTAATATTTTGGTGTTTGTCCACACTTAGGCTCTATTGGGATCTCCTTGGGCTCGTGTGGTTTCCTTGGGGAACTTGGGCATTTTAAAAAAAAAATTTCGAAATTATTTTTGATTGTCTTTGTCATGTATCCGTATATTGTATGATTATATGTTAGATGTGCCCTGAACTTTCTTTGGATTGTAATTATTTATGAAATTACTGCTCTCAGTGTAGGGCGAAGAAGTCCATATCAGATTTACTTGCTTGTCTTGCCTGTAGTCGCTGCACTCCTACTGATTCTGGTCCTACTTGAGTGTTCGGGGTCGTCTCATTAGGACACTAACGTTGGAAGTGGGTGTCGTGCTATGTATTCACGGTGAAGTTCCTATGCCGGAGCTGTCACTGCAAGATAATTCAAGTTTTCAGTTTCTTTTCTCAGAGGAACAAGAACATGGTGATGGTATTGCGACACCCGTTCAGAATGTGCTGCCGTCGTCATGCTCTTAGGAGCAAACAGAGCTAGCTGCAAAGGTGTTCTTGAATATAAAGGGAATAAGGCCTCTTATTCCAACAGCAAGCTCGAACGGTCAGGCGGTTACCCGATAATGGGAACCATAATACCGGGTATGTCCGTTGCTGTCGAGAAGAGTACAGATTTGGGTAGAGCGAACACCTTATAAACAAAAGCTCACCCTGCAACAACAGCAAAAAGGGGAAGACGCCAACAAGTTTCCCTTTGGGAAGCTCTGCAAGGTCTGGGATCAGACTGCGAGCGGAAGAGCCTTCTCTAACCCAGTAACAGTCGGGTCAACTGTTGCTTTGAGAAACTTGCACTGAGTCGGAGCTAATGTACTCCCTGGCCGCTCGGGACACTCCTTCTACACTGCAGCCAGGGTCGGCTGCAGTTACGGCTTTTTTCTCTGCTTTGGCAAAGTACTGCGACCGCACACTAGCTACCCGACTTCGGATGTTCATGCAGCCGAGCGAAGAGCTCCTGTCTTTGCCCTTGAAGTCGGTCCATCCAGTGGCTAGCGATTCGAGGCTTGATTCATCGGGACATTCGGCAATGAGATCTCTGTCCCGGGAGCAACATGTGGCGGAGAATAGAAGCCACTGCTCCACAAGCCTCTGTAACGGACTTGCTGTCACAATTTGCACAGCTTATCGCAGCTCCCCAGTAAGGGGCACCCATCCGCAGACTCCAGTAGTGAGCCGTCGGACTTGCTGGGTCGGTCCGGTCATCTGTGCATGTAGAAGCTAGAAGTTTCTCTACGGGATGCTCGGCAAGATCTGGGGTCAGATCGCCGATTGGAGAGCCCTCACCGTCCCATTAACAGTTTGGGTTGACTGTGTCCATTGTGAGAAACTACAATGAGTCAGAACACGCATTAGAATGTTCCTTCCACACTGCAGCCGAGGTGGCGACGGTTATGTCTTCTTCTTGCATGGAAGTTCACAAAAGTGGATTAGCCTAGAAGTTGCTAATCAGGATACTCTGCAAGATCTTGGGACAGATCGCGAGAGCAGAGCATTCTCCTTCCCGTTAACAGTTGGGGACGGCTGTTCTGTGTTGTAAAAAACTTCTATGAATACGTGCATCCGACCAAAATGTGATGAGTTTGGATGCTTTTTCTGCACTTCAGCCGGGGTCGGCTGTTGTTACAGCTTCCTCTTCTTCCATTGATATTCACGCTAAGGGGTAGATGCCTGCAAGTTTCTAATGGAACGCTCGGCAAGGTATGGAGCAGACCGCGAGCTGGAGAACCCTCTCTGTTCTGTCAGCAGTCGGGGGCGACTTTTTTTGATTCGAGAAACTTTAGTGAGTTAGGACACATGTTCACGCTTGCAGTTTGGGACGCTCCTTCCACACTGCAGCCGGGTCCAGTTGCAGCTATGGTTTCTTCCTCTGCTTCATTGATGAAGCATGTTGACCGCAAACTAGCTATCTCACTTCACATGTTCAGGTTGATAGCTAGTCGTTCGAGGCATTTTTATACAGGATATTTGTCGATGATCTGGTGCCAGATCTCCTTAAGCTTCCCATGTGCAGCTTATGGTAACAAGCTGATTATCGCTACTCTGCTAGCCTTGTTCACAGACTGGCTGCCGCAGATTGCTCTGCATATCGCAGAATCCCAATAGTCGCTGGTACTACCGTCAACAAGCTCCTGTGGTGAGCTGTCGGACGGTGCTGCGTTGTTCCAGTCATCTGTTCAGTCAGATGGTGTTGACCATATTTTCAGGTGAAACATTTGGATGGTGAGAGGGCTACGGAGGGTGAGTCTGCATCCCTCACAGAAGGGCACCTTAAGACTATGAATTTTTAGTCATATGCTCTTCGAATCTAGTTCCATCTGAATATAAGTCTGCATTTGCTAGGCAAAAAGCAGCTTAACATACCGGGCGATGGAAAGACGAAGATCTTTTCTCCCCGGATCTTACGGCTCAGGTGTCGAGGGCTTTTGTCCAGATTAACGATGCCTTCCTTGCCTTAGAAATAGTTTAAGAAATGCAATGCTCTATTCCTTACGAATAGAGGTTCGATAGTGCATAGAGAGAGGCTGAGACAGCTGTTTTGTTTGGAAAAGAGCCGTTAGAAGGAATAAGTATGTCTTTTCCTTCTTAGTGTTGTATTCCTTGGCGTCAAGACATTTAATGCTATTGTGGACATTATAGTAGCCTTATGTACTGTTACAGTGGTCTTTTCTTATACATTAGCGGCTAGTGTTGTAAGTCTCCATTTAGTGAGCTTTCAGATGCCGCAGGTGACACAGATACGTCTTCACTCAGATGAAGACTTGTAACTGCATAGCTACCTTGAGGCTACTGTCTCTTTGGGAATTACAGCTGTTTGAATAGCCGCTCTTCATTCCCTACCTTGCTCGACGATAGTTATAAGTCTCCGTTCAGTGAGCTTTCAAGGTTGAAAGCTACACTGAGATATCTGTCTTCACGGAGATGAAGACTTCTAAGCTACGTTAGCTAGGCTCAGACTGCTGTCTTTTGGGAATAAAACCACTAAAGGAAAGACACCATAGTAGCCTAGCTAGAATCATGAGCGGCGTTTTTCAGTAATAATGCAATAAACATAACTGAAATAACTTATCTTCTTGAGACTGCTGTCTCTTTGGGAATTACGGCTGTTAAAAATAGCGGCTATTTATTCCCTCTCTTGCATGACGATAGTTGTAAGTCTCCATTCATTGAGCTTTCAAGGTCGCAACTTACACCGAAATATCTGTCTTCACAGAGATGAAGACTTCTAACCTACCAGCTTTTTAATTGTCTTCATGAATTGGAAGACCTTTAGCTGCTTCAGCTAGGCTGAGTTCACTGTCCTATCAGACATCATCTTTATGTTAGAGGAGGTTATTCTCCTCCTACCGTTATTGTTTGGTATTAGTTATCTGAGGCAGTAAGCCCTGTTGTTGACGCCATATTAACCTGCTGTGATTAATGAGCTTTTCTTTAAACACCTATACTAAACTCCTCAGGAATATATTTCCTGATATCAAATCGAACATAAGGAATTCATCTAGGTTTTTATGATCAGGTGTCGGAACATTGTTTTCGTCTCCCCCTTCATTTCTATCCAATATACTGTTGTGGATTATATTTCCACTCAGGGGATTGGATATTATGTCTATATGGTTTATTATTTGGTCATCACGTCCCGCTCCATCCTTAGTGGCATTATGGAGTCGGTCAGACGTGAGGGAGCCCTGCTGTTCCTATACTATTTGATAACCAACACAAAAGCTTTACGAATCGTGTCAGGTTACTGTTATTATGATTGTTTTGACTATAAGCTTTTTAGCTGTATTACTCTTATTGAGAATAGCAGCAGCAGTATAGCCTTAATTTTACTGTGCCGGCCTTATTTATCTAGTGATTCAAGTAATGCGTGTGAGCGGGGATCGATACGATTTATACGTCGCCCAACATTCTCCATATATGGCAATTAGTCAACTCTGAGAAGTTTTGCTCAGAGCGGTCTGCCCTTTTCTTACGACGTATGAGTTTTTAACTCAGTTTAACTGCATTAACATTGTATTATTCATTCCGTTTCCTGGTTACATTTGTATCACTCGGTCATACCGTGGATACAGGCTGTATTCAGACGAGTACATGCAGGATTCTGTTGCTCGCATGCATAATATGTATATTTATTAGGCAAACACATCATTGAATAGATTCTATAAAATTCTTGTTCTGCTTGATAGAGCTTATTAGAATTTTGGGGCTAGTTATATCAGTTATACAATTTCCAATAGGCCGTCTATGCATACGTTCTAAATTTTTGGCTTCATTATTCGGATTATTATATTCTTTCTCCGAACAGTCATTGGTTGTAACAGACCTAGGGAACAGTAAAATATTTGGGGGACGGTCCATGACTGGTCTGTTAATCATAGACCTTTCCATGTTCTGAATCCAGCTTTCTACCAGGGACGGTATGCAGGAGAATTCCATCTCTCATATATGCACACAGTTCAGTTTGGAGCTTTATTATTGGAATTAATTGTACACCTAAACGGGGTCGCCTGTTGGTTGCCGCAGAAGCGTATTTGCTCTAACAGATAACTTTCCTTTGGGATTCAATTGGACAAGTGTAAGGTAGTACATGTTATATCACCGGTTTTCGACTTATCTACGTATTCCGACTCTGGCATACGTTAGAAGCTTGAACTTTTAATAACCGGGACCGCCATGATAGCCTTAGCTACTGAGGTGGCATTAAGCACCATTAATTAATAATAATTAATAACTGGGTGCCTGTTGGGCAAATATATATAGATTATTTGGTCCCGCTTTTCACTGATTCCAGAGCACTTCCCTCTTTGTTTTGAAGAATATTCCTTCATAAAAAAAGCGTGGGGGTGATTTTTCTTCATCTCTTCTGGCCTGATAACTGATAATAAGTGTGTAACTATGAGTGAAGCTGTTTTTGTCTGTAGATTATTACTGATCTTAGATACAGCTTGTTTATTATATATATGGCGTGTGTTTGTAAGGGTTAGTCTCTCACTCTCGAACATGTCATCCTGATTAAAGTGGCTTAGTCCAGACTAGCCTTAAAATTGGGGGCTCATTACACCCAATTAGCATAATCATTCATGCTAAGAATACAGAATTACTTGGATATGGTTCCTTATTTGATATGTCTTCTCTATTATTGTATAGAGAGACATTCATGTAATTCCTTTAAAAGTTAAACCTCCTTTTCACCTTGGAATGCAGGCCAAGGAGATGTATTTGGTCTGCTAATTTCTTTAAGTCCTAGGCCCTCCGCCTTTTTGCGATTCAGCTAAGTCTTGGCCATTGGTTGTAGTATAAAAATATTATAAAATTAAAGTACTTTGTATATTTTTTATACTTACCAATGGCCCAGATGGGGATGGCCCTCCCATGAATGAGCATTCATACCTACCTGCTGAGTTATCACTTTAGTAGGCTTGTCTACAAAGAATGGAGTTGGTGCCAATTCTGGTCTCTTCCTGGAAACTGCGCATACGCAAGTACTAAAAGTATGGAGGGCCAGTTAGGACTTTTAATTTTCGTTGTTGTATGCAAATTTTGGGGATTGGAGGGTTCAAAATTAGTGTTTGGACCTTAATAATGTTGAGGTTGCACTAGTTAAATCTGGGCCATTGGTAAGTATAAAAAATATACAAATTACTTTAAATTTATAATATTTTTATACTGTACCAATGACCCAGACTTAGCTGGTGCTAACTCCACAAAAACCAGGGCCAAACACAAATTTTGCCCCCCAATCCCCAAAATTTGCATCCAAAACAAAAAGAAATCATGTCCTAAAGGACCTCCATAGTACGACTCTACTGCGCATGCGCAGTGACGCAGTCGTCCCGAAATTGGCGCCAAATATCATTTCTCTGTTTGGCCCTTCATCAGTCAACATCTCACTGATCTTTGTGCTTGTAAATCTCAGTTTAAAGGATGCCAGACACGTAATTCTTGGAGAAAATGTGATTCTAAGGAGGATAGAAGGAGGAGAGGAAAAAAGAAGTGGCAAAAAATAATCAGGGCTGTACTTAAAATTTTTTGTTGAAATTATGTTAAGTTGCCTATTTTCGAGGCAAACGCCTCTTGTTGTCATTCTTGCTAATTGTTGCACTGCTTATTCAGTGTTTCCTCTCCCCTAACCTTCTAAAGTCCCCCCTTGCAATTCTCCCATGCTTTTGGCATATTTTTGAGAAGTTTCATTTCTAAAAATTCCCTGGGAGAGTTGCTTGGTTACAGAATGTTTTCTGTTATTTTCCCCATAGTTACGTTTTCACCCATGGGTGTATAACGTTTGTGTTCTGCATCTTCCATCTGATGTTCTGCAGATTCTCCCCTGGGAGTCTCTGTTTTGCATCAGATAGAGTGTAATTGATGACTGATTCCGGGCCAGTTTTCTCAGTGCCTGGAGTCATGTTTTCTTCTGTGTTTACACTGTTTGTTTTCATTGGCAACAGCCTTTTTTGAGGGGGGCTGTTTGCCTTTGAGGTAGTTTATCTCATTATAAGATACATTTATATTATCCGAAAGTGTCTCATTAATTATTTTATATAATTTTAAAATTTTTGACCACACTTTGCCATCGGATCCATCGGGGCTCAACGTTACTTTTCAGCAACTTGGGCTTCTCTGAAAAAATATTTTTTCAAAATTATTTTGTTTTGCAATTGTTTTTTCATTTATTAATGGATCATGTTATTATGTATCTTTGTGTCAGGGGTTTTTGCGAGTAACTAGGACTTATTGTTGTTCTTTCACAATGAAGGGAACTTGTTCAAATTGTAATAGGAAGAAATCTTCCTCTGACTTTCATGATTATTGCATTAATTGTAGTCAGTGTTCTCGCATTAATCCCTGTCCTGTATGTGAACATTGGGATGAGAAACATTGGAAACGTGTGTCACGATATGTTGTTTCTGGAGAAAGAGCGATGCCGGCTCTTTCTCCACAAGGTCACTCTACTCTCTCAGTTTCTATTTCAGAGGAACCAGAACAGGGTGATGTTTCCATGTTATCTTCTTCAAGTGTGCGTCCGTCGTCACAATTAAATACAGAGCTAGCGGCAAAAGTGCTCATGGAGATTAGACAAATGTCGTCCGCTAGCTCGCCCGGTGTAGCGTCCATTCACCGAATGGTTCGGCAGCCGGGTTCGTCCGATGCGGTCCAAGAGGAAATTTTGGGTGATGCGAGCACTATAAAAATAATAGATGCACACCCAGTGACGGCGGATAGTGAACGAGAACGGAGGAAGCCTTTTAGTCCGGTTCCTAGCTCGTCCAGGTCCAGCCGGGCCGCGAGCGAGAGAGGCCCCTCTCTCGTACAACAACATCTGGGACCAGATGTTGTGGTACAAAATGTGTCTTTAGCGGAGCATACGTCCGTCGCTCGGGACGCTCCGTTGTATAAGCAGTCCGCAGAGACTGTTAAGGCTTCCTCTTCTCGCCGGCGCACACGACCGCACCTTGGCTGCGTGACCTCCGATATCTTGCCAGCTTTGCCGATGAAGGATTATTCGGCGACCAGGTCACACCATCCGGCAGCCAGGGATTCGAGACCGATGGACTCCGGACGTTCGCATAGGAAAAGTATGCGGGAGCCATCTGATGCGGAGCTGCCCTCGGCAAAGCAGCGAAAGACCGCTCCTCCGCAGGTCTCGACGTCGGACATTCTAGTGCAGATAGCACAGCTTATCGCAGCATCCCAGCAGCCGACAGAGACGGTGTCGGATCGAGAATTATCCGACGCGCTGGGTCGGTACGCTCCGCCGAAGCATCGGGGGCGGACGACCGGGAACATCGGGAGGTCCGACCGGATGGTGAAAGGGATACGGATGAATTGGAGCTATCCCTTTCGGAACAACACAAAGCTGCCGTAGACTTCATCCGGCACTTTCTTCCTCAAGTTGTTCCGTCGGGCCAGACTGCTGCGCTTCCGGACAGGAGAATTATAGCGTCATTGGACTGGATTTTTTCGAGCGGTTCAGGGACATCGCTCCCGAGTTTCCGTCGCAGTCCAATAATGTTGCAAGAACATTTGAATTATTGAACGACGCTATTTTTAAACTTGCTTCCAGGACAGGGAAAGCAGGCTTCTTGTCCGCAAATACTCTCAACCTGCCTTTCATTAATGCAAGGAATAAATTCGACACGGCAGGTCAGGGTATACCGAGAGTTCCTCTGCGTATGGACGACGAGGCGGAAGACTTAGAGCTATCATTACCGTCGTCAGCTTCTATTCCAACCGCAGTGTTGGAAACAGCTATTGCGTCTAACAGAGCCAATTTAGATGCCTTATCTTACGCAGATCACCTTACGAAGGCGTTATCACTGCGTCTTCAAGGGGAAGAGTTTCAGGATATACAATCCTCCTTAAGACTTCTTTCAAGGGCAGTAGCTTATTCCACGTGTAACTCCGCCCTTTCAGTGGCAAATCTGGAGTTGGTTAGACGTGACGCAGCCCTGTCTACATCCACACTAGTGGATTCTAAGGTGAAGAACTCTCTTAGAGTCGCTTCGGTCTCAGGAGATCTTCTCTTTGACGGCAAGCTTTCCGCTATTTATGATAATATTAAAAAGAAAGCTAGTGATTCTCTGTTGTTTAGATCCGCTCCTAAAAGGTCGGATTCAGCAGACACGAATAAGGCGGGCACTTCTGGGTCTTATCCGCCCAAGAGAGGTTCCTATAGAGGTTCCGGTGCGTCCTCTAGCTCTTATTCGAGAGACCGTCAGGATAGCGACTCTCGTTCGGGACGTCCTTCAGGCCGGGACAATCGGTCGGACGCCCCGAGGTCGACGAGGCGAGGTGCGGGTCGTGGAAGACGTGGTTTCTCCTACCGCAGGCCTCGCAGATCCAGGAGGTGATGGCTCAAACCTCTATCGCGTTCCGGTTGGCGGAAGGTTGTCGAGTTTTTCTCAAGAGTGGGCGTCGATTACGGACGACCCGTGGGTGAGAGGAGTGACTTCGGAAGGTCTAAAGATATCCTTCAAACGAAAGCCTCCATTAACTCGAAGTCCAAAGTGGACTCATCTTCCGTCAAACCCTCAGAAAAGAGATGCTCTGCTATCAGAGGTGCAGTCTCTTTTAATGAAGAACGCGGTAGAGGTCGTAGAAAACCAGGAATCGCTGGGATTCTACAGCCATCTGTTTCTGGTTCCGAAACCAGACGGCTCGTTCCGTCCAGTCATAGATTTGAGCTGGATAAACAAGCTGATCATCGCTCCGAAGTTTTATATGGAGACGATTCGATCGGTCAGAGCGAGTATTCGGGTGAACGATTATGCAACGAGCATAGATCTCAAAGATGCGTACTTTCACGTCATGGTACATCCGACATTCCGAAAGTATCTACGCTTCGCAGTCCTAGGAGTGGTGTATCAGTTCCGGGCCATGTGCTTCGGATTGAATCTAGCACCCTGGGCTTTCACTCGGGTAATGAACTCGGTAATGATCTACTTCCGAGCTCATTCGTCTGCGGTAACGTCGGCCTACCTGGACGACATTCTTCAGAGGTACGGCAACGAGTTAACGCTTCAGAACGATGTTCAGAATCTTCTTCTATTGCTCCGACGTCTCGGGTTCATAGTAAACGAGGAGAAGTCGGATCTGGTGCCGTCCAAGTCATTCACTCATCTGGGAATGAGCTTCGAGACGCACAACAATCTCGTTCGTCTGCCGTTAACCAGAGCGAAATTAGTCAGTTGTTACGCTCGCTATTGTCTAAATACAGACAAAGTCACAGCAAGAGAATTTATGAGACTGATAGGTCTGTGCGGAGCCACTGCGGATCTCATTCCGATGGGACGGCTACGCACACGGCCTCTTCAAATTTTCCTGACTCAGAATTGGAGTGTGAAAATTCATTCGCTCGATGTAGACGTTCTCTTGTCAGATCAAGTGAAACAAGAGATTCAGACTTGGGCAAACATTCAGTGGTTAACTCAAGGAGTTCCGCTGCAGTTGCCGGATCCGAGTTTTACCATTATGACGGATGCCAGTCAAACAGGTTGGGGTGCATCATTAATCCCAACGGATTCGAGATGCCAGGGTCTTTGGGATCCGCAATTCCTGTGCAAACACATAAACATCAAGGAAATGATGTCAATTTGGCTTGCGTTACGTCACTGGATGGACATTATTCACGATGCTCATGTCCAAATCCTATCCGACAATACGACAGTAGTGGCGTATATACGGAATCAGGGAGGCACTCATTCAGTTCCGTTGTTCAATCTAACGGAAAGAATCCTTCTGTTTGCGTTGGAACATCACGTTCTTCTTTCGGTCCGTCACATACCGGGTCGTCTGAATGTGCTAGCAGACTCCCTTTCTCGAAAGGGTCGCTTGTTGCCGTCGGAGTGGACTCTCAACAAACAAGTATTCAATCAGATTTGCTACCAATGGGAACGGCCAATGATAGACTTATTTGCGACACATCTCAACAATCAGTTGCAGACGTATGTGTCCCCGTGTCCGGATCCAAGAGCATTTGCTGTAGACGCTCTATCGATCCCTTGGGACGGAATGATAGGATATGCGTATCCTCCAGCGCCGTTAATTCAACAAGTATTGCTAAAGATAAAACAATCTCAATGCAAGATTCTGTTGGTAGCATCTCTGTCGCCACAGAGACCGTGGATAAATCTACTCAGGTGTCTGTTGTGGGACCTACCGCAGAAGCTCCCTCCACGAGAGGATCTTCTTTGGCAGGGGAAATCGCGCCAACTGCATCACAACCCGCAAGGTCTCAACCTTCACGTTTTTCCGTTGTGCGGTCCTTCTTGCATGGCAAGCACTTTACAGGACGAGCAGTGGACGCGATTTCTAACTGTAGGAGGACCTCCTCTTCGCTAAACTATGCGGCTAAGTGGAAGGTTTTCCGTCGTTGGTGTAGGGATCATTCTGTTGATATATTTGATCCCTCTATACCAGACATTGCTAACTTTCTAGTATACTTGTTTGACGAAATCAAACTGCAACCGGTTACTATAAAGGGTTATAGATCTATGTTATCTGATACCTATGCACATCATGATAGTTTACAAATTGGATCTAATGTCTCTTTATCGAAATTGGTTAGAAACTTTTCGATAAATAGACCCAGAACTCTTAGATTAATTCCTAAGTGGAATTTAGCTTGGGTTCTCCTTAAATTGAAGGAAAAGCCATTTGAACCTCTTGGGACAGTAGATTTCAAATTCTTATCTTATAAGACAGCTTTTCTCTTAGCTTTCTCTTCTGCCAGAAGAGTCAGTGAGCTTCATGCACTATCGGTGGATGATTCTCATTATCGTAGTGTTGGGAACACTATCACCTTCACTACTAATGTCGGTTTTTTAGCTAAGAATCAGGCTCCTAATAAATATCCGGAACCTATTGTTATTAAGGCTCTTCCGTCTTCAGACGGGCGTAGGCCTTTACTCTGTCCTGTTAGAGCACTACGTATCTATAAACAGAGATCTCAGTTCATCAGAAAGGGACGGAAACGTTTCTTTCTGTCTTTGATGCCTAATAGAAAGGACATTTCAGTCCATTCTATTGCTAGATGGATTCAGTTAACTATCCGTACTGCGTATGAAGATTTATCTTCTTCTCAGCAGTCTGTGCTTAAGATTTCTGCTCATGAAGTAAGAGCTCTTTCTACTTCCTGGGCTTATGCTAATAGTGTTGCTATTACAGATTTAATGAAGGCTGCTTATTGGTCTCAGCCATCCACATTTACTAATTTTTATCTCAGAAATATTGAGTCCATTTCTGGAGACCTGCATTGTTTAGGTCCGTTATCTGTTGCTCAGAATGTCGTCCACTAAACAGTTGCAACTATAGTTATGCAGGCTTTCTGTTCCGGCAGTGACTCCGTCCGGCTGCCCTCTTCGCTCTGGGCTATTTGACCCAGGGCAAGGGGAAGGGGGGGGGGGGGGGGGGCGGGTGTTCCCTTAGGTCACCTGCTTTATAGTGAAAAGCAAGGGAATGCCTCCTCCAAGACAGTATTTCTGAGTCGCTTCCGGGATGGTTTTAAAGTGTAATATTAATGTTTAATTTCATTCATGTCTTATTTTTAAAGTGTAGCTCGGTGTGAAGCATTTGTATATGTCAAGTGTCAAACGGGCTTTAATATACAATACTCGGACACTTTTAAATGATTATAAAGAGTCTCAATTCTCTGGACTACTTTATTTATTGGCTTGTTTTAAAAATAATTAGTATAAAGGTTATACTGGATGTTAATAGAGAACATGAATGTTATTGTGCTCAATTATTAAGGGTAGTGTATCTTTCTAATTTAAATATTAAATAAGAAAGATACATGTAAAGCCTAATACTCCTTTTCTCCTTAAGGGGTTACCTCTTTATTTTATAATTGAGCTTATTGGATTTTCCTCTATGTCCTAGGCCCTCCAGCCTGTTTACTATTCAGCTAAGTCTGGGTCATTGGTACAGTATAAAAATGTTAAAAAATTTATAGTAATTTATATATTTTTTATACTTACCAATGACCCAGACGGGGATGGCCCTCCCTGAGTTGGGAACTCTTGCCTCCCCGCTGAGTACATAGTGCTGACCAGGCACTGCCAGTAAGAATGATATTTGGCGCCAATTTCGGGACGACTGCGTCACTGCGCATGCGCAGTAGAGTCGTACTATGGAGGTCCTTTAGGACATGATTTCTTTTTGTTTTGGATGCAAATTTTGGGGATTGGGGGGCAAAATTTGTGTTTGGCCCTGGTTTTTGTGGAGTTAGCACCAGCTAAGTCTGGGTCATTGGTAAGTATAAAAAATATATAAATTACTATAAATTTTTTAACTTTTTCGACATATTACAGGATTTTTATTAGTTCACCTGATTGAAAGTCAGGGTGAGCCTTAGTGATCACTCACTGTCTATCATCCATCATCTGTCCATTGACTGGCATCCATGAACACGGTGTTCGTGACTTCTCCTCCAAAACTGCTAGACTGATTTCAGTTAAATTTGAGGTGGTTGTTTGTTTTGACATCGCATTTTGTTTTTGTTCAAATCATCTTTCCCAGACTCAAATGGAAGGGGTGGGGGAAAATACTCCCAAATTTAAAAATATCTTCTCATGAACCCATGGGTACGTATACAATGACTTGATTCTTGGTACGAAACTTCTCTTTGAGGTGTAAAATCAAGTTTGTTCAAACAATAGTTGCCTTTGTAATAGGAGGGGCCCCCAAATTTCTATATTTTTATACTGTACCAATGACCCAGACATAGCTGGTGCTAACTCTTAAAATATAGGGCCAAACACAAATTTTGCCCCCCAATCCCCAAAATTTGCATCTAAAACTAAAGAAAACATGTCCTGAAAGGCCCTCCACACCTCGCCCCCACTGCGCATGCGCAGTGTCAAGGACGTTCCGAAATTGGCGCCATTTATCATTCTAAGTTTGGCCCTTCATCAGTTAACATCTGACTGATCTTTGTGCTTTTAAATCTCAGTTTAAATGATGCCAGACACATAAATATTAGTGAAATGGTGATTCTAAGGAGGATAGAAAAGGAGGAGAGGAAAAGAATGTGTGACAGAATATTATCAGGGCTGTAACTTAAAATTTTTTAATGAAATTATGTTAAGTTACCTATTTTCAAGGCAGCAGCCATTTTGTTGTCATTCTGATTATTTAGTTACACTGTTTTTTCAAGTGTTTTTCCTCTCTCCCTGTCCTTTAAGTTCCCCCTTGCTATTCTCCCATGCTTTTGGCATAGTTTCTGTAATTATTATTACTAAAATTTCTTGGGAGTTTTAGCTTAATAACAGAATGAATTCTGTTCTTTCCCCATGTTTACGTCTTCACCTACGGGTGGTTAGGCGTTGTGTTCTGCATCTACCATCTGATGTTCTGCAGTTTCTTCCCTGGAAGTCTCTGTTTTGCATCAGATGGTGTATTTTTGGTAACTGATTTCGGGCCTGGGTGCCTGGAGTCTTATTTTAGTGTTTTTACACTCATTGTTTACATTTACAACAGCCCTCTGTGTGAGGGGGGGATTTCTAAATAATAATATCTTTATGTTATTTTAATCATAACTAGATACATTATTATTGTTCGTAAGTGTTGAATAAATTGTTTAAAATATTTTTAAAATTTTTGTCCACACTTAGGCTTGGGATCCATTGGGGCTCAACGTTACTTTTCAGAAACTTGGGCTGTTCTGAAAAAATATTTTTTCAAAATATTTTGATTTCAATTATTTTTTCTATATTAATGGATCATATTATTATTATGTATTTTGATTGCCAGGGGTTAGTGCGAGTACCAGGACTTGTTTTCTTTTCACATTGAAAGGATATTGATCTATTGTTTTAAGAGGAAGTCTTCCTCTGACCTTATTATCATTCTATATGTGGTCAGTGTACTCGCATTAACTCCTGTTCTGTATCGTATGATTTCGATGACAATATGGGAAGCGTATGTCACGGTATGTTGTTGGGGATTTGGACACTCCGGTCCTTTCCCCGCAGGGTCACTCTACTTTATCAATTTCTATTTCAGACGATCAAGATTAGGGTGATGTATCTGTGATGTCTTCCAACAGTGTGCCTCCGTCGTCACAATTAATGAAGGGCTAGCGGAAAGGTGCTCATGTAATACGCCAATTGCCTAAGAGGACCCTAGTAGGTTCGACGGCCTTTGACGTCCGCTAGCTCGCCCGGTGTAGCGTCCATTCACCGAATGGTTCGGCAGCCGGGTTCGTCCGTTGCGGTCTAGAAGGAATTTTGGGGTGATGCGAGCACTATAAAATTAACTTAATGCACACCCAGTGACGGCGGATCGGAGGGAGAACGGAGGAAGCCTTTTAGTCCGGTTCATAGCTCGTTCCGGTCCATCCGGACGGCAAGCGAGAGAGGCCCCTCTCTCGTTCAACAACATCTGGCCCCAGATGTTGTGGTACAAATGTGTCGTTAGCGGAGCATACGTCCGTCGCTCGGGACGCTCCGTTGTATAGGCAGTCCGCTGAGACTGCTAAGGCTTCCTCTTCTCGTCAGCGCACACGACCGCACCTTGGCTGCGTGACCGCCGATATATTACCAGCTTCGCCGATCAAGGATTCTTCGGCGACCAGGTCACACCATCCGGCAGCCAGGGATTCGAGACCGATGGACTCCGGACGTTCGCATAGGAAGTATGCGGGAGCCATCTGATGCGGAGCTACCCTCGGCGAAGCACCGATAGACTGCGCCTCCGCAGGTCTCGACGCCGGACATTCTTGTGCACATAGCACAGCTTATCGCAGCATCCCAGCAGCCGACAGAAACGGTGTCGGATCGAGAATTATCCGACAGCGCTGGGTCGGTAGCCGGGGACTCGAGGCCTGCAGACTCCGGACGTTCGCATAGGAAGTGTGCGGGAGTCAACGTACACGGAGCTTCCAGCGGCAATGCATCGTAAGTCCGCTACTGCACAGGCCTCGGGAACGGACGTGCTTTCCTTAATAGCACAGTTTATCGCAGCATCCCAGCATCAACTGAATCTGTCGCATATATTTTATTCGACGATGCTGGGTCGGGACGCTCCGCGGAAGCGGGTACGGACGTCCGAAAGTTTCATCCGGTCCGACGGGATACCGAAAGGGATTCGGTGGATTTCAAGCTTTCCCTTTCGGAACAACATATGCTGCGATGCCGGATAAGAAACTGATAGCGTCGGTGGACTTAGAAATTTTTGGTTCGGTTCAGGGACATCGTCCCTCAGTTCCGACATAGTCCAATAATGTCACACAAACTTTCGAATTATTGAACGACGCTATATATATTATTATTTTATGCTTGTTATCCAAGCATTTCTGGTTTCTTGTTCGAAGAGTTATGGAGATGTCTTTCAAAAGTGTGCCTCTGTCGCCATAGTTAATGAAGAGTTAGCGGCAATAAGTGCTCATGGAATATGTCTATCGCTTACGGAGTGACATTCGCTAGCTCACCCGGTGTAGCGTACATTCATCGAATGGTTCGGCTGCCGGGTTCGTCCGTTGCGGTCTAGGAAGGAGATTTGGGTGATGCGAGCACTTTAATTACTTTAGTACTCACCCGGTGACGGCAGATTGAGGACAGATCGGAGGAAGCCAACAACATAGGGGACCGCATGTTGTGGTTCAGATATTTTACATTCGGAGCATATGTCCGTTGCTCGGGACGCTCCGTTATATTGACAGTCCGAGAGACTGTCTTTAATGCTTCCTCATCCTCACAGCAGGGCACACGACCGCACATTGGCTACGTGACCTCGAGTATCCGATCAGTTTCGGCATTCAGTGATTCCACAGCGAATAGGTCGCGCCATCCGGTAGCCAAGGGACACGAGGCCTATACACTCCGTTCGCTCGCATATTGGAAGTATGCACGGGGTAACGATCTCGGAGCTTCCTGCGGCAATGCATCGTAAGACCGCTGCTCCTCAGGCCTCAGTGACGGACGTGCTATCCGAGTTAGCACAGTTGTTTCGCAGCATCCCAGCAATTGACGGTTTCTCGGTCGAATCAGGAATTATCCGACGGCGCTGGGTCGGTGCGGTCCGCGGTTGCATCAAGCTACGGACGACCGAACGCTTTATAGGGTCCGACAGGATGGCGAAAGGGATTCGAAAGATTTCGAGTTTTCCCTTTAGTAGTATCGGAAGATGCCTTTCATATCTTCTGGCATTTCTTCCAGTGATTATTTTTCGGACTTCATTGCTGCGATCTTGGATAAGAGACTTATAGCGTCATTGGACTCGGATTTTTCAATCGGTACAGGGACTTTGTCCCTGACTTACCGACGCAGTCCAATATTGTCATTACAACATGTGTTTTATTTTTCGACGCTATATATTATATATATATATACAAGCCTGCTACTAAGCATGATAGTTTAGTTTCTTGTCCGCGTGGCTCATTTCTGCCATTTTATCTTTTTTACATATAGTTTATTTTGGCAGAGCAGGGCATACCGAGAGTTCATATGCGTCTAGACGGTGTGATTAAAGACTGCATATATTCTTTTTCGCCGTTTATGTCTTTTCCAATTTCAATGTTGGGAACGACATTATGTATAGTAGACTTAACTTAGACGCTTTATTATACGTAATCCGCCTTACTGAGGCGTTATCATTACGTCTTCAAGAAAAGATTTACGGGATATTATTCTCAATGTATTTTCTTTTGAGGGCA
The DNA here is from genome assembly GCA_031216915.1 of Pictodentalium vernedei. Taxonomy (NCBI): domain Eukaryota; kingdom Metazoa; phylum Mollusca; class Scaphopoda; order Dentaliida; family Dentaliidae; genus Pictodentalium; species Pictodentalium vernedei. The sequence continues at coordinate 793,421,279 of CM062296.1, forward strand.
GTAGTTTGTTCACGTATAACTCCGCCCTTCAGTGGCTGATTGGAGTTGGTTAGACGTGATGCAGCCCTAGCTACATCCACGCGTGGATAGTAGGTTAAGAACTCTCTCAGAGTCGCTTCGTTCTCGGAGGAGCTTCTCTTCGACGGCAACTTTCCGGCAATCCATGAATTGCTTGATTTATACATTCTCTTGTATATCTAGTGTTACAAGAGATTCAGACTGGGGCAAACATTCGGTGGTTGACACAGAGAGTGCCGCCGCAGTTGCCGGACCCTAGTGTGGCTGTTATGACGGTTGCCAGTCAAACAGATTGGGATATATACTGATCCCTACGGATTCGAAGTGCCAGGGTCTTTGGGTTCCGCAGTCTTTTAGCTATCAGTTTAACTTCCGCGGAATAATGTTTTTTAGGCTTGCTTTATGTCTTTGCATGAACATTATTCAATAACGCATGCCCAAATTCCTGTCCTTTAATTCGACAGTAGTGGCGTATCTCCGGAACCAGGGACGCACTCTTTCGTTTCCGTTATTCAATTTAATGGAAAGAATCCGTCTGTTGGTTATAGTACACCAAGTTCAGTTTTGGTCCGTCATATTCTGGGTCGTCTGATTGTTTTATCGCACTCCCGTTCTCTTACGGGTCGCTTGTTGCTGTCAGAATGGACTCTCAACAAACAAGTATTTAATCAGATTTGCTATCTATGGGAGCGCCCAATGATGTTTTATTTATGACACAGCTTGCTTATCAATTGCAGACGTATGTGTTGGCTTGTCCAGATCTCTGAGCTAATACTGTTAACGCTCTATTGATCTATAGGACGGAATGATAGGATACGCGTATCCTCCGGCGCTGTTGTTTTAGCAGGTATTGCTAAGATAAACAACCACAATACATTTCTGTTGATAGCATCTCTATCTTCACAGAGATCATGAGTAATTTACTCTCTTGTCTACTGTGGATCTTAACGTGAAATCTTCCTCTATGTGAGGATCTTTTTTCACTGGGTAAATCGTGTCATCTTTTTCACAACCAGCAAGGTCGCAACCTTCATGTATTCCGTTGTGTGGTCCATATTGCATTGTAAGCACTGTACTGGACGAGCTTTGGACGCGATTTCTTACTATAGGAGATCCTCTTCTTCGCTATTCTATGCGACTAAAGTGGAGGCTCTTCCGTCGTGGTGTAGGGATCATTATGTTCATATGGTTGATCCCTCCATACTACGCATTGCTAGTTTTTTTTTTTAGTATACTTGTTTCACAAGATCTACTGCAGCCTGTTGTTATTTAGGTTATAGGTTTATGTTACCTCATACCTATGCACTCTACGATAGTTTACAATTGAGTCTTTTGTCTCTTTATCTAAGTCAGTTAGTAACTTTTTGATAAATAGACTTAGAATCTTTAGATTAAATTCCTATACGGATTTTAACTTCGGTTCTTATTTAGCTAAGTAATCATTTGAGCCTCTGGAAACAGTAGTTTTCAAATTCTGACCTTTTAAACAGTAATTCTGTTGGTTTCTCTTTTACTGTAGAGTCAGTGAGTTTCATGCACTATCGATGGATGATTTTCACTTTCATAGTTTCGGAATCAATACTTCCGTTACTATTTAGGTTGGATTGTTGCATAAGAGTTAGGCTCCTATTATCCGGAACCTATTATTTTAAGGTCCTTCCGTCTTCGTATGGGCATAGGCCTTTACTCTTTCCGGGTACAGTTTATGTATTTATAAACAGATATCTGTTTATTACAAGGGCGTAAGCTTCTTCTGTCTTTGATGTCTAGTAGAAGGACGTTACGCTCCATTTTATTGTTAATGGATTCTATTAACTAGCGTACTGCTTATGGTATATCATTGGCTTAGCAGTTGTGCTTAAGATTTCGGCTCATGAAGTAAGAGTTCTTCTACTTCTTGGGCTTACATTAATAGTGTTGCTATTATAGATTTTTGAAGGCTGCTCATTGCGCTCAGCCATCCATTCATGAATTTTATCTCAGAAATATCGAGTCCATTTCTGGAGGCCTCTATTGTTAGGTCTATTATCTACTGCTCAGAATGTCAATCACTTAACAGTTGCTACTATAGCTAGGTAGGCTGTCTGTTTCGGCAGTGTCTCCGTTCGGCTGCCCTCTTCGCTCTGGGCTATTTGACCCAGGGCAAGAAAAAGGGGGGGGGAGGGTGTTCCCTTGGGTCACCTGTTTTTACTATGAAAACAAGGGGATACCTCCTCCGGAGTTGGTAATTCTGAGCTGTTATTGGGATGGTTGTTTAGTGAGAAGTTTAAGTTTATAAAATTCATTCAAGTCTTAGTTTTTAAAGTATAGCTTTTGAATTTTGCATATGTCAACGGACATGATTATGCAATTCTCACACACTTTTAAGAGTATAAGAGTCTCTATCCTCTAGACTTACTTTATTATTGGCTTACTTTAAAAATTATTAGTATAAGGATTATTGGATATTAATAGAGTACATGGATGTATGAAGCTCAATTTTTGGAAGGTGTTGTATCTTTCTAATTTATAATAAATAAGAAAGATACATGTAAGGCCTATTACTTCTTTTCCCTACAGGGGATGACTCTTTTTTGTTTTATTGAGCGTATTCCATTTTGCTCTATGTCCTTGGCCCTCCAGCCTTTTTACTATTCAGCTATGTCTGGGTCATTGGTACAGTATAAAAATGTTAAAAAATTTATAGTAATTTATATATTTTTTATACTTACCAATGACCCAGACGGGGATGGCCCTCCCAGGAGTTGGGAACTCTTGCCTCCCCGCTGAGTACATAGCGCTTACCAGGCACTGGTTATTAGAATGATAAATGGCGCCAATTTCGGAACGTCCTTGACACTGCGCATGCGCAGTGGGGGCAAGGTGTGGAGGGCCTTTCAGGACATGTTTTCTTTAGTTTTAGATGCAAATTTTGGGGATTGGGGGGCAAAATTTGTGTTTGGCCCTATATTTTAAGAGTTAGCACCAGCTATGTCTGGGTCATTGGTAAGTATAAAAAATATATAAATTACTATAAATTTTTTAACTTTCTGAACTGATGAGCCGATTTGAACCAGATTTTGGTATGTGGTATTAAGTACTTGATTCCTGCAAAAAAAAATCCTTTATCGCCATGAAAACCCCAGGAGCTAAAAATAAAAAATATTTTCAAATGCCCATATTTTTATACTAAAAACTATTGCCCTGAATCTGGTGCAACCTCAATATTATTAAGTGCCAAACACAAATTTTGAACCCCCAATGCCCAAAATTTGCATACAGCACCGAAAATTAAAAGTCCTATCTGGCCCTCTATACTTTATAGTACTTGCGTATGCACAGTACCCAGGAAGAGACCGGAGTTCTTCTGTTTGGCCCAAAATCAGTAAAAATTGAACTGACATCAGTGCTTTAAAATCTCATTTTTGAAAATGCCAGACACAAAGCGATGGTTTTCTTGAATCAACAGTGTAGCAGGATGCTGGAAGTGAAAAACGGTTGTTTCGGATGTTCAGGGCTGTAACTTTATAATTTTTATGTAAAATTATTCATGTTCCCTAATTTTGGATATGCTTCTGAACGTCGTCATTATAATATGACTCCACTGTTGTTGTGTTAGTATTACTTCCCTTCCCTTTCCTGAACCCTCCTGTTATACTCCCAAGCAATTTTGGCTTTTTTATTGAAGAACTTTTTATTAAATTCTTGGGAGTTTAACTTGTAATACGGAATAGGTATTCCATTTATCCCCTATGTTTACGTCCTGTTCATTACTGTTCAGGACATTTTGTATTCTTGCATCTTCTACCAGATGCATTATTTTTTCTTCATATGAAGATCTAGCTTTGCATCAGGTGGTTGTTGATCAGTTACTGACTTTGGTGCCTTTGTTGTGCCTGTTGTTGGTTAGTTTCCGGTTTTGCCTCTTGCCGTTGTTGTCTGATCAATAATATTTTTATACTGTACCAATGACCCAGACTTAGCTGGTGCTAACTCTAAAATATTTAGGGCCAAACACAAATTTTACCCCCAATCCCAAAAATTTGCATCAAAACCGAAAATTACATGTCCTATTAGGTCCTCCATACTTTTACTCCACTGCGCATGCGCAGTGTCAAGGAGGTCTCGAAATTGGCGCAATTATCATTTTTTGTTTGGCCCTCAATTCAGTTACAACTGACTGATATTTGTGCTTGTAAATCTCAGTTTAAATGATGCCAGACACATAATTATGAGAGAAATGGTGGATATAAGGAGGAAATAGAAGGAGGAGAGGAAGAAACAGTGGAAGGAAATGTTCAGGGCTGTAACCTATAATATTTTTACAAAATTATTTCATGTTACCTATTTTCGAGGCATGACCCTGTTGTGGTCATTCTTGCTATGAATGTTCCATTGTTTGATCAGTGTTTCCTCTCTCCCTTTCCTTTATTCCCCCCTAGCTATTCTCCCATGCTTTTGGCATATTTTTTTGTAATGTTCATTACCAAAATTTCTTGGGAGTTTTGGCTTGGTAACACAATAATATTCTGTTTTTTCCCCATGTTTACGTCCTCACCCTTGGGTGTTTAGGTGTTTTGGTCTGCATCTACCATCTGATGTTTTGCAGTTTCTTCTCTGGAAGTCTCTGTTTTGCATCAGATAGTGTTTAAATTGGTAACTGATTTCGGGCCATGTTTATCAGTGCCTGGAGTCATGTTTCCGGTTGTGTACACTTTTTGTTTGTGTTGACAATGGTTACTTCTGATAGTGATTACTTGTCTTCTGCTTAGTTCAGTTCATAGCAAGATACATTAATATTGCCCGTAAGTGTTACATTAATTTTTTGAAATAGTTTTAAAATTTTTGTCCACACTTAGGCTTTTTTGGGATCCATTTGGGCTCGTTGTTCCCATTGGGAACTTGGGCTCTTCTGAAAATTTTTTCAAAATTTTTTTTTTTGGAAATTATTTTCTTTCGAAATGTAATAATGGATTATATTATATTATGTATCTTTATTTCAAGGGATAGTGCGACTAATATGACTGTGTATTTTTTCTTGATGAAAAAATATTGTTCAAATTGTAATGCAAGGATATCTTCCTCTAATTCTCAGGTTCAATGTATTCGCACTAATTCCTGCTCTGTGTGTGTTGATTGAAATGACAACGTTGGAAGCGTGTGTCACGGTATTGTGTTTGCGGTGAGGAGTCCATACCGGTCCTCTCTCCGTAGGGTCACTCTATATTATCAGTTTATTTTTCAGAATTCAGAGTGATGTTTTCGTGATGTCTTCAACAAGTGTGTCTCCGTCGTTGCAGTGTCAGGGCTAGCGGCTAAGTGCTCAGGGTAATACGACAATTGCCGAAGAGGTCCCTAGTAGGATCGAAGGCATTGATCGTCCGCTAGTCCAGCCGGTGTAGTGACTATTCATCGAATGGCTCGGCAGCCGGGTTCGTCTGTTACGGTTCAGGGAAGCAGTTTGGGTGATGCGAGCACTATACACTACTGCACATACAGCCATTAGATGAGCCATTAAAAATACCATTAAATATTCCCATTAATTTGGTCATTTTAATGGGCATTAAATTAAACTTGAAGACCATTAAAAAATGTGGATATAATGCCTATTACAAATGTTAATGGGCATCAAAAGTTAATGGATATGAACTACATTTTCATGGGCATTATTACCAGTTTCTTAGTGAATGTAATGGCCATTAAAGCGACAAAATTAATGGGAAATTTGTTTTGTCAAAATCTGATGGCCATTAACTGTTATTGTCAGCAACAATTTGATGGGCATTAATTACAAACCAGTAGCCAGATTTTGATGGCCATTAAAAGGAACCAAAATTAATGGGTACATTTTGTGCATGCCAAAAAGTAATGGGCATTAAAACTTATACCATTTAGCCATTTTAATGGCCATTACAAAATCCAGTCAGTCGTTTCTTTAATGCCCATTAAAGGGGTAGAGGCACTGTTCATCCCTAGGTTTTTAATGCCCATCAAACCTATATATACTATACTCTCCCACAAATTGAAACAAGGCAAAGACATGTATATTATATATATATGTGGCCAAAAAAGATAAATGATCTGTTTCTCAGACAATTTTTTTTTTAAATTCAATGAGGGAGGGAGAACTTTATTTTTATTTTTTTATTTCTGACAACGAGGGATCTGATAATATAATTCCAGCCTGAGTCCCCCAACTCCACCCCCCCCCCTCCTTCCCAGTGCCAGATTTGACATGCAAGAGCACTATTTTGTGTTCTTAAATCAGTTTATTATATAATAAACTAGCAGGATACCCGACTTCATTCGGGGTCAATGAAGGAGAGAAAAGTGAAAAAAAAAAAATGAGGGTCGCGTACCCAACTCACTCGGCCCCGACCTTTGGGCAGGGCCTTCAACCTCGTGACCCCCACGGTCCTCTAAGTTAGGTCAAAATATAGCACCAAATTCCAGCCTTCTATGTGCCTCGGTGCATCCGTGCAGACACACACACACACAGAATCTCTTCTTTATATATAAGATTTAAAAATAAAACTTTCCTCTAAAAACAAACTGTAGGTACTTCAAAGGCTATGTATTCTTTTGATGCTCTTCATTATCTTTGAAGTAAAATTATTCAATCTGTGGGGATTTGCCACATTACAATTTATGGGAGAGTGCCTATAGGCACTCTCCCATAAATTGTAATGAGGCAAATCCCCATATACAGAGGCCAACATATTGCAGACACAAATAAATAAATATCCATCAGTCAAAAAACCTAAATAATTTTGAGTCTCCAGCTGGGTTTGTACTAATATTGGAAGACAGTGAAAGGCAACAAAAATGTCTAATGAGCTCGAGGGGGTTCAAATTCAATGAGGGATTGTCTGAGAAACAAAACACTATTTTTTTAGCCTATATATCTTGCCTGTATCAAGCAGGAATACAGCTTGCAAATAATATTTTTTGTGTCAGGCACCAACAATTTTCTGCTAATCATCCCAAACTTGGTACCTGTCGAGGGGTTGGGGTTTACATACAGATTTTCACTTTCTGTTCATAAATTTCACGGGTTATTAATTCTTTAGCATTTTATTAGTTCAAAGCATCATGGAGATGTGTGTTAACTGTATAATTGACTTATTATTTATTGGAAAGCTCTCTTACAGAGAGCTTTCCAATAAATGATCATATATAAAGAATTTAGTTATGTCGAAGCATACAGAAATTGAACAGGCTTATATCCAATTCTAACATAAGAAATTGCACTGGTCATTATATGACAGGCACAACTGAATCAGTGTCTGTCAGTCATTCAAGTTGAGTCAGTCAGTGACCATGACAGGCTGTCTTATTTGCAGGCTTGCAGGAATACCACAACGAATGGTCATGGGCCATTTTGAGCTCACTTGATATGATTCTGTGCCAAAGACCTGTGATCGCCCCCCCACCGGGTAGGCTTCAGAAAATTTAGAATTTTCAGGCCTAGTACTGTTCCTTGTTGTGGATCGTCTAGCCCTAACTGTTCTCCACCATGCCAACTGAGCTAACATCAATTTGGGATTGTCGTTAGCCAAGTTTGTGTGGTGGCAAAACATTTAGGGCCAGCTACTAACTATAGGCAGCCGCAATTCGGTGTTTTAGCCCCGGATGATCCTTGTCGGGGCCCGGGGGCGACTTCAAAAAACTTCTGAGTTTTCAATTTAGTCCTACAACCTTATTATTTATTTATTTATTGGTGTTTAAGGTCACATAATTATGTGGCTAATCGTGACTGCAACATGGAGATAAAGTCAAGTTTAGTCTGTCATTTATAACCATGTTGTCCATTTTAGAGGACAAACTCAAATGTTTAATAAACGAAACAAATTGTGTGAATATTTATTAATTTCACATTGCACAAATATTGCACAGAATGTAATTTATTTTCACTTTATATATAATTACCAATCTTTGTGGAGCCAAAAATTATGGTGCCCAAACGTAACCCTTTGTCTAACATGGTAGAAACAAAATTCCAAAAATTTAACCAATATAAGGCTAACCCAGCCTGAAATATCTGAATGTTCTCAATAAAATCATACAAATTTAAATATGGATATTATTGGAATTGACTCAACAAGCTGGTTTCAATGATATCCATATTTATATCTTCTTTAATTTATCAAAAAACAGTAACACCATTTTGCAAATTAAATTTTTTTTTTTTTTTTAAACCATATTCATGATTTGCAACTTGCAAGCACTATTACATTACTCGTCCCCCCCCCCCCCCCCCCCCCCCACACACACACACACACACACTTTGCAATTTATCCACTGCAAGCACCCCCTGGGCTTCGACACGGGTCAGTACGGTATGTTAGGTATATGGTGTCAATAACTGAGGCACCTCATGATCTAAAGATAGGAAAAAACATTTTGAAGATCAAAGGCAGCAATTAATGTTAATTTATTTACACTGGTTGTGTAATAATAGAACCAGGTCCATCATTTCTTGCAAAGCTGTTTTGGAGAACATTGTTTCATTAAACATGGTACCAGGACCTGGATTTATTAACTGGCAGAGTACTAAATTATATTTGGGCATCAAAATTTGTTCATGTGCCTTTGCCTTGTAAGAATTCATGGGAGAGTACCCAACTGCTCATATGCACTCTCCAATATGAATTGTTACAAAGAAAATCTATACAGACTGAGTAATTTCACTTAAAAAAGGTAATATGGAGGAAGTAAGAAGCATTTAAAATGTGGGTCATGCACTTAGGCTCAAATATGAACTTCCTGCACTCTACCCATTAACACAGGAAGAACAGAATAGAACGATTTTGTCTTGATCCCTTTACATTATTTCAGATGGAACACAATACCAGGGACATAAACAAAACAAGAGGCTCCATGGGGCCCGAGGCACTCACCTGACACAGGACAATGGGTTTTTAAATATTTATTTATTGATTGGTGTTTAAGGTCACATATTTATGCACAATGGCTAATCATGACTGCAACATGGAGATAAAGTCAAGTTTAGTCAATCGTTTATACCCATGTTGCCAATTTTAGAGGACTTCCACCCTAAGCATTGGTGACTGGGTCCTATTTTACCAGTTATACAGAACTTGTTGACCATAGTAAACAAGCACTGCCTCACTTCCCGGGGTTCCCACAGGTTTCTTTTTTTCTCACAAATAGATTTGGCCTACTTAAAACTAATTAATGAACATGGTTTCATCAAAATTGTCACATTGAACTGACATGGAAAAAAGATCAGACTCTCAGAGATATAATACAAAGTGAAGAGATTAATATAATTGACTTATTTTTAGTGTGGCAGTGGGAAATTATTTTTCTCTGGTGGTCATTGGTAAACATTAGAATACATGATCTAGATAAGAGATCATTTATTTAATCATTTTAAGGTCAAATGTATCAGTTTCGTATTAGTACATACCAAATGATTACAATTGACCCTTTACTTTTAATGGTGGTGGATTCTCCCAAAGAGAAATGCTCTGCAAATTTCTGAGGTAGAATATCCTAGATTATGTTTGCAAAATGTTCCCATTATATAAACAGTTCTGATCTCTTGTTGTATGCCAGTTGTATTTAGGTTTTGAAATCAAATCAAATCATGGCTGCCATAAAGCAGCCATGATATATCAACCAATACTTCATAGATTTTTAGTTCAAATCGGCAGACTTACCAGAGTAAATAAGCATTATTACTTCCCTTCCCTTGACCTGTTTAATTGCATCTAAATTACTAGTAGGAGTACCCGCCCTTTATCGTCCATACCAATTTTCATTAAGATTGGTCCAATGACAATAGACAAATTACCTAGCAGTGTTTTCTAGTCAAGTCTTGGCAGTGACTTGACTAGAAATCACTGCTACATGTAAGCCACTGGATGTGAGTTTGCTGTGGTCAGGTGTCAATTTAGAGCAACTGTCTTGGCTCTTAAGGGTTAATAGTGTAAACTGCATCGTAGCTGCAAGTTTTGTTTCTTTGCCGGACATATTTTTCTAAGGCAATTTTAAAGGAAATTTTGCTGTAGAAAACAGCTTCTTCTGCAGCAATGATTGGTGTAAACAAATTTTGAGGGGTGTAATGAATATAAAAATTCCTAAGAGGCAAGTTTGTAGTACATGTACATTTAAATTTAGCATTTGATTCCATTTCTGGGTATACATTGCACTTTCCAAGCAATAATATATAAGTTAGGGTATTATTGTAACAAAATCAAAGGAATATTGTGATTGCTGAACATTTATTTACAACCAAATATGCTAGTACTTGTAGGTTGTGAATAGATGATGTACATGGGGAAATGTATTTATTTCAGTACTGGTACTTTTTATGAAAGAGAATTCCAATAAATTGTCAAATCGATATGATAAACCTTTAAACATTGGTTATTCATATGGTCATTGAAAGATCTACAATATTTTAATGCCCATGAATTTTTCTACCTCACTGGAGCTACAATTTAATGGCCATTAAAAACCGTTCTGGGTGATTTCTTTTATTTAAAATGGTTTAATGGCCATTAATTCTTTTGAAATCTATGATTGTCAACATGGGTTTGCTTAATGCCCATTAAAAATGCTTTATGACAGTATGATGGGCATTAATTTATCTAATTTTATTTAATGGCCATGAGTTTAAAACCCAATCATGGCCATTAAACAAAGTCATTACAGATTTTAATGGGCATGAAAATTATGAAGACCATATTTAATGGCAAATTTAATGGCCAAACATGAAAATGACCATTAAATTGAGCAATTTTAATGGTTTCATTACCCAGCCATTACTTTTTTCATTACAAGAATTAATGGGTAAAAATAATGGTTTTTGGTGTTTTAATGGGTTTTTAATGGGTTGCTTGTCCAGTAGTGATAAACTTGGAATGTGCACACCCAGCAACGATGGATCCGAGGATAGTATGGAGGAAGCCTGTCAGTCTGGTAGCTAGCTCATCCAGGTCTATCCAGACCGCGAGCGAGAGAGGCCCCCTCTCTCTTACAACAACATTTGCACCGCGATGTTGTTGTATGTTCGTTCGTTAGTCGGAGCATACGTCCAATCCTCCTGTTCGGGACGTTCCGTTACATACACAGTCCGAACCGGCTGTTTTATTGGCTTCCTCATCCTCATGTCAGCACACACCACCGCACCTTGGCTATGTGACCACAGAGTTCCAGGGGACGTTCGCATATTATATAAATGCAGGAATGAACGTTCCTGGAGCTCCTGCTTCGCCGACCAGGGAATCCAAGTCGACCAGGTTACTCCATCCACTAGCCAAGGATATGTGGTCTTTCCAGTTGGGACGTTTGCATATTATATAAATGCAGGAATGAACGTCCCTGGAGTTGCCAGTGGATAATTACGTAAGATCACGGCTCCACAGGCCTTATTCAGGAACAAGAACGCGGTGATTTTTCGTGATGTCTTCAAAAAGTGTGCTTCCATCGTCACAGTCAAATGAAGAGCTAGAGGAAAAAGTGCTCATGCTATTACGTCAATTGCCTAAGAGGTCCCAAGTAGGATCGACGGCTTTGGCGTCCGATAGCTCGCCTGGTGTAGCATCCATTCATCGAATGGTTCGGTAACTGGGTTTGTCCATTGCGGTCCAGGAAGGAGAGTTGGGTGATGCGAGCACTATAAAAATACTACGTGCACACCCAGTGACGATGGATATGAGGATGGTACGGAGGAAGCCTATTAGTCCAGTTCCTAGCTCGTCCAGGTCCATCCGGGCTGCGAGCGAGAGAGATCCCTCTCTCGTACACAACATTTGGACTCAGATGTTGTGGTACAAACCTTTCTCAGTCGGAGCATAAGTCTACCGCTCGGGACGCTCTGTTATGTAGACATTCCGGAGAGACTGCTTTATTGGCTTCATCCTCTCGGCAGCACACATGACCGCACCTTGGCTACGTGACCAGTGATATCTAGCCAACCTCGCCGACCCAGGGATTCCACGGCGACCAGGTCACGCCATCCGGTAGCCAAGGATACGAGGCCTTCATACTCCGGATGTTCGCATAAAGAAATATGCAGAGTCTGCGTCCAAGGAGCTTTCTGCGGCTAAATCCTGTAAGACCGCAGCTCCACAGGCCTCCGTTACGGACGTGCTATCACAGATAGCATAACTTAACACAGCATCCCAGCAACCAACAGAAACTCTGTCGGATCAGGAATTATCCGAGGAAGCTGGGTTGGTACGTTCCGTTCCAGGTGCAGGCACGGACCACCAAGAATTACAAGTGGCCCGACAGGATGGCGAAAGGGTTTCCGAGGAGTTGGAATCTTCCCTTTCGGAACAACATAGATTGCCGTAGAGTTCATCCGGCATTATCTTCCTGACGTTGTTCCTCTGGATCAAAATGCTGCATTGTCAGATAAGAGACTGATAGCGCCATTGGACATAGAATTCTTAATAGGTTTAGGGACATCGTCCCTGAGTTGCCGACACAGTCCAGAAATGTCTCACTGACATTTATACTATTGAATGATGCTATATAAACTTGCTACCAATAATGGGCAAGTCCGGTTTCTTATCGACAAATGCTTTACATCTGCCTTTCATCAATTCAAGGAATAATTCGAAACGGCAGGACAGGGCATTCCGAGAGTTCCTCTGTGTCTAGGCGACCAGGCCGAAGACATAGAATTGTCTATACCGTCGCCTGTGTCAATTCCAACCACGACGTTGGAAACGACAATATTGTCTAGCAGGATTAGGTTAGACACATCATCGTACGGAGTTCACCTTACCAGAGCGTTATCATTACGTCTCAAAGGAAAAAGAATTCTAGGAGGTACAACCTCCTTAACAGTTCTTTCAAGGGCCTCACGTATAACTCCGCCCTTTTAGTGGCGATATGGAGTTGCTTAGACGTGACGCGGACCTGGCTACATCCACGTGTGTGGATAGTAAGGTGAAAAACTCAAGAGTCGCTCCGGTCTCCGGAGAGTTTCTCTTCGACGGCAAGCTTTCCGCAATCTATGATCAGATAACTAGAAAGCTTCAGACTCTCTGCTATTCAAATCTGCTTCCATAGAGTCAGATTCAGCGGAGTCGGACAGGCACTTCTATGGCGAATACGTCCAACGGAAGTTCCTATAGAGGTTCCTATGCGTCCTCTAGGTCTTACTCTAGAGACCGTCAGGGTAGCGACTCAGGTAGGGGCTCTATACTGGCCGAGTCATCCGGTCAGACGCCCCTAGGTCGGTGGGGCGAGGTGCGGGCCATGGAGGACATGCTTTCTCCTTCCGCAAGCCTCACAGGACCAGGAGGTAATGGTATTAACCTCTATCGTGTATCAGTGACCGGAAGACTGTCGAGTTTCTCAATCAATTGGGAGTAGATTACGGACATCCCTTCGATTCGAGAGGTGATTTCGGAAGGACTGATTGTCCTTCAAATGAAAACCTCCGTTAACTTGAAGTCCAAGATGGACTCGGCTTCCGTAAGTCCGCAGGGAAGAGGCTCGCTTCCATCAGAAGTCTAGTCTAGTCTCTTCTGGAATGATCGCGATAGAGATCGTAGAAATCCAGGAATTTCCAGGTTTCTACAACCATCCTTTTATGGTTCCAAAACCAGACGGCTCATTCCGTCCACTCATAAATCTGAACTGGATAAACAAGCTGATCGTGGCTCCAAGTTTCTATATGGAGACCATCCGATCGGTCAGAGCGAGTATTTGGGTGTACGACTATGCTACGTGCATAGATCTCAAGTTGCATACTTTCATGTCATGGTACGTCAGGCGTTCAGAAAGTATCTTCGCTTCTTCATCATAGGAGTCGTGTTTCAGCTCCGAGCAATAAGCTTTCGTCTGAATATAGCGTCCTGGGCTTTCACTCAAATATTGAACTCGGTAATGACTTTTTTCCGAGCTCATTCGTCTGTGATAACGTCGGCCTACCTGGACGACAAACTTCAGAGTTAACGCTTTAGAACGATGTGTAGAATCTGCTTCTATTGCTCCGACGTCTCTGTTTCATAAGTAAACAAGGAGAAGTCAGATCTGGTATCATCCAAGTCATTCACCCACCAGGGGATGAGCTTAGAGACGCACAACATTCTCGTTCGTCTGCCGTTAACCAGAGCGAAATTAATCAGTTGTTATGCTCGCTATTGTCTTTACTCAGACAAAGTTACAGCGAGAGAATTCATGAGACTGATAGGTTTGTGCGGAGCTGCCGCGGATCTTATTCCAATGGGGCGGCTACGCACTTGTCCTCTCCAAATCTTTTTGCCTCAAAAAGAACAGAGTAGGAGGGTGAAGATTCATTTGCTCGATACGGACATCCTCTTGTCAAGTCAAGTGAAGCAAGAGATTCAGACTTGGGCAGATATTCAGTGGATAATTCAGGGACTTCCACTGCAATTGCCGGATCCGAGTTTTACAGTTTTGACGGATGCCAGTTAAATAGGTTGGGAACCAACATTGAGCCCAACGGTTTTTAAGTGCCAGGGTCCTTGGGATCCGTAGTTCCTAATCAAGCACATAAACATCAGGAATTGATGTCATGTTGGCTTGTGCTACGTCATTGGTTGAACGTTATTCAGAATGCTTACGTGCAATTCTGTTCGACAATTCAATGGTATAAGCGTATTTTCGGAACTAGGGAGGTACTCATTCCATTCTGTTATTCAGGGTAACAGAATGAATCCTTCTGTTGGTACTAGAACATCAAGTTCTCCTATTGGTTTGTCGTATTCCGGGTCGTCTGAAGGTATTAGCGGTCTCCCTTTCACGGAGGGGCCGCTTGTTGCAGTCAGAATGTACTTTTAACAAACGAGTATTCAATCAGATTTGCTACCTATGAGAGCGGCCAATGATGGACTTATTTGTGACGCATCTCAACAATCAGTTGCAGACGTATGTGTCAACATGTTCGGATCCTCGAGCATTTGCAGTAGACGCTCTATCAATCTCGTGAGACGGGATAATAGGATATGTGTATCCTCCAGCGCCGTTGATTTAGCAGATATTGCTTAAGTTAAATAATCTCAATGCAAAATTCTGTTGGTAGCATCTTTACCTCCACAAAGACGTGGATTAATCTATTCAGGTGTCTGTTGTGGCATATGCCGTGGAAGCTTCCTCCACATTTCGGTCCATTCTATGGCTAGATGGATTCAATTAGCTATCAGTACTGCTTATGATAATATCTTCAACACAGCAGTCTGCGCTTAAGATTTTAGCTCATGAAGTAAGAGTTCTTTTTACATCAGGGGCTTACGCTAATAGCATTGCTATTACAGATCTAATGAGGGCTGCATATTGGTTTCAGCCTTTCACTTGCACGAATTTGTACCTCAGAAATATTGAGTCCATTTCTAGAGTTCTGCATTGTTTAGGTCCGTTATCTGTTGCTCAGAATGTCGTCCACTAAACAGTTGCAACTATAGTTGTGTAGGCTTTCGGTTCCGGCAGTGACTCTGTGCTGCCATCCTCTTCGCTCTGGAGTATTTGATCCAGGGCAAGGGGAAAGGGGGGGGGGGGGGCAGGTGTTCCCTTAGGTCACCTGCTTTATAGTGGAAAGCAAGGGAATACCTCCCCTGGACTCAGTAATTCCTGTCGGTACCGGGATGATTTTTAAAGTGTAAAGTTAATTTTTTCTCATCCATGTGATATTTTTAAAGTGTAGCTCGGTGTGTAGTATTTGTATATGTCACATATCATGCAGACATTAATATACAATTCTCGGACACTTTTAATGAGTATAAAGAGTCTCATTATCTGGACTTCCTTTATTTATCGGCTTTCCTTTAAAAATAATTACCATAATGGATTATACTGGAGGTTAATAGACATCATTGATGTTATTGTGCTCAACTACAGAATGGTGTTGTGTCTTTCTCGTTTTGATGCAGATAGAAAGATACATGTAAAGCCTATTTCTCCTTTCTCCTCGAGGGGATAATTCTGTATATGTAGTTGAGTTTATTGGATTTCTTTATGTCCTAGGCCCTCCAACCTTTTTACTATTCAGCTAAATCTGGCTGGATCATTGGTACAGTATAAAAATCTTAAAAAATTTATAGTAATTTATATATTTTTTATACTTACCAATGACCCAGACGGGGATGGCCCTCCCATGAGTTGGGAACTCATACCTCCCCGCCGAGTACATAACGCTTTCCAGGCCCTGGTTGTAAGAATGACTTTTGGCGCCAATTTCGAGACCTCCTTGTCACTGCACATGTGCAGTGGAGGAAAGGTATGGAGGACCATATAGGACATGTAATTTTCGGTTTTAGATGCAAATTTTGGGGATTGGGGGGTAAAATTTGTGTTTGGCCCTAGAATTTAAGAGTTAGCACCAGCTAAGTCTGGGTCATTGGTAAGTATAAAAAATATAAAAATTACTATAAATTTTTTAACTTACAATTCAAGTTTGTCAAGTTGAGCTACAGAGGCATTGACTCTTTCCATTTACTTGCCTTGTTTTGGAGGAAATGAAGATCTGCATAGCCCTTACATTCGTATCCACATGGATTGTATACCAATCTAGCATAACAAAGTTTCCACTTGCTGCTTGATTTCAATACCTTGATCAAAGAGGTGGGCATTGTGCATAATTATTCAAATACTGTTTTGGTTAATGTATACCATAATTTGAAACAGAACTTGTTTACCATAATAGTCAAGCACTTCTCCACATCAGAGTTCCTCCATGGCTCGGAGACACTGATAATGATTTATTTGAAAATATGAATAATGTTCCAGTCGGTTTTGTCAAATCTATTCACACACTATGTCATACCTACCCTTTGCCTCTTCCATGATCAAAAAGTGGTGAAAAAACACTAAGCCACAAAACTTCTTTCAGTAGGATCACTTAGGACCATGGTGGATCTGTGGTTGTGGCATTGGACTTCAGACCAAAATGTCCATTGTCCGATCCCCACCAGGAAAAACTGCATTGTGTCCTTCAGTAAGGCATTTAATGTTGTTTGACCATGTGGGGGCATTGAGGCAATGTATACTGCTTGTCGTTGGTACACTTGTCTTCAACCAAAGCTAACCCTAGTAGTGCCGAGTTAGTATGTTGAGGAGTCTGACAGTTGCTCACCACTGCTCAGTGGTTCTCTCCAGGTAATCTGACTTCCTTCACCTATAAAACTGCCAGACAAGAGTTGACCCTGGCTGTCAAAATATTTGTTAAACCCCTATAAAAATAAATAAATGAAAAAAGAGAGTGATTCATGCCTCTTGGAATCTGCTCTCTTGTTTTTTGAATGAGAAACATATTGTTAGGTTAATAGTTGGCTGAGTGTTATGGCCAGAAGTCCATATTTAGACTTTCTTGAAAAGTGCTTACACCGTAATAAAAAGGCTTTATATCCCATGTATGTGCTTTATATTCCTATGCCTATGGGCACTCTTCAATAAAATATTACAAGATAAATCTGTGTGAACCAATTCATCTTAGACTCTACCATTTAAGAACTTGAATTTTGTTTTGTATTATGAAAAATTTATTGAGGAAAGTTTTCAGAAATAAAAATTAAATGGTTTATGGCTCATATTTTACCCAAGTTAATAAAATTAGAGCTGTAGGTTAACCGAAACCGAACCGAGGTTTTTAGTTTTTTTTTAAAAACCGAAACCGTCGACATCCCGTAATCTAAGGTTTTTCGTTTTTTATTAAATACTCTCTTGCTGCAGAAATTCACAGAATGTAGCCATCCCAGAGTAGTGAGAGTACCCAGACACTGCCAATGGCAGTGTCTGGGTACTCTCACTACTCTGGGAAGGCTACATTCTGTGAATTTCCGACATTTCAGTTTAGTTGTGTTTGCAGCTTTCCTCAAGTTGCGTGTAGGTGTAAGACCTCGAAAAATGGCCAAGTACAATAAAAGTTCTGTATATTTAGGTAATTATTATATTGGCCTTCCAGATTCTTCATGTATTATAGCTTATTTCGGGCATTCATTGAGTTTCACTCAATTTCACTGCCATTCAGTTATGACTCCGGACATAAGAATGAGTTTTATTGAATTTTATTTGGCCTCATGAACAAACCGAAAACCGAACCGAACTGAGGTTTTACTCCACCTGAAAAACCAAAACCGAACAAGAAATTTAAAACCCTACAGCTCAAAATAAAATTGATAAATTTGTCCCTTGAGTGCAACAAGGATTTGCAGTACTTTAGCATTACAAAACCTTCTTGCACTCAAGGGACAAAATACACCACCACCCATACTATTCTGTAGATTATGAGGCCTAAAACATAAAACAAACCAAGAACATAAACTTTTGATGGCAAAGAAATAGTTACGAAAATAAAAAATAAAATAAAAAAACACCCGTCCACATGCAGTTTTACAAAATATGGTCTGAGAAACAGGAGATCTATTTGTGGGGCCTAATATTTTCACCTCATACTTCATGTTGATCAAATTTCTTTTTCTTTACAGGATGGATCCAAGAATGATAGAGAGGTTGACAATTCTGATGATGCTGCAACAGCCAATCAGAAGCGAATGAATGCCGATCCATTAGAAGTCATGTTACTCAACATGGGGTATAGAATAACAGGTCTTTCAGGGGATGATGATGATCCAGATCAGCCAGATCAACCTGTTCAGTGTCGGCCTAGTTGATTTTTTTCTTCTTCCTAGAATTGTTGGTGGATTTTCTTCTTCTAGCACAAGGAACATTAACCCCCTCCTCGTGAGTTCAAAACACAAAAACACCAAGCATCAACTTTTTCTCATAACGTACCTTAAAATTTAACCAATTTAATCTTGTTTGACAGAGCTCATTGAGCTCTGTCAAACAAGGATGAATTAGCTAAATTTCTAGTTGCATTATGGGGAAATATTTGAAGTTTGAAATTTTGATATTTCGACATTTGGGTGCAGGAGGTTAAACATCCTCTTCCAAATCAGTGCATTTTTCAAAGCCTGTTATGAGGTACACACAGTTTTCTGGAAATTATAAGTATTAATCGGTGTTATTTCTGTTATTTTTGTACTGGCTATTGAAACCGTATTTTTTTTCTAAGATGAAAAAATGCACAGAGAGGAAATAGTGAGTATGAGCTATATCAATTTTTTTTTCACCAATATTTTTATTTGATTGACAATTCTTTAATAAATAGCATGCCATAAAACAGCAGCCTTAGGCCTAAAAAAAGTTAAAACTCTGTTTCTCAGTTCCTCCCCTTTGGTCCTATTGGCTGCTGCATGCTCTCTTTTTATAACCAATGCAAACAGATGCAAACTTTAAAAAATAAAAATTAAATGGTTTAGGCCTAAAAAAATAAAAAATCTATTTCTCAGGCCCTCTCGCATGGTCCTTTTGGCTGCCGCATGCTCTCTTTTTATAACCAATTTAAACTTAAAAAAATTAATATTAAATGGTTTATGTCTGATATTTTACCCAAGTTAAAAAAATTGATGAATTTGTCCCTTGAGTGCAAGAAGGCTTTGTATTCTGTAGATTATGAGGCCTAAAACTTGAACCAAGAACATGAACTTTTGATGGCAAAGAAGTATTTACTGAAATAAAAAAATAAAATAAAAAACCGCTCGCCCGCATGCAATTTCACAAATAATGGCCCGAGAAACAGAAGATCTACTTTGTGTGGCCTTATGTCCGATATTTTATCCAAGTTAATAAAATTGATAAATTTGTCCCTTGAGTGCAACACGACTTTGCAACGCTTTAGAATTGCAAAGCCTTCTTGCACTCAAGGTATGAAATACATCACCAACCATGCTATTCTGTAGATTATGAGGCCTAAGACATAAAACAAACTAAGAACATGAGCTTTTGATGGCAAAGAAATAATTTCACAAATGAAAAATAAAATAAAAAAATATCCGGCCTCATGCAATTTTTAAAAAAAAAGGTCTGAGAGACAGAAGATCTGCTTTGTGAGGCCTTATTTCAGACTTTTTATCCACTACCTTTTTGAAGCAAGATCTGTTTTTATAAAATAAACATTTTTTTTGACTTTGTGAGACATAGGCCATAGACTCCTTCTATCAGCTATTTTGGAAAGTCCACATTCTCCATACATCCCATTAGAAAGTGCATTTGAGAACTCTACCACAACAACAAATGGAGAGGATGTAAGCTACAGAGAAAATCTTTTTAGAAACTTTTTAATTTTTCATAACCAAGAAGCAAGGTCAACTGGATAGATTAGCAGACCCGGTAACCAATGCCTGGGGTGGAAACCTTCTAAAGTGCACTGCTTGGATTTAATATTGGTCCATATTTGACCTTATGCTTGCCCTGCAGTAATGATATACTCAAGGATGCTGAATGTGACATGAAAGACCAATAAATAAATTATTGTACTCTTACAATAATAACAAGACCACACAACAACTGGGTTGAGTGTTCTGTTTGTTGATGATTATTGTGAACATCAATTTTCTGGATCAAGAATTCGCATAAATGACAGTGTACAAGTCACTCCAATGTAAAAGTTGAAGAAGTAAACATGAGAATTAAATTGTGATTGATCAAAAAGAATGGTGGAAATGAAACAAACTGTTTCCTTACAAATTTGTCATCACTCGATTGATGGTTCATTGAATTTCATCATAAATTTGAACAATCAGAATTTTAGGCCTGTCATGATTAATCGAGAAGTTGACTAATCATCAGCAACACTGATCATCAACTACAATTTCAAAGTTGATGATTATGGGTTTTCATCACTCTTTTACTGATGAATTGATAGTTATTGCTTTCTTCCCCACCATGCTTGAAAGAAGTATCAGAAGCTGTAGAATATCACAATACATTGTAACTGATACCTGAAAGAAGTATAAAGATACAGCATATGACACCAGGCCTGGCGTTCTAGGAAGTATGGGAGTACAAATAAATGCCCTTCTCAGTTTGCCAAGGAGTGCAACTGTCTTCTAAAATCTCAGCGTAGCGTTATTCTTCTTCAATAGTTGATCATGAAATTTCATGACCATGCCAGCCCTACATAATTTGTTTCTCAAGTAAATCATGGTTCTAGAAAATTTACAAATGCTTATCAAAAGGGAGAGAATTAAACGTTCTTGCTGTTGGTGTAAAGCTCTAGTAATAGAGGCAAATGCAAAAACTGTCATCCTCCTGTTGACATCTTTGTATAATAATTAAGATAAGATTATACATTTTTATACTGCACCAATGACCCAGACATAGCTGGTGCTAACTCTTAAAATATAGGGCCAAACACAAATTTTGCCCCCCAATCCCCAAAATTTGCATCTAAAACCAAAGAAAACATGTCCTGAAAGGCCCTCCACACTTCACCTCTACTGCGCATGCGCAGTGTCAAGGACGTTCCGAAATTGAGCCATTAATCATTCTAAGTTTGGCCCTTCATCAGTTAACATCTGACTGATCTTTGTGCTTGTAAATCTCAGTTTAAATGATGCCAGACACATAAATATTAGTGAAATGGTGATTCTAAGGAGGATAGAGAAGGAGGAGAGGAAAAATGTGTGACAGAATATTATCAGGGCTGTGACTTAAAATTTTTTAATGAAATTATGTTAAGTTACCTATTTTCTAGGCAGCAGCCATTTTGTTGTCATTCTGATTATTTAGTTACACTGTTTTTTCAGTGTTTTCCTCTCTCCCTGTCCTTTAAGTCCCCCCCTGCTATTCTCCCATGCTTTTGGCATAGTTTTTGTAATTATTATTACTAAATTTTCTTGGGAGTTTTTGCTGAATAACAGAATGAATTCTGTTCTTTTCCCCATGTTTACGTTTTCACCTACGGGTGGTTAGGCGTTGTGTTCTGCATCTACCATCTGATGTTCTGCAGTTTCTTCCCTGGAAGTCTCTGTTTTGCATCAGATAGTGTATTTTTGGTAACTGATTTCGGGCCTGGGTGCCTGGAGTCTTATTTTAGTGTTTTTACACTCATTGTTTACATTTACAACAGCCCTCTGTGTGAGGGGGGGATTTCTGGAAAATAATATCTTGATGTTATTTTAATCATAACTAGATACATTATTATTGTTCGTAAGTGTTGAATAAATTGTTTAAAATATTTTTAAAATTTTTGTCCACACTTAGGCTTGGGATCCATTGGGGCTCAACGTTACTTTTCAGAAACTTGGGCTGTTCTGAAAAAATATTTTTTCAAAATATTTTGATTTCAATTATTTTTTCTATATTAATGGATCATATTATTATTATGTATTTTGATTGCCAGGGGTTAGTGCGAGTACCAGGACTTGTTTTCTTTTCACATTGAAAGGATATTGATCAATTGTAATAAGAGGAAGTCTTCCTCTGACTTTATAATCATTCTATATGTGGTCAGTGTACTCGCATTAACTCCTGTTCTGTATCGTATGATTTCGATGACAATATGGGAAGTGTATGTCACGGTATGTTATTGGGGAATTGGACACTCCGGTCCTTTCCCCGCAGGGTCACTCTACTTTATCAATTTCTATTTCAGACGATCAAGATTAGGGTGATGTATCTGTGATGTCTTCCAACAGTGTGCCTCCGTCGTCACAATTAATGAAGGGCTAGCGGAAAAGTGCTCATGTAAATACGCCAATTGCCTAAGAGGACCCTAGTAGGTTCGACGGCCTTTGACGTCCGCTAGCTCGCCCGGTGTAGCGTCCATTCACCGAATGGTTCGGCAGCCAGGTTCGTCCGTTGCGGTCTAGAAGAAATTTTGGGGTGATGCGAGCACTATAAATCAACCTAATGCACACCCAGTGACGGCGGATCGGAGGGAGAATGGAGGAAGCCTTTTAGTCCGGTTCATAGCTCGTTCTGGTCCATCCGGACGGCGAGCGAGAGAGGCCCAAAATGTTTCGCATTCGGAGCATACGTCCGTCGCTCGGGACGCTCCGACATATAGTCAGTCCGGAGTAGACTGTCAATTAGGCTTCCTCATTCTCATGGTAGCGCACACGACCGCTCTTGGCTATGTGACCATGGATATCCAGTCAGCTTCGCCAGTCAGAGAATCATCGGCGACCAGGTCACACCATCCGGTAGCCAGGGACACGAGGCCTGCAGACTCCGGACGTTGGCATAGGAAGTGTGCGGGAGTCAACGTACACGGAGCTTCCGGCGGCAATGCATCGTAAGACCGCTACTGCACAGGCCTCGGGAACGGACGTGCTTTCCTAAATAGCACAGTTTATCGCAGCATCCCAGCATCAACTGAATCTGTCGCATTTTTTTTATCCGACGATGCTGGGTTGGGACGCTCCGTGGAAGTGGGTACGGACGTCCGAATATTTCATCCGGTCCGACGGGATACTGAAAGGGATTTGGAGGATTTCGAGCTTTCCCTTTCGGAACAACATATGCTGTTGTGTATGTCATCTGACTTGGTCTTCTACAGCTTCTTTCGTCGGACCAGATTGCTGCGATGCCGGATAAGAAACTGATAGCGTCGGTGGACTTAGAAATTTTTGGTTCGGTTCAGGGACATCGTCCCTCAGTTCCGACATAGTCCAATAATGTCACACAAACTTTCGAATTATTGAACGACGCTATATATATATTATTATATGCTTGCTATAACCAAGCATTTCTGGTTTCTTGTTCGCAAAGTTACGGAGATGTCTTTCAAAAGTGTGCCTCTGTCGTCATAGTTAATGAAGAGCTAGCAGCAATAAGTGCTCATGGAATATGTCTATCGCCTACGGAGTGACATTCGCTAGCTCACCCGGTGTAGCGTGCATTCATCGAATGGTTCGGCTGCCGGGTTCGTCCGTTGCGGTCTAGGAAGGAGATTTGGGTGATGCGAGCACTTTAATTACTTTAGTACTCACCCAGTGACGGCAGATTGAGGACAGATCGGAGGAAGCCTGTTAGTCCGGTTCCTGGCTTGTCCAGGTCCGTCCGGGCTGTGAGCGAGAGAGGTCCCTCTCTCGTCCAACAACATAGGGGACCGCATGTTGTGGTTCTGATATTTTACATTCGGAGCATATGTCTGTCGGTCGGGACGCTCCGTTATATTGACAGTCCGAGAGACTGTCCATAATGCTTCCTCATCCTCACAGCAGGGCACACGACCGCACATTGGCTACGTGACCTCGAGTATCCGATCAGTTTCGTCATTCAGTGATTCCACGGCGAATAGGTTGCGCCATCCGGTAGCCAAGGGACACGAGGCCTATACACTCCGTTCGCTCGCATATTGGTAGTATGCACGGGGTAACGATCACGGAGCTTCCAGCGGCAATGCATTGTAGGACCGCTTCTCCTCAGGCCTCAGTGACGGACGTGCTATCCGAGTTAGCACAGTTGTTTCGCAGCATCCCAGCAATTGACAGTTTCTTGGTCGAATCAGGAATTATCCGACGGCGCTGGGTTAGTGCGGTCCGCGGTTGCATCAGGTACGGACGACCGAACGCTTTATAGGGTCCGACAGGATGGCGAAAGGGATTCGAAAGATTTCGAGTTTTCCCTTTTGTAGTATCGGAAGCTGCCATTCATATCTTCTGGCATTATCTTCCAGTGATTGTTATTTCGGACTACATTGCTGCGATGTTGGATAAGAGACTTATAGCGTCATTGGACTCTGAATTTTCGATCGGTTCGGGGACATTGTCCCTGACTTACCGACGCAGTCCAATAATTTCATTACAACATGTGTTTTATTTTTCGACGCTATATATATGCATACAAGCCTGCTACCAAGCATGATAGTTTAGTTTCTTGTCCGCGTTGCTCATTTCTGCCGTTTTATCATTTATACGAATAGTTTATTTTGGCAGTGTAGGGCATACCGAGAGTTCATAGGCATCTAGACGGTGTGGTTAAAGACTGGAAATATTCTTTTTCGCCGTCTATGTCTTTTCCAACTTCAATGTTGGAAACGACAATGATGTCTAGTAGACTTAACTTAGACGCTTTATCATACGTGAGGCGTTATCATTACGTCTTCAAGAAAAGATTTACGGGATATTATTCTCAATGTAATTTCTTTTGAGGGCAGTAGTTTGTTCACGTATAACTCCGCCCTTCAGTGGCTGATTGGAGTTGGTTAGATGTGACGCAGCCCTAGCTACATCCACGCGCGTGGATAGTAAGGTTAAGAACTCTCTCAGAGTCGCTTCGTTCTCGGAGAAGCTTCTCTTCGACGGCAACTTTTCGGCAATCCATGAATTGCTCGATTTACACGTTCTCTTGTCTATCTAGTGTTACAAGAGATTCAGACTGGGGCAAACATTCGGTGGTTGACTCAGAGAGTGCCACTGCAGTTGCCGGACCCGAGTGTTGCTGTTATGACGGTTGCCAGTCAAACAGATTGGGATATAATACTGATCCCAACGGATTCGAAGTGCCAGGGTCTTTGGGTTCCGCAGTCTCTTAGCAACCAATTATCTTCCGCGGAATAATGTTTTTTAGGCTTGCTTTATGTCATTGCATGAACATTATTCAGAAACGCATGCCCAAATCCTGTCCGTTAATTCGACAGTAGTGGCGTATCTCCGGAACCAGGGAGGCACACCTATATGGAATTTAACTTCGGTTCTTATTTAGTTAAGTAACCATTTGAGCCTCTGGAAACAGTAGTTTTCAAATTCTGACCTTTTAGACAGTAATTCTGTTGGTTTCTCTTTTCTGAAGAGTCAGTGAGTTTCATGCACTATCGATGGATGATTTTCACTTTCGTAGTTTCGGAATCACTACTTCCTTTACTATTTAGGTTGGATTTTTGCATAAGAGTTAGGCTCCTAATATCCGGAACCTATTGTTATTAAGGTCCTTCCGTCTTCGTACGGGCATAGGCCTTTACTCTTTCCGGTTAGAGTTTATGTATTTATAAACAGATATCTGTTTATTACTACGGGCGTAAGCTTCTTCTGTCTTTGATGCCTAGTAGAAAGACGTTACACTCCATTCTATTGTTAATGGATTCTATTAACTATCGGTACTGCTTATGGTATATCATTGACTCAGCAGTTGTGCTTAAGATTTCGGCTCATGAAGTAAGAGTTCTTCTACATCTTGGGCTTACATTAATAGTGTCGCTATTATAGATTTTTGAAGGCTGCTCATTGCGCTCAGCCATCCACATTCATGAATTTTTATCTCAGAAATATCGAGTCCATTTCTGGAGGCCTCTTTTGTTAGGTCTATTATCTACTGCTCAGAATGTCATTCACTTAACAGTTGCTACTATAGCTAGGTAGGCTGTCTGTTTCGGCAGTGTCTCCGTTCTGCTGCCCTCTTCACTCTGGGCTATTTGACCCAGGGCAAGAAAAAGGGGGGGGGGGAGGGTGTTCCCTTGGGTCACCTGTTTTACTATGAAAACAAGGGGATACCTCCTCCGGAGTTAGTAATTCTGAGCTGTTATTGGGATGGTTGTTTAGTGAGAAGTTTATGTTTTAAAAGTTCATTCAAGTCTTAGTTTTTAAAGTATAGCTTTTGAATATTGCATATGTCAACGGACATGATTATGCAATCCTCAGACCCTTTTAAGGAGTATAAGAGTCTCTATTCTCTAGACTTACTTTATTTATTGGCTTACTTTAAAAATTATTAGTATAAGGATTATTTTGGATATTAATAGAGTACATGGATGTATGAAGCTCAATTTTGGAAGGTGTTGTATCTTTCTAATTTATCATAAATAAGAAAGATACATGTAAGGCCTATTACTTCTTTTTCCCTTCAGGGGATGACTCTATTTTATATTACTGAGCGTATTCCATTTTGCTCTATGTCCTTGGCCCTCCAGCCTTTTTACTATTCAGCTATGTCTGGGTCTTTGGTACAGTATAAAAATGTTAAAAAATTTATAGTAATTTCTATATTTTTTATACTTACCAATGACCCAGACGGGGATGGCCCTCCCAGGAGTTGGGATTTCTTGCCTCCCCGCTGAGTACATAGCGCTTACCAGGCACTGGTTATTAGAATGATTAATGGCGCCAATTTCGGAACGTCCTTGACACTGCACATGCGCAGTAGAGGTGAAGTGTGGAGGGCCTTTCAGGACATGTTTTCTTTGGTTTTAGATGCAAATTTTGGGGATTGGGGGGCAAAATTTGTGTTTGGCCCTATATTTTAAGAGTTAGCACCAGCTATGTCTGGGTCATTGGTAAGTATAAAAAATATAGAAATTACTATAAATTTGTTAACATTTATTTTATTTGCTTCAACATCTTGTTATTTTCAAAGTCTTTATGAGATGTACAGTTGAAACTAGCAGACCTGGCATATTTTTACACAGTATACCAATGGCCCAGACATAGCTGGTGCTAACTCTAAAATATCCAAGGCCAAACACAAATTTTACCCCCCAATCCCCAAAATTTGCATGCAAAACCGAAAATTAGAAGTCCTAACTGGTCCTCCATACATTTACCCTCTGCGCATGCGCAGACGTCAGGAAGTGACCAGAATTGGCGCATATACCATTCTTTGTTTGGCCCTTGTCAGATAACAACAAACTGACTTTTGTGCTTTTTAAATCTCAATTAATAATGATGCCAGACACAAATCAATGGTTAACTTGGTGGATCCAAGGACACAACCGGATGAAGGAAGGAAGAAACGGTGGTTTGAAAACGTTAAGGGCTGTAATTTTATAATATTTATAAAAATTAGTTCATGTTCCCTAATTTCGGGACATGGGCCTGACGTCATCATTGTTGATAATGATTTTTCCACTGGTGATTAAGTATTCCTTCCATAACCTTCCTTGATCCCCCCCAGTTAAACTCCCAAGCTTTTTGGCTTCTTTTTTGGACATTTTTTATTTATAATTTCTTGGGAGTTTAGCGTGTTATACAGAAAGTTTTTTCTGTATATCCCCAGGGTGATGTCCTCACCCTTAGGGTGTTTAGGCGTTTTTAGTCATGCATCATACATCCAATGTATCGTTTTTTCTTCTGATGAAGATCTTGCCTTACATTGATAGTTCAAAAATCTGTTACTGACTTCGGGCCGTGTTGCCTGGGGTCTCGTTTCCGGTTTTCAGGCCGACGTTGTTTACATTAGCAACGTTTGTTTTTAATGGTAGGTCTGTTGTAAGATACATTATACAGTCCCGTAGTGTGGCAGTTAATGTTTGGGAGGAAAAAATTAATTTTGTCCACACTTGGGCTTTTTTGGGATACATTTGGGCACTTCGTTCCCTTTGGGAACTTGGGCTCTTGTCGAAATTTTTTGAAAATTTTTTTTGTGTAAACTATTTTTCGATTTATATTTTGAATGTTTTTGTTATTATCTTTTTATTTGTATTTAATGTGGAATTGGTGGGAGTTCCATTGACTTAGTCTGCTTCATTATGTAAGCATATTGTTCTTTAAGCAAGGCGAGAAAGTCTTTCCTCTTATTTTCATGTAGGTTGCCTTGCTTGTAGTTGATGTACTGCTACTAATTCTTCTTCATATGTGTTGCATGGGATGACAAACGTTGCTGACGGGTGTCACGGTACGTTGTTAGTGAGGGACCACAGCCTGTCCTCTCGCGATGAGAGGCTGCCACCGGCCATCTCACCCTAAGGTCGCTCTAGTTTATTAGTTTATATATACAGAGGAACAAGAACATGGTGATGTTTACTTGACGCCGTCAGATAGTGTGCTTCCGTCGTCGCAATAAATAGTCAATCAGAGCTAGCGGCAAAAGTGCTCATGAATATTAGACAGGGCAATAAACCACAGTGTAGTTTCAAATCCATGTCGCCAGTTAGCTTGACCGGTGAAGCGGTACACCGCCTGAGGATACCATGACGCCGGGTGTGTCCTTTGCGGTCAACGAGAATAGAAAGGGTAGAGCGAGTACTATAATATAATATCAATATAAGGCTCACCCTGCGACGATGGAAAGGAAGAAGCTCAGTAAGTTCAGCAAGAAGCTCGGCGAGGTCTGAAGGACCACGAGCGAGAGAGCCCCCCCCTCCTCTCTTTTATTATAACATCTGGGGCCAGATGTTATGGATCGGAACTTGCGTCAGTCGGAGCATATGTCCACGCCTCCCATCCGGGACGCTCTGTTAAGTTTACAGCTGGGTTGGCTATAGTTAAGTCTTCAACATCTACCAAACACACACGACCGCACCTTGGCTACGTGACTTCTGATATCCAGCCTGCATCGCCGGGAAAGTCACTCTTCGTCAGAGAAGTCACACCATACAGTAGCCAAGGAGACGAGGCCTCATTTATAGGGACGTCCACAGAAAAGAGCCATCTCGGACACACTGTCCCAGGAGCAGCCGGCGGCCATGCAACAGAAGACCGCTGCTCCTTAGGTCTTCATAACGGACTTGCTGTCACAGATTACGCAGCTCATTGCAGCATCCCAGCAAATGCAGAAGCAGACAACGGCAGTCTCAGAACTTGAGCTGTCAGAAGGTGCTGGGTCGGTCCGGTCATCTGCGCGTTCAGATGCCAATGGCCATGAGTATAATGGGATTTGGAGGAGAATTACCCTTCCCTTTCGGAAGAACAGGGTGGCGATAGCGCTTATGCATCGATACTTCCCTGAGTTTGTTTCTGAGAATCAGATTGCTGCGACAGCTCGAAAGTAGCACTATTCAGCTTAGACGAGACCTCATATATCAGGACGTCTGGAGAGAGCGCCATCTCAGACACACTGTCCCGGGAGCGGCCAGAAGACCACTGCTCCTCAGGCCCCCATTACGGTTTTGCTGACGCAGATGCGCAGCTCCTCGCAGCATCCCAGCAAGTGCAGTAGCAATCGACGGCAGTCTCAGAACCTGAGCTGTTGCATGTGCTGGGTCAGTCCAGTTATCTGCGTGTTCAGATACCTCTGACCATGTTTTCCACTGATTCAGACGAATGATGAAGGGATATGGAGGGGATTTACCCTCCACATTCGGAACAATACAGGGTTGAGAGGATTTATTCCATCAACACTACCCTGAATTTGTTCCCAACAAATCAGAATGCTGCGTCTATTTACAAGAAACCGCTAGCGTTGTTGCACGCTAAATTATCCGAAAAAAGAGAAGGAAAAGTCTTTTCCGGTTAAGTATAGACAGTTGTCGCAGGTTTTTGGTCTGTTAGACAACTCCAGTGGAAAGAAGTAAGGCAGTTTCTTGTTATCATCTTCTGCAGTTTCGCTGGTCAGAAAACAGGGAAGATGTATTGATAGTTCCTCTGCGTTTGAATGAGTAGGCTAAGGACCTAGCTGTGGCCTTACCTTCATCATTCATTATTCGCTTGGTCACAATTGAGACGGCATTTGTTCATTCAGAGCGAAATTAGACTCACTGTATTATGCAGATCACCTTTAAGAACTGTGACGCAACGTCTCTACGGAAAGGAATTGGAGGACGTTTGTACCTCATTTAGAGTCCTTTCTGTGGCTATACATTTATCACGTATAACTCTGTCTTAACAAGTTGCTAATTCGGCGTTAAATAGACGTGACAGAGCCCTTGCGTCGTCATCCTTAATAGATGACAAGGTGAAAAACTCTCTTACAGTCACTCCGGTTTCTGGACACTAAGTTTTTGACGACAAGCTTTCATTGGTTTATAACCAAGCTACAAAGAAAGCATCAATACTCTGCTCCTTATGTTGACGCATAATTGCCCCGCAATAGCAGAAAGGAG